>LR738714.1:270057194-270089345 GCA_902687465.1 Secale cereale | reverse complement strand
AGGCCCAGTAGGCCTCGGGGTTTTCTTTTTCTTTCTTTCTTCTGTTCTTGTTTTGTTTGCTTTTCTTTCCTTTTATTTATTTCTCTTTTTCTGTTTTATTTTATTTAAAATACTTAGGTATTTTTAGAAATTGTAATAACTACACCATAATTAATCTTGCAGTATTTAGCACCGCCCGAATATTTTTATTTAATTTTTTAGAAACTTATATTGTTTACTTCTATTTTGGACTTTTAATTCGAACGGGGTTTTCGATCAACGTGATGTTATCAACAGTAACACGATGACGTGGCATCAGTAGCAGGGAATTACTGTAGCGTGATTACCCGGGCGTTACATACCATTACTTCCATATTACTTTGCTACTAAATACTTTGCTGCAGATATTAAGTTTTCCAGGTGTGGTTGAATTGACAACTTAGCTGCTAATACTTGAGAATATTATTTGGCTCCCCTTGTGTCGAATAATAAATTTGGGTTGAATACTCTACCCTAAAAAACTATTGCGATCCCCTATACTAGTGGGTTATCAAGACCTTTTTTCTGGCGCCGTTGCCGGGGAGCATAGCTCTATTCTCTGAGTTACTTGGGATTTATATCTATTGATCACTATGAGGCCACTAAAGGATGATAGAACCAAGATTGTTCCCTCTAGAACGAGGGGAGGTAAGGAACTGCTATCTAGTTCTACACTTGATTCACCATCTGTTTTGAGTAAACTTGCGACACCTACACTTGCTATTGATTATAATATGTCGCATGATATTGATGATACCACTTCTGTTATGAATGATGCTTATGATGCTACAACTATGCTTGATGAAACTATGCCATTGGGTGAATTAGTTGATAAACATCTTGTTAGAGCCAGTACTATTGATTATGCTGAAGATGATGATATTTCTGAAACATGTGAAATTATTGATACTGAAAACTTTGAAACACATGTTAGACATACTTCCCCTAGATATGAATTGCCTATTGTTCTTGAGGGATATGTTATTGAAGGAGAAGTAGCTAGAGACTTTCTTGCTTGTGAGGATTGGAATGATCCTAAGAAATTAGTACGCAAGTGGAAAGAACAATCTTTGAATGCTAGAATGCAACATGATCCCAAATTTACTACTTCACCTATCCGTGTTACTGATAAGGATTATGAATTCTCTATTGATCCTGAGTTAATTACTTTGGTTGAATCTAATCCTTTTCATGGTTATGAATCTGAAATTGTTGTGGCATCTCCTACCAAATTAAATGATATAGCCACCCTATTTGCTCATGAGGAAAAATTCGCTATTACTATATTCTTAAGTTATTTCCTTTCTCATTAAAGGGTTATCCTAAGTTATGGTTTAATTCTCTTACTCCTGGTTGTGTGCGTAGTCCCCAGGACTGCAAAATATTTTCCTGCTCAAAAGAAACAAGTTGCCTTACAGGAAATATTTAATTTTGTGTAAATTGAAGAAGAGAGTCTCCCACAATCTTGGGGAGGCTTCTCCAATTACTTAATGGTTTGCCTGATCATCCTCTCAAGAAAAATGAATTATTTGATATATTTTATAATGGACTAGCCGATGCTTCTAGGGACCACCTAGATAGTTGTGCTGGTTGTGTTTTTAGGGAATGAACTGTTGAGCAAGCTAAAAAATTATTGAATAATATATTGAGTAATGATAATGATTCGACTCTTCCTGAACCAACTCCAAAGCCAACTAGAAAGAAAAGAGGTATTCTATTTCTCAGTCCTGAAGATATGCAAGAGGCAAAGCAATTTATGAAGGAAAAGGTATTAAAGCTGAAGATGTTAAGAATTTACCGCTTATTGAAGAAATACATGGTCTTGATAACCAAACACGGGTAGTAGAGGTAAATTCTCTCTATAGATTTGATGAAGGTGATATTCCTCATAATAAGGCTGCTAGTCAATGCTTAGATGAGTTTGACAATTTTATTGTTAAACAAGAAGACTTCAATGCTTATGTTAGTAGACAACTGAAACGTAATGCTTATATGCTTGAACGCTTTGGTGATCTTTTGACTAGAACTTCTAATGATCTTAAGCTTATTAGTAAACATGCTTCCATGGTTACCACTCAAGTAGAACAAGTACTTAAGGCACAAAATGATTCGCTTAATGAGTTGAACAGTAAAAATAATGATAATGCTGTTATGGTTGCTACTAGAGGTGGTAAAGTAACTCATGAATCTTTGTATCCTGAGGGCCATCCTAAGAGAATTGAGCAAGATTCTCAAAGAATTAATATTGATAAACCTAGTCCTAGTACTAAAAATAAAAAGAAAACTGATAAGACTTTGCCTGCCTCTAGTGAACATGTTACCGATATACCTGAGAATCCCAATAATTTTTTCTATTTCTGATGCTGAGACTCGGTCTGGTAATGAACATGTACCTAGTGATGATGTTCATACTGATGCTCAAACTAGTAATGATAATGCCGTAGAGATTGAACCTGCTGTTGACCTTGATAACCCACAATCAAAGAATCAACGTTATGATAAGAGAGACTTCATTGCAAGGAAACATGGTAAAGAAAGGGAACCATGGGTCCAGAAACCCATGCGCTTTCCACCTAAACCATCCAAAAAAAGGATGATGTGGATTTTGAATGCTTTTGTGAGATGATTAGACCTATCTTTTTGCGTATGCGTTTGACTGATATGCTTAAAATGCCTGCTTATGCCAAGTATATGAAAGAAATTGTTACTAATAAAATAAAGATATCGGAAGCTAAAAGTTCCACCTTGCTTGCTAATTATAGTTTTAAGGGTGGAATACCAAAGAAACTTGGAGATCCAGTAATACCTACTATACCATGCTCCATTAAAGGAAACTATGTTAAAATTGCTTTATGTGATCTTGGAGTCGGTGTTAGTGTTATGCCTTTCTCTTTATATCGTAGACTTGAATTGAATAAGTTGACACCTACTGAAATTTCTTTGCAAATGTCCGATAAATCAACTACTATACCTATTGGTATTTGTGAGGATGTCCCTATTGTGGTTGCAAATGTTACTATCTTAATGAACTTTGTTATTCTTGATATTCTCGAGGACAACAGTATGTCGATTATCCTTGGTAGACCCTTTTTGAATACTGCACGGGCTGTTACTGATTGCAACAAAGGCAATGTCACTTTTCATGTAAATGGTAATGAGCACAGGGTAAACTTTCCTAAGAAACAACCTCAAGTTAATAGCATCTATTCTGTTGGAAAAATTTCAACTATCACTATTGGAGGTTTTGAATTCCCTCTTCCTACTGTTAAGAAGAAATATGATATTCTTATTGTTGGGGACATGCATATCCCCATTGAGGTAACCTAGTGTTATTCGAAAATTCTCCAATTTTATGTTATTCGAAAGAAGTTTGTTAATGAGACTTAATCAACCTCACTGACGAATTCCTTTTGATGAGAATGAGATGGATGAATTTAGAGAACACCACCTTCTGTACCCAACTTTTACTTTCTGTTATTTATATTAAATAAAGCAAAAATAGTATTATTTGCCTGTTTTCTAAATTATCCGTGTAATAAAAAAGTGTCCCGAAAATAAAAGTTCTCCAAATGCCCTAAAAATTTAATATGATTTTTCTAGAATATTGTAAGATTTTTGGCACTGAGTATGCACTTGGGGGCTGCACGAGTGGGCACAAGGGTGGAGGGTGCACCCTACCCCCTCGGCACGCCCTTTTACTTGTGGGCCCCACGTGCCCCCCTCCACTTATTCCAGCACCCGTCCTCTCCATCTTCCTCTAGAAAAAATCATCCAGCAGCTCAAACCCGTGTTCTAGCTCATCTTGCTGCCATTTTTGATCTCCTTGCTCAACTCATCATTTGCAAAACTGTTTTGGGGGATTGTTCTTCAGTATGTGACTCCTCCAATGGTCCAATTAGTTTTTGTTCTAGTGCTTTATTTATGCTGCTGTGGTGACCTTGTTCTTGAGCTTGCATGTCAAATTTATTTGGTCCAAAGTAGTTTTGATGCATTATATAGCCTCTAGACACTTATAGGAGTAGTGCTATTAATTTTGTTGAGTTTGGTTCACTTTTATTTTGAGTCACTAAAAATTTCAGAATTTTTCAGAGGAGGAAAATGATGAGGAGATTGTTGAGAGGCTCCTCGAGCCAGGGTTCGAAGGCAAAGGAGAATGATGAGAAGGATAAGCCCAAGTACAATCTTCCTCGTACTGCGGAGATTCGGGCGTGTGAATGGCCATGTGATGCATTCTTACAGGAGGCCGGAATTTATGAGGATTTCTATTATTTGGCCGAGAATGCAGGCATCACCGACTTCCTCCGCGACCAGTGTGATCAGTATCTCCTCCTAACTAATACTTTCATGCAAAATTTTCATTTTCATGCTAGAAAATCACCACCTATGGTAGAATTTGATTTATATGATGTGCATAAGGAGATGACGCTTTATGACTTTTGTGAGGTATGAAAATTACCTTATGAAGGCAACATCGATGAACCACGTCCTAGAGATGTGGAAGATTTCATTGGTGAAATTACCGTAGGGGAAAGGAGAAGGGTGTCGAAAGCGAGAGTTTCCAGTGTACATTTCCTCGTTTTGCGCTATTATTCACTATTTGTTGGGAGATGTTTGATTAGTCGTGGGGAGAATGGAGGCCTTAGTGCTCCTGACCTTGCCATTTTGCGCCATGCTTTGCTTCGTGATAGAACTTTTAGTTTGGACGCTATGGTTGCTAAACGATCGAGTTTAAACCGTTCGAAGGGTCCTATTTTCGGAGGTGTCTTCGCCACTCGCCTTGCTCAACGCTTTGAAATACCCATTAGGCATTATGAAAAAGAGGAGAAATTGCTACAACATGGTAGCACATAAGTTTATCGCTTTGATGAGGAAAAAAGACTTATTTATAACCTGATATTAGCGAGGATACTTTTCAGATTATTACCTTGTATGCACCTACTTTGTTCGATCTTCATTCAGGCAGGTACTTCGTTTTGCCCGAGGACATTCATGCATACTGGAATGGGATATGGTCCCCAGTTCCTGAGCCAGAGTCGTCGCCTGATCCATATCATGAGCCTATCTTTTAGTGGGAGCCGCAAGAGCTCGCAAACGAGTGGAACCCTCAGGATCCACCTCAGTACCCAGGAGAGGGATACTTTGATCCATGGGCCTAGACCAACTTAGGGAAGATCCTAAGTTTGGGGGAGTACGTATTTCTCACTAACATTACATTCATGTTCACACATTCATTCCAATTGTCGGTGTTCATACTTTTTCATTGTATCATCCATGTTAGTTTATTTTTCTTGCCTTCTTCTTGTGTGTTTGAAAAACTTTGAAAACCCAAAAAATATTTCTTGCTTCCTTTTGTCTTTGCTTTCCATTTAATTTCTTAGTAGTTTGTAGTATTAAAAGAAAATCCAAAAAGATTTCTTGTTCTTCTTTTGTTTGTTGGGAGCTTTCTTGTGTAAATATTTTTTCTCGTTCTTGTTTTGCTCTCTTCAGAATAACAAAAACTCCAAAAATATTTCTGTAATGCCCCAGATGTAACACTTTCCAATATTGGCAATATATGATACTTTGACTTCATCAATTCCATTCTGGGCTCTTCTTTCATTTCGGGTTTATTCGTTTTGTCGTGTGCGTGTGTGCATTTCATCCATGTCATGTTGTCTTGTGCATTGCATTGCATTCGTGTTGTCACTTGCACCCGGTCCCACTCGTCTCTTCTCGTTGTCCGTTTCGAGTTCCGACACTCACACACGTGCCCGTGGCACCCCCGAGTCCTTCTTTCGTGTGTGGCCGTGTAACGTTTCCGGAATGAGGTGAGACTTGTCGTGCGATGTTGTTTTGGTACGTGTAGGCCGCCTGTCAAGTTTCGTCGCGTTTGGAGTTCGTTTGGTACTCCAACGGTTAACCTAGTGGGCTAAAAGTACATCTTTTTATGGCCCAAGAACCCCCTCCACAACAGCCCACAAACCCAGCACAACCACTCCCATCATCTCGGTCGTCGGATCACGAACGTGTGGCCGAAAACCGCACCCCATTTGGAGTCTCCTAGCTCCATATGCCTATAAATTAGTCCCCCACGTCCATTTTTCGGGCAAACCCTATTTTTTTCGTCCATCCGCGCCGCCGGACACGTCCGCCCGCCGCCGCCCGGCCAATCAAGTCGCGACACGTGGCAGAACCGCCGCCGGGCTCCGCCGCGCGCCGCCACCGGCCCGCAGGCCCGCGCTCGGCCCCCGCGACCCGGTCCCTCCTCCGCCGCACCGCGCCTCGCCCCGCCGCCGTCTTCGTCTGCTCAGGCCGCACGCCGCTGCCACGCGCTTCGCCGCCTCCCGCCGCCTCTCCGCCGCCGGCGATCTCCGCCGCTCCGGCGAGCTCGCGTCGCAGCCGCTGCCGCCCCGCAGGCGACCGTCACCGCCTCCGCCGAGGGTCCCCGCCGCCGCACCTCCCGCGGAGCCCCTCCGGCGAGCCGCGCCCGGCCAACTTCCGCCGTCGGTCGCCTCGATCCCGGCGGGATCCATCCTTCCGCCCCCGGGCGCTCGACCCATTAGCGCCACCCCGGCCCGGATCCGCTCCGGATCCGATCCACCGATGCGTGGATCCAAACGCCGTCTTCCTCCGTCCCGGCCGCCTCCGTCCCGGGATCTCCTCGTCCCCTTTTCCTAGGGTATATTTTTCACTAAGTCCCAGTTTTTGCATATTTTGTTGGCATCTTTGCATGACTGTAACTTTTAGTGTGCTTGTCCAAATTGTGCATGTGATATATCAAAATGATCGTGGTGATGTGCTCTACATTTTGATCCATTGTGGCATGCTTGTTTGAGATCATCTAGATGACCTAATCATCGTGACAAGAGTGCTACTTGTTATAAAACTGCTGCTACTTGTTATTTTGTTGCCATGTTTGAGATGTGATAACTTGGTGCATGTTTATCCAAATGGAGCATATGATATGTCAAAATGTTCATTCTGAAGTGCTCTACATGATGGTTGCTGTAGCATTCATGTTAGGTGTCATATTGCCATGTTAGTCTCTGTTGCAAAAGTGCATGTGCTTGTTAAGTGCTGAAACTTGTTATGAGATGCTAATTTGAAGTGCTCTTTGCTATTGATGTGTTTGTCCCCATGTCACATGTCAATATGTTTTAGAAGCACCATCATATGGTATTTGCTGTGGTGCAAACCACTTTCCATGATATGCCTTAAGGTGACTTAAACAATCTTGTAAACATGCGATGCCAATGTTACTGTTTTATACTTAGTGAAAAATCTGCTAAGTCTGGAATCTGTTATAACCTGATGCTATGTTTGCTTGATGCCCCACTCAAATCCATGCTTGTTTTGGAGTGGACAATGATCATTCCTTGTTGTCCATGTTATTGCCTATCCATCCATGCCCTCACTTGCACATATGGCTTGCTGTAGCTTATTTATTTCTTGCTCTCAAGTTGCTATAAATTATATCTGTCAGGTTTTTAATAGCATGATCAATTTGGTGTAGCTTGTGGCTATTGATCCATGCCTCCTATGGAGTTGCCCCAATGGAGTTGTTTGCTGTAGAACATGTCTACTTCATGTCCATGATTCTTGTCATCATGTTTGGGTGCTGTAGAGTATATATCTCTTGCTCCAAAGTTGCTATGTGGCTGTTAATTTCAGCTTTGCATTGTATCTTGTTTTGTGTGTATGTGTTGAACCGTTGCTTCGTTTTGAGCGTGCCCTATATGGAACTTGTGTGATTTTGCATGTAGAATAATAATATCATGTTGTTTACATGTTTGGAGTGTGTTTGCTTGATGTTTGGGTGCATCTTGCACCATTGCCATGCTTGTCTTGTTTTGCTCATATCTTCTAGACCGTAGCTCCGAATTAAACAAACTTTATATGAAACTTGACTAGAATTTCGTGTAGATCATCATGGTGCATGTTAACTTTCTGCTTAAAAACTTTAACTTAAGGTTTGTTCAGATCTGGACCAATTCCAAAATATGCATATGAGGACTTACCGGATTTGCTATATGTTGATTCCGGCCTCATTTAAACTTGTTTGCTTGTGTTGTTCTTGTGTGCTTCATCCCTCGCCATGCATACAAATCATCATACTTGCATCATGTTGATTGTGCATTGCACCTTGTTTGATATCGTGCCATGTTGTGTTCTTGTGTTGAGTAGAGCCGGGAGCCGAGACCGAGAACGAGGTTACTACCGAGGTTGAGTACGAGGAGCTGTCTTATGATCCCATCGACGACTCGACAGGCAAGATGACCTGACCCAGATATCATTACTATCTTTGCCTATTGCTAGATGCCTCGCTCTTTAGCTTATTGCCTCAATGCCCATGTTTGTTTGTCAGCCTCCTATTATAGCCATGAATCTCTCTAACCACCCAACCTAGCAAACCTTTGTTTGGCTACGTAAGCTCCGCTCAGCCCCTCTTATAGCATTGCTAGTTGCAGGAGAAGTTTTGAAGATTCTTGATCATGTTGAAGTTATTGTTGGGATACCACACTATATAATATGTCAACTAAATCATCTATATATTGGTAATGGGTGGAAGGCTAAGCCTCTTGCTTGGTGTTTTGTTCCACTCATGCCGCCCTAGGAACCGTATGAACTGGTGTTATGTTCCTTGATTTTGCGTCCCTAACACGGTTGGGTTTATGGGCCCCCTCGATAACCCGCTTAGCGCTAAAGCTTTTCCAGCAAGGCCCAACATTGGTTCTACATTTGCCTAACAACTAAAACTTGCATAGGGCGTTGCAAACCCGAGTTCTTAATCAACAACCCGGGATAGTGCTCCACATGAGTGTTGGTCCAACCGGGCAGACTGCGGGGCCACCACGAGGAAACTCGAGGATTGGTATTTTCCTGTAGGCTGTCCCATCCGGTCGTGGCCTGAGACTAGATACGCGCGGCTACTGTCAGGGTGTCGGCACGCCGGGAGGTCTTGCTGGATTAGTTTTACCTTATTCGGAATATCTTGAGCACGGGATTCCGAGAATACTCGGGTCTTCCCACCTTGCAGTTGTGACCGTAGATCGTGAGGTTGTTATGGGCTAAGTTGGGACACCCCTGCAGGGTTTGAACTTTCGAAAGTCGTGCCCGCGGTTATGTGGCAGATGGGAATTTGTTAATATCTGGTTGTAGAAAACTTGACACCATGTTCAGAATACTCTACCAGCGTGAGTAACCGTGACGGTCATTTTCCGAAGGGGTTCGGGAAGTGAACACGGTGAGGTTATGTTTGACGTGCTTAGATAGGATCACTTCATGATCACTTTGACGCTCGTGGCACTTCTCTTCTCGCTCTCAACACGTAAGCTAGTGCTAGTGCAGCTGCAACCTTTATTCTTCAGCCTTGTTCCACACCCAAGGCTTAGATAGTTTTGCTACCCGGGAACGAGATTGCTGAGTCCTCCGTGGCTCACAGATTCTACACAACACCAGATGCAGGTACTATGGTGAACTACACAGGTGACGACACCGAGCTGTACTGGGAGTTCGATGAAGAACGTGGGCGATACTATGTGTACTATCCCGATGATCAGTAGTGGCTTCTACTAGGGGCGATTCGGACCTTGTAGCTTTATTTATTTGGTATCTTTCATTGGATCTGCGTCCGTAGTCAGACTGTGATGTTATTTGGATGATGATTGCTTATGTAATGTATTGTGTGATGTGGCGAGTGTAAGCCAACTACTCTTTTGCAATTTCATCCCTATTTTACATGAGTCGTGCAAAGATACCATACTTGAGATTATTCTAGTATGAGCTTATACCTTTAAGTTGTGCCTCGACACGTAGGAGGTATAATCTCATACTGGGCATTACAATTTCAGTGTGTTTCCTTGAAATTCTTTTCTTTTCTTTGGGGGTCTAGAGGAGAAGACCACGATGAAAACTGATGAGTGGCTTTCATATGCATTGTTGTTTATCTAACAAAGAGCCCATATTACCTTGTCTTCTCCTTTGAATAAATGTTGCAAATTCCAGCTAGTCCAATGCACATGCACTATTATTATTATTATTCACACTGTTCGATCGTGCAAGTGAAAGGCAATAATGATGATATATGATGAAATGATTGAGATGGAGAAAATCTGGTATGAACTCGACCTATTTTGTTTTTGTAAATATGATTAGCTCGTCATTCCTGATTCAGCCCATTATGAAAGAAACATGTTTGCAATGACAATTAGAGGTTATAGTTACTCATTCCATGCTTAATTAGCTAGGAGTTTATTATGGTTTACCTTGCGTGCCAACATGCTTTTAAAATAGTTGTGATCTGGTATGATAGGATGGTATCCTCCTTTGAATGATTTAAGTGTCTGACTTGGCACATGTTCACACAGTTGAAACAAAATCAACATAGCCTCCACGATATTTATGTTCATGGTAATATATATCCTACTCATGCTTGCACTCAATGTTGGTTAATCTCAAGGCATGTTTATGACCGTTGTTGCTCTCTAGCTGGTCGCTTCCAAGTCTCTTTCTAGCCTTCACCTGTACTAAGCGGGAATACTGCTTGTGCATCCACTTCCATAAACTCAAAGTTGTTCCATATGACTCCACCATACCTACCTATATGCGGTATTTACCCGCAATTCCAAGAAAATTTGCATGTGCCAAACTCTAAACCTTCAAATAAAATTCGGTTTTGTATGCCCAAATCGCTCATGTGGCGACTCGGGGTTGTCTTTATCTTCCATGCTAGGTGGGTTATTCTCACGATGAGTGGACTCCGTTTGTCATTCATGAGAAAATGGCTGGTAACCGGGACACCCAGTCCCATGATCAAAAGATCAAAAATAAATCAAAATATAATTAAACAAAGCTCCCCCAGGACTGTTGTTGGTTTGGACGGTACCCGTTGTTTTAGATAAGCCGTGGAGTGTGCTTGATGGTGGCGGGGGAGTAAAACTTTACCATTCTATTTGGGAACCGCCTATAATGTATGTAGCATGGAAGATATTGAGAACTCTTGGTCATAGCGTTGACATAGAAAGCATACCGCTCAAAATTATATTTATCTCTGATTTTGAAAACTTGAGCTCTGGCACCTCTGCAAATCCCTGCTTCCCTCTACGAAGGGCCTATATATTGACTTTTATTGCTGAGTCATCATCCTCTTATAAAAAGCACCAGTTGGATAGCACCTCTGTCATTTATATGCTTTGTTATTAGTTCATATTGAGTATGAGTGTGGCTGGGTCTCTTTAACCATGAATTACAATGTCTACTTAGTCCTTGATCTTCTTAGGTGCTCTGCATTTAAGTTTTGCGGTCTCAGAAAGGGCTAGCGAGATACCACTTTGTCATATTATATCATGATTGTTTTGAAAAAGTGTTGTCATCCGAGATTTATTATTATTGCTCGCAAGCTAATTATGCCATTGATATGAGTAAACATGAGACATAAATGTTATTGTGAATATGGTTTGTTTATAATCATTGTTGAATCCTGGCTTTATGTATTTACAACAACAAGATCAAACATAGTTTGTAAAAGTTTTTCTTAGTCACTTTCAATTTATCAACTGAATTGCTTGAGGACAAGCAATGGTTAAGCTTGGGCGAGTTGATATGTCTCTATCGTATCTACTTTTCCAAACTCTTTTGGCCTTGTTTTGGACTCTAATTTGCATGATTTGAATGGAACTAACCCGGACTGACGTTGTTTTCAGCAGAATTGCCTAGGTGTTATTTTTATGCAGAAATAAAAGTTCTTAGAATGACCTGAAACTTCACGGAGATTATTTTCAGAATATATAAAAACATTGACAGAAAGAACTACCAGAGGGGGCCCACCCCCTGGCCACAAGGGTGGGGGGCGTGCCCACCCCCCAGGGGGCGCCATCTGTCCTTGTGGGCCCCCTGGAACTCCACCAACCTCAACTCCATATAATCTATTTTGGGGAGAAATTTTTTAGTGAGAAGATCCCATCACATTTTATGATACGGAGCCGCCACCACCTCCTGTTCTTCCTCGGGAGACCAGATCTGGAGTCCTTTCAGGGCTCCGGAGAGTGGAGATCATCGCCGTCGTCATCATGAACCATCATCCATCACCAATTTCATGATGCGCACCGTCGTGCGTGAGTAATTCCATCGTAGGCTTGCTGGACGGTGATGGGTTGGATGAGATTTATCATGTAATCAAGTTAGTTTTGTTAGGGTTTGATCCTAGTATCCACTATATTATGAGATTGATGATGCTATGACTTTGCTATGCTTAATGCTTGTCACTAGGGCCCAAGTGCCATGATTTCAGATCTGAACCTATTATGTTTTCATGAATATATTTGTGTCCTTGACCCTATCTTGCAAGTCAATAGTCACCTACTATGTGTTATGATCCGGCAACCCCGGAGAGACAATAGCCGGGACACTTCCCGGTGATGACCATAGTTTGAGGAGTTCATGTATTGACTAAGTGCTAATGCTTTGGTCCAGTACTCTATTAAAAGGAGGCCTTAATATCCCTTAGTTTACATTAGGACCCCGTTGCCACGGGAGGGTAGGACAAAAGATGTCATGCAAGTTCTTTTCCATAAGCACGTATGTCTATATTCAGAATACATGCCTACACTACATTGATGAATTGGAGCTAGTTCTGTGTCATCCTAGGATATAACTGCTACATGATGAATATTATCCGACAGTTATCATTGCCGATCCATTGCCTACGAGTTCGTTCCATACTGATACTTGCTTTGTTACTTCCGTTAGTGTTGCTATCACCGTCACTACAAAACTGCTGCTGTTACTTTTGCCACTTTTACCGTTACTTCGGTATTACTTTGCTACTAAATACTTTGCTGCAAATATTAAGTTTTCCAAGTGTGGTTGAATTGACAACTCAACTGCTAATACTTGAGAATATTCTTTGGTTCCCCTTGTGTCGAACCAATAAATTTGGGTTGAATACTCTACCCTCAAAAACTGTTGTGATCCCCTATACTTGTGGGTTATCAACCACCCCGCTCCCCTCCATCGACCCAGGAGCGTCAAATCCCTAGCCACCAGGAGCGTCAATTCCACCACCCTGCCCGCCTCCATCGACCCGGGAGTGTAAAATCCCTAGCCACCAGGAGCGTCAAATCGACCACCCCACCCCCCTCCATCGGCCCGGGGGATCACCACCCCGCCCTCCTCCATCACCCGCGGGAACACCACCCCGTCCCTGATCCGCATCCGCGCCAACAACGTCCCCGCGGGAACACCAACGACCACCCGCAGCATAACCCTAACGCCAAATGGGGGAGGGGAGACAAAAACGGAAGGGAGAGCACGAGGGGATAGTTACCATCCGGGGGTCCATAGGTCGCCGACGCCCTCGAGATCTGTCCTGCGCCGCCACAGCCGCTCCTGATCTCCACGCGCCAACTACCCCGTCGCTCTCTGGTTGCCGAGCCCCAGCTGCCCCGTCTCCTCGCGCAGAAATGCTCGTGCGGGTTGCAGCAAAACAGGGAAGGAATAGCCTATGCGCGCTTCAAAAAACATGGGTCTAGTACACGTGCCGCAAGTAGCGTCCTTGGATTTGAAGAGGTCCAATGCACGGAGTGTGTCCGGCGCAACAATTCAGTCGGTGCCCCGGCCAGAAAAATTTCCCTTTATTAATTCATCGTTCAAGAGGATGAAAGAAAATGACCTAACCAAACATGGCGTCCAGGCCCTAAAGTTAACACATGCTTCACTAGACTCTAAGCTTCATAGTTTGAGCTCCTAAATTTATGGGCTATTTTACATGAAATAAAGACACTAGCATGTTCTTTAGTTTTCCGAATGATTGCACCGTATCAGGCACAACTTCCTCTCTTCACTTCGTCCATCACAGTCTTACAATCGAAGGACACATGTATATGTTGATTATAAAGATCCTCTGACTTAGCCAATGCCTCTCTCACTATCCTAGCTTCAAGTGTGGTTGGGCATGAAATAGGAGGGAAGACAATTGTCGATGCTTCTTGGAATACCCCATCTTGATCTCTGTTGATTGACGCCACTGCCCCATGAGTTTCACTCTGCCCCATTGCAACATCAACACTTACTTTCGAAAAGCTTACTTGAGGAGGTAACCACCTGTTATTAACTGGTGCAACCAAAGTGGAAGCGATTCGAGCAGGTCTTTCCATCATTTGGATTTTCTCCAGGTAAGATGTGATGAAGCAATTGATCTCATTGGGACTTGAAAGATACCTTCCTTCGAGCCCTCCAGATCGGACGTAATGTGACCACAAGCCGCGCAAAATCACTAGTGTGAAGATTGTAATGCATGGTGAAAGATCCAGTGCCTTGTATTCTCCTTCATTCTCAGTTAATTTAGTGAGGAGTTGTGGATGCCCACGGTGTCTCAGTTAACATCAATGGGACAATCCAAATGGATAGTAAAATTGCTTGCTTCTTGGCCTTTTGGGCAGCTACTAGGAGGGCGGGCATCCGTTCCTTGTCCACCCATTTCTGGCCATGGAACCCATTGAGGCGACCCATTTGGCCCACCCTATCCATTTTTCTCATTTTCTCATTTTGTACATTCTGTACATTTACAACAAATAGGAATGAAACACTACACATTATAAAACAAATAAGTTACATAGTTCAGAACCAAATGAATAGAAATCACATAGTTTACGACCACATAATTTTAAAATTGTAGCAGATAAATTGGAAGAGAAAGATCAGATACTAGTATTGGTTTTATGTATGAGTCCACATATGCTCAATCAAATCATCTTGAAGTTGAATTGCCCGATCACGCATTTCATGATGAAATTGAAAAACTTTGCAAATGTTGCCGTTTCGCCCTTGGGCTCAACCAACTCACTGGGGTAATCCCACCCTTGGCCATAGATGTTGTCAACATGCTCATCATCCACGATCATATTGTGCATGATCACACAAGCAGTCATCACCCCGCACATAGTACTAGTGCTCCATGTTCTAGCAGGTTGTCGAACAATAGCCTAGAGAGATTGGAGCACACCAAAAGCATGCTCCACATCCTTCCTAGTACGCTCTTGTTCTTTGGCAAACCTAGCCCTCTTCTATCCTTGGGGCTCTGAAAGCGTAGGTTTACTCCCAGAGGAGGGGCGAATGGGAGGTTTTTATAAATTCGTCTAACTCAGAAAAAATTAACGAAGATCAGAGTGAATAAATAGAAACTCAAGGGAACTAAATAATCATAGAAACTAAAAGCATGCATATAAGATACAAGCAGATAAAGAACATGCAATTATATAGGCATACAAGCATGAGGAAGATGAACTGAAGAAATAGAATACAACATGGTGAAAGCCTTCAATTAAAGTTCTTCAAAAAGTAGATCACATATTCTTTAGCAGCGGAATAACGCAAAGTTAAGGATTGAGGAATTTGAAACCAGGTAAGCTCAATGAAGACACAATGATCTGGTAGATCGGTTCCAGTTACTGTATCAATTGTATGTCTGGTTGAGGCGGCCGAGCAAAACTCAGAGGACACACAATCTTCACCATATTCTTCTTAAGCCAAGGTCACTTAGACCTGGTCCAATCACTCGTGGTAAGTCTTCAAGGTAGACTTCTAAAACCTTCACATACTTGTTCACCGGCACACCACAATGACTCTTGGGGTGCTCAGAACATGACGCCTAATCATCTGGAAGAATGACAGTCTTCAAAGGTAACATGCGTCAGATCGCACAGATCAATTTCTTCACTGACACTCAATCACTTTGGCTCTGGTGGCTTTTTCCTCACTTGGGATTCTCTCAAAGTTGTTAGAGCATGGGTTGCTCTCAAATAACAAGTGTCAAGTTCTCTCGGAGTAGCCAACCAACAAGTTATTGTGTGGGCGGCTATTTATAGCCAAGGGCAACTCGACATGAATTGTCATAAATGTCGTTCTCTGATATGACCATTGTTAGGATAAGGATCCACTCGACAGCTGGCTCGTGATGTAGCAACAGTCAGAATTGAACTCTCAAATTCGTCGGGGCACTCAATTTCCTCACAGCAGGAAGATCGCACTGGCGAAATCCTAACTCCTCAGCCTAACCAAATTTGTCAGCGACCAGATGGACTTTGTCACTGTCGCTAGCAAATGCGTGAGCTGATCTAGACATTTCCAAAGGCTTCACTCGAAGTGACTTGTGTACGAATAGGTTTGAGTATCACTTTGGAAATGTGAAATATGCTTCACTTAGACCCCTTTAACAGTACGGTTTTTCCTATGACTCAAATAAGAAGAAAGAAACTGCAAAAACAAAAGCCTTCAATCTTCAAAGTCTTCACATCAATTTCTTGAAAGGCTGTACCAATTTCATCAACAAAATCTTCACTTGAATAAATACATTTTTAAGGGTTGTCTTCCATGTGTTAAACCAAATCTTCAGGGACTATAACTCCTGTGTACACTCACAAACACATTAGTCCCTCAACCTATTTGTCTTCAATACTCCAAAACCACTAAGGGGGCACTTGATGCACTTACAATCTCCCCCCTTTTGGTGATTGATGACAAATTAGTTAGGTTTTCAACATGAGTAAATGATGGAAGTGTAAGTATTGAGTATGAAGAAATGGTTACAACATATTGAGGAAATCCTCCCGAAGATGTGCATATGAGGAATTTGCTTTGGATTGCAAATGCACATGGCAGGTTGAAATTGTGGAGATCTCCTCCTATATCATGGAATCCAATCACATGATCATAGGATTTTTGAAGAATATATATGCATGATGAAAAATGGTGCCTGACGAAATTGTGCATGCATGAGCAGATATTTTTAAGATCAGAGCATGCAAATAATGAGTAGCATAAGAGTCACACAACTAACTATTTTAAAATTACAACTCATCAAAGAGCAAATCAGATAAAGTCCAAGAGTTGTAACTGAGTGGAAACATTCCATATAACTACCCGCTTGAAGACTAACTCAAATTTCTCCCCCTTTGTCATCAAATGACCAAAAGGAGACAAAACCGAGAACTAGCACCCTTGAAGAATGTCGTTATCACGAAGTTGGAGGACCGCCAGCGTTGTTGTCGGGGTTGCGTGAAGCAGAGTGGCCAGCAACAATGTCTTCAACAACTTCATTTTCATTAGTGGTGCACGATGAAGACTCTAAGCTCGAGATGAGAGGAGGAACTTGGACCTTCTTAAACTTCTTCCTGGGCGGATCAGCCCAATCAAAGTTCATATGGAATTCCATTTCTGCAAGTTCTTCATCCATCTTTAGACGAGAGAGAATGGCCCATGTTCTGTCAAAGATCTCGTGGGCATAGTAATTATTCTTGCGCACTGAGTTATGCATCACTGTCATATTTGCTTGCATTGCAGTGAACTGACACTTAACCCAGTTGTGATTCTTATCAACTTGTTGATGTAAGCTAATGTGGAGTTCACGGTCAGTCATGACTCGTGGTGCTTCTGGTAAAGGTGTTTTTCTTGAAGCTTTTGCAGTTGTGTCCTGGCTGGCTGTTTCCTCACACGTGGAATTAGAAACAAGTGGACGAAATTGTTCATCAAGGGGGCAAATTCCTTCATTTATGATAGCCTTGGCCTTGCCAGGAACTGGAGAGATAGTGTTATGAAGAACTTTAACTTGTGGCAGATAGTTGAGATGGTTCTGACGATCAGCCTCGAAGACCTGGATCTGGTGAATCTCATGATCCATGGAGCATACGGCTTCTGATCAAAAGGTTACTAGGCCACTGTGACCAATGTATTCATGAAGAAATCATGAATGTTGATGGGAGTACCATGTATGATGTGGAATGATAGATTCGTCATGAATCCCACAACTTCTTGAGTGTTGGAGTTGTGACCATTGATAGGGCTGAGGGTTTTGGCCAGAATGCGAAAGACTGTTCTTGGCACATATGGAAAATCCTTCACAAGGAAGGTTGTCCTTGGAGCTTCTCCTTCACCCAATGGCTTCACAAGAACTTGCATTAGATGATGTGGCAGCTCAAGTTCTTCATAGATCTTCTTGGCTTCTTCATGGGGTGGATCAACTGGTAGAGCATGAAGAAGTTTGTCAACGGGTGCTTTATAATGGGTGTCTTCACTCATCCAGTCTAGAGCCCATGTTACAATGTCGTTAGTGTTTCCTGAGAAATGCATAGTGTTGTAGAGTTCTTCATTCATATCGCAGACGTCGGAGCATAAGCTAAGTAGCGCAGCACCATGTAGTACATACAATACATGCCTTAAACAGGGAATATAATCCATATCCACGTGAGGAATATGACGATGCGGGAAGATCTTGTTCTTGTCAAACAACAATGAATCATATATGTTCATTTGCGTCTTGGTCCATAAGCGCAGACGCCTAATTTTGGATGAGTCATATGATGACTCGCCGATGAAGAAATTATTCTCTTTGAAGAATTGGGCTCTATTGAATTTTGGCCGTCTGAGAGTTTTGCCAATCTTTGGCATGACCAGAACTGGTTGGAGATTGTGTTCCTTCGGTCTTACATCAAACACTGGTCTTGGAGACCAAGTGGAACCATTTGGATTAGTGGCAACAAGTGACTTTGGAATTTCCTCAGCAGTAGCAGTTGGGACTGTGTTATTGTCTGCTGAAGGAATTGAGTCTTCACACTGAGGGGATGTATTGACGAGATCCACCATCAGGTCTTCTTGAGCAGTCTCATCAGCTGTTGCAGCTAGAATTTCTTCAACAATGGTTTGAAGATAAGGTTGTCTTTCTTCAGAACTAGTGTGAACTTCGTCAGTTAGCACAGGCGATTGAGGGACTTTCGTTTGAGTGGTGACAGGTGAATTTGGGTGTGTGACTTACCAAAATTCGTCATGGAGCACGGGCGTTGTAGCACCATCAATATCCATATCCTCTTCAGTTGCTTCACTACTTCCAGATGAAGTAGCGACATTTTCTTTAGTCAATGGAGCTTGAGAAGGCTTCCGCGATGATACTTGATGAAGCAAAGCGTCAGCTTCTACTTCAATTTCTTCATCCATCTGCTCCGTGGTAGAAGTAGAATGGGTGTCATGCTCTTCTTCACCACCAACTTGAGGAATTTCATATTTCACCCCATAAGGTATCATCTGTCGGTCATCATTTGTACGAGCCGAGGGAGCTGATGAAATAGGAATTCCGTCAATAGGAATAACTGAAGACAATGGGGCCGTCTTCAATTTCTTCACTGATTCTGGAGCAGTTGAAGGAGCTGAAGCCTTTCTTTTCTTAGCTTCCTTCTCAGTAGCCTTTGTTTTCTTCGCTTTTGATGTAGAAGGAAGAGTAATGATCTTCAAAGATGAAGTTATTGGAGGTGCTTTGCCGAGGAACTTGGTGGTGCAGTTTCTTCAGGCACGACTGAGGCAGTCACCCTGGCAGTTTCTTCAGGCGCAACTTCTTGAGTTGCCCTGGCAGCTCTTGGGGAGGATATGGATGCGCAATCACTGGCCTGAGAAGTTGGAGGAGGAGTTTAAGAACTTGAAGGAGGCACAATGCCAAACTTGGCTACCACACGCTTGTTGTTTCCTTCCACTATTTTGGTAGTGGCGGTGATGAATCTGTCATGCACTCAACAATAATGACTTGAGTGGCGTTCAAACTCTTCAAAAAACTGCTGAATTTCAGATTGCAGAGTCATGAGCTGTTGAGGATATATTGAAAGCATCTTCTTCCTCAATTCCGTCTCCTTATGGATTTGCTATTTCTTCACCAGTTTGGCTTGCTCAATTTTATGCTTCTCCCCCATGATGAAGGCAGAAAGCACATGACTTGGATCAGGAGGTAGGTCTAGGTCATCAAGAGGAGTGTCAGGTTTCTTCACCCATATTTCAAAGAAATCCAGGATCTTCTTGGGATCTAGCAGTAATCATTGGTACAACGAGCTGCTATACAAACGGTTTTAAACCCCTTTCTGCATCGGAGTTTTAAACCGTCACCTTGCATGTGTGTGTGATAGGGCCCCCCTTCCCACATGATCCAGAAACTTTCGGGGATAGGGTGCCATGATGCGGACGCATTGCCTAATGTAATCATATGCGATGCAACAACATATCGCACATACCACATTCTGGCACACGTGTGGGATTGATGATCAAATGTTTCTAATGGTGTAGTGAAACCAAACGGTGTTTCATACTGGACCGTTTGTGAAACAGTATCTTAGGAACACGAGCCATCATAGATTTTGTGTGTGATATGTGCCCCATCGCACACGAGTATTATGCGGAAATCGTGTGCCATGCACGCCATCACACACGTTTACCGAACAATTACCGTGTGTGATAATGTGCTATCACAAATGGTTTAGGAGCCCCTTCTCACACATACAAGTGTTGTAAATCGTCTACGATATGTTGTGTATCACCGACGGTTGCGGTATGAGTGACGTGTGCTTTCCTTTCGGGGTCGCACACGTTTCCTGAAAAATTTACGAGAGGGATTGCATTTTTCATTGTGTGTCCGTCATGCAAAATGTACCTGCTATTTCGTGTACCGAGGCTCGTCTGGGGCGGTATGACCGACCCTGCAGAAGACTTCCTGCTATTTCGTGATCGCTGTGTGTTTTATTTTGCATTTCATCATGTCATCATGCCTTCATGTCGTTATTTTTTTTGCAACTCAACTAAATAAATCGTATGGATCTTCGGTCCATTTAAATCGAGGGATATTCACAATGGTGATTTCTTTTTGGAATATATACTCCCAATATTTTTAGGGAGCTATAATAAAAATATTCCATTTGTTTGGAATTAACCATAACACACTTGAATAGTATTCTCCATGCCTTTCCAACTCAGTTCTTGATCTCAAACTTTGTCATAAATTCTTTCATCTTTTTCCTGAGCTCCACCAAAATTCTCAATATTTTTGGACTCTCCAAAACCTTGATCCTGTTCAAATCATTTGAACTAAATTCAAATGAATTTGAATTTAAAACTTGCATTCATGCCCACTCCTATTTTCTCGAAACAACCACATTTTTGTGAGTCCGGGAAATTAATCCTCATGCCCAAGTTCTTGTCCACTCTTTTGTTTTCTATCCTTTTCTTTCTTTCTTTTTCTCTTTTAGAAGAAAGAGAGAGAGAGGGAGAGCAGCCCAGCTGGGCGTCCTAGCTGCCCAGCCGCAGCCAGGCCCATCTGCAACCGGCCTCTCCTAGGCCCAACAACATCCTAAACCCTAGCCCCGACCATCTCCCCTCGACCCCTTCCCAGCGCCGCAACTCGCCCGCTCCCTCGATCCCCACTCTTCCTCTCGATCTCTCCCTCTCCCTTGCTTGCGCCACGCCAGACCCAACCAGCACCCCGCCGTCCTTCTCCTCCACCGCCCGAGCGCCTCTCCACCGCCCAGGTCGACCCTCCGCCGTGCTCCCCATCCTCCACGCGCGACCGACGGCCACACTCACAGCCAGCGCCTTGCGCTGCCGCAGCCAGGAGCGAAGAAGGTCGAGTGTCGCGTCGCCGGCGACCTCCTCTTCCCGCGGCCGCGCCCGATCCCGCGTGCCCCGGCCTCCTCGCCCTGCTGCACCTCCCCGTGGTCCAGCCGCCCCTCGCCGAGGCTGCACCCTACAGGAGCTCGCCGGAGCTCCTCTGCACCGCCCGCGCCCCTCTGCTACCTCTCCTGCTCGACGTGCTTGCGCGCACGACGACCACCTCGATCTGTCGGCGACCTCCTGTCGTTCCTCCTTCCTGTGCGTCGCCTGTTGGTGGTCTCGGGTCGCCCGATGACCCCTGCATCGTCTCCCCAGCCCCTGCCGTCGTCGTGCGTGTCGTGCTCCTCTGCAGCAACACCATAGTTCCACGACTGTCTCTGCTTCATGGATCCACCGCTGCACCTCCACTTGCTGTTGCTGTTGGTGCCAAGTCGGAGGTCTACTGAACATGGAGTAGCGCCATGTTCCTCTTCAAGATGTATGACTACATCCGATGTGGTTTTTGCCGAGTACCGCGACGCCTGGAGCCCTCGGAACCATCAAGTTCATCTACGTGCGTGTACCTATACCGTCGCAAGAACGACACCTCAAGTACCCCGACGACCGCTGTTTTGAAGACCGCCAAGTACCACAACGATGCGCCAAGTACCTCTACACGTGGCCCAAACGTCTATGAACCGTGTACGACGACAGTCACCGAAGGCCTTTGAGTGAACAACTACCGTCGCCGAAGACCCGTGTACGACTACGTCCCGTGAACCACTACTTCCACGACGAACGTGAACGACTATTCCCTCGACGACTCGAACCGCTTCAAAAACGCATGCTTCGAAGGTATACCGCGAGACGATGACCCGTGGACGAATGTTGCTTGTGTGTATGAGATGGTTGCAGGTATCCGATGTTGCCGTGCATGAATTATTACTTGCACGTTTCCCGATTCCATGTCGCCAACCGTGGTAACCCGGGAACTGGAGCACCCCACCTATCTCTTGCATGACACGCTCCCATCATCCTTCTTTTGCACCGGCCTCTCAACGAGCTACCGGAACCGGAATGTTGTCGTGACATCATTTTCGGTATTCGTCGCCGTGGCACCTTCTCTTTCCACCACGGTGACAAATGCTTCCTAACATGTTCATGTTAACTTTTAATAAAAATTGCATAAAACTTGCAAATGTCATCTGCATCAAGATAACAACATTTTAAAATGGTGAAATTGTTGTGTTTGCTTAAAATTGCTAAATATGCACATGGGGATTTTCCGGAATTGTTGTTGTTATTTCCGGCCTCATTTAAAATGCCTTAATAGATAGTTTACTTATGCTTCACCTCTTGCCATGTTAACAAACATTTAATCTTGTATTGTAAATAAACGAGAGTCAACTAAATAAATAAAATGTGGTGTTTCGTCAATATGCAACTCGTTGCATATGGAGCTCCAGTTAATTTGTAGTATTGTTTGAGCACTTTGCCATGCCATGCATAATTAAATTGGACATGCATCATACTTGGTTGTGCATCATATGCCATGTTTGAGCTTGTGTGTTTATCGTGTTGTTTGCTTCTTTTCGGTATGCTTCTCTCGTTAGCTTCGGTTTCATTCCGGAGTTGTGCGGATTTGTTCAACTAATTCATTGACTCGTTCTTCTTCCTTGCGGAATCCCAGGCAAGATGACCATTTCCCGATATCACCTCTATCTTTACCTATGCTAGTTGTCTCGCTCTTTAGCTATGCCTCTATGCCTATTCATGTTTGTCAGCCTCCTATTGTTGCCATGAAACACTCTAACCGCCTTCCTAGCAAACCGTTGATTGGCTAAGTACGCTTTGCTCAGCCCCTCTTATAGCATTGTTAGTTACAGGTGAAGATTGAATATTGCTCCATGTTGAATTTATTTATTGGGTTAACACAATATATATCTATGTTAATTAATGCACATATATATTGGCAATGGGTGGAAGGGTTGGCCTTCCGCTTGGTGTTTTGTTTCGCTCATGCCACCTTAGGACCCGATAAACCGGTGTTATGTTCTGCGTTCCTAACACAGTTGGGGTTTATGGCCCCCCTTGATAATTCGCACTGCTTAAAGCTTTTCCAGCAAGGCCCAACATTGGTTTTAATTTGCCTCATAATAAAACTTAATTAATTAATTAAATTGCATAGGGGGTCGCGTCCCCGGGTTCTTAATTCTACATAACAGGGGGGCAGTGCTGATGGTGTTGGTCCCAAACGGGGGTCCTACAGGGCCACCACGAGGAAACTCGAGGTTTGGTTTTACCTGTAGCATCGCCCATCCGGTCGTGGCCTGAGATGAGATACGCGTGGCTACTATCAGGGTGTCGGCACGCCGGGAGGTCTTGCTGGATTAGTTTTACCTTTGTCGAAATATCTTGAGCATGGGATTCCGAGTATACTAGGGTCTTCCCACATTTGAGTTGCGACTCCGCAGATCGTGAGCTTGTGATGGGCTAAGTTGGGACACCCCTGCAGGGTTTGATCTTTCGAAAGCCGTGCCCGCAGTTATGTGGCAGATGGGAATTTGTTAATATCCGGTTGTAGATAACTTAACACCACATCGATAAGAATACACTACCTGTGTGGGTAACCGTGATGGTATCTTTCCGAAGGGCTTCGGGAAGTGAACACGGTGGGGTTATGTTTGATCATGAGTAGCTAGGATCACTTCTTGATCAACTTGGCAAACATTGGCACTTGTTCTCATCTCGCTCTAAGCTCGTAAGCTAGTTGCTTAGTGCTGTTGCAAACACTTTATTACCCTTCCACACCTAAGGCTTTGGTAGTTTTGATACCCGGAACGGGATTGCTGAGTCCTCGTGGCTCACATATTTCAACACACACCAGATGCAGGTACAGCTGAGAACGATGCAGGAGATGGATCTGAACTTCACTCGGAGTTCGATGAAGAGCGTGGTCGTTACTATGTTTTGTATCCCGACGATCAGTAGTGGTTCCTACTAGGGGCGATCGGGCCTTGTGATTTGTGGTATCTTTTCTCGTTTGGTTTTCGTCCGTAGTCGGACCCTGAGTTATTTGGATGAATTTATGTTATTGTATTCATTGTGTGACGTGGCGAGTGTAAGCGAACTATCTTTTACACTTCCATCCCTGAACTTTTACATGAGTTGTGCAAAGATACCACGCTTGTGATCATTCCAGAATGCGGTTACGTCTTTAAGTCGTGCCTCGACACGTGGGAGACATAGTCGCATCCTGGGCATTACAAGTTGGTATCAGAGCCTTCTCCGACCTAGGAGCCCCCTGATCGATCGAACCGCTGACGATTGAGTCTAGGCACAATTTTTTTTTGTTTTGAGTCCTATATATATATATATATATATATATATATATATATATATATATATATATCGGAGAGTAGGATTTCTTTTTACTTCTCATCCCCTTCGTCGCTCTGGTGAGGACTCCTGACGTTGTTCTATCTTCACTATTCTCAAAATTTCACCAATTTTTTTAGGATCACGCGGTTATTGTTTGGATTGTTCCGATATCTTTGTGACGAAAACATTGTTCTCAATGCCTCCTGTCATTTAGGGGTTGTGGCAGTGTCCCGGGGAGTTGAGCTCCGAGGTGTTGTCGTCACAAAAGTATGGTAGCGGTTCTAGAATACTAGAGGCAGCTGACATCAAAAACTCTTCTATGCATGTCTGGTGGTGAGATAACCCCGACATCACCCAGTACTGGCGGGATAGTTTGGGAGTATTGCCACATCTTGTATAGCGGATGCGTTTCGAAGGTCCGAGGTAAACGGTTTCCGAAGATAACTGGTTATGTGTTGACGGATGGCTACAGCTGGATGTAGGTTTAGAGTTGAGTGCGTGGTGCTTCCCCTGTATCCCCAACACCAGATTGCATAACTGGAAAGCTTCAGGAATTAATAAGCGGGTTTCAAGTAGCTCGTAGGTAATCTTCCAACGGGTGCATAGTATGAGGTTTGGGGTTCAACATCTAGTGAAGAGGTTTCATGGGCGCTGTTCCAATTGGGAGTTGCATCTTAAAGGATCCTTGGCTATGCTGATCCGGGGATTGCAAGGCCCTTTGTAACACGTGCCATGGGGCATTCAACACGAACATGTGGGACGAAACCTCTATTAAGTATTTGTTCCATCTGTACCTTGTTGTTTTATTCTATCATTTTGTTCTCCCAAGTGGCTTCTCGACAAGTTGATGTACCATTAAGCTTTTGAAATTCATTCGTTCAATTCTCTGTTCGAATGATATTGTGAAGATTATGTTGCAACATATCTATCCTTGTTTTTGTTTTGTTTGTGGTATCCGAGTTGCTTCGATGTCAAGTGTTGATTCCACACTTTTCCTAATCGGTGTTCTCATATTTCTATGGGAGTGCTAGTTCTTGATCATCAAGATTGTCATGTTAAATTCTTCTTAACCGGTGCGTTTCTCTTCAAGTTAATCCGATCCTGTTAATATGTGCAAGCTCAACTCTCAATCTTTTCTCAATGGTGTTCACTCCATTCATCACTAATTGTCTTTGTTTTCCCGACCCTCCCACCCTTTTCTTCAAGGACTAGGAATTCTTAATCAAGTATCTATTTTATCCACGCGAAGTTCTTCATTCTTTCCTTTAATGTTCTTATCCGGTGATTTCTCGTGATGATGCTAAGGAAGCTTCAAGTTATCGTTCTTCGTTCTTGTTTCTTCCTCGGTGGACTAAATTCAAGTTCCGATGTTAATCATATCTTTTCCTCTTGTTTCACTTGTTTTCCCATGTTGAAATTTCTTATCCAAAGTCTCTCTTGTTTATTCAACTCTCTCTAATTCTTCTCCGGAGTGTTCAAGATATCTCGGAAGATTTGTGTTTCCATTCTTAATCCATTCAAACTATTTTGAGGTGGTCATCTCGCTCAAGTCATTTAATTCAACCGGTGCAATATCTCTTAAGCAATCTTTTTCAACGGTGATTTCTTTTGAGTGGGCCCTAACCCACATGTCTTTTCCCAGGATCTTACCTGACTCTTCTATTTTTCCGGAGTTATTCTCAAATTCTTTTCAGGTTTGACATAAGAATAAATTGTCATTAGTCATATGCCTTCTCCAAGATCGCTTTCAAATTCTTTTCATCGTTGATTCAACCTTTTAATTCTTCATTCTGGAGTGCCTCAACAATTCATGGTGGTGTATCTCATCGTCTTCTCAGATTTTGAAGACCCGAAGAAGAGTTCCTCTTGAATCCTTATCCGTTCTTCCAAGATTCGTGGTTCTAGCTTCATGTCATCCTCATTACTGTTCCAATTGTGAGGAATTCTTTTTATACCCAGCCGAAGCATTTCATGAATTCTTTCCATTGTGATCCTCCGAAGGCCATCATTTCAGAAGATTTCTTCGTTCTTAGTTTTTAACTTCATCCTCCAACTATTCTTAATTGATGCCTCTTCGTTCGTCTCCATATTTTTACGGTGGTTCATTCAAGATTACTCTTTCATTCTTATCATATCAATTCATTCGTTCTTTCCTAATCTTATTGGTGGTCCGTTGAATTGTGCTATATCTCTCTCCAATCCTTTTCAAGAAGAATAAGTAGTATGCCAAATCCATTGGTTGTCATCAATTTAAATTGGTGAAGGATACTCATAACATAATTCTTATTATTGTTCCTTCCAAGTGTTTAATTCCTTCGTCTGGATTTCGTTCATGATATCAAATTATTGGTTGTTCATCTTTTCTTTCCGGAGTTCCAAACTCTCTCAATTATCTTGTCACAAAGCTCCATCTCAATCATCACATGCCTGGAATCTTATTCTTTTCATCTTTCACTTTTCATCCTTTTATTACCAGAGTTCTTCATGGTGGTTCATCATGATTTAATTCATTCTTCAAGTGTGCATCATTATTTTGTTGTTGGAGCTCAAGTATTCCTCATCTTGCAGTTTGAAGTGTAATTCTTTCTACCTTATCTTTTGAGATGGTGTTATGTCATTCTTGACAATTTCCCGTCATGTTTCATGATTCACAAGTTGTCAGGAAGGAGATATTTAAAACCATCATTTTCCTTTGTTCAGGAGATCCGTTCAACCCCTCATTTTAATTGTTGGAGTTATCTTGGGTTGTGTCTCACCTAAAAGCTTTCCCTAAGCATTGTTGATATATGTGGTGATAATAAATCACCCAAGTTCTTCATTTATCCTCCTGGTGAAATAAGTTTTTCGTCTCCTTGTTGATCTCAATCCAATCAAATGTTTTCGTCAGAGACCGGTTGTCACCTCATAGTTTTGAGATGTTTTCCATAAGCCCACATCAAGCTTATTATTTTTGTTGTTGAATTTCCAACAACTCCGTTCAACCCTTCTTGTAAGGATGATTTTCAAATTCAATTGTGGAGAAGTTGTCATTTTCTTCTCCATTCTTTTCTTTCCAACAATCTAGCATCTATTCTTTCATTCCGGAGGCATTGTGTTATTGTTCTCTTCATCCCATAATCTCGTTTTGTCAAGATCATGTTCCTTTCCTTGTTTATCTATTTATCCGGAGTGTTGTATTCTCCATTCAAGTTCCCTCATCTTATCAAGTTTTTCCTCTCTTTTCAACCGGAGTGCTGTCTGAATCCTTTCTTACCCTTTGTGTCATTCTTTCAATTGTTTCGGAGGTAGTGTGTTGTTGATTCATCAAGTATCATCCCAACTTGTCAAGTTCATGTTCAATTCCTGCCATCTTCAGTCGGAGTGCTGTCCAAATTCTTCATTCTTGTTCCTTGGCTATCTCGTTATATCGGTGCAGTTTCAAATTCTTTGGTTCGTTAGGCTCTTGTTTCATGCCTTTCAACCTACAAGTTGCTCATAAAGTTCCTTGTTCCTCTTTGCTAACGGAGTGTTTCCAAGCTCTTTCATCTCTGTTGTATTCTTTCTTACAATTTGTTCAACCTCAAGGTTCGTGGGTTCACTCGTTTGTCGAAGAAGCAACTTTGGATTACCTCTTCCTTTTCCTCTTCTATCCGGTGCCATCTCCAGGATATCGGGTCGAGATCCTCTGTTAGTGTGGGAGAGTTGTGATGCCCCAAGAGCGATGCTCCACAAGACTTCCTGCTATTTCGTGATCGCTGTGTGTTTTATTTTGCATTGCATCATGTCATCATGGCTTCATGTCGTTATGTTTTTTTGCAACTCAACTAAATAAATCGTATGGATCTTCGGTCCATTTAAATCAAGGGATATTCACAATGGTGATTTCTCTTTAGAACACATACACCCAATATTTTTAGGGAGCTATAATAAAAATATTCCATTTGTTTGGAATTAACCATAACACACTTGCATAGAATTCTCCATGCCTTTCCAACTCAGTTCTTGATCTCAAACTTTGTCATAAATTCTTTCATCTTTTTCCCGAGCTCCACCAAAATTCTCAATATTTTTGGACTCTCCAAAACCTTGATCCTGTTCAAATCATTTGAATTTAAAACTTGCATTCATGCCCACTCCTATTTTGTCGAAACAACGGCATTTTTGTGAGTCCGGGACATTAATCCTCATGCCCAAGTTCTTGTCCACTCTTTTTTTTCTATCCTTTTCTTTCTTTCTTTTTCTATTTTAGAAGAAAGAGAGAGAGAGGGAGAGCAGCCCAGCTGGGCCTCCTAGCTGCCCAGCCGCAGCCAGGCCCATCTGCAACCGTCCTCTCCTAGGCCCAACCCCATCCTAAACCCTAGCCCCGACCATCTCCCGTCGACCCCTTCCCAGCACCGCAACTCGCCCGCTCCCTCAATCCCCATTCTTCCTCTCAACCTCTCTATCCCTTGCTTGCGCCGTGCCAGACCCAACCAGCACCCCGCCGTCCTTCTCCTCCACCGCCCAAGCGCCTCTCCACCACCCAGGCCAACCCTCCGCCATGCTCCCCATTCTCCACGCGCGACCGACGGCTACGCTCACAGCCAGCGCCTTGCACCGCCTCAGCCAGGAATGAAGAAGGTCGAGCCTTGCGTCGCCGGCGACCTCCTCTTCCCGCGGCCGCGCCCGATCCCGTGCGTCCCGGCCTCCTCACCCTACTGCGCCTCCCCTTCGTCTAGCCGCCCCTCGCTGAGGCTGCACCCAACAGGAGCTCGCGGAGCTCCTCTGCACCGCCCGCGCCCCTCTGCCACCTCTCCTGCTTGAGGTGCTTGTGCGCCCGACGGCAACCTCGGTCCGCCGGTGACCTCCTGTCGTGCCTCCTTCCCGTGCATCGCCCGTTGGTGGTCTCGAGTCGCCCGGTGACCCCTGCATTGTCTCCTCAGCCCCTGCCGTCGTCGTGCATGTCGTGCTCCTCTACAGCAACACCATAGTTCCGCGACTGTCTCTGCTTCATGGATCCACCGCTGCACCTCCACTTGCTGTTGCTGTTGATGCCAAGTCGGACGTCTACCGAACATGGAGTAGCGCCAAGTTCCTCTTGAAGATGTACGACTACATCCGATGTGGTTTTTGCCGAGTACCGCGATGCCCGGAGCCCTCGGAACCATCAAGTTCGTCTACGTGCGTGTACCTATATCGTCGCAAGAACGAGACCTCAAGTACCTCGAGGACCCCTGTTTTGAAGACCGCCAAGTACCACGACGATGCGCCAAGTACCTCTACACGTGACCCGAACGTCTATGAACCATGTACGATGACAGTCATCGAAGACCTTCGAGTGAACAACTACCGTCGCCGAAGACCTGTCTATGAATACGTCCCGGGAACCACTACTTCCACGACGAACGTGAACGACTACTTCCCTCGACGACTCGAACCACTTCGAAAACGCACGCTTCGAAGGTATACCGCGAGACGATGACCCGTGGACGAATGTTGCTTGTGTGTATGAGATGGTTGCAGGTATCCGATGGTGCCGTGCATGAATTATTATTTGCATGTTTCCCGATTCCATGTCGCCAACCGTGGGAACCCGGGAACGGGAGCACCCCACCTATCTCTTGCATGACACACTCCCATCATCCTTCTTTTGCACCGGCCTCTCAACGAGCTACCGGAACTGAAATGTTGTCGTGACATCATTTTCGGTATTCGTCGCCGTGGCACCTTCTCTTTCCACCACGGTGACAAATGCTTCCTAACATGTTCATGTTAACTTTTAATAAAAATTGCATGAAACTTGCAAATGTCATCCGCATCGGGATAACAACATTTTAAAATGTTTAAATTGTTGTGTTTGCTTAAAATTGTAAAATATGCACATGGGGATTTTCCGGAATTGTTGTTGTTATTTCCGGCCTCATTTAAAATGCCTAAATAGATAGTTTACTTATGCTTCACCTCTTGCCATGTTAACAAACATTTAATCCTATCTTGTAAATAAACCAGAGCCAAGTAATTAAATAAAATGTGGTGTTTCGTCAATATGCAACTCGTTGCATATGGAGCTCCACTTAATTTGTAGTATTGTTTGAGCACTTTGCCATGCCATGCATAATTAAACCGGACATGCATCATACTTGGTTGTGCATCATATGCCATGTTTGAGCTTGTGTGTTTACTGTGTTGTTTGCTTCTTTCCGGTATGCTTCTCTCGTTAGCTTCTGTTTCATTCCGGAGTTGTGAGGATTTGTTCGATTACTTCATTGACTCGTTCTTCTTCCTTGCGGAATCCCAGGCAAGATGACCGTTCCCCGATATCACCTCTATCTTTGCCTATGCTAGTTGTCTCGCTCTTTAGCTATGCCTCGATGCCTATTCCTGTTTGTCAGCCTCCTATTGTTGCCATGAAACACTCTACCCGCCTTCCTAGCAAACCGTTGATTGGCTAAGTACGCTTTGCTCAGCCCCTCTTATAGCGTTGTTAGTTGCAGGTGTAGATTGAAGATTGCTCCATGTTCAACTTGTTTATTGGGTTAACACAATATATATCTATTGTCAGTGTATTTGGATCGACACCTATGGGATCACAAGAATCCCTACTACGGTTGCGGGGCGCGGGGCTGAGAGAAGAGCAGATCTAACGATCAGGACACGGTTCCTTTGCCCAGGTTCGGGCCGCAAAGATGCGTAAAACCCTACTCCTGCTTTGGTGGATTATATGTTGGTGTTCTTCAGCTAACGAGGAGCTCCAAAAGAGTCGTGAGGGGTTCCGAAAAGCCGAATCTCTCTCCTGGTCGCCTCGGGCCTCCTTTTATAGGGAAAAGGGGTTGCCACAGTGGCACACAGGAGGTGGAAAGGGTACAGTGATGCGAGGTTATCCCTCGCATTACAGGACAAGGTGCATTTAATGTGCCCTGCTTAGGTGTCCTTGCTTTATCGGGGACGAGGGGAGACGCCCGTCTTGTCCGTCGCCGCTCCTCCTTGTGTCGACACGCGCCCTGGCCAGCGGTGCCTGAGGTGCCATGTAGGCAGACAGGCAGCTGAGGTGGCGCAACGGCGGGCCTCCATGAAGATCCGTGGGTTGCCACGCAGGAGCCTATCCAGCTGGTTGGGTCGGCAGCTGCGTGGGTTGGTAGAAACCCAGTTGGTGCGGGCCTGATGGTGGCCCCGTGGGTGTCCTCGGCAAGGGCCTTGCCGGGGCCCCGGCAAGGGTCTTGCCGTGGCGCGTGCTGTCATCCCCAGCAAGGTGCTTGCCGGGGGCCTTGTGGTCCTCCTTGGCTGGGATCCCGCCAAGGGTCGTCGTCTTCTTACCTTGCATCTGATCTTGAAGCTCTTCACAAAGATCTGCATGCCACCACGGGGATATCTCCCGAATCCTCCCCCCATGGGGGTGGTGGACTCAAGGGTGATTCGCTCCGTAGG
>LR738714.1:270046243-270057132 GCA_902687465.1 Secale cereale | reverse complement strand
GGGGGGGGCGAGCAGCCGCGGCAAGGATCTTGCCGGGGCTGCCAGAGCTGGCCCAGGCAAGGATCTTGCCGGGGGAAACCGCTTCGTCCCCTAGCTCTTCGTGATCTTGTTCTTGGTGTTGCTCCAGTCTTCATCAAGCTTCAGTCTTGCCCCGGCTTGCCTCCCTTGCCATGCTTGGTGCGATGGCGCCGTGGCTCAGACTGCCCGTGCACAGTCATAGGGGTACAAAAAGTGTACCCCCTTTTTGTACACCGACAGGAGCCCCCGGGCCTGGGCCACACATAAGCGCCACACATTGTTGGGCCAGGCCCAGAACGGTGCGTGGGTAGGAGGGGTGGTTTTCACCGTGGTAAAATTTTCGCGCGCTGCGCCTCCCACGGCCCGCGCACGCGGCGCGGGGTGGAGGGGCGTGCGTGACGTGGGCGGCATGCGTGGGGCGGTTTCCGCACGCATGCGTCACGTCGCAGTAAATGTGAAAGGAGGCGGCCCGCGCCTTCCCCATAAACGGGGGAAGGTGTGGGGGCGTGGCTCGCTGACTGAATGGGGCCGAGGCGCGGTCTGCTAGGCGCCCACTCCCCACGATCACAGGGTGGGGAGAGGTCACCTCACCCGTCCCTTCGGTCCCGTGCGTTCGCCACGTGCCTTCCATGCGTTCGAGGTGGCGAGCGGTGGAGGCGGGAAACCGAGACGTCGTTGGTTGGGGCGGCGGGTCGGTCCCAGTCCCTCTCGCCTTCTGCATCTTGATTGGCCGAGCGGGGCGGTCGAGCTCCAGCCCCGCCCCTTTATAAAGGGCGGAGGGAGGGGACGGCGCCCCGCACTCCTCCATCTTCTTTCTCTTTCAGCTTCTGCTCCTTTCTTCTATCCGCCATGAAGAAGGAAAACCCCGGCTCTTCAACGGTGGCGGCGAGGGTCGCTGCTCGACAGCGCGTCCCCCCTTCTCCTGCACCCGCAGTGGCCGAACCAGCTACGAGGGGAAGAGGGAGGGGCGAGGCCGTGGGCGAGGCCGGGGTGCTCGGGGAAGAGGAAGACGGGGCGGCTCACCGGCCTCGCCCCCGCCAACAGCTCCTCCTCCGGTGGAAGGTCATGTTGGAGATGACCCCTGCGAATTCTTCATTAGGATGCGGGGGTCGCCGCGCCATCGCCTTCGTCTCCCGACCCCGTTCGCGCGGGAGATGGAGGCGAACCCGCCAGAGTCGCTGCGGTTGCACATGAGGGGTTGTGGGATCAGTGGCACGCGAGCCCTCGTCGACTTCCCCGCCCCTCATGTGATGTATCTTCGCCGAGGATGGAAGAGGTTCGCTCGCATCCACAGCCCGACGGACGGGCTCACCCTCCACTTCAAGCTGATGGGGGATGGCCACCTCTCCGTCAAGGTCTTCGGGCACCTCGGAAGTCGCGCGAGGTGCTGCATGGAGAGCTCCTCCGACGATGAAGACTCCTCCTCGAACGAGGGTGACGAGGAGGACAGCGACAGCGACGACGAGGGCGGGGGATGGCAGGATGACGGGTCCGACTAGGTGTCGGTCGCCGCTCCTGGTGGCACCGGCGACCCCATCATCCGCGTCGCCGGTTCCTTGAACTTCTCGGGGTCGTCTCCTTGGCGGCTGGCATAGGGAGGCAGCCGAAGAGGAAGAGGAAGAAGGTGGGCGGCAAGGTCGTCATGTCGGCGTACGCGGGCACCGAGGCCTTCGTCTCCTACTGACGTCCTGCCGCCTCGTCTTCGAGCTCAGCCTCCGGTGCCGTCATCACCGTCCGGCCCTGGGGAGGCCGCCGAAATGCCTTCTCAGTATCTTCTGCCACCCGTAGCTCGCCTAGGCACCCCTTTTTCCCTTCTCGCCTCCTTGACCTACCTCCCGAGGAGAGGGACAAAAAAGGCATTACGGGCATCTTATCTCTTTTTAGTCTGTAAGCCTTCGGGCATCTGTAAAGTTTAAAACTTGTAATTCCCCTTATTCATGTTTTTCATTCCCTATGGACTGTACATGAATGGAATGTTTTTAATGAAAAAGGAATGTCTGTCGGGCCCTTTGTTCATAGGTAAAAACCCACAACAGGGAATAAATCCCTGATATCCTTAAGATAAACATTTTCTCGCCCGGCAACAGGCCCTGCCGTTTCCCTACTTCGCTCGACCTTTCTCACGCCATTGGCGGAGGCAGGGATGAAGCGGACCTATGCTCCTCGTTTTATCCTTTTGCTGCCGCGACTACGACCAAACTTGGTCCGAGGGACGAGCCTTAGGACCTAGAGTTATGGGAGCACGGCAGCTTAAGGAAAAGAACGAGGTTTCACATACCTCAGTCCATAACGGAATGCATGACAAGTGAAAAAGGACTTATCTGAAATTGGAGCCCCCGGCAACCCTGGTCTGCCGCGGGCGAATCCTTGCTCTTGTAGCCTCTGGCAATGCTGGCTTGCCGGGGCCTAAGTACTGATACTGATTTGTTCTTCTCTCCTCCCTCCATGTGGCCTCGGCAAGGATGCCTGTGCGTCCTGTAAACCAAGGAAGACAGAGGAAAGACCAAGACTCGACCTCTAAGCTAGGGGTTAGCCGTTGCTAAGCACTATCAACCCTAACCAAGGACGAGCCTCGACTCAGCATGCATGCTAAAACTCAGGGCGCCAGCGCTTCATTTATTTATGCTCAGGGTCTGTGCCTGGCTTTGTACAAAGGGTTACGTGCCTTGCCGGCAAAGCTTGTACAAAAGGGTGGCTTCCCGGGAGGCCCGGCAAGCCGCGCCTTATGGGTAAAACTTACGAAGGTGCTCGATGTTCCAGGAGTTACTCACCGGAACGGCATCCTCGGTCTCCAGGCGGACTGTGACAGGCCTGGTGACTCGTATTACCCGATAAGGGCCCTCCCACTTCGGTGTCAACTTGTTCGTGTTCCTGGCCGATTGAACGCGCCGGAGAACAAGGTCACCTTCCTCAAAGCTTCGGGCATGAACCTTGCGGCTATGGTAGCGGCACAAGGCTTGCTGGTAGCACGCTGCTCTCACAGCCGCCCGAAGACGATCTTCCTCAAGGAGCATCGCGTCATCTTGCCGCAATTGCTCTTGCTCAAGCGCATCATAAGCGAGCACTCAAGGTGACCCGTATATGAGTTCCGTGGGGAGAACTGCTTTTGCCCCGTATATCAGGGCGAAGGGCGTCTGGCCGGTGGCTCGATTTGGCGTCGTCCTGATCGACCAAAGAACCACCGGGAATTCATCAATCCAGCGCCTCCCGCTCTTGTGCAGCCTGTCAAAGGTCTTTGTCCTTAATCCTCGCAGCACTTCAGCATTTGCCCTCTCAGCTTGACCATTGCTTCGGGGGTGAGCAACGGAAGCGAAACATACCTTGCTACCGAGGTCTTGGGTATATTGCATGAAGGTGCGGCTTGTAAACTGCGTGCCGTTGTCGGTGATAATCCTGTTGGGTACACCAAAACGGCACACTAGCCCCTTGAAGAACTTGACGGCTGACTGAGCTGTGACCTTCCTCACCGCCTCCACTTCTGGCCACTTTGTGAACTTGTCGATTGCAACGTACAAGTACTCAAAGCCCCCGGCGGCGCGGGGGAAAGGGCCCAGTATGTCGAGCCCCCAGACCGAGAAGGGCCAGGAGAGAGGAATGGTTTGAAGGGCTTGAGCTGGTTGATGAAGCTTCTTTGAGTGGAATTGGCACGCTTCACACCTGGTGACCAGCGCCGCCGCATCCTGGAGGGCAGTGGGCCAGAAGAAGCCTTGCCGGAATGCCTTGCCGGCAAGGGCTCTTGACCCTATGTGGGATCCATATATGCCTCCATGTATTTCCGCCAACAGCTCCAGTCCTTCCTCTCGAGGGATGCACTTCAATTTCACACCGTTCGGTCACCTCCTGTACAGGACGTCATCGACGAACTGATACATGGCGGACCGACGAGCTACTTTCTCCGCTTCTTCCTGCTCCTCAGGAAGTTCCCCAGTTTGAAGGAATCAGATGGTATTCTGCGCCCACGCTGGAGCCTGGGGCTCGACGGCGAGGACTAAAGGCATTTCCTCCGCCAAGGGAGTGGCCACCTCGACGGCAAAAGCTTGACGCTCCGCCGGAGTTAGCCCTCCGATGGCGGGCTCAGTGTCCCCGGCAACATCCTTGCCGGCGGCCCCGGGGAGCGCGGTGGGAAAGTACTTGCCGGGCCCTGACTTCCTCCTCTTGTTCTGCTCTGTTGATGGATCAACGGATGGCTGAGAAAGCTGGAGCACAAAGGTACCTGGTTCCATAGGTAACTTGAGAGCAGCGTGCTTTGACAGGTAATCGGCGATGTCGTTCTCTGCTCGGGGAACGTGCTCCGCCTGTATGCCGTCAAAGCGCTCTTCCAACTTCCTCACTTCATCGACGTAGGCCTTCATCAACGGGCTCTGGTAATCCTTGTTGACTTGTTTGACGACAAGCTGTGAGTCGCCTCTGACAATGAGCTTCTTGATTCTGAGGTCCGCCGCGATCCTAAGACCGGCAAGCAGCCCCTCGTACTCGGCAGTGTTGTTCATTGACACCTCCGTAGGGAAGTGCATCTGGACTACGTACTTGAGGTGCTCTCCGGTGGGCGTGACCAGCAGTACGCCAGCCCCGGCGCCCTGCAAAGAGAAAGCACCATCAAAGTACATGACCCATTTGCAACTTGCCTCTTTGCCGGGGAGAGCAGTTTCTTGGACTTCTTCATCAGGCGTTGCAGTCCATTCTACGACGAACTCTGCCAGGACTCGGCTCTGAATTGTCGAGGTGCTTTCAAACTTGAGGCCAAAGCTGGACAGCTCCAGTGCCCACTCCACAATCCTTCCCGTTGCATATGGATTGTGCAATATCCGTTGCAGAGGGAGGCGAGTGACGACAGTGATCTCGTGCGCCTGGAAGTAGTGACGCAGCTTCCTCGAGGCCATAAGAAGGCCGAAGAGCAGTTTCTGCACACCGGAGTACCTTGACCTAGCCCCCTGCAAGAGGGAGCTAACGAACTAGACCGGGTGCTGCATCATCTTCTTCTTTGGCTGCACTCCAATCGGCTGTGTCGTCCCTACGCCAGTGGCACCAGGCTCCGTTGCTGCTATCACCTCATCATCAATTTCTCTGTGCGCCACTAGTGCAGCACTGACCACCTGGTTCGTTGCCGCTAGGTATAGCAGCAATGGTTCCTGTGGTCGAGTCACAACCAGTATTGGCGTGGAGGAAAGATACTTCTTTAGATCCTGTAACGCTGCTTCGGCTTCTGGCGTCCATTCCATTGGGCCCGCCTTTTTCAAAATATTGAAAAAGGGGAGGGCGCGCTCAGCAGACTTGGAAATGAATCTGCTCATGGCGGCAACGCAGCCAACAAGCCGACGCACATCCTTGACCCGTTTGGGTGCTTCAATCTGCTCTATAGCTTTGATCTTATCCGGATTGGCTTTTATCCCACGCTGTGATACAAAGAATCCGAGAAGCTTGCCAGACGGAACGCCGAAAACGCACTTCTCAGGGTTCATCTTGAGGTTGATCTTGCGCAGGTTCACAAATGTCTCTTGTAAATCCGGTACAAGGGTTGCCCTGTCCTTGGTTTTGACCACTATATCATCCATATAAGCCTCCATATTTCTATGGAGCTGGGGTTCAAAACCAATCTGGACTGCCCTCGCAAATGTCGAGCCAGCACTCTTCAACCCGAAAGGCATTCGTACGAAACAGTACGTACCACATGGGGTGATGAATGCTGTCTTCTCTTCGTATTCTCTCGCCATGAAGATCTGGTGGTAGCCGGAGTAGGCATCGAGGAATGATAGCAGGTCACACCCTGCCGTGGAGTCAACAATCTGGTCTATGCGCGGCAACGGGAAGGGGTCCTTGGGACAAGCTTTATTGATATTTGTGTAATCAATACACAACCTCCACTTCCCATTTGCCTTGCGCACTACCACTGGATTGGCCAACCACGTTGGGTGGAGCACTCCTCTCACCAAACCCGCAGCTTCCAGTTTCCGGATCTCCTCGGTGATGAACTCTTGCCGTTCCAAAGCTTGCTTCCTGACCTTCTGCTTGACGGGCCGCGCATGACGGCAGACAGCAAGGTGGTGCTCAATCACCTCCCTAGGAACGCCAGGGATGTCGGATGCTTGCCAGGCAAACACGTCGACATTCGCCCGCAGGAAGGTGATGAGCGCATCTTCCTATTTGTTGTCTAGGGCGGAGCTTATGGTAAAAGCCCCTCCCGTGCCGTCCTCCTTGATAGAAACTTTCTTAGTTCCTGGCGGCATAGCCCTTGATCTCTTGTTTCTGCCGGTGGAGCTCTCTGGCACGTCCTCGACGGGAGCGCGACACTCCGAAGAGGTGTGCTTGCCGGAGTGGGTGTCTGAGGTTTCGCCGGTCTTCTTCTTCTCGGTGGAGCTCTCAGGCACGTCCTCGACGGGAGCACAGCACTCCGAAGAGGTGCGCTTGCCGGAGTGGGCGCCCGAGGTCTCGCCGGTCTTCTTCTTCTTCCCTCCCGGGGCTCCAGTGGTAGGAGCAAGTGCCCCCGTAGCGGCAGTTGCTGCAACTGCTTGCTGGTACAACTGGTGGACGCAAATCAGTGCGTCTTTCTTGTCGGAGGGGATGGTGATGATCGTCACGGGCCCTGGCATCTTCAGGGTGTTGTAGGCATAGTGCGATGCTGCCATGAACTTGGCCAGCGCTGGGTGGCCAAGGACCCCGTTGTAAGGCAGGGGGATCCTGGCGACATCAAACACAATTCTCTTTGTCCTGTAGTTCAGATCACTTCCAAAAGTCACGGGCAGTGTGACTTTCCTCTTTGGTTGACTCCTTCCTGGGCTGACCCCTTGAAATGTGACCGTCTCCTCGAGGTCTCCATCAGGAACTTGCAGCTTCTCAATCACGGTGGGCGAGAGTAGGTTTAGGCCGGCCCCGCCATCGACTAGCATCTTCGTTACCTTGAGGTTGCGTATTGTTGGTGAAACCAACAATGGCAAGCACCCGACCGCAGTAACGCGATCAGGGTGATCCTCGGCGTCAAAGATGATAGGTGTGTTGGACCATTTCAGCAGCTTTTGGGCACCGGGCGACGGCTCTGTCGCAATAATCTCTCGCGCCCACTGTTTAAGCTGGCGGTGAGAAGCATGCAGCGAAGCGCCACCATCGACGCACATGGTGTCCGTAGCCTTCTGAAACTCTTGGCCGCCGGACTCGTCGTCCTCTTCGTGATCGTCGTCTTCAGGTCTTCTATCGCGGCCCCGGGCGGGCCTTTCTTGCTGTTTCTCTTTGCCGCGACGGCCTGCTTGGCCGTCACGCTTCTTGTTGGATCCCTCAGCACCGTCCTGGCCCTTCTCCTTGTCCCGCCTCTCGTATTCAGCTCTTTGCTTCTCAGTAAGGAGCTCAACCTGGTGGCAGTCCTGGAGATCATGGCCTTTGGTGCGATGTATCTTGCAGTACCGTTTGCCGCAGTTTCCTGGCTTCTCGGCGGCCGCCAAGGCCCGGCAGGCGACACATCCGGCGATTTCCTTGCCAGGGCCACCCTGTAACGCCCCAGACACACCCGCCGGTGGTCGTTACTCCTGGCGGGATCTAGACTGGCCTCACATATCAATACTAGTCTTTTCTGTGCACTTTGACCTCACTCGTGCGCACCCGGGAGCAACTTCCCGGTCGGTCACCCATCCTGAAACTACTCCAAGCTGAGCACGCTTAACTTTGGAGTTCTATCCGAATGGGCTCCCGGAAAAGAAGGAATTCCTTATTTATATGAGTAGTCTATCATCCCTAATAAGCCAGGCCATCACATACACCCTCACTCAGAGGAATCGACGTCCTCGTCGGGCCACAGGAACGTTCCCTCTTGACACAACCGTCTGTGCTTCCAGGACAGCACATGTGCCTTGCCGTGTGCCACGACGGGTCACAAACGTCATGCACAACATGACTGCAAACTGTCCGCAAACATCCGTGTAACCGCGAGGGTTGGCTTTGATACCAACTTGTAACGCCCCAGACACACCCGCCGGTGGTCGTTACTCCTGGCGGGATCTAGACTGGCCTCACATATCAATACTAGTCTTTTCTGTGCACTTTGACCTCACTCGTGCGCACCCGGGAGGAACTTCCCGGTCGGTCACCCATCCTGAAACTAATCCAAGCTGAGCACGCTTAACTTTGGAGTTCTATCCGAATGGGCTCCCGGAAAAGAAGGAATTCCTTATTTATATGAGTAGTCTATCATCCCTAATAAGCCAGGCCATCACACACCCGCCTTGGTTTTCTTGGCGGAGCCGGTGTCATCAGATCCCTCGACGGCAAGCACAGCCTTCCCCTTGCGCTTCCAGGAGGTCCACAAGGCCCTTCTTCGCTGGAACAGCGGTATCTTCATCCGAGGAGTCGGTTTCCGCACCGGCGCTCTCGCCGAGGTACTTCCTTCCCTCTTCGGCCCGGGCACATCTGTCGGCAAGAACATAAAGTTCTGCCACGTCCTTCACCTTGGTCATCGCCAGTTCTTCGCGCATCTTGCGGTTGCGCATGTTCTGTCGGAACGCGCTGATGATGGCGGCAGAGTGAACATCGGGGATATTGTACTGTACCTGGCTGAATCTCTGTATGTACTTGCACAGAGTCTCGCCTTCCTTCTGGGGTATGACATGCAGGTCACTCGCTTGGCCATGGGCTTGATGGCCTCCGGTAAAGGCGCCAACAAACTCATGGCACAAGTCGGACCAGGAGGAAATATAGTCTATTGGCAAGTGCATCAACCACGACATGGCGTTAGGTTTAAGAGCAAACGAAAAGTAATTCACAAGCACCTTATCGTCGCGGGCCCCAACAACTTGCATCGCGATGGTGTAGATGCTGAGGAACTCCGACGGGTGGGTCTTGCCGTTGTACTTCTCGCCAACGTCAGGTTTGAAGGTGCGGTGAGAGGGACACTAGAACTTCCGCAGCTCACGGGTGAAAGCTGGACAGCCCACCTCGTAAGGTAGACCTCCAAGGCTTTCCGGTGCTGGGCGATCTGTAGCAGGACCTTCTCGCCTGTCTGACTGGTGGCGCGTTTCGCGCCGGCACTCGATGGTGGTTCGATCATCTCCATGGGCTCGCTCCTGAAGAATTTGACGCTGGTCGCCGGGGGTCCACAGGTCGGACGACGCTATGGAGATGGCGTCGCTCGCGACGTCCCAATGGGCCGACGCACGCGGCACTGGGCGAGGAGGCGAATGCACCGTAGCCACGGCGCTGCCAGCTCTCTCGCCCGCGGTGCGTGGGACCCCATTGAAGCGTCGGCCCAGGAGCTCCTCTGGATTTAGGTCGTCCCTGCTGGCGACCGCGACAAGGCTTCGGATGGTGGCTCTCCATTCGTCGAGTTTCCCCGTGACGGGAGGAAAGTCGAGGAGCAACTGCGCGCGCGCCAAGGCTTCGGCTGGCGTCGGCGGTAGCGAAACCTGCACGGATCGCGACGCGCTTCGACCCCTGACCGCGTTAGGGGGAGCCCCATCACGATCCTGCGGTCGCCTATCGTCTCCACCAGCGCTTCGGTGAGCGGGCATGCCTTCTATGTCCCGGAAGCGGCGCTCGGGGCTCTTCCCATGGCGACGTCCGGGGTCTTCGGGACGACGACGCCGTTCGTCGCGCGCTGCTTGAGAAGATCGCGCTGTTGGCGCCGGCGTGGGAGTCCTAGAGGGCCTCTCGTCGCCCTCAGGTGGTGCGGCCGTGGCCTTGGAGGGCCCCGCGCCGCCCGCGGAGGGCCGGGTTCCATCTCTGGAACTGGCGGTGTGCGGCCTGTAATCGGGCGCACAAGCATCGCCACCTTTCAAACTCCGGCTGTCGGGATGGCGTTGGTGTTCGCGAGCAGCGCCCCGAGTCCTTTCCGCGGCTGGTCCACTGCTCGCCCACGTCGGGACGGGCTGTCCGGCTTCCGACTGGCCAACCGCCATCGTCGTCTTCTTCTTGGGCGCCATGATGATGCAGAAGCGTCGAACTAACCGCTAAAGTCGATTCTCACAACTACGCCCCCTACCTGGCGCGCCAAAGATATTGGCGTACTTGGATCGACACCTATGGGATCACAAGAATCCCTACTACGGCTGCGGGGCACGGGGCTGAGAGAAGAGCGGATCTAATGATCAGGACACGGTTCCTTTACCCAGGTTCGGGCCGCAAAGATGCGTAAAACCCTACTCCTGCTTTGGTGGATTATATGTTGGTGTTCTTCAGCTAACGAGGAGCTCCAAAAGAGTCGTGAGGGGTTCCGAAAAGCCGAATCCTTCTCCTGGTCGCCTCGGGCCTCCTTTTATAGGGAAAAGGTGTTGCCACAGTGGCACAGAGGAGGTGGAAAGGGTACAGTGATGCGAGGTTATCCCTCGCATTACAGGACAAGGTGCATTTAATGCGCCCTGCTTAGGTGTCCTTGCTTTATCGGGGACGAGGGGAGACGCCCGTCTTGTCCGTCGTCGCTTCTCCTTGTGTCAACACGCGCCCTGGCCAGCGGTGCCTGAGGTGCCATGTAGGCAGACAGGCAGCTGAGGTGGCGCAACGACGGGCCTCCATGAAGATTCGTGGGTTGCCACGCAGGAGCCTGTCCAGCTGGTTGGGTTGGCAGCTGCGTGGGTCGGTAGAAACCCAGTTGGTGCGGGCCTGATGGTGGCCCCGTGGGTGTCCTCGGGAAGGGCCTTGCCGGGGCCCCGGCAAAGGTCTTGCCGTGGTGCCTGCTGTCATCCCCGGCAAGGTGCTTGCCGGGGGCCTTGTGGACCTCCTTTGCTGGGATCCCGCCGAGGGTCGTCATCTTCTTACCTTGCATCTGATCTTGAAGGTCTTCACAAAGATCTGCATGCCACCACGGGGATATCTCCCGAATCCTCCCCCCATGGGGGTGGTGGACTCAAGGGTGATTCGCTCCGTAGGCGGGGGGGGGGGGGGGGGGGGGGGGGGGG
>LR738714.1:270036207-270046213 GCA_902687465.1 Secale cereale | reverse complement strand
GGGCGAGCAGCCGCGGCAAGGATCTTGCCGGGGCTGCCAGAGCCGGCCCCGGCAAGGATCTTGCCGGGGGAAACGCTTCGTCCCCTAGCTCTTCGTGGTCTTGTTCTTGGTGTTGCTCCAGTCTTCATCAAGCTTCAGTCTTGCCCCGGCTTGCCTCCCTTGCCATGCTTGGTGCGATGGCGCCGTGGCTCAGACTGCCCGTGCACAGTCATAGGGGTACAAAAAGTGTACCCCCTTTTTGTACACCGACATCTATGTTAATTAATGCACATATATATTGGCAATGGGTGGAATGATTGGCCTTCTGCTTGGTGTTTTGTTCCACTCATGCCACCTTAGGACCCGATAAACTGGTGTTATGTTCCTTGATATTGCGTTCCTAACACGGTTGGGGTTTATGGCCCCCCCCTTGATAATTCACACTGCTTAAAGCTTTTCCAGCAAGGCCCAACATTGGTTTTAATTTGCCTCATAATAAAAGTTAATTAATTAATTAAATTGCATAGGGGGTCGCGTCCTCGGGTTCTTAATTCTACATAACAGGGGGGCCAGTGCTGATGGTGTTGGTCCCAAACGGGGGTCCTGCAGGGCCACCACGAGGAAACTCGAGGTTTGGTTTTACCTGTAGCATCGCCCATCCGGTCATGGCCTGAGACGAGATATGCACGGCTACTATCAGGGTGCCGGCACGCCGGGAGGTCTTGCTGGATTAGTTTTACCTTTGTCGAAATATCTTGAGCACGGGATTCCGAGGATACTCAACTCTTCCCACATTGGAGTTGCGACTTCGCAGATCGTGAGCTTGTGATGGGCTAAGTTGGGACACCCCTGCAGGGTTTGATCTTTCGAAAGCCGTGCCCGCGGTTATGTGGCAGATGGGAATTTGTTAATATCCGGTTGTAGATAACTTGACACCATATCCATAAGAATACACTACCTGTGTGAGTAACCGTGATGGTCTCTTTCCGAAGGGCTTCGGGAAGTGAACACGGCGGGGTTATGTTCCGAAGGGCTTCTTGATCAACTTGGCGAACGTTGGCACTTGTTCTCATCTCGCTCTAAGCTCGTAAGCTAGTTGCTTAGTGCTGCTGCAAACACTTTATTACCCTTCCACACCTAAGGCTTTGGTAGTTTTGATACCCGGGAACGGGATTGCTGAGTCCCTGTGGCTCACAGATTTCAGCACACACCAGATGCAGGTACCGCTGAGAACGATGCAGGAGATGGATCTGAACTTCACTCAGAGTTCGATGAAGAGCGTGGTCGTTACTATGTTTTGCATCCCGACGATCAGTAGTGGTTCCTACTAGGGACGATCAGGCCTTGTGATTTGTGGTATCTTTTCTCGTTTCGTTTTCGTCCGTAGTCGGACCCTGAGTTATTTGGATGAATGTATGTTACTGTATTCATTGTGTGACGTGGCGAGTGTAAGCCAACTATCTTTTACACTTTCATCCCTGAACTTTTACATGAGTTGTGCAAAGATACCACGCTTGCGATCATTCCAGAATGCGCTTATGTCTTTAAGTTGTGCCTCGACACGTGGGAGACATAGTCGCATCCTTGGCATTACAGGCCAAGGCCACCTTCTGTTAGGATAAGATGTACTCTTGCCCCCCTTCAAATTTGGCCGTTGTGGCAACCCTTCCTGCCTTGTGTCTTCGAGAGAAGAGGACCGAGGCCAGTATAAATATAGATAGTGCTCCACCATAGAGAGGGCCAGCCGCTATATCCATTCCCGTCCCTCCTAAGGACACTCTTGTACTCATACTCATCCTCCCTCACAAGGCAATCCACCACAAAGCAAGAGTAGGGTCCTACAGCGCAAGGTGGCCTGAACCTGGGTAAATTGTCGTGTTTGCCATTCTCCATCCCCTTTGGACCGATCATGCTGGAGCATCGCCGTGAGGTAGTGAAGAGCTGGGCAGGGCTAGGTGAGGTTCCTCGTGCACACCCCAGTGTTCGAACCTTGCTTGGGTCCCCACAGCACCGATTCCGACATTTGGCGCGCCAGGTAGGGGTGTGCCGAGGTTCTTCCATTTCGCTCCAATTTCTTCTCCACCATATCCATGGTCGATGATAGTTACGCTGCGCCGAGCGCAGGGCGGCTCGTCTCGCCCAGACAGAGCCCGCGGGCCGTGGTGACTGCCGTCACTTTGCCTCGGCCGCGGACAACGCTGCCCATGAGCAGCATGACTCCTCACTACACCCCTCCATGCAACCTGATGGCCACACCACCACGCCTTCCCTCACACCGGCACGGCTGCCGTGGGCTAGCGAACGCGCAGGCCGTGCTGCTCATGGTGCAAAAACTGCTGCACTAGCACCTAGCCGATGAAGGCTACAGTGCCTGGCTCGATCGCATCACCAAGCTCGTCAACGCCGCGGGTGATGCCCCGGCACCCTCCCATTCGCTCTCCCACTCCCCGTGCACATCGAAGATGTCAGGGACCACCACGACGCGCGGCTGGGTGATGCACCGTGAGGAGCGCCTGCTGATGTCTACTACGCAACCTTCTTCTTGCAGACGTTGTTGGGCCTCCAAGTGCAGAGGTTTGTAGGACAGTAGCAAATTTCCCTCAAGTGGATGACCTAAGGTTTATCAATCTGTGGGAGGCGTAGGATGAAGATGGTCTCTCTCAAAGAACCCTGCAACCAAATAACAAAGAGTCTCTTGTGTCCCCAACACACCCAATACAATGGTAAATTGTATAGGTGCACTAGTTTGGCGAAGAGATGGTGATACAAGTGCAATATGGAGGGTAGATATAGGTTTTTGTAATATGAAAATATAAAAACAGCAAGGTAACTAATGATAAAAGTTAGCACAAACGGTATTGCAATGCTTTGAAACAAGGCCTAGGGTTCATACTTTAACTAGTGCAAGTTCTCTCAACAATAATAACATAATTGGATCATATAACTATCCCTCAACATGCAACAAAGAGTCACTCCAAAGTCACTAATAGCGGCAAACAAACGAAGAGATTATTGTAGGGTACGAAACCACCTCAAAGTTATTCTTTCTGATCGATCTATTGAAGAGTCTGTAGTAAAATAACACGAAACTATTCTTTCCGTTCGATCTATCATAGAGTTCGTACTAGAGTAACACCTTAAGACACACATAAACCAAAACCCTAATATCACCTAGATACTCCATTGTCACCTCAAGTATCCGTGGGCATGATTATACGATATGCATCACACAATCTCAGATTCATATATTCAACCAACACAAAGAACTTCAAAGAGTGCCCCAAAGTTTCTACCGGAGAGTCAAGGCATAAAACGTGTGCCAACCCCTATGCATAGATTCCCAAGGTCACGGAACCCACAAGTTGATCACCAAAATATACATCAGGTGAATCAAAAGAATACCCCATTGTCACCATGGGTATCCCACGCAAGACATACATCAAGTGCTCTCAAATCCTTAAAGACTCAATCCGATAAGATAACTTCAAAGGGAAAACTCAATCCATTACAAGAGAGTAGAGGGGAGAAACATCATAAGATCCAACTATAGTAGCAAAGCTCGCGATACATCAAGATCGTGCCATCTCAAGAACACGAGAGAGAGAGAGAGAGAGAGAAAGAGAGAGAGAGAAAGAGATCAAACACATAGCTATAGGTACATACCCTCAGCCCCGAGGGTGAACTACTCTCTCCTCATCATGGAGAGCACCGGGATGATGAAGATAGCCACCGGAGAGGGATTCCCCCCTCCGGCAGGGTACCAAAACGGGTCTAGATTGGTTTTCGGTGGCAACAGAGGCTTGCGGCGGTGGAACTCCCGATCTAGGTTATTTTCTAGAGGTTTGGGTATTTATAGGATTTTTTGGCGTAGGGCACAAGTCAGGGGGGGTCTCCGGCCTGCCCACGTGGGGTATTTATAGGATTTTTTGGCGTAGGGCACAAGTCAGGGGGGTCTCCGGGCTGTCCACGAGATAGGGGGCGCGCTCATGGGGGTGGGCGCACCCCCACCCTCGTGGGCAGCATGGGACTCTCCTGGCCCAACTCTTGTATTCCCGGGGGCTTCTTTTGGTCCATAAAAAATCATCAAAAATTGGCACGTCAATTGGACTCCGTTTGGTATTCCTTTTGTATAAAACTCAAAAACAAGGAAAAAACAGAAACTGGCACTGGGCTCTGGGTTAATAGGTTAGTCCCAAAAATCATATAAGATATCATATAAATGCATGTAAAACATCCTAGATGGATAATATAATAGCATGGAACAATAAAAAATTATAGATACGTTGGAGACGTATCAAGCATCCCCAAGCTTAATTCCTACTCGTCCTTGAGTAGGTAAATGATAAAAACATAATTTTTGATGTGGAATGCTACCTAACATAATTATCAAGCCAAAGAAAGTTCATCCCTAGAAAATCATATAGTTTGGCTATGCTCCATCTTCGTCACACAAAATATCCAAATCATGCACAACCCCGGTTTCAGCCAATCAATTGTTTCATACTAAATTATTTTCAAACTTTTTCAATCTTCACGCAATACATGAGAGTGAGCCATGGATATAGCACTATAGGTGGAATAGAGTGGTGGTTGTGGAGAAGACAAAAAGAGGAGGAAGATGGTCTCACATCGACTAGGCGTATCAATGGGCTATGGAGATGCCCATCCATAGATATCAATGTGAGTGAGTAGGGATTGCCATGCAACGGATGCACTAGAGCTATAAATGTATGAAAGCTCAACAAAAGAAACTAAGTGGGTGTGCATCCAACTTGCTTGCTCACAAAGACCTAGGGCATTTGAGGAAGCCCATGTTGGAATATACAAGCCAAGTTCTATAATGAAAATTCCCACTAGTATATGAAAGCGACAAAATAAGAGACTCTCTATCATGAAGATCATGGTGCTACTTTGAAGCACAAGTGTGGAAAAGAGATTGTAGCATTGTCCCTTTTTTCTCTTTATTTGGGCCTTCCTTTTTTGGCCTTTCTTCTTTTTTCTTCTTCTTTTTCTTTGGGACAAGGCTCTAAATGATGACCATCACACTTTTATTTACTTACAACTAGATATTACAACTTGATACTAGAACAAAGTATGACTCTATATGGATGCCTCCGGCGGTGTACCGGGATGTGCAATGAATCAAGAGTGACATGTATGAAAAATTATGCATGGTGGCCTTGCCACAAATATGATGTCAACTACATGATCATGCATGGCAATATGACAATGATGAAGCGTGTCATAATGAATGGAACGGTGGAAAGTTGCATGGCAATATATCTCGGAATGGCTATGGAAATGCCATGATAGGTAGGTATGGTGGCTGTTTTGAGGAAGGTATATGGTGGGTGTATGGTACGGGCAAAAGTTGTGTGGCACAAGAGAGGCTAGCAATGGTGGAAGGGTGAGAGTGCGTATAATCCATGGACTCAACATTAGTCATAAAGAACTTACATACTTATTGCAAAAATCTACAAGTCACCAAAACAAAGTACTACATGCATGCTCCTAGGGGAATGGTTGGTAGGAGTTAACCATCGCGTGATCCCGACCTCCACACAAAGGATGACAATCAATGAAATACCTCATGCTTCAAATTTCTCACACAACGGTTACCATACGTGCATGCTACGGGACTTACAAACCTCAACACAAGTATTTCTCAAATTCACAACTACTCTAATAGCATGACTCTAATATCACCATCCGCATATCCTAAAACAATCATCAAGTATCAAACTTCTCATAATATTCAATGCACTTTATATGAAAGTTTTTATTATATCCCTCATGGATGCCCATCATATTAGGACTAAATTCATAACCAAAGCAAATTACCATGCTGTTCTAAAAGACTCAAAATAATATAAGTGAAGCATGAGAGTTCATCCATTTCTTCTAAATAAAACCACCGTCATGCTCTAAAAAGATATAAGTGACTCCAAAATATATAAGTGAAGATCAATGAGTAGTTGAATAATTATGTAACTCTGTGAGGACTCTCCAAAATTTCATATATTGGGATATTATTCAAACAGCAAGCAAAACGAAATAAAATAAATTGACGCTCCAAGCAAAACACATATCATGTGGTGAATAAAAATATAGCAGCAAGTAAAGTTATCGATGAACGAAGACGAAAGAGGGGATACCTTCCCGGGACATCCCCAAGCATAGGCTTTTGGTTTTCCTTGAACTTTACCTTGAGGTGCCTTGGGCATCCCCAAGCTTAGGCTCTTGCCACTCCTTATTCCCTAGTCCACCGTATCTTTACCCAAAACTTGAAAACTTCACAACACAAAACTCAACAGAAAACTCGTAAGCTCCATTAGTATAAGAAAATATACCACCAATTAGGTACTGTTGTGAACTCATTCTAAATTCATATTGGTGTAATATCTACTGTATTCAACTTCTCTATGGTTTATACCCTCCGATACTACTCATAGATTCATCAAAATAAGCAAACAACACATAGAAAACAGAATCTGTAAAAAACAGAACAATCTGTAGCAATCTGTAACTTCCAAATACTTATGTAACTCAAAAAATTCTGAAATAAATTCACTACAACATGACCCCACCTATAGCAACGGTTTTTTTCCGTATCTAAAAGTCCATATATGCATTGTTCATCTCTTTACCAACGGTTTCGAATGCGTAGCCTTATCTAGTGTTGCTAGCGCATAATACAACGCTTATGCTGCCGTTGGTAAAAGAGTCTGTCGCAAGAGTACAACACATAAAACCGACTTTTACAACACTTCTATACGCTGGTGCTTAATATATTGGAATCCAAATCTCATTGCTTGGCAACAGAGATTTTGAAAGCTTCAGGTGTTGGTACATATATTATGGTGATAATTATGTATATCAAGTGAGGAAAAATAAGAGAATATACTCACAAGAGGAATAAATCATATATATTGAATAAAATTATTGGATTACAAAAGTGGATATCACAGGAGAACATCACTTAAATGTGATGCATAATATAAATATTTTATTGACAGCGAAACTTAAACAGAAAGCATCCATCAACATCCCTAAAACTTAACTAAAACGGAACCGTGGAACGTCATCCAACAGCATCCCTATAACTTAACCAAAACTGAAAGCATCCATCATCATCATCATCATGAACATCGTCATCATCATCATCATCATGAACCGCAACATCATCTTCATTATTGCAACATACTTGCCACGCACCCATATAATCAGCCATATATCTTTCGAATCTACAAAGAAAATAACAAAATGAATTGTTAAGACACAATGCATTGACTTGATACAACTAGTGATATAGGTAGGATATGAGACACGTACAAAGGTTGAAGGCCATGCAATCTTTGTTTTTTCTACATTACCGAGAGTATTGCGGTTTTTGCGACTCCGTACCAAATCTTCAGTTTTCACAAGTGCCATATCGACATGCACTACCCAGATTCATTCGTAACTTCAGCACCATCTAGTTTAAATTTAGGATCACAACTTACAAGTGTAGCAAGAGCTACATCCCTATTATGATTAGGAAAAGATACTAACATGAGTGTTATTTGTCATCCATGACTAATCTCGACGCCACAATATACGACACAGCCTGTAGAACAACATGGCTCTATAAAAAAATGGATAATATACTAAGTGCTTCTGTGTATTCAAGGGCAATGTGAGTGACAGTACCACTTCTCATCTAGAATTAATTAGCAAACTGAACCATAACAGTTTTAGTCATCTGAAACAGAACAAAAACATTTAAGTCTAGTGTTGGTTTCAGTCATCAAATAGGAAATAGACAAACCTACAGGTGCTCAACACGCTTTGGAACAAACCTACAGCCCCAAATTCACTGAAAAGAATTTACATGGTCATCACCAGCCTAGAGATCCATTGCTAATTATGTACACCTACAGTCAAACAGTTTTGTGTGAACCAATAGATTTATTTATTGCTAAATAAATCCACTGAAACCCACAACCCCAAATCCTATAAATTTTTGTGGACAACAACATAGAACACAGAAAGTCAATGGCCACGGACACAACGAGCAGTAGCACGGTAGGGATAGCGAGAGAGTATACCGTCCATGGCATCGTCCATGATTGGCTCCAAGAACTCAACTTGCTCCATGGCGCCCCCTACATCGAGTTGGTGCGTGCAGCTGGAAAACAAACGGAAAAAAGGTTATAGTTGTCTCATACATCTCTAGAATAGCATAACACAAGTAAAGCTTCATCAAGTTCCATTCCTACTTAATAAAATAAGAGCAAGCTGTATTCCTCCTATTCCATGTGTCCTAGTTATTACTACCTTGTCAAATTTATATCTGGCTCAATGAATGTATCCTCGAGTTAGTTACACCAGTCATCAACCCGTGCGTCTGCACGGGCCAGACAATTTTAGTTTTCATATATAACTGGAACATTTTTGTTAAGAAACAAATATTAGAACATAAATTTTAAGAGAAGCATACTTTTGAGTTTTGACTAATTGAGAAATATTACATCTGATATTTTGTTGTCTTCCATGTGGATGAAATAAATTTGTTTTAATAAAGGCATTTATACATACTATTTATCATTCCTATAAATAAAGTTTCCAAATTATAATTTATATGAAAAAGTCAGGGATCCGAGATTAGTGAATATATAGAGGATATTGGTCCATATTGTGATTTCCTTTAATTACATAGCAGGAGTCTAAATCTTTTGTGCTCCTAGAATTAGCTGTCTAGAAACCTCAAATGGATCCCATGCTTTAGTGAGTCCCGTTAAAAAACGGAAACCCCACTTTCACGTGAAGAAAAAAAACTAAAGTTAATGTACATGAATATCTGTCGTATATATGCAAAGCTTCATTAAGAAATATTTTCTGAAATAAACACGTACATCACTCAAATGTTCTACACAAGAAACACATCAACTAATTATGTTAAGCCACCTATAAACATCAAAATGAAATCAGTCAGTGGAGGCAGCAGTGTGGGACTACTATTGGGAACTTTGATTATGTGGTGCTGCTAGACGTGAGCCAAGGTGCAGACCACCCCAGCTGGATGCTTTCACTCCCTACAACACAATCGAGTCAAGAAAAGTACTCATCAATATACGCGTGCAAAACATATATTTTTTCTTGACAAAACAATAGCGATCAAGTCGACTGCATAGTTCTTTCTTCTGTTATGAGCTTAACAGATGGGGAATAGAACACAAAATGCCATGCCACAAGTCCCTTCACTCACAGCCTCGCCGCCGAAGACGCCTGCAGCCGCCTAATCTGCTTCAAACGACCATTGCTACACCCCTGACGTCACATGAACCATCGTTATATTGATTTTATAGATAGCCTAAAAGAATACATGTTGGATTTTGCATGGTCAAAACCTGAAATAGGAGAACATTAAATCTCAGAAAAGAAAATGATTGGGGCCTTGGGGAGATACTGTATTAATTAGACCATGGCATGATTTTAAATCATACCTTGTGTTTTCTGTAGAAAATTACCTAAACACACTGGTTGCTGCTCCAAGCCGTAGATGGGCTCCTGATATATGCCACGAACTAGAGTAGAGAGGACGAGTGGACCAACTCACCTGAAACCAGAGGAGGAGGAAGCGCCATGGCTAATTCGTCTCGAGCAGCAGCAAGGCCGTCCATTGGCCATTCCTCCCTGCACATCTACAGGAGAAGATAAGAGAAGACGTTAGATAAAGGGGGAGAGAGTACGAAGCCAGGGGAGGGGGTGCACTCACCGGATGAGTGGACGACGGCAGGGCCACCGGCGTCAGAGTCGACGCTTGAAACCCTAGCCATGGGGGAGAGTTGCGGGTGTTTGGTGGCCGCGTGCTCCGGATCTAGCCGGATGGGAGGGCGCCGCGGTGCGAGGAGACCTTGGGTTGTGCTTCACGGTGGCGGGATTCGCCGGACGTCGCCTGAATCAGCTACCGTAGGTGGCGCAGCGCAGAGCCTCGTGAAGAGAGAGAGAGAGAGAGAGAGAGAGAGAGAGAGAGAGAGAGAGAGAG
>LR738714.1:269933412-270036137 GCA_902687465.1 Secale cereale | reverse complement strand
GAGAGAGAGAGATGGGACGCGAGAGGCGTGTGTGGGTGGGGATGTGGCGGATGTGGCACTATATGGGGTTGCGAGGTGGGAGGAGGGGAGGGGAATGGCCGGCGGCGAGGTTGGTCGGAGGAAGGCGACGAGGCGGTGCGTGGCAATGATTTGAGAGAGATTAGGGGATCCGGGCTTCTATTTTTTTTCTTATATGTACCACGATAGGGTCATGACTAATAAGCTGTACATCAACAACGCATATACTCCAACCCTTAATATGTGTATCTCTCGTGAATTTTGCAACATATAGTCAAATTGTTGTAAACTTAGTGTTGCTTTATAGGGGGTATCCTTGTAGTGATTGGTGGACATGAGGAATTTTTCTATTAATCTTCTTCAAAAAGAATCAACTTGAAAGCACTCTTCTGTAAAAAAATGGCAGCTAATCTCGTGAGCATGAAGTTTCTGTTTTTACAGCAAGATCGCAAAGACTTTCGCCCAAGTCTTCCCAAAGGTTCTATTTGGCACTTCATTAAAAAAAAGCTATAGAACATGATTACTACAGTAGCTTAATCATGTGAACACACCAAAAACAGTAGGGCTAAATATTGGGTTGTCTCCCAACAAGCGCTTTTCTTTAATGCCTTTAGCTAGGCATGATGATTTCAATGATGCTCGCATAAAAGATAAGAATTGAAACATAAAGAGAGCATCATGAATAATATAACTAGAACATTTAAGTCTAACCCACTTCCTATGCATAGGGATTTTGCGAGCAAACAACTTATGGGAACAATAATCAACTAGCATAGTAAGGCAAAACTAGCATAACTTCAAAACTTTAAGCACATAGAGAGGAAACTTGATATTATTGCAATTCCTACAAGCATATGATACTCTCCCATAATAAATTTCAGTAGCATCATGAATGAATTCAACAATATAACTATCACAAGCATACAAATTTTATTACTCTCCACATAAGCAAAATTCTTCTCATTCGGAATAGTGGGATTATCATAAGAAACTTGAATACTATAGATTGTTTCCACATTAAAAGAGTAATGTTCAGAAAAAGGATAATCATAATCATGACAAGTTATATAAATATAATCATCACTACTTTTTATAGCATAAGTGTCATCACAATAATCATCATATGTAGCAACTTTGTTCTCATCATAATCAATTGAAACCTCTTCCAAGATAGTGGAATCATTACTAAATAAAGTCATGACCTCTCCAAATCCACTTTCATCAATATAATCATCATAAATAGGAGGCATGCTATTATCATAATAAATTTGCATATCAAAACTTGGGAGGCAAAAAATATCATCTTCATCAAATGTAGCATCCCCAAGCTTGGGACAAACATTAATTGCAGCAAATAAATTCTCAAACATGTCATTCTCATCAAACATAGCATCCACAAGCTTGGGCCTTTTCATATCATAAGAATAATCACTCTCATCGTTAATAGTATGGATAGCACCGATAGTATATCAATTATCATCATCACAATGAGTAATAGGAGCAACATCATTTGGAAGGGATACCTTTTTACCTTTGCTTCTCCGTCTTTTCTTTTTCTTCTTCTCATTATGTGTGGGTTTAATCCTCCTTTTGGAGCTCCTTATTAATGAGATGGGTTGAATAGAAGGCTCCTCCTCATTACCTGATTCATCATAAGAAATAATAGGAGGATATTGGGAAGTCTCTTCCCTTTCATTAGTATTCTCTTCATCTTCTATTTGTTTTCTTGTCTTTATGTAATTGGCAATATAAGGATTTTCAATGCAATTCACTGTACAATACATATAATTTCCTCTAGATCAAAATCAAGAACTTTACCAAGGACAAATTCTAGAAGATCCTTAGTTATACGTTTCATTTCTTCATAACCCAGAAACAAACTAAGTTCATTATGATGTGCAAGGGAAATCAAGTCGTCAAATTTTTTGGACACGATTTGATCATGAAACAATTTGCATTGGATATTTAAATGATCACGTTCATGGCAAAGTTCACAAGGATGGCTAAGAAAATTTATATTTTCCGCACAAACATCTAGTCTTTCTTGCAACCATTTAGTTTCTAAATACTTATGCCTCTTGCAAAATCTATCTTCCCTATTTGGTTTGTACTTGCAAACTCTATGCACTCCATAAAAATTGGCATGCTTATATGAGATATTTTCATCATGACTAGTGCAATCATCATTAGTACTATGGATATTCAAAGAGTTTGTACTAACAACATTGTAATTATGCTCATCATTCAAAGATTTAGTGCCAAACATTTAAATGCATTCTTCTTCTAGTACTTGGGCACAATTTTCATTTCCATCATTTTCGCGAAATATATTAAAAAGATGAAGCATATGAGGCAACCTCAATTCCATTTTTTGTAGTTTTCTTTTATAAAGTAAACTAGTTATAAAACAAGAAACTAAAAGATTCGATTGCAAGATATAAAGATATACCTTCAAGCACTCACCTCCCCGGCAACGGCGCCAGAAATTGCTTGATGTCTACTACGCAACCTTCTTATTGTAGACGTTGTTGGGCCTCCAAGTGCAGAGGTTTGTAGGACAGTAGAAATTTTCCCTCAAGTGGATGACCTAAGGTTTATCAATCCGTGGGAGGCGTAGGATGAAGATGGTCTCTCTCAAACAACCCTGCAACCAAATAACAAAGAGTCTCTTGTGTCCCCAACACACCCAATACAATGGTAAATTGTATAGGTGTACTAGTTTGGCGAAGAGATGGTGATACAAGTGTAATATGGATGGTAGATATAGGTTTTCGTAATATGAAAATATAAACACAACACGGTAACTAATGATAAAAGTGAGCACAAACGGTATTACAATGCTTTGAAACAAGGCCTAGGGTTCATACTTCCACTAGTGCAAGTTCTCTCAACAATAATAACATAACTGGATCATATAACTACCCCTCAAGATGCAATAAAGAGTCACTCCAAAGTCACTAATAGCAGAGGACAAACGAAGAGATTATTGTAGGGTATGAAACCGCCTCAAAGTTATTATTTCTGATCGATCTATTCAAGACCCCGTAGTAAAATAACATGAAGCTATTCTTTCCGTTCGATCTATCATAGAGTTCGTAATAGAATAACACCTTAAGACACACATCAACCAAAACCCTAATGTCACCTAGATAATCCATTGTCACCTCAAGTATCCGTGGGCATAATTATACGATATGCATCACACAATCTCAGATTCATCTATTTGACCAACACAAAGAACTTCAAAGAGTGCCCCAAAGTTTCTACCTGAGAGTCAAGATGAAAACATGTGCCAACCCCTATGCATAGATTCCCAAGGTCACGAAACCCGCAAGTTGATCACCAAAACATACATCAAGTGAATCAATAGAATAATCCATTGTCACCACGGGTATCCGACGCAAGACATACATCAAGTGTTCTCAAATCATTAAAGACTCAATCCGATAAGATAACTTCAAAGGGAAAACACAATCCATTACAAGAGAGTAGAGGGGAGAAACATCATAAGATCCAACTATAGTAGCAAATCTCGCGATACATCAAGATCATGCCATCTCAAGAACATGAGAGAGAGAGATCAAACACATAGCTACTGGTACATACCCTCAGCCCCGAGGGTGAACTACTCCCTCCTCATCATGGAGAGCACCGGGATGATGAAGATGGCAACCGGAGAGGGATTCCCCCTCCGTCAGGGTGCCGAAACAGGTCTAGATTGGTTTTTGGTGGCAACAGAGGCTTGCGGCGGCGGAACTCCCGATCTAGGTTATTTTTTGGAGGTTTGGGTATTTATAGGATTTTTTGGCATATGGCACAAGTCAGGGGGGTCTCCGGGCTGTCTACGAAATAGGGGGGCGCGCCCAGGGGTGGGCATGCCCCCACCCACGTGGGCAGCCCGGGACTATCCTGGCCCAACTCTTTTACTCCGGGGCTTCTTTTGGTCCATAAAAAATCATCAAAAATTGGCACGTCAATTGGACTCCGTTTGCAATTCCTTTTCTGTAAAACTCAAAAACAAGGAAAAAACAGAAACTGGCGCTGGGCTCTAGGTTAATAGGTTAGTCCCCAAAATCATATAAAATAGCATATAAAACATCCTAGATGGATAATATAATAGCATGGAACAATAAAAAATTATAGATACATTGGAGACGTATCACCTGCTCAGACATGGGATGAGTCAAGTTGCCAGATCGTGCACCGACCGCCCCCCGAGCAGCAGCGCCAGCACCTGGACCGGGTCACCCAGTAGGTCATGGCTGTAGGGAACCAACACTGTGTCACTCAGGCACGAGCTGCGCCCACGAGCACTGCAGGATGCCAGGCCTTTACTCGCGAGCTGCGTTGGGTGGTCTGGCCAGTCAAGTTCAAGCTAGATCTGCCCCCGCACTACGATGGCATCCCCGACCCCATGGAGTTCGTACAGCTCTACGCGCTAAGCATCGAGGAAGAGAACGACGACGACAAGGTCGTGGAGAATTGGTTTCCAATGGCACACTAGGATGGCGCACGCTCCTAGCTCATGAACTTTCCCGAGGATTCCATCTCATCATGGGATGAGCTCCGCGAGCAGTTCATCGCAAACTTCCAGGGCACTCGCGACTGCACTCTCACCGTCAATGAGCTGCGGCGTGTGAAGCAGTGTCTAGGAGAGACCCTCCACAAGTACATTCAGCGCTTCAGCCAGGTGCGCCATAAGATCCCGAGGGCCTCGGACGAAGCCATCATCTCAGCGTTCACTAACGGCATCATGGACGCCAGGTTGTGCGAGAAGCTCGCCATCAACGATGACTTGAGCACGGCCCTGGAGCTGTTCAACATGGCCGATAAGTGCGCCAGGGCAGAAGAAGGCTGCCTCTTAATCCAGAGAAATCCCGATGCTGAGACCAACGACAAGAAAGCAAAGGCCAAGGAAGTGAAGCACAAGGGCCCGACCGTGCTGGCGGCAGGACCTGAACAGAAGCGCAGCCGCGACCGCAACGAGCCCGTCAAGGAAGGCCGTTGTTTTGCCTCTTGCATAATGTGCGCATCCATAACACCGTCGACTTCCAAGAGCTCAAGGCGCCCCGCGACAAGCGCTTGGGCCGTTGCCCCGACTGCAACAACCGTGGCTTCGGCCGTGGAGTAGGCCGTAGAGGCGGCCGCTGGGACAACCGCAGTGGCAAGACCCACCAGGGCTGACACGATCAGCCTCACAAGAGAGGCTGGCGCGCCCAGCCTCGCGACGACGCCTGGCGCGATCAGCCTCGTGAGGCACGCCCCCTAGACAATGCAACTCTTCCACCGTTGTTGCCGCCACCTAGGAGGAACAACAACAACCAACATGACGAGGGGCCGGGGGCTACCAGGAGCCTTGCACTGTGGCCTGCATCCTAGCTGGGGCTCAAGCTCTCGCATCGAACCACATCTTGAAGTAGTTCTCTCGCGAGGTCAATGCAGCCCTCCCGAGGCTTTAGGCCGTGCGTCCCCTCAAGTGGTCACAGTAAGCCATCACCTTCGACTCCACGTACCACCTCAGTGCTCGGCCACTGCTGGCGTGCTTCCCATGTGGTGCACCCCCACCATCAACAATGTTTCTGTTACCAAGACCCTCATTGACGGAGGCGCTGGCCTCAACGTCCTCTCTGTTGAGACCTTTGAGACACTCCAGGTGCCGTATGACTAGCTGATGCCTACCAAGCCATTTTTTGGGGTGAAGGATGGGTCCACTGTCCCTCTGAAGCAGGTGCGCCTTCCAGTGACCTTCAACACATGCGACAACTACCACACTGAGCTCATCGACTTCGACGTGGCCCACATAGGCCTCCCGTACTATGCCATCCTGGGATACCCCGCGCTCGCCAAGTTCATGGCAGCGACCCATCATGGCTACAATGTCCTCAGGATGCCAGGATGCAGTGGCGTCATCACCGTCGCCTGTGATAAGAAGTATGCCGTCTACTCCCTCAAGCATGCATACTGGGAAACCGCTGTGGAGGATTCTGATGGTGACCATAGCGCTGTGCCTCCTGAGGCCACACCCATGAAGAAAAAGCAGCTCTTCCCCAAGAGCCGTCTTGAGGCGAAGAAGGCACCAGCTGACGACTCCTCAAGCGCCGTGCCCGTCGCTGCGGCTTGCCTCCCTCCCGCATAGGAATTTGCGCCCATCGCCTCCCTCGAGGCGAGTTCGGGGGCTTCCATTTGGAAAGCGTCTGACCTGACCAGTGTGACGAGGGAGGTGCTCGGGCACCACTTAGTGGCATGCCTCGGCGCAGGCTCCCACGAGCAAGGAGCACGGTGCTAGCCGCCAGGAGCACAAGAGTTAATCACCCAGAAGATTCACAAGCTGCCGGAAGCGCGGGCCATGCATGGTGAGCACCGCCACGCGTGCCCCGCCGGATCAGCTGCAACTCCCGACACGGGCAACAGGCTGGGCATGTGCGACAACATCGCGGGCCTCAATAGGGCCAGCACTCAGGACCTTTTCTGTCCGTCGTGCGTCAGACGAGGCGGAGGTGTCCCCTACAACTACATCTGCATGCCTTTCGGCTTGCTGGAGGCAGGCGCCACATACCAGCGGTTCGCGTAACTCGAGTTGGCATCTCGCGAGGCTCACCGTGCGGCACTGGCATCTCACGGGGCCCCGGTCCCTCGCGAGCCTCCAGGGCTTCTGGAGCCAGCTGGCCCATGAGGCGTGTACCTTCACAGAACGCTTCGTCAAACACCCCATGCTCCCGCAGCAGCATCACCGCCAGGTTACTTTTTGGTTTGTTCAATTGAGGGCGCCCCTCGGGCTGCAGTACCCTAAGTTGTTCAGGGTCAGCCCCGTGGCAGCCTTGCCTTTTGGTTGTGTACTGAATCCTATTATTCTTTCATGAGTTTATCGTTCCTACTTAACCCCATAATTGGCGCCTCACCGCCATTGAGTTTATCGCTCCCTCGCAACCCTTCTCTTGACCGCCCCATGATCGAGGGCCGGCACGATGTCTGTGCTCGGATCCGTTCCTGTAGCATTGACAAATTCAATCGACCGAGCTCTGTCTCGCGGGCAGCTCCCGTGCACGCCACCTCCGGAGGTCCTTGGTGTCTTTCCCACCTCATGGAGCCATCAAGAGCAGGTGAGTAAGGGCGTGGCCTGCTTTGCAAGTTTTTTGGGTTTGGCGCCCCACCACCCCTTGGGAGCTATGCACGCCTACAACCTTTCTCCCAACGGTCCCATGAGCTGGATCATCGGCACGACGACTATACTCGGATCTGTCCCTACAACGTTGATAAACCCAAGTGATAGAGATCTGTCTCGCGGGCCAGCTCCCATGCACGTCACCTCTAGAGGTCCTTGGTGCCTTGCCCTCTCATGGATCATCGCGAGCAAGTAAGCGGGGGCGTGACCCAATTTGTATGATTGCTTGGGTGCTTCGCCACCCCAGGCATCGTGGGTCCGGCAGCTTTCCCCTTGATCATTCCATGAAGCAACTATACACGGTGTCTGTGCTTGGCTACGTCCCTGCAGCGTCACTAAATCTAACTGTCCGAGCTCTGTCTGGCAGGCCAGACCCATGCACGTCACCTCCTTTCGGACATGTGTGTCCAACCCCTGCATGCCATGGCCTCGGGAAGACCGTTCAACACGCATTGCCCCCCATGTTCCAGGTTACATAAGCACGCAATCGTGCCCAGAGATAGGCGCAAACCGCCTGAAGACCGAGGAAGCATTTCCTGAGCCCCGCGCCGGTTCACGAGCATCTGACCCCTCCTGAATTCATGATGTGCCTGTCACACGTACAGACGAAGTAGGGCTATACACGCCTCGGAGACTCTAAAACAGAGCTCCCGTGCACACCCAAGTGTAAGCCCCATGCTCAGCATTGGCAAAACGGTCAAATCGGGCTCATGCCCACGCCGAAGTGGAGGTCCCATGCCCCACGGTAGTGGATAAACAACTAAGAGCATCGCAAGGGCTGCATTGACCTCAGTACGGCCCATGCCCGACATAGTGACCGCTTAATTTTTCTGTCACATGCGCTTTGTGACCCTCCCCCGAGCTTTCCGCAAGCGAGGGATGGACACAGTGCGTGTGCTCGGGTCAGCCCCAACAACGTCGGACAACCCAAGGAACCAGGATCTGGCTCGCGGGCCTGCCTTAGTGCACGTCACCCCACCAAGGCCCATGGTGTCTAGTCTCCTCGCATAACACTCAGGAGCAAACTCAATGAGTGCGCATTGTCCGAAATAAGCTTTTTGCACAGGTGATTCCTCAGGATGAAATGCTCGAGGGAGTCTCATGAAGCGCACTCCACAAGGGACGGTCGTCGACATAGGAAAGGCTAAGTATGTGAACCCCCAAGGCAGTTTCGCCGATGTTTTTCCCTCGTGCGGGCCGCTTGCGCGTCAAGGGGGGACTCCCAAGCACCGCGCCTCAGGAGTCTTCACTAGTTCCCGAAGGCCCTCACCTCCTCTCCTTGTTCAGGCATCATGGCCTGACATCTCAGTAGCGGCTGGGGTATGCGCGGGACTGGGCCCCGCCGACGCAGAGCACAAAGGCGAGCAAGAGAGAAGCTAAGCATTGGAGGGAAACTCGCGAATCACAAGCAGTTATTATAATCATCACGTCTTAGCAAATAAAACCATTGTATCACGCCTCGACGAGGCAAAACCAGCTTATTGTAGGAGGATAAGGAGGAACTTCAAGAACTATGGTCGCTGTCGCCGCTACCGTCGCCTGCCTCAGTCCCGACAGGCTTCTCGACGCTGCTACTGGAAAACTTCTCGAGCAGGGCGGTCACGTGGCTTCCCATGACTTCCACCAGGACATCCCGAGACTCTTCAGGGACGAGAACTATCACCTCACCAAAGTTGAAGTCGTGATTGCAGTGAAGGAGGTGGCTGACAACATGGGTCGCCGCCACAAAGAAAAGGCCATGGCACTCTTCCTCCAGGATGCGGTCCACCTTCCGGGCGCATCCTCGAGCTCCTCCATAAGCTTGGTGGATAGCCCCGCGTAGCCGACACTTGGGGCAGCAAGAGGATCCTCGAACCTTTCCCTGCATATGGTACGCAGGGCTTTGCAGGCCCTTGGCTCAAGGAGGAGAAGGCGGCAAGGTCCATCACCGCTTTCGCGTCGGTGTCGGCTTGATTCTTCTTTTCCCTGGCATCCAACTTGGCGTTCGCCTCTGAGACATGCTTGGAGTGAGCTTCTTGGGCTTTGGTCACCTCACGTCGCAGCGTCTCCAGATGCTCCGGCTCCGTGCCTTGGCTAGCTTGGCCGCCACTCGCGCAGGCTCAGGATGGATGGTGGGGGTTGGGATTCCACCTCCTTGCCCATCGGCTGGGCCCCGGTGACTTGCGTGGATGGCGCCAAGGACGTCGGGGGCTGGGCTGATGCGGCTTTGGCAATTGTGCCCTCCTGCGAGGCCGAAAAGGCGTTGGGCGTCGCCGCAGCGCCCAAGCCAGGGCGCCCAAGCATGGTGACGGGCCGATGTAGAGCGCCCATGTGCCCGCTGAGACTAAGACCAAGTGTCTATGCCACCTGCGTGACAGATGGAACCTTCGTCCCAGCAGCTGTCTGCTACTTGTTCTCCTCACCACTGCCTGGGCTCCTGCATGGGCGAGGGTTCAACATGGCTAAGAGACCGTGGGTGCGCGGTGCAAGAATGGACCAGGACGCTTACACATCCTGGGCATCCCACTTCCTCTTCTTCTCGGCGGCTAACAGCCCACCGCCGCCTCCCTCGTGCACCGCCCCGGTGCGGCTGGTGGGGCGCTCGACGCACTTCCCGGTGAGCTCGGCCGGGTTTTCCCCTACTTAAGGGTTGGGGGAGCACCAAGAGGGTTCCGTCACGGGGGGAGCAGACGTGGCCTCATCGACGGGAGCCCTAGGCGCTAGAGGCTGGGAGGCCTACGGACAGATCTCCGCCCCTCCCACCATGTATGTAGGATGGGGGGACACATCACAAGGTTGTGTGTCTGCATCGTCATTGTCATCCTCAAAGCTGCACAGCGACCGGCGGAGGCGAGGTGCCGATGCCCGGCCAGCGTCCTCCTCCTCCGTCGCCTCCGAGTCCTCGCTGTCGTCGTCCTCGCCGGAGGACACCACCACCGTAGAGGAAGTATTTTGTGAGTCGCCGAGGCCGCTCGGTATGATTTCCCACTCGTCGAAGGTGGGCATCCCCGTGACCAACTCTGCCACATCCTCAAAGGTGTACAGTGGAGATGCGGCCTCCGGGGGGGTCATCGGGGAGGTGGCCGAGCAAAGCGTTCAAGGCCCCGTCTAGTTCCTCGGCTGTCAGGCCGGAGCTGTGCAGCCTCGTCGCATCCCCAGCACCGGAGTACTCCCATACGGGCCGCAAGCGCGCCTGGAGCGAGGCAACGTGCAGCCCCAGGAACACTACAACAAGAACACCCCTATAGCAATGCATAGTTTGCAACACTTTGATATTGTGCTGCAAGTATATCTCCATTACAACCAAAATATACGTTGGAAGGACATCCATTGCTTCTGTATGGATAACAACGAATACCATATGTTGCAGTTATGCATTGCTATGCGTTAGTGGACGGGAGGAACACATAATCAGATTGTCTTCACATCTAGAATTCTGACTCGTGGGCCCCATAATAAAATAATAATGCTTCTTGTTTATTTAGTTATATTATTTTCTTTTCCAATAAGCCGTATAATAATGTAAAGGATTGAATACCTATAATTGCCTGAATCTGAATCTCGCTGCCGTGAGAATACGCCGCCGCCGAGCAATCCCACCTCTGGCCGTCGCCCCAAGCACCCAAGATCCACCTCAATCCCGATGCGTCGTCCCCCATATTGCACACCCGGACGATGAACTACCCTCCACCGCCACCATCCCATGCCGCTTGAACTTGCTAGACCACCACAAAGCCATCTCACCTTCTGCTGTCGGACCCAAGCAGCCAAGCTGCACCTCAGCTCGGACGCCTCCCTCCCTACTGCACACTCGACCGTCCAAAGCCCCTCCCTGGGTCCCTCCACCTACCAGTGTCACCGACTTGCCGCTCTAACATGGTCCTCCCTGGATCCCTGCACAGCGTCGCCAACCAGTCGTATGACCATCACCGCCTCACCTGAAGCTGTACGAGCAAAGCGCCCCTGCTTAGGTGACTTTCCCTCACCCTCTTCATCTCTTGTCTGAAACTGTCATTTTTTCTGCTGGTTTGGTAAATGTGAAGACCGGTATAGATCTATTCTTGTACCCAATAGAAAACCAACACCTGAACTGAACTTGATGCAACTAAAGTCAATTAAGTATAGCTATCTAGCATAAGCTTGCGCATCTGCTATTCAAAAACAACATGGAAAGGAGATGTTTTGAATGCAGTACTTGGTCCAGACAAGCCTGGACAAGTACATGACCTAGGACTAGTTCTGAATCCAAATCAAGTCTTTGATGTGTCAACTTCACGCCACTTTCAGAATATACACCTTAGTTCATTAGAGGATACATCGAATGAAGATCCTTTGACTGTCAGACTTAAGATGGAGAAGTTGGAGAAAAAAAGTGGAAAACCAAGATGCCAAAATTCTAGAACTAAAAGGGAAGAGAAAAAAACTCTGAAGGATAGGTAAATTCGAGGAATTTCTCCATTATTCAATACATGTACTAATTTTTAGGTTTTAGCTATAGGGTTGTTTGGACCAGATATCTAAATCTCGAGATGTTCCTTCTATTGCTAAGACAATTTTAAAAAGAAAAGTATGTGTCTTTACAAAGGTTTAACAATTTGTTTGATGCCATTTTACAAGTATGTTCTTAGTCTTGTTTCGTTTCAATCGAAAGAGAATTTATGGGGACGGTCATAGTCAACTACTTGGTACTGTTGTATAACAGAATAATGTGAACGTAGTGTATGGATGCATTAGTATATTTCGGTTGGCTTTTTATAGAAATTAGTCATCTCTTGTATTCATTACAGAGCAAGGAAACATTTCTCAATGACAGGGAGATGCAACCATCATACAAACATCCTGCTCTGGATAAGGTATGCTCAGTTATATATTATTTGGAATCGAGCATGGTTGAGTAGCAATTAGAATTACTCGCACATTTTGCAGTATGAATCATATTTCAAAGAAGCGCTAGGCATTAATTGTGTGTTTTGCCACCGCCTTGCGCTTAACTGACCAAAGCGCATGCTTGTGCACAATTATGCGCAGATTAAGCGTAGTTATTCGCAATGCGTTTTGCCAACACCTATAGCCTAGGCGCACTGTCAGATTTAGGGTTCCGGCAAAACCCTTAAGGTTCGAACTCTGGAGTGCGCATGAAGATCTCTCCTTCCACCCTAGCCCTTCTACTCAATAGTTCTAGGCCTAGCTCGTCAGATCCGATGAACAAGAGGCACAAGATTTATACTGGTTCGGGCCACTGTTGTGGTGTAACACCCTAATCCAGTGTGTGTGGTGGATCGCCTTGTAGGCAGAGGGAGAACTAGTACAGGGATGAACTGCCTCCTGGGGAGAGGTGTTCTTGAGCTCGGATGAGCTTGGGGTGTGTGGCCTTCTATTTAATCAACTTGAGATAATCCCCCCAATGGTGGTGGCTAGTCCTATTTATAGTGGCTAGGGTTCTCTTCCGAAATATTGAGCGGGAAGGAATCCCACAACGGCCAGTTTTGAAGGGGGATAGCCAGTACAAGCTATCCCGACAAAAGGTGGTCTTCGCTGCTAAAAGCTTCTCGTGGTGACGCCTCCATGGGTTCCGTGATGACCTCCGTCTTGCCGTCCTGCTGGTCTTGGTCTTGTTGCACTGATATGGAAACCTTTGCCTGACGCCTCAGGACTCCACGCCAGCACCGGCTCCTTTTGCACCGAAGAGGAAACTGGTGCTCTGCGCCCGCTGGCGCTCGCCTGGCTTTAGTCGTCACTGCTCACGTCATGAGGACCTCGCGAGGTGCCCCTTTCCTTGATATCTCCGAACCTCACGAGGCGGCCCGGCGAGGCCGCCACAGGGGATGTCCCGCGTCGTCCGCCTTGCGAGGCTTGGCCCCTCGCGAGGGTCTTGGGTGTTGCTGAAGAAGTTGGGCCACACTAGGCCGCCTTTCAAGCCACGCTCTGGGCCGCAGGCAGGCAAGTCTGGGTACCCTCGTTCCCAGAATGCCGACAGTAGCCCCCGGGCCCAAGGCGCGCTCGAGCTTGGCTTCGCGGCGAAGCCAAGGGCCAAGTGCGGAGTGCCGCGGGGCCCAAAGCCTGCGGCCTCGTTCGATGCGTGGCACTTGATGGGACGTGGGCGTCTCCACTTCCCCACGTAGGCTCGGTGACTACGCGATTCGCCAAGTCTTTGTGTGCACAGCGGACCATCATTACCCGCATTTATGGGGCCGGCGGTTGGCCTTCCTCTGGCTATAAATAGGGCAGCAGGCTGAGCCCTTGTCGTCGATCTCCCTCCTCTGTTTCCCTTGCTCTTTCACTTGACCGAGCCGCCCATGGTGTTGCCAAGGAAGTACTCATCCATGGAGAAGGGGAAGGCTCAGCAGGAGGGGCTCGGCTCACCACCAGCTAAGAGAGGGCGAGGCCTCCCTCGTAAATATGTCGCGACCCCTGTCGGGGCCTCGAGCGGGCGTGGGTGGACCCCCGCAGCGCCCGTAGCTGCCCTTGGTAGCCGCGACGGCGGTCCTTCGAGTGGCGTGGGCCATCGCGGCGTTGGCGATCCGGCGAACGGCGGGAGGCTCTCTATGGTTGTCAGACCTCCCGAGCCGCATTCCCACCTGACAGAGGCAGCGTTGGAGTTCATTGTGTTGTCGGAGAGCCCAGCCGGCACCAGGCTCCCGCTCCCGCGCTCCTTGGCCGACGAGCTTCTTGACGAGAGCTCCGGCGGCTGTTGGCTGCAGGCGGATGGTTGTTGCAGCAGGGAATCGTGGGTCGTGGTGAAGGTCTCCGCCTCGGGCGCCGTGGCTTTGGCCCGAGGCTGGCAGATGTTCGCCCGCACACGCGGTTTGGGCGGCCGATGCACCCTTCACTTCAAGTCCGGCGACGACTCGACCCTCTTCGTGAGGGTGTTTGGAGAAGATGGGTGCCGCGTCTAGTGCTTCCCCGAGGACAACTTTGGCGGTTCGGTGCTTGGCCTGGGCGACGGCCGCAGCTTGCCCAGCTACGGCGGCTCCTCCTTCAGTGGCAGCTCCAGCAGGGGTGGCTATGACCAGCCGCCACGCCTCCGCGCCCGCCTGGTGGGCGGCACCGGGTCGTCTCGTCGTCACGCTCGGGTGAAGCATGAAGAGGGCTCTGCCTGAGCCCGTGCATAGGTCCTTGCGAGAAACTGGTCCTCGAGGGCATTGTCGGCCGTTGTTAGTCTGTCTTCTTTTGTCCTGCATCGTTTGAGCAAACAAGCATGGAGCCCTAGGGGGCATGTAGGAACTGTGGCTTCATGACATTGAACACCATGCATAGTGTTCCTGCCTATTGCTGTGTGATCTATTTTTTACATGTCCTTAGGGTGAGGAGACTTATCTTGATGCGTTCGGGATTGCTCTCATCCCGTGTCGTTTGACTCCTTGTGAGGCTGCAAAAAACTCGTTAGGTTATTATCCTTTACAGCTCAAGGCCTTTGACGCGGGTCGAGCGTGATCGGCCACCCCTTGTCGCGGTACCCGTGGGGCACATACGTAAGAATGGGGGTCGCGTCAGTTACGAGCCCCTGTTCGGGCACCTCATGAAGGCTAAAGAGGAGGGCGCGCCTGGGAGAGTGCCGTGCAACTGCCGCTCTCCCTGGGCTAGCCCGAAAGCCGGGGGAAGAACCACATGGAATTTGAGAGAAGAACCACAGAGGGGAATCAAAACCAAACAATCAAGGAACACTAGAATCTTCAGTATTCAATAAAAGGAAGAGGATAGGAACAAGCCTACTCTAGAAAGAAAATGAACAGCCGCGTCCGGCACCTAATCTAGTCTTCTCACCTGCGCGGAGCTAAGTGCTGCCAGTAGGACGTGTGAGGGAGCCCCCGAGGCCCGAGGGCGGCTCTTTGGAGACTTCGGGGCGTGTACAGCCCCACTCATTATTACGTGAGAGTGTCACGAGCGGAGATCTTCACATGCCGGACCCTTGCTTCACAGGAACCTGGCCTTGGCTTCTCAGGCGTGAGGGCCTTGTTCCTCGCAGGCATGGAGCCTAGTCTGCTCAGGCGCAAGGGCCTTGTTCCTCGCAGGAACGAAGCCTAGTCTTCTCAGGCGCAAGGGCCTTGTTCCTCGCAGGCACGGAGCCTACTCTTCTCAGGCGCAAGGGCCTTGTTCCTCGCAGGCACGGAGCCTAGTATTCTCAGGCGCAAGGGCCTTGTTCCTCGCAGGCACGGAGCCTAGTCTTCTTAGGCGCAAGGGCATTGTTCCTTGCAGGCACGGAGCCTAGTCTTCTCAGGCGCAAGGGCCTTGTTCCTCACAGGCATAGAGCCTAGTCTTCTCAGGCGCAAGGGCCTTGTTTCATGGGTAGAACCTCCTGAGGTGCCGGATATTCCATGCGTTCAGGATTTGGATGTCGTCTCCTGTTTCCAAGCGCACACAGCCGGGTCTGAAGACGTGGGCGATCTTGAATGGCCCTTCCCACATGGGTGAGAGCTTGTGCAATCCTTCTCTGGATAGGACCCTCCTTAAAATGAGGTCACCTACCTCAAGCGTCCTGGGCGAATGTTGCGGCAATGGTACTGCCGCAACGCCTGCTGGTATCTTGTTGCTCAGAGTGAAGCGTCGCGCCGGCACTCCTCCCCCAGCACGTGGTATGTTCCCTGCGCGGTGCCTTGTTGTGCTTCATCGAATGCCAAGACTCGCGGCGACCGGTGCCTGACCTCGTGAGGGAGGACTGCCTCAGCTCCGTAGACGAGGAAGAATGGAGTCTCGCCGGTTGGCTTGGTGGCGGTGGTGCGGATTGACCATTGCATGGACTGGAGCTCGTCGTGCCAACCCCTTCCGCAAGCTTCGAGCTTCTTCTTGAAGGTCCGGGTCTTGAGGCCCCTCAGGACCTCTGCGTTGGCACGCTCGGCCTGGCCGTTGCTCCTGGGGTGTTCTACAGAGGCATAGCAAATCTGCGCTCCGAGGTTAGCACAGTATGTCTTGAATAGGTTACTAGTGAACTGCGAACTGTTGTCGGTGATGATGCGATTAGAGACCTCGAACCGGTTTACGAGGCCCTTGATGAACTTGACTGCGGAGCAGGTTAGGATGGTTCAGACTGCTTCCTCCTCAGCCCACTTGGTGAACTTGTCGACGGCGATGTAGAGGTATGGATAGCCCCCTGGTGCTTGGGGAAAAGGGCCCAGGGTGTCAAGCCCCCAGACCACGAACGGCCAGGAGAGCGGGATGGTCTGCAGGCCCTGAGCCGGCCGATGGATTTATTTGGCGTGGAACTGGTAGGCCTCGCAAGACTTCACTAGCTCGGTCGCATCGTTGAGCGCCGTGGGCTAGTAAAAGCCGCTGCAGAACACCTTGTCGACTAGGGTGTGCGATGCTGATTGATGTCCGCAGTCTCCGGCATGGATGTCGGCTAGCAGCTCGCCTCCCTGTCCCCTGGAGATGCATCGTAAAGAAACATTGTTTGGTCACCTCCTGTAAAGCTCACCGTCTTGGATGCAGTATGCCGTAGCCTGTCGGGCTACGCGTTCTGCATCCTCCTCCTTCTCTGGTAACACCCCTCGCATGAGGTATGACTTGAATTCTTTGGTCCAGCATCCCTCCTGAGGTTCGAGCCCCAGGAGCAAGCGAGCTCCTGAGGCTGGGCCACAGGCGGGATCTCCCGAGGCTGGTGGCTGGGGGAGTTCTTCTAGAGGCTTCACCGGCTCTTCTCTCGGGGGTGACGCCGAGGGTTTGAGGAGCCTTTATTCGAAGACGCCGGGCTCCGGGGGCAGGCGCCTAGATGCTCTCTTGGCGATGTCGTCGACCTCCTTGTTAGTGCCGCGAGGCATGTGTTTCAGTTCCAGGCCCAAGAACTGCTTCTCCATTTTGCGTACCTCCGCGAGGTATGCTTCCATATGCTCGTCCCTTGGCTCATATACCTTGTTGGAGAAGTTGACGAGGAGCTGGGAGTCACCCTTGACGACGAGGCGCTTCACTCCTAAGGCTATCGCTGCCTTGAGACCGGCAATGAGGCCTTCGTATTCCGCGATGTTGTTGGAGACCTTGTCTCCTGGCCGAAAGCAGAGCTGCACGGCGTAGTATAGCTTGTCTTCAGCGGGCGAGATGAGCACAGCCCCAGCCCCCGCACCCTGGCGGGCGAACGCGCCATCAAAGTACACGACCCAGCCATCAGGTGCTTCGCTTCCCGGTATGAGGGACTAATCCTGGCTTGCTTCAGGACCTAGGGCGTTAGTCCATTCGGCCACGAAGTCAGCAAGCGCGCCCCCCTTGATGACCCTAGTGGTGCTGAACTCTAGCTGGAACACCTGTAGCTCTATGTTCCACTCTGTGACCCTTCCTGCCGCATTTGGGCTCCGGAGTACTCTTTCTAGGGGGTAAGCTGAGACGACCTTGATGGGGTGGACTTGGAAGTAGTGACGCAACTTTCGTGATGCAACGAGGAGCGCAAGCAAGAGCTTCTGCGGCATAGGGTAGCATGCTTGGGCATCACGGAGCACCGTGCTGACGAAGTATACCGGGTGCTTGATGAGGATGGAGCCCGGACTCCCCTGTGGTTGTGTGAGCTGGGATGGTGCCCCAGGAGTTTGGTCGCGGGCTGGGTCAGTCTCGGCCTCAGAGAGGTCGGCTTGTATGTCATGGCCACCTTCCGGCCCCGTCGGGACCTCAGGAGTTCCCTCCTTGGGCTGTAGGGCCTTGTCTTGGCGCTCCTCTCGAACGGCCACCAGCACGGCACTAGCTGAATGTGGCATCGCGTATAGGTAAAGCACCAATGGCTCTTGAGGCTTGGGTGCCACCATCACTAGAGGGCTGGTGAGGTATCTCTTGAGATCTTCAAATGCTGCATCAGCCTCAGGGGTCCATTCAAATGGGCCCTTCCTTTTCATCAACTTGAAGAAGGGGATGGCTCTCTCCCGTAGCTTGGAAATGAAACACCCCAGCGACATTACGCAGCCAGCCAGCTTCTGCATCTCCTTGAGGTTCTTGGGCAGGCTCATCTTTTCTATGGCCTTGACTTTCTCGGGGTTTGCCTCGATTCCTCGGTGCGACACGAGGAAGCCCAGAGCTTGCCTGAAAGAACTCCGAACACACACTTCTCCGGGTTGAGCCACAAGTCTACCTTGCGTAGGTTGGCAAAAGTCTGTTCCAGATCTGTGATAAGGGTCGAGGCCTCTTGAGATTATACTACGATGTCGTCCACATACGCCTCAGCGTTCCTCCCGAGCTGCTTCCCCAGTGCGATGTGCATTAACTGCTGGAAGGTTGCTCCTACATTCCGTAACCCAAACGGCATGCAGGTGTAGCAGTACACCTCACACGGGGTGAGGAAGGCAGTTTTCTCGACATCTTGCAACGCCATCTTGATTTGGTGGTATCCTGAGAAGGCGTCCAAGAAACACAGCAAGTCGCACTCGGCGGTGGAGTCGACGATTTGATCGATGCGAGGCAGAGGGAATGGATCTTGCGGGCAAGCTTTGTTGAGGTTGGTGAAGTCGACGCACATGCGCTCTTTTCCTCCTTTCTTGGGCACGATGACGGGATTTTCCAGCCACTCTGGGTACTAGACTTCGCGGATGACACCTGCTGCTTCTAGCTTACGAGTCCCCTGCACGATGAAGGACTGCTTCTCCATGGATTGGCCCGTGGCCTTCTGCTTCACGGGCACATGTTAGGGCATACGTTTAGGTGATGCCCGATCACCTCTCTTGGGACCCCCTCCAGATCCTTGGGTTCCCATGCAAACACGTCCCTGTTCGTGCGCAGGAATCCAACCAGCGCCTCCTCCTGAGTTGGGGGAAGGCTAGCTCCTATGGTGAAGGCGACGCCTGATGGCTCATCTTCATTCACCGGCACCTGTTTTGTCTCGGCTTGGTCTTGGGAGAAAAGTTGCTTTTTCTTGGCTGGGGCAGCCCCCTTGGTCCCAAGGGCGGCTTCCTCGGCAGGGCGCGCTGCCGCAGCGGTCCGAAAGACACGCGCGAGGGCCGCCAGGGCTCCTTTGGCGTCCCCCGTCACAGTAAGGACCCCGCGGCTCCCCGGCATCTTCATGAGGTTATAGGCCGGGTGGGTTGCGGCCATGAACTAAGCCAGCGCCGGGTACCCGAGGATGGCGTTGTACGGGAGACCGATTCGGGCGATGTCGAAGTCGATCAGCTCGGTGCGGTAGTTGTCTCGGGTGCGGAAGGTGACCGGGAGGCGGATCTGCCCTAGGGGGCTGGTAGAACCGCTGCCGACCCCAGAGAAGGGCTTGGTGGGGCGTAGCCGCTCGAGTGGCACCTATACTAAGCTGAAAGCTTCCACTGAGAGCACGTTGAGGCCAGCCCCGCCATCAATGAGGGTCTTGGTGACGGCCACGTTGCAGATGGTGGGGGTGCAGAGCATCGGGAGAGTGCCGGAGCCCATGGTGGAGGCAGGGTGGTCTCCTAAGTCGTAGGCGAGGTCAGCCTTGGGAGCAACCCACCCAGGAGGAGCCCCCTTGCGTAAGGAGGCGACTCCCGTCTAGCGAAAGATCTGCTTGATGTGTCGGCTGGAGGGTGGTGCTTGGGAGCCGCCGAGGAGGGCCATGACGGCGTGGGGCGCCGGAGCCCTGAAGCACGCGAGGAAGAGGCCATGCAGCTCTTCCCAGGATGCCATGGAGAATTCTCGCAAGCTGAAAAACTAGACCCGCGGCACACCGTTGAGCGCCATGGCGAGTCAGCTGGCCATGACCTTGTCGTCGCCGCCGGCCGCCGAGATGGCCTCCTCGTAGGCCTGGAGGAAGACAAGCGGATCGGCCGCGCCGTTGTAGCGCGGTGGCAGATTCGGCCTGAACTTGGGCGGCCACTGTACCCGCCGCAGGGCGGGGGCGAAGGCCCGGTGGCCAGGAGCGTCGCCGCGTGGGGCCACCAAGCCCGTTGGAGGAGGGGTGCCCGCCATAAGAACTTGATGAGCGGAGAGCGGGACGGACAAGGAGAAAGCTTCGACACACACCCTACCAGCCGCGCCAAATGTCGGATTTAGGGTTCCGGCAAAACCCTTAAGGTTCGAACTCTGGGGTGCGCATGAACATCTCTCCTTCCGCCCTAGCCATTCTACTCGATAGTTCTAGGCCTCGCTCGTTAGATCCGATGAACAAGAGGCACAACATTTATACTGGTTCAGGCCACTTTTGTGGTGCAACACCCTAATCCATTGTGTGTGGTGGATTGCCTTGTAGGCAGAGGGAGAACTAGTACATGGATGAACCGCCTCCTGGGGAGAGGTGTTCTTGAGCTCAGGTGAGCTTGAGGTGTTGTGGCCTTCTATTTAATCAACTTGAGATGATCCCCCCCCCCAATGGTGGTGGCTAGTCCTATTTATAGTGGCCAGAGTTCTCTTCACAAATATTGAGCGGGAAGGAATCCCACAACGGCCAATTTTGAAGGGGGACATCCAGTACAAGCTATTCTGACAAAAGGTGGTCTTCGCTGCCAAAAGCTTCTGGTGGTGACACCGTCGTGGGCTCTGCGATGACCTCCGTCCTGCCGTCCTGCTGGTCTTGGTCTTGTTGCACTGATATGGAAACCTTTGCCTGACGCCTCGGGACTCCACGCCTGCACCGGCTCCTTTAGCACCGAAGAGGAAACTGGCGCTCTGCACCCACTGGCGCCCTCCTGGCTTTAGTCGTCACTGCTCATGTCATGAGGACCTCGCGTGGTGCCCCTTTCCTTGATATATCCGATCCTCACGAGCCGGCCTGGCAAGGCCGCCCCAGGGGATATCCCACGTCGTCCGCCACGCGAGGCTTGGCCCCTTACGAGGGTCTTGGGTGTTGCTGAAGAAGTTGGGCCACACTAGGACGCCTTGCGAGCCACGCTCTGGGCCGCAGGCAGGCAAGTCTGGGTACCCCCGTTCCCAGAACACCGACACGCGCTTAAGTGGTCGCTTGCGTGCTCCTTTTTGAACTATGGTATGAATGTTTATTATTTTCCTTGGCAATCTTGTAATATATCTTTGTCACAGAACAACGAGTCTTTCATCCACAATGAAAATGTGCAACAAGAGAAGGAAAACACTAGTGTAGATAAGGTTAGTAACTCCTTCCTTTTCTCAACTTATTACCAATTTCAAGAATCATGAGAAGATTGCCATAAGAACTTTCATGCTAATACACCAATGAAATCAAATCTAAAACAACAGATACTCCTTCCGTAGCTGTTGTTGCTTCTTTTCATTAGGTGCTTATCTTCTATATGCTTATTTATTCACAACTCTGAATCCATTTCAAAACTAGCAAAATATATTGATCTTTAGAATGCTCTTCATTATTCAATACATGTACTAATTGTTACGTTGTCGTTATAGGGTTCTTTGGGTCAGGAGTCTACATCTCAATATGCTCTTTGGGCTGGCAAGACAAATTTAAAACAAAAAGTACTTATCTACAGATTGTTCTAATAATATGTTGAAGTCATTTAAATAAATATGATCATTTTCTTTTCTAGTTTCAATCAACAGAGTGTATATAGCTATAGTCACAATCAACAACTTGGTACCGTTGGGCGGCAGAATAATGTGATGGTAGTGTATGGATGCATCAATATGTTTCTGTTTGCTTTTAGAGAAATTAATCATCTCTTGCCATTCATTACAGAGCAAGGAAAACTTTCACTATGACATGGAGATGCAACCATCAAACAAACGTCCTTCTAAGGATAAGGTACGATCATTTATATACTGTTCGGTGTCCAATATGGTTGAGCGACAATTAATTATTACTTCCTCTTCTCATGGTAGGAATGTTTAGTATAGTTCTTTCGAATCTTATATAAATCTTCTGTCACATAACAAAGATACTTCTATCCATGATGAACATGTGCAACAACAGAAGGAAAACAATAGTGCAGATAAGGTTAGTGCACTCCGTATCTTTTAAACTTCTAAAGCTACTTTTCACTATGCATCTCTGCTCTCTCGCTCCAAGAAATTTGTTGCACATTTCCAGTGCATACTCATGCTAGAAACGAAGTACGACATAAATAGTAGTTTCAATGTTGAGTAGAAATATCTTACATACGAATCTAAGAGATTAAATCGAGTTAGTTTCACCAAGTTGAAAAATTTGCACATTGCTATTTTAGCCTTTCGTTTGCATAACGTTGCAGACCTTGTACATGAAAAGCCTATGTAGATTTGCTAAAAAATACATTGCTAGCCGCAGTAGTTCTTAACATAACAAAGAGTATATGTGGTATTATAGATGTGGTCTTCTTGCACAACAATCTAGTGCATTACATAACATGCCAACATTTACTCAAAAAATATGCATGCACTATTAAATTTATCTTAACAACACGCGCCAATGGGTTAGAGTATACTCTGCGTATATGGAAGATTCTGATTCATCATGTGTACATCTATATTCAGTTTTTGCTTCAGAAGTTGGTCTTATTATTTTGCATCTTGTCATTAGCTTAGTGTCCAGAACACTAGTAAGATCTCAAGAGGAGCTAATACAACAAAGCATGCCAATGTATGACATTAATATTATCAATCTTATTCTTCTCTGTTTCAGTTCTTAAGCTTCAATTATATTGCATACTAATGTTGCACAAAATATATTCTACCGAAACAACAATGCGGTACAACAAATTTCCTGGGTGTCGACTCGATAGATGTATGGGTATTAAGTTTATGTTATGCATGATTATCTACAAGTTTTAAAGTGCTTATATTAAAAATTGTTTTCTCGTACAAATAGGTTGGCACTATAGTCTTTTTCAAGAGCTTGGGAAATCCAAACAGGAATGTCGCTCTTGGTACGCTCCAAAGCATTGACCCAGAATATAAAGTTAAGGGTGTTCATCTTGGTAACCAATTCTGGGAAGTGCAAGTTGATGCAGGTGTCCGGTCCATTCGATATGGGCCGTGAAGACAAAGCAGAAGACCATCCCCTATGTTCGGATAGGACTCTTATGTGCGCGGAACGACAATTTTAGTGTCCGGCTGTAATACTTCCTTCCTCTATGAACCGACTCTGTACAACCCTAGGCTCCTCCGGAGTGTATATAAACCGGAGGGTTTAGTATGTAGGGAGGATCAGAATAATCATAGGCTAGACGGCTAGGGTTTAGCCATTACGATCTCGAGGTAGATGAACTCTTGTAACCCCTATACTCATCGAATACAATCAAGCAGGACGTAGGGTTTTACCTCTGAGAGGGCCCAAACCTGGGTAAAACATTGTGTCCCTATTGTCCCTTGTTACCATCTATCCTTAGACTCATAGCTTGCACCCTCCTACCCGAGATCTGCCGGTTTTGACACCGACAATGGTGCTTTCATTGAGAGCTCCACTGTGTAGTCACGAAAAGCGATATGTGGCTCGCCTTGTCATCAACGACGATATCACTTCTGGAAGGAGCCTAACTTTAGGAAGGTCCTCCAGCTCGATGGTTTCACCATGAGTGCCCTCATGGCCACTAAGCCGACGGCGTCCCCTGTGATCGCCAAGCACCACCCCTGCATCGGTCTCGAATACTCCAAAAAGACGGATCAGGCGGACACCTCATCCTTTAATGAGCTGCTAGATCACATCGCCGCCCTGGCTTTCAATGACCAATGATCGGATCAGGCTTAAACCTGACCAGAGGGAAATCAATCTCCCGCCGATCAATCACCTAGTAACGGTCGTTGAGGAACGAGCCGAAAACACTTCTTCTCCTAAACTGAAGACCAGCTATGTTCGGACTTCCGAACCCCTTGAGCCGGATACCCTTCCTTTGGGTGGGACTTCGCACCTTCTAAACTCTGGGTCGGACGTAGAGTCCGGGGAGCACTTGGATCCTCCCAGACACGAACTGGCGATCTCGGAGATTTTTCGAACTCCAGATACTAACTTGGGTCGGGATTCGAGTTTTACCACAGCCACCCACCACAATCAATACCCTCCAAGTAATTCAGGCCCTCCAGACATATATGACCTGATGTATGTACGAAAGCAACCTCAGGAAACAGTCCATCACTTCTGGGCTTGGTTCCTACTTGTTAAAAGCAAGATTAAAGATTGATGCGACGATGATGCAGTTCTCGTCTTTCATCGCAATTGTACCGAGGAGGGAATTTTGAACGCCCTCGACTGTCGTCGCATACAGAGTTTCATGGAATTATCGCACTGAGTACGGAAGTACTACGCGATGGAAAGCACATGGAAGGACCAGGAAACTCATTTGGAACCTGCTGCTTTCAAGCAATGTACTGCCCGGGAAAAACGGATACACCCTCACGGGGCATCCGATCATAAGCCCGTCGACAAGAAAAAGAAACCCTTTGCGGGATACATGTCCGTTCTTGATGAACTGCTCGACAAGCCATGTTCAATACATGCGACGTCAAGCACAGACTCAACTCACAACCTTCGAGCATGTTGGGTACTCCGGCAGGTAGCTAATAGTGGTGAGGCCATCCTCACCGCTGCCACTCCAGAGAAACACTCTCCGGAAGATGACGATTTTAATGTTCTTACGATCTTCGAGACTTTCTCTTCGAATAATTGGCGTAAGAGGGCACTACGTGAACTCGCCGAAGTCCGCCAAGTAACCGAGTGAGACCATGGAATGACGCGACAATAACTTTCACCGCTGACAACGAACCAAGGGCCCGATCAGCCTGAGCACCCGCCGCTTTAGTACTAAACCCGATTGTGGACGGCTTTCGACTTACCAAAGTGCTCATGGACGTCTGAAGTGGGCTTAACCTCATTTATGAGGACACGCTCCACAAAATACAGGACGATAGAACATGCATCAAGCGAAGCAATACCACCTTTCGAGGCATCATCCCCAGTCGAGAAGGATGATGTTCGGGGATAATTAAACTTGATGTAGTATTTGGCATGCCTAAAAATTACAGGTCAGAAGAGTTGCTCTTTCACATTGTTCCCTTCAATAGCGGATATCACACCCTTCTAGGGCGAGACGCTTTCGAACGCTTCCAAGTCGTACCCCATTATGGGTACATGAAGCTTATAATGCTAGGGCCCAATGGAGTAATCACAGTTATGAGTGATCCGGATAAAGCACTCCGCGCCAAAAACAAAACCGCATCCTTGGCTCTTGAGGCACTATCTGAAGCCTTTGCGGCCGAAGAGCTAACCACCCTACGATCCACAGTGGACAAGGATAATGCGATTCTCGAGAAGAGACCTTCAAACCAGCAGATGAAATAATTAAATTTCAAGTGCACCCGACGGATCCTCGTAAAATAGCGTCCATCAGAGCACATCTAGACCCGATGGTAGATATCGCCTTACGTGCGTTCCTACATGAAAATTCGGATATCTTTGCCTAGACACAACCTCAACATAATCAAAGGGTTCAAACCAGTCAAGCAATTGCTGCGGCAATTTTCCAAACCCAAATGACAATCTATGGGGGAGGAGCTAGCCAAACTACTTGATGCCGGGTTCATCAGAGAAATCAAGCACCCGGATTGGCTAGCCAACTTGGTCATGGTGCCGAAGAAGGATAAATCCTGGCACCTTTGTGTCGATTTCAAAGACCTCAATAAGGCTTGCCCTAAGGACCCTTTTCCGTTACCTCGCATTGACCAGATCATTGATGCGACCGCGGGACATGACTCATTGTGTTTCCTCGATGCCTACTATGGATACCATCAGATTAAAATGAAGGAGTCCGACCAGGCCGCAACAACGTTCATCACCCCATACGAGCCTTTCTGTTTCAACACTATGCCTTTTGGGATTAAAAACACTGGTGCCACTTATCAACGCATGATTCAAACATGCTTGGAAAAACAAATTGGAAAGATAGTTGAAGCATATGTGGACGACGTAGTCATCAAGACTAAACACGTCGAATCATTGGTGGATGATCTCCGCCCACATTCAATAACCTCTGAACATACGACATATGGCTCAATTGAGAAAAATACGCCTTCGGCGTTCCAGCCGGAAAGCTACTCGGTTCATTGTCTCCCACAGAGGAATTGAAGCAAACCCAGCTAAAATCCGAGCCTTGTCACAATTGGCTACACCAACAAACTTAAAGCAGGTCCAAAAGCTAGCAGGGTGTGTGGCGGCTTTGAGTCGCTTCATCTGCAGATTAGGGGAAAAAGCATTACCACTTTATATACTGCTTAGACGGGCCGACAACTTTGAATGGACGAAAGTGGCCACAGCCGGATTGGAAGAAATAAAAACCTTATTAGCAGGAAACCCTCCTAGCCGCCGCAAGTGTTGGCGAGCCTATGTTGCTTTACATCTCAGCAACTCAGCAGGTAGTGAGCGATGTACTCATTGTCGAACGAGAGGAAGAGGAACATAAACTCCCCGTCCAGAAACCAGTCTATTATGTATTAGAGGTCCTTACACCATGCAAATCCTGATACCCTCATTATCAAAAGATAGCTTACGTGGTCTTTATGGCATCCCGAAAACTCCGACACTATTTTCAAGAGTGTTCGATCACAGTGGCATCCGAAGTACCACTTAATGGTATTATAAACAACAAGGACACCACCGGCCGCATAGCTAAATTGTCCATTGAGCTCTTATCGTTCGAAATAACATACAAACCATGCCGAGCTATTAAATCTCAGGTGTTGGCCGACTTCATTGCAGAGTGGACGGAAGCTGAGCTCCGTAAAGAGTACAGTTCATACTCCAACTGTACCATGTATTTCGACGGCTCCAAGATGCTAGCCGGACTGGGGCTGGCATCTTCTTGACATCCCCTACAGGGGACACAGTCCGCTACATGTTACAAATCATGTATACGGACTCCAACAATGCTGCCGAATACGAGGCACTACTACATGGTCTTGATACGTCTCCAACGTATCTATAATTTTTTTGTTCCGTGCTATTATATATTATGTTTTGGATGTTTAATGGGCTTTATTATACACTTTTATATTATTTTTGGGACTAACCTACTAACCCAAGGCCCAGTGCAAATTGTTGTTTTTTTCCTATTTCAGAGTTTCGCAGAAAAGGAATATCAAACGGAGTCCAAACGGAATGAAACCTTCGGGAGAGTTATTTTTGGAACCGTATCTACCCAGAAAACTTGGAGTACACGCGAGGGAACGAAGGAGGTGGCCACGAGGGTCCAGGGCGCACCCCCACCCTCATGGGCCCCCTTTGGCACCCCCAATGCCCTCCTTCCTCCTATATATATATATCCATGTACCCTGAAAACATCGAGACAACAGAGAAAACCCTAATTTCACCGCCGCAACCTTCTGTCCCCGTGAGATCCCATCTTGGGGCCTGTTTCGGAGCTCCGCCGGAGGGGGGATCTACCACGGAGTGCTTATACATCAACGCCATAGCCTCACCAATGAGTTGTGAGTAGTTTACCACAGACCTTCGGGTCCATAGTTACTAGCTAGATGGCTTCTTCTCTCTTTTTGGATCTCAATACAAAGTTTTCCTTGATCTTTGAGGAGATCTATTCGACGTAATATTTTTGCGGTGTGTTTGTCGAGATTCGATGAATTGTGGGTTTATGATCAAGATTTTCTATGAACAATATTTGATTCTTTTCTGAAATCTTTTATATATGGTTATATTATCCTTGCAAGTCTCTTTGAATTATTGGTTTGGTTTGGCCTACTAGATCGATAGTTCTTGCAAGGGGAGAAGTGCTTGGCTTTTAGTTCAATCTTGAGGTGTCCTTTCCAAGTGACATCAGGGCCAGCAAGGCACATATTGTATTATTGCCATCGAGGATAAAAAGATGGGGTTTATATCATATTTCTTGAGTTTATCCCTCTACATCATGTCATATTGCTTAAAGCATTACTCTGTTCTTATGAACTTAATACTCTAAATGCATGCTGGATAGCGGTCGATGTGTGGAGTAATAGTAGTAGATGCAGAATCATTTCGGTCTACTTGTCACGGACGTGATGCCTATATATAATGATCATGCCTAGATATTCTCATAACTATGCGTTTTCTATCAATTGCTCGATAGTAATTTGTTCACCCACCATAAAATTCTGCTATCATGAGAGAAGCCACTAGTGAAACCTATGTCCCCAGGTCTATCTTTATCATATTACTTTACTTCAATTTCTTTTGCCGTTGCTTATTGCTTTATTTACTTTCTGTTCTTGTACCAAAAATATTATACTATCTTATCTATCGGATCTCACTTTCGTAAGTGACCGTAAAGGGATTGACAACCCCTTATCGTGTTGGCTGCGAAGTTTTTATTTGTTTGTGCAGGTGCGACGGACTGGCTTGTGGTCTCCTACTGGATTGATACCTTGGTTCTCAAAAACTGAGGGAAATACTTACGCTACTGTGCTGCACTACCCTTTCCTCTTCGAGGGAATACAACGCAAGCTCGAGAAGTAGCAAGAAGAATTTCTGGCGCCGTTGCCGGGGAGGCTTACACAAAAGTCATATACCAAGTACCTATCACAAACCCTTATCATTCACATTACATTTTTTGCCTCGCGTTTTCCTCTCCCCCACTTCACCCTTGCCATTTTATTCGCCCTTCTTTTTCCGTGTGTTTACCGTTCGCTTGCCTCTTGTTTCCTTGTGTGTTGGATTGCTTGCTGGTCACTATGGATCAAAACAATACCAAATTGTGTGACTTTTCCAATACCAACAATAATGATTTTATTAGCACGCCTATTGTTCCTATTACCGATGCTGAATCTTGTGAGATCCATGCTGCCCTGTTGAATCTTGTCATGAAAGATCAATTTGCTGGCAAGATGCCGCTACCCATCTAAACAACTTTGTTGATTGGTGTGATATGCAAAAGAAGAGGGATATGGATAATGATATTATTAAATTGAAGCTATTTCCGTTTTCACTTAGGGATCGTGCTAAAACTTGGTTTTCCTCTTTGCCTAGAAATAGTATTGATTCATGGAATAAGTGCAAAGATGCTTTTATCTCTAAGTATTCTCCTCCCGCTAAGATTATCTCTCTTAGAAACGATATTATGAATTTTAAGCAACTAGATCATGAGCATGTTGCACAAGCTTGGGAGAGAATGAAATTAATGATATGTAATTGTCCTACAGATGATTTGAACTTATGGATGATTATACAATTTTTTTATGCTGGCTTGAATTTTGCTTCTAGAAATCTTTTAGATTCGGCCGCGGGGGGCACTTTGATGGAAACTACCTTAGGAGAAGCTACCAAACTCCTAGATAATATTATGGTTAACTATTCTCAATGGCACACCGAAAGATCTACCAGTTAAAAAGTGCATGCTATTGAAGAGATTAGTGTTTTGAGTGGAAAGATGGATGAACTTATGAAATTATTTGCTACTAAGAGTGCTTCTTCTGATCCTAATGATATGCCTTTATCCACGTTGATTGAAAATAACAATGAATCTTTGGATGTGAATTTTGTTGGTAGGAATAATTATGGCAACAATGCTTATGGAGGAACCTTTAATCCTAGGCCTTTCCCTAGTAATTCCTCTAAAAATTATGGTAATTCCTACAATAACTCTTATGTAAATTTTGGTAAGATGCCCTCTGAATTTGAAACTAGTGTTAAAGAGTTTATGAATTCGCAAAAGAATTTCAATGCTTTGCTTGAAGAAAAATTGCTTAAGATTGATGAGTTGGCTAGAAACGTGGATATAATTACTCTTGATGTTGATTCTTTGAAACTTAGATCTATTCCACCCAAGCATGATATCAATGAGTCTCTCAAAGCCATGATAATTTCCATTGATGAATGCAAAGAAAGAACCGCTAGGATGCGTGCTAAAAAAGATTGCTTTATGAAAGCGTGTTCTTCTAGTTATCATGAAAATAAAGATGAAGATCTGAAAGTTATTGATGTGTCTCCTATTAGATCCTTGTTTTCTAGTATGAATCTTGATAAAGATGGGACTGGAGATGAGTCTACTTTAGTTAAAAAGCGTCCCAATGATTCAGAGTTTTTAGATCTTGATGCTAAAATTGTTTAAAGTGGGATTGAAGAGATTAAAACTTTGCATAGTGATGAACCAACTATTTTGGATTTCAAGGGATTCAATTTTGATAATTGCTGTTTAATAGATTGTATTTCCTTGTTGCAATCCGTACTAAATTCTCTGCATGCTTATGGTCAAAATAAGGCTTTTACCAAACACATAGTTGATGCTTTGATGCAATCTTATGAAGAAAAACTTGAATTAGAACTTTCTATCCCTAGAAAGCTTTATGATGAATGGGAACCTACTATTAAAATTAAAATTAAAGATCATGAATGCTTTGCTTTGTGTGATTTGGGTGCAAGTGTTTCTACAATCCGAAAAACTTTATGTGATTTGTTAGGTTTCCATGAGCTTGATGATTGTTCTATAAATTTGCATCTTGCGGATTCTACCATTAAGAAACCTATGGGAAGGATTAATGATGCTCTTATTGTTGCCAATAGGAATTATGTGCCCGTAGATTTCATCGTTCTTGATATACATTGCAATCCTTCATGTCCCATTATTCTTGGTAGACCTTTCCTCAGAATGATTGGTGCAATTATTGATATGAAGGAAGGAAATATTAGATTCAAATTTCTGTTAAGGAAAGGCATGGAACACTTTCCTAGAAATAAAATCAATTACCTTATGAATCTATTATGAGAGCCACTTATGGATTGCCTACCAAAGATGGCAATACCTAGATCTATTCTTGTATCATGCCTAGCTAGGGGCGTTAAACGATAGCGCTTGTTGGGAGGCAACCCAATTTTATTTTCTTTGTTTTGGCTTCTGTTTAGGAATAAATATTGTATCGAGCTTCTGTTTAGATGTGGTTTCGTGTTTTAATTAGTGTTTGTGCCAAGTAGAACCTTTGGGAAGACTTGTGTGAAGTTTATATGATCATCTTGTAAAAAATAGAAACTTTAGCGCTCACGAGATTAGCTACCATATTTTACTGGAGAGTGCTATTTAGTTGATTCTTTTTGCGGACGATTAATAGACAAATTCCTCACGTTTACCAATTTTTTTGGAGTTACAAAAGTATTTGAAAGTTACAGATTACTACAGACTATTCTGTCTTTGACAGATTCTGTTTTTCGTGTGTTGTTTGCTTATTTTGATGAATCTATGAGTAGTATTGGAAAGTATGAATCATAGAGAAGTTGGAATACAGTAGGTTTAACACCAATATAAATAAATAATGAGTTCATTACAGTACCTTCGAGTGGTGGTTTGTTTTCTTATACTAACGGAGCTCACGAGATTTTTGGCTAAGTTTTGTGTTGTGAAGTTTTCAAGTTTTGAGTATGGATTTGATGGACTATGGAACAAAGAGTGGCAAGAGCCTAAGCTTGGGGATGCCCAAGGCACCCCTAAAATTCTAGGACAACCAAAAACCTAAGCTTGGGGATGCCCCGGGAAGGCATCCCCTCTTTCGTCTTCATCTATCGGTAACTATACTTGAGACTATATTTTTATTCACCACATGATATGTGTTTTGCTTGGAGCGTCATTTATGATTTGAGTCTTTATTTTTAGTTTGCCACAATCATCCTTGCTGGACACACCTTTTGAGAGAGATAAATATGATTTAGAATTTATTAGAACACTCTATGTGCTTCACTTATATCTTTTGAGCTAGATAGTTTTGCTCTAGTGCTTCACTTATATCTTTTAGAGCACGGTGGTGGTTTTATTTTGTAGAAATTATTGATCTCTCATGCTTCACTTATATCTATTTGTGAGTATTTTAGAACAACATGGTAATGTGCTTTGGTTATAAAACTAGTCCTAATATGATAGGCATCCAAGATGGGTATAGTAAAAACTTTCATATAAAGTGCATCGAATACTAAGAGAAGTTTGATACTTGATGATTGTTTTGAGATATGAGGATGGTGATATTAGAGTCATGCTAGTAGAGTAGTTGTGAATTTGAGAGATACTTGTGTTAAGGTTTACAAGTCCTGTAGCATGCACGTATGGTAATCGTTGTGTGACAAATTTGAAGCATGAGGTATTTCATTGAGTGTCATCCTTTGTGTGGAGGTCGGGATCGCGCGATGGTTAACTCCTACCAACCCTTCCCCTAGGAGCATGCATGTAGTACTTTGTTTTGATGACTTGTAGATTTTTGCAATAAGTATGTGAGTTCTTTATGACTAATGTTGAGTCCATGGATTATATGCACTCTCACCCACCATATACCTTCCTCAAAATAGCCACCATACCTACCTATCACGGCATTTCCATAGCCATTCCGAGATATATTGCCATGCCACTTTGCACCGTTCCGTTCATATGACATGCTTCATATTGTCATACTGCCATGCATGATCATGTAGTCGAGATCGTATTTGTGGCTAGGCCACCATGCATAATTTTTCATACATGTCACACTTGATTCATTGCACATCCCGCTACACCGCCGGAGGCATTCATATGGAGTCATACTTTGTTCTAGTATCGAGTTGTAATATCAAGTTGTAAATCAATATAAGTGTGACGATCATCATTATTAGAGCATTGTCCCAAAGAAAAAAAGAAAAAAAGAAGAAAGGCAAAAGAAAAAAAAGGCCCAAAAAAAGAAAAAAAGAAAAAAAGGAGAAAAAAAGAGAAAAAGAAAAGAGAAGAGAAGAAAAGGGACAATGCTAGTATCTTTTTCCACACTTGTGCTTCAAAGTAGCACCATGATCCTCATGATAGAGAGTCTCTTGTTAAGTCAATTTCATATACTAGTGGGAATTTTCATTATAGAACTTGGCTTGTATATTAACGATGGGCTTCGTCAAATGCCCTAGGTCTTCCTGAGCAAGCAAGTTGGATGCACACCCACTTAGTTTCTTTTGTTGAGTTATCATACATTTACAGCTCTAGTGCATCCGTTGCATGGCAATCCCTACTCACTCACGTTGATATCTATTGATGGGCATCTGATAGAGGCAAAGGTGTCCCGTCTTTCGATGAGATGGTGGCTATCGTTTGGATGAAGTCGACTTTGACGATTCGACTACGAACGTGCGTGGACGTCGCACCTTAGCAATCGCTAAACCAACTCCGAGAGGTTATCGACCACACCGGAGCACGATCAACCTGACCACGAAGGTCTGTTTCCTGCAGGCAAACGAAGAACAAGGAAGAAACTAAGATTGCAATCTGGATATTGCGAATATAAGAGGAAAGCTTTATTGATCAAGGTGGGGTTCTGTGACGCCTTTGTCTGGTCGTTGAACACAAACGAAGTACGCGAAGTTGCAGCTATGGCGAACTTTTAATCTAAACAAAACCCCAAAGTCTAAACGACGCCCTAAGGGCTGTATATATGGGGGAAAGAGGGGGGAATTTCGTGGCCCTTGGTGGAGGGGTCCGAAACCAACCCTAACTCTTGTTTCCCCACACATACGGACTCTAAAAACAGCCTATACTCAAGTATTTCGAAATTACATGGGCCTGGCCCAATAATAAGGTGACGCAGCACCTATAATAGCCTCTGAACGAAATTTATGAAGTGGCATCTTGTATATTTCGTCCAAGGCTTCTCGCACTCATTATGGTGGCTTCAAAGTCCTGAAATCATCAATTGAAACTCCATTCTTGTTCCCCTTGCGCATGCCATCATCTCCATGCTTGATCTTGCTCCAATGTTCATCCTTCTTGTCCAAGCTAGGCCCTTCATTTGTAAGCAAGACAAATGTATCCAATTTAGGCAGCATCATATTCTCATGAACATTAGATTCATTACCAAGAAACGAAAGTACCTGGTAATTTAATTGGCGTGCGCGAGCTCTAGTAATTGGTCCTGTATATGTGTTAGTTGGAGCTGTGGGTGTAACCTTGTTAGTGATGTCCTCATCATCCTCCCCTTCTTGAATTGAAGTCGTCCTCGACGGAAGCTCATCTTCCTCACCCAAGTAAGGCTTCAAATCTGCAATGTTAAATGTGGGACTAACCCCAAAATCTGCAGGCAGCTCAAGTTTATATGCATTATCATTTATTTTCTCTAACACCTTGAAAGGACCATCAGCACGTGGCATTAGCTTTGACTTGCGCAAATTAGGAAACCTATCCTTACGCAAATGTAACCAAACAAGATCTCCAGGTGCAAAGACAACACGTTTTCTACCCTTATCTCCAACAAGTTTATATTTAGCATTCAAGCGCTCAATATTTTCCTTAGTTAACTCATGCATTTTAAAGATCAATTCAGCACGTTGTTTAGCATCAAAATTAACCTTCTCCGAAGATGGAAGAGGCAACAAATCAATAGGTGCACGAGGTAGGAAACCATAGACAATTTCAAAAGGGCACATCTTAGTAGTAGAATGCAACGAACGATTATAAGAAAATTCAATATGAGGCAAGCATTCTTCCCACATTTTCTTATTATTCTTCAAAACAACCCTAAGCATAGTAGACAAAGTTCTGTTGACTACTTCAGTTTGTCCATCAGTTTGGGGATACAAGTAGTACTAAAAAGCAGTTTAGTCCCCAACTTAGCCCATAAACATCTCCAAAAGTGGCTAAGAAATTTACTATCATGATATGAAACAATAGTATTTGGCACACCATGCAAGCGAATAATTTCACGAAAGAACAAATCAGCAACATTAGCAGCATCGTCGCTTTTATGACATGGTATAAAGTGTGCCATCTTCGAGAACCTATCCACGACAACAAATATGCTATCCCTCCCCTTCTTTGTTCGAGGTAAACCCAAAACAAAGTCCATAGGTATATTTTCCCAAGGAACACTAGGGACAGGCAAAGGCATATATAAACCACGAGGATTGAGTCGTGACTTAGCTTTTTGACATGTAGTGTAGCGACCAACAAAACGCTCAACATCCCGTCGCATCTTTGGCCAAAAGAAATGTGTAGCAAGTACGTCCTCCGTCTTCTTCACGCCAAAGTGTCCCATTAATCCTCCTCCATGCGCCTCCTGCAACAACAAAAGACGAACAAAGCTAGCTGGAATGCATAGCTTGTTAGCACGAAACACAAATCCATCATTAACGACGAACTTGTTCCATGTTCTCCCTTCTTTACAATTCTGCAATACATCTTTAAATTCAGCATCATGCACATATTGATCTTTGATGGTCTCCAAACCAAATATTTTAAAGTCAAGTTGTGAAAGCATAGTATAACGACGACACAATGCATCAACAATAACATTTTCTTTGCCCTTCTTGTGTTTAATAACATAAGGGAAAGTCTCTATGAATTCAACCCATTTAGCATGTCTACGGTGCAGTTTTGCTTGACTTTTAATGTGCTTCAAAGATTCATGATCAGAATGTATAACCCATTCTTTGGGCCATAAATAATGTTGCCATGTTTCCAAAGTCCAAACAAGAGCATATAATTCCTTATCATAAGTAGAATAATTCAGACTAGGCCCACTCAATTTTTCAGAAAAGTATGCAACAGGTTTACCATCTTGTAATAACACACCTCCTAACCCAGTTCCACTAGCATCACATTCAAGCTCAAAAGTCTTATTAAAATCAGGAAGTTGGAGTAAAGGAGCATGTGTCAACTTATCTTTCAATACCGTGAATGCTTCTTCCTGTGCAGTACCCCAAACAAAAGGCACATCCTTCTTTGTAAGCTCATTGAGAGGTGCAGCAATGGTGCTGAAATCTCTCACAAAACACCGATAGAATCCAGCGAGGCCAAGGATACTCCTCACGTGTGTGACCGTTTTGGGCTGCGGCCAACTCTCAATAGCTTCAATCTTGGTTTTATCAACCTCAATTCCCTGTGGAGTAACAACATAGCCAAGAAAAGAGACTCGGTCGGTGCAAAAGGTGCACTTTCCAAGGTTACCAAACAAACGTGCATCACGTAGAGCAATAAAAACAGCACGTAAATGTTCCAAATGTTCCTCCAAAGATCTGCTAAAAATCAATATATCATCAAAGTATACTACCACAAATCGTCCAATGAAAGCACGTATAACTTCATTCATTAATCTCATGAAAGTACTAGGTGCATTAGTTAACCCAAAAGGCATGACTAACCACTCATATAATCCAAACTTAGTTTTAAATGCTGTTTTCCATTCATCTCCCAATTTCATACGAATTTGATGGTATCCACTACGCAAATCAACTTTGGAGAGAATTGTAGAGCCACTCAATTCATCAAGCATATCATCTAGCCTAGGAATAGGATGACGATAACGAATAGTAATATTATTAATGCCTCTACAATCAACACACATACGCAATGTACCATCCTTTTTCGGCACTAGAATAATAGGAACAGCACAAGGACTAAGGGATTCGCGTATATAACCTTTGTCGAGTAGCTCCTGTACTTGACGCATAATCTCCTTCGTCTCTTCTGGATTGGTACGGTATGGTGCGCGGTTGGGTAGCGATGCACCAGGAATTAAGTCAATCTGATTCTCAATCCCTCGAATAGGTGGTAATCCCAGTGGCACGTCTTGTGGAAAGACGTCGGCGAACTCCTACAAAATGTTAGTGACAGCAGGAGGCAAAGAGGAAGGCACGTCCTCGAATGAAAATAATGCCTCTTTGCACACAAAAGCATAGCAAACAGATTTGCTAAAATCTAGCTCATCAATATCAGATTTGGTGGCAAATAAAACTGAAGTTTTCAATTTAATTTCAGAAGCAACAGTAGACGGTTTATTATTAGGCTTCATTTGTTGCTCAAATTCTTTTGCCACAATCTGATTTTCACTCTTATTTTTCTTCTGTTTTGCTTTATTAGCTCTATTAATATCATCTTTCAAAATGGAATCAGGAGTCATAGGAAGCAAAGTAATATTTTTATCCTTATGAACAAGAGTATACTGATTGTTTCTACCATGGTGTACAGAATTTTTATCAAATTGCCATGGTCTACCAAGTAATAAGGAACATGCTTGCATAGGTACCACATCACAATCAACATAATCAGCATATGTAGAGATACTAAAATGCACACGAACAGTACGTGTTACCTTAACCTTGCCGCTGTTGTTGAACCATTGGATGTAGTAAGGATGTGGATGTGGTCTTATGGTGAGAGATAGCTTCTCCACCATCTCCATGCTAGCCAAGTTGTTGCAACTCCCTCCATCTATGATCACGCGAACAGAACGTTCCTTCACAACTCCCTTTGTATGGAACAAATTATGCCTCTAATTTTGCTCAGCTTGTGTAACCTGCACACTCAAAACACGTTGAGCAACTAAACATTTATACCTGTCAGCATCTTCAGGAGCCATGTATTGCGTCTCATGATCAGAATCGTCTCCACCGTGTTCTTCACGTGTAATAAGAGCCAAAGTCTCCTCATCATAGTCACTAGCGGATTCATATCCACCATCCTCAGTAGCAATCATCACACGCTGAGATTTGCATTCTCTCACAAAATGTCCTCTTCCCTTACAACGACGACAAATAATATCACTGGTGTGCCCTGTTGATGCCATGGAAGAAGAAGAACTCTGTGCAGGCCCAATAGGTGTGCTCTTGGCAGATAATGGTGGTTGTGCCTACTTCCTTGTATCACGGCTCGAGGTAACAACTGATGGAGGTGTCGGTGTAGTATAATGTGTGGAAGTAGAGGATGCACGCGGTGTCTATGATGAAGGTCGACCTGCAGAAAAGTTAGTACGCGCCAATGCCTGTCGATCCTGCACTTCACGTTCAGCTTTACAAGCAAGATGGAATAAACGAGTGATATTAGTATAATCCTTATACTCTAGAATGGTTTGAAGCTCTCTATTTAATCCACCCATAAAACGCGCAAGCATAGCTTCATTCTCCTCAACAATACCACATCTAATCAGGCCAGTTTGTAATTGCTGATAATATTCTTCTACAGAATTTTTTCCTTGTCTTAAGCGCTGCAGTTTTTGAAGTAATTCACGTTGATAATATGGTGAAACCCAACGAGTACGCATAGCAGTTTTCAAAGTAGCCCAAGTAGCTGGAATAGGATATAATCTACAATGTTCAGACCACCAAACACATGCAAAACTAGTGAAAGCACAAACAGCAGCAGGAACACGTCTCTCCTCGGGATAATGTAAACATGTAAAACGTTGTTCAGTTTCTAACTCCCAAGTAAGATATATATCAGGAACATATCTACCCTCAAATGGTGGAATATTCAATTTCAGCTTAGGAAGATGGTCATGTACCTCAGGTGGTGGTGCAGCCCTACCGTTGTGATGATATGCATGAGGACGACCTGGTGGTGGTGGTGCTGGTTGTTGCACGTAGTTCTGATTTTGGTCAACCTCATCCTCGTTATGGTCCTCCACCTCTGCAGTAGCAGCAAGAGCTACATAAACATCAACAGCAGCACCAGAAGCTTGACCAGGCTCAAGGGGAACGCGCTGTGCTCGTCCCACTTGATTTGGATGGCGATGTTGTTGTTGTTGTTGTTGTTGTAGAGGTGGGACAGCTGCAGCAGCCGGTGGTGGTGGAAGACGTGAAAGCAATTCAGCAAACTTGTTAGCCAGCTTTGTTTCAAACGTCTTCTCCATGCCATCTATCTTCTCCATGGCCTCGTCCAATGTGTTTAGCACATCTTGCACCTGTACACTCATCATTTGCTGAAACTTATCATGAAGCTCCTTGTTCGTCAAGTTCTCCCAGTCAGTCTCGTCGACTTGTGATCCTGGCATGGTTAGCAGCAATAGAAACACACAAGAATATGATCCTACAGACTACTAACAAGTGGTGGTGGTGGTGGGTGTCACAAACCCGTCAAGCAAATCTCAAATTCTTACCAGTTCTTACCGAGCAGCAGGCGGTGATCGGCAACCGATGTAGTCAAAACTCTCAAAGCTTGGATAGAGCGATTACCAGGGAGAGTCAAACGCACGATGTAGATGTATGTGGAGCTGGGAAGGCTTATAATATGGTAGCAAAAAGGGTCAGCAATAATCAATTCAGAGATGCAAAGGTGAATAAACGCTCAACGACGGTACTGTGCTGGTCCTAGGCTAGACCGTACTAGAGACGCGAGCCTAGAGCACTAACAAAATCACGGCGCTGCACGTAATCAAGGGGAAAGCACACTCTGAATTTTTTTTCGCCTTTTTTTCGCTCTTTTTTTTTTGCCGAAAATCACTATAATGGCGAGTGTCTCAAAACACTTCCCAAGTCAAACTAAGATGATAGGCACGGAATTTTTTTGATGAATTTTTTTTTCGAAATCACGGCAGCGACGACGAAAAAGTGCGGTAAAAAAACAGTATGGTGTCATGTGTCTCAAAAGACTCAGAAAAGCCCAAAAATAGGATAGGGAAAAATATTTTCACCTGTCGAAATTTTGGCCTAAAAACTGCCCGGGGGTCTCCAGACTCTATTTTTTTTTCTAGACCTACTCAGGCAAGGAAACACGAAACCGAAACTAGATGGATCTCGAAAGCCAATCTAGAACGAAAAGAACTCGGATTGGTGGTGGATATGTGGTTGTAGAATATGGCAGCGGTGGTGGTATCTGGCAGCGGTGGTGGTATATGGATACGGATTGGTGGTGGTATATGGATACGGTGGTCGAAATTTTGGCCTAAAAACTATCCGGGGGTCTCCAGACTCTTTTTTTTTCGAGACCTACGCAGGCAAGGAAACACAAATCCGAATCCTAGATGGATTTCGAGAACAAACCTAATATGAAAAGAACTCGGATTGGTGGTGGATATATGGTGGTAGGATATGGCAGCGATGGTAGGTTATGGCAGCGGTGGTGGTATATGGATACAGATTGGTGGTGGTATATGGATACGGATCGGTGGTGGTATGTGGCAGTAGCGATGAAGATGTTGCGGCGGCGGCGTGACAACTTATGACCAAAACTCGAAACTCTAAAAGACTAGACGCTAAGACCAGCAACTTGACACGACGATGCAACTGCAAATTCAACTAAGCAAACACGGAAAAGATTATGCAATGGCTCAGACTGGTTCGGATATGATGAACTAACCCTAATTTTTTTTGGCTTTTTCGTGGACTGTAGGTATGAAGAACAGACTCGATCTAATCTACGAAAACTGTAAAATCTCACCGAGCAACCTGGAAATCCGATACCACTTGATAGAGGCAAAGGTGTCCCGTCTTTCGATGAGATGGTGGCTATCGTTTGGATGAAGTCGACTTTGACGATCCGACTACGAACGTGCGTGGACGTCGCGCCTTAGCAATCGCTAAACCAACTCCGAGAGGTTATCGACCACACCGGAGCACGATCAACCTGACCACGAAGGTCTGTTTCCTGCAGGCAAACGAAGAACAAGCAAGAAACTAAGATTGCAATCTGGATATTGCGAATATAAGAGGAAAGCTTTATAGATCAAGGTGGGGTTCTGTGATGCCTTTGTCTGGTCGTTGAACACAAACGAAGTACGCGAAGTTGCAGCTATGGCGAACTTTTAATCTAAACAAAACCCGAAAGTCTAAACGACGCCCTAAGGGCTGTATATATGGGGGAAAGAGGTGGGAATTTCGTGGCCCTTGGTGGAGGGGTCCGAAACCAACCCTAACTCTTGTTTCCCCACACATACGGACTCTAAAAACAGCCTATACTCAAGTATTTCAAAATTACATGGGCCTGGCCCAATAATAAGGTGACGCAGCACCTATAATAGCCTCTGGACGAAATTTATGAAGTGGCATCTTGTATATTTCGTCCAAGGCTTCTCGCACTCATTATGGTGGCTTCAAAGTCCTGAAATCATCAATTGAAACTCCATTCTTGTTCCCCTTGCGCATGCCATCATCTCCATGCTTGATCTTGCTCCAATGTTCATCCTTCTTGTCCAAGCTAGGCCCTTCATTTGTAAGCAAGACAAATGTATCCAATTTAGGCAGCATCATATTCTCATGAACATTAGATTCATTACCAAGAAACGAAAGTACCTAGTAATTTAATTGGCGTGCGCGAGCTCTAGTAATTGGTCCTGTATATGTGTCAGTTGGAGCTGTGGGTGTAACCTTGTTAGTGATGTCCTCATCAGCATCTCCATAGCCCATTGATACGCCTAGTTGATGTGAGACCATCTTCCTCTTTTTTTCTTCTCCACAACCACCACTCTATTCCACATAGTGCTATGTCCATGGCTCACACTCATATATTGCGTGAAAGTTGAAAGAGTTTGAAAAATTGAAGTATGAAACAAGTGCTTGGCTGAAACCGGGGTTGTGCATGATTGGAATATTTTGTGTGACGGAGATGGAGCATAGCCTAACTATATGATTTTGTAGGGATGAACTTTCTTTGGCCATGTTATTTTGAGAAGACACGATTGCTTTGTTAGTATGCTTGAAGTATTATTATTCTTATGTCAATATGAACTTTTATCTTGAATCTTTCGGATCTGAACATTCATGCCACAACAAAGAGATTACATTGAGAATTATGTTAGTTAGCATTCCACATCAAAAATTCTGTTTTTATCATTTACCTGCTCGAGGACGAGCAGGAATTCAGCTTGGGGATGCTTGATACGTCTCCAACGTATCTATAATTTTTGATTGTTCCATGCTATTATATATTCTGTTTTGGATGTTTAATGGGATTTATTATACACTTTTATATTATTTTTGGAACTAACCTACAAACCCAAGGGCTAGTGCAAATTGCTGTTTTTTTGCCTATTTCATAGTTTCGCAAAAAAGGAATATCAAACGGAGTCCAAACGGAATGAAACCTTTGGGAGAGTTATTTTTGGAACCGTATCTACCCAGAAGACTTGGAGTACACGCGAGGGAACGAAGGAGGTGGCCACGAGGGTCTAGGGTGCGCCCCCTCCCCCTGGGCGCGCCCCCACCCTTGTGGGCCCCCTTTGGCTCCCCCGATGCCCTCCTTCCTCCTATATATATCCATGTACCCTGAAAACATCAAGGCAACAGAGAAAACCCTAATTCCACCGCCGCAACCTTCTGTTCCTGTGAGATCCCATCTTGGGGCCTGTTCCGAAACTCCGCCGAAGGGGGGATCTACCACGGAGTGCTTCTACATCAACACCATAGCCTCACCAATGAGTTTTGAGTAGTTTACCACAAACCTTCGGGTCCATAGTTATTAGCTAGATGGCTTCTTCTCTCTTTTTGGATCTCAATAAAAAGTTCTCCTCGATCTTCGAGGAGACCTATTCGATGTAATCTTTTTGCGGTGTGTTTGTCGAGATCCGATGAATTGTGGGTTTATGATCAATATTATCTATGAACAATATTTGATTCTTTTCTGAAATCTTTTATGTATGATTATATTATCCTTGCAAGTCTCTTTGAATTATTGGTTTGGTTTGACTTACTAGATCTATAGTTCTTGCAATGGGAGAAGTGCTTGGCTTTGGGTTCAATCTTGCAGTGTCCTTTCCCAGTGACAGTAGCGGCAGCAAGGCATGTATTGTATTGTTGCCATCAAGGATAAAAAGATGGGGTTTATATCATATTTCTTGAGTTTATCCCTCTACATCATGTCATCTTGCTTAAAGCATTACTATGTTCTTATGAACTTAATACTCTAGATGCATGCTGGATAGCGATCGATGTGTGGAGTAATAGTAGTAGATGCAGAATCGTGTCGGTCTACTTATCACGGACGTGATGCCTATATATAATGATCATGCCTAGATATTCTCATAACTATGCGCTTTTCTATCAATTGCTCGACAGTAATTTGTTCACCCACCGTAGAATTCTGCTATCATGAGAGAAGCCACTAGTGAAACCTATGGCCCCCGGGTCTATCTTTATCATATTACTTTACTTCAATTTCTTTTGCCGTTCCTTATTGCTTTATTTACTTTCTGTTCTTATACCAAAAATATTATACTATCCTATCTATCAGATCTCACTTAAGTGACCGTAAAGGGATTAACAACCCCTTATCGCGTTGGCTGCGAAGTTCTTATTTGTTTGTGCAGGTGCGAGGGACTCACGCGTGGTCTCCTACTAGATTGATACCTTGGTTCTCAAAAACTGAGGGAAATACTTACGCTACTGTGCTGCATCACCCTTTCCTCTTTGAGGGAGTACAACGCAAGCTCGAGAAGTAGCAGGTCTTCGCTTGGCTGTCTCCATGTTATACAACGCATAGAGGTGCGCGGAGACTCAAACCTCACAATATCTCAAGTAAATGGAGAGTTCGATGCAAAAGATCCAACAATGGAGGCATACCGAAATGCCATATTAAAAATATCTGCTCGGTTTGAGGGGCTCGAATTTCGTCATGCCGCTCGAGACAGTAATCAGGCAGCGGACATACTCGCTCGCATGGGCGCCAAGCGCGACCGCGTCCCGCCTAACACCTTGGTGGAAAGGCTCTTCAAGCTATCCGTGGAATGGCAGGATGAGAGTAGAGACACCAGTTTAGACGTGATCACGCCCCCAACAACCAAACACAGTACATATATCATCGGGGTTCAGATACTGAAATAACACCCTCTGCTCATGAGATCATGGCCATTATTGCTCCTTGGGCCGAACCCTTCTTGGCCTACCTTAATAGGCAAGAGCTTCCCGATGATCAGAATGAGGCCCGCTGCATAGTTCGGCGTTCTAAAGCCTACAAAGTTCACGAAGGTGAGCTATAGAAGAAAAGCACTACAAGAGTTCTCCAAAGGTGCATCTCCGAAGAGGAGGTATGACAACTCTTGGACGAAATACAAGATGGTCTGGGCGGTCATCACGCTTCAGCTCGGGCCCTCGTAAGCAAAGCTTTCTGACATGCTTTTTCTGGCCAACGGCCCGAGCAGACACACAAGCCCTTGTCCAATGTTGCATGGGATGTCAGCTTTTTGCCAATCAAAGTCATATGCCTCCCACCGCTTTAAGAACAATCCCCATCACTTGGCCCTTTGCGTTCGGGGGGCTTGATATGGTCGGACCCCTTAAAGGCGGAATCCACAAGAAGAAATATTTACAGGTTATGGTGGATAAATTCACTAAGTGGATAGAGGCCAAACCAGTAAAAACGGTCGAAGCAGGACCAGTGATTGACTTTATATCTGGCGTGGTACATCGCTATGGTGTTCCGCACAACATTATCACTGATAATGACACCAATTTTATGGCCGACGAGGTGAAAAACTGGTGTGCTAAATTGGGCATTAAACTCAACTATGCATCCGGCTACCACCCTCAGACAAACGGTTAGGTTAAACGGGCCAATGGCCTGATAATGAGTGGCATTAAACCTCGACTGGTGCGCCCTCTACGGGAGTCAGATAAGCACTGGTTGAGGAGCTCGATTTCGTGCTCTGGGGGCCGCAGACCACACCTAACCAAACGACTGGACACACACCTTTCTTCATGGTGTGCGACGCAGAAGCCGTTCTACCCTACGACATTCTTCATGACTCACTTCGAGTGCGCATGTATGAAGGGAGAGAAGTCAAGCACAATCGACAGTATGACCTAGACGGCCTCGAAGAGGAGCGCGATATCACGCAAGCTCATTCCGCATTTTATCAACAACAGGCCAGGCGGTACCAAACCAGAGAAGTGCGGGCCAAAACATACAACGTTGGCGATCTCGTCTTGCGTCTCCCAGAGAAGAAAAAGGATAATCTCAAACCAAGATGGGAGGGCCGCTTTATCATAGATGAAGTTCTGACAGGAGGAGCCTATCGCCTTTGCAATGCATCGGATTATCGCCTTGAGCAAATACATGGAACGCTGCTCGGCTCCGACGATTCTACGGATAGTTCAGTAGCAGCTTTTATTTTATTTTGACTAGGTTCCTTTTTCTCCCCCTTTTTTTATTTTTCCTTTTAATGTCCTAGGATGTGTTCGGATCTACCAAACTATTAGGGGTACACATCTTTAAATGTACATACCCCACGATAATTGGGGCTTCTTTGACGAAGCTTACTAATAAAGCTTGTTGTTTACATTGTTTACGTCGTTTATTCTTTTTTTTGCCATTATATGCACCTATATGACTTATGTTTTTGCCAAGCTGGGTTGCCTCGCTCCTTTGTTTACACCCTACGTTCCCGATTGTTTGGCTAGGGTGTAAAGGGAGCACCTCTGCGATTGTTACAACCGGGTAGTCCGGATTGTACCTTAGACGGGTGAATACGAAAGCTAGTGTTCTTCAGGGAATAATTGGTCGTCAAGAAATGACAAATTATCCATGTTTATGTAATTCTTCTAAAAAATAAGGGAGAGGCTGCCCATAATTATATCTTTTGGATCAAAGCCTGGGCATGCATAATTAAGCAAGCTAACCCAAGGAAAGGAACCCTTAACGTAACTATTTTCCTTGGAAGATGTTTCTTATGTTAAGTAGTAATATAACATAACTCCCTGAACAAATTTCGTCTGCTTGAGCAATATAACTAGATTGCCTGGTTTCCGAACATAATGAGTGTTTATTACATTCAAACATGGTATCCGAAAATACTCCAACCCTTTGGTTCGGAGGTTGAAGCCGAAGGCCTGTCATGACAAATTTTGCCAAGTTCGGTTGGAGATAAGTTTGATGATAAAGTACATTAATACATAAAATCGAACGACTACTCTTATCTATGCCATCTATAAGACTGTTTAAGCTACAATCTTCTTGCGAATATTTTGCAGCTATCATCACTTGGTCATATACGAAGCTCACTGGAATCTCTTTTCCGTCCGGTCCCCGAGGTCCAACTCGGGCCATATGATTTGGCTCGAGCCCCGTGTAGCATGTTTTCACCATCGCCCATGCCTCTCGTGCACCTTCCCAGCATGTTGACGCCTTCCATAGCTCAAAGCGGCGCTGGGCACCTTTGAATAGGTTCGCCAAATCCTCCATACTTTCTGGAGGGGCATCGGATGCCCATAAGGCTTTGACCATACTCTTCATGGATTTCCAGGCCCGCTCATGCACTATGGAAAGCTCTTTTAGTACGTCGCCTCGGAATCCGGATACTTCTTCTTCATGATGCATGGTTAACATACCTGCAGGAACATCATTATAATACTCCGAATTACCGAACACTATGAGTTCCCTGGATAGTTTAAAGGTCATACCAAATATGCTGCCTTTCAACCTTTTATTTTCTTCTAGTGCATCCAATAATTGAGCCTTTAAGCTCTCTATCTCTTCGGCTGGCTTATCCTTTTCCTCCTCCAGTTTGTTCTTTTGGTCAATGGTCTGTGCTAGTACTTGACGACCGACTGCTTCTTGCCTTTCAACATACTCCTGGGCTTTTTTGACAACCTTTAAGCCCTCTTCCAGTTGACCTATAGATTCCACTGCTAAAATACAACAATGTATGCTTAAATATATGTAACACTCCAGGTGTAACAATTCCATTTATGCCAATATATTCATCGTTGACTTAATCAATTCCATTCTGGGCTCCTCCTTCATTTCGGGTTTCTCCGTTTTTGCTTTAAGCGTGTGTTGCATATCGTTATGTCATTTCCATCATGTGCATTGCATTGGCATAGTCTCACTTGCATCTGTGTGTCGTTGCATCGTCTCCGTCCTCCCCGTGGTTCGTTTCGGTTTCCGACTCTCTCACACGGCATCCGTCGCACCTCTCAACCCTTGTTTCGTGAGTGGGATAAAAACATTCTAGGAATGGGCCGAGAGTTGTCGAGTGGTCTTGGTATATCACCGGTAGACCGCTTGTCAAATTTCGTTCCATTTGGAGGTCGTTTGATGCCCCAACGGTTAACCACGTGGACCGAAAACCCCATTCTCTTTTGGCCCAGCACCCCTCCACAACAGCCCACTAGCCCATCCAAACCCCGTCCATGCTCTCGGTCGTCGGATCACGATCATCTGGGAGAAAACCGCACCTCATTTGGACTCTCCCAGCTCCCTCTACCTATTAAACAGCCCCCCACGTCCATTTTCGGGTAAAAACTCTGGATCCGAGCTCCCCGCACCGCCGGACACGTCCGCTGACGGCCGGACGCGTCCACCGCCCCAGCCACGTCGCCCCGATGAATCGCAGGCCGCCACCTCAGCCAGGCCGCCACGTGGCGCCTCCTTGTTCGCTCGCCTCCGCGCCCACTTCCCCGCGCCGCCGCGGCCCGCCGGGGCCCTGCTCTGGCCCTCCCGGGCCCGAGCCTCCGCGCCGCCCGGCCCGGCTCCCTCTGCCGCAGCCGGCCGACAACGCCGCCGCCCGCCTCACGTCGGCGCCGCCCGCGCGCACGCCACCGCGCCGCGCCGCCATTCGCCGCCTCCACGATGCCCCGTCGCCACGCGCCTCGGCTGGCCGCTCCGACCGCCGCCGTCGGCGCCGGCCCGCCTCGCCGCGCGCCGGCCACCGCCCATCGTCGCTCCGGGGGCCGCCTCCTCGCCGGATCCGCCGCCGCCTCGTCCTGTTTGGATTGGGACGAGATCCACCGGTCCCCAATCCGAACGGCGTGTCCATCCCGGATCTCCCCGTCCCGCACGACTCCGCCCCGTTGACTTTCGCGGGGGTAAAATTCCAGTAAGTCCCAGATCTATGTTATTTTGTTACCTCCTTCATCATGTCGTATCTCCATGCCCGTAGCTCCGTTTCGCGCATATGATATATGGAAATGTTCGTCTCGAAGCTTTCTACGTGATGGCATCAGTTCTGTGCATGTTAAGGTTCATCTAGCTGTCTTAATCTTCGTTGAAAAACTGCTATGTGATGTTACTATTCAGCTCTAGTTGTCTGTCAACAATATGTTAGCATGTTTGTGAGCTCGTATCTTTGTACATGTTGGACCAAATGGAGTGTATGATATGTCAAAATGTTCGTGTTGCGATGCTCTTCATGATGGGTGTATTTTCATATATGTTAGGTTGCATCATGCCATGTTTAACCTTGTTGCAAAAGTGCTTGTGGCTGTTAAGTTACTGAAATTGTTATAACTTGATGATTTGTCTTTTTCGTAGCATTTTGTGTGATTTTCTTTTGAGCCACATGTCAACATGTTTTAGGAGCATATTCATGTTATCTTTGAAGTGGTGCATTTGGTTTTTCATGATATGTTCTGTGGTGACTTGAACAAGCTTGTAAACATGCCATGTCAATGTTGCTGTTTTTATATTTAGTGAAGAAGTGCTAAGTCTGAAATCTGTCATAACATGTTGCCATGTAAACTTGATGCCACAGTCTTTTCCATGCATGTTGTGGAATACCTAGTGAGCATGTCTTGATTTCCATGTATTTGTCTATCAATCCATGCCTTTGTTTGCATATATGCCCTGGTGTAGCTTGTTGTTATCTTGCTCTCAAAATGCTTGAAATCTAAACTGTCAGCCTGTTAACAGAACATTCAATTTGGCAAAGCTCATGTTAAGCAACCCTTGCATGGAATGAATTGTTTCTTTGGATGAATTGGAAGTATAGTACGTCTTATTGATGCTCACACTACTAGGAAAAGGGCTATAGATGGTATGGCCACTAATGGCGCACCAGACATGTGGTGCGCCATTACTATATACTAATGGCGCACCATGTGTCGGTGCGCCATTAGTGTCCAAATACTAATGTCACACCACATCCACGGTGCACTATTAGTAACAATTTTTTTTCATTTTTTCTTCAAAACTAGTAATGGCGCACCACATCCACGGTGCGCCACTAGTAATTTGTTTTCAATTTTGTTTTACTTTTTTTTCAAAATTTTTTCAAAACTACTAATGGCGCACCAGTGGATAGTGCGCCATTACTAGTTGGCGCACCACATCCACGGTGCGCCATTAGTATTTTTTTTCAAATTTTGTTTTAATTTTGTTTTTTTTCAACTAGTAATGGCGTACCACTCCCACGGTGCGCCATTACTAACTTGGCCCAAAATTTCACCAAATGCACCCCCCTGTGGACCGCCTTTTCCACTTGAAAAAAATAAAAAGAAATGATGGAAATGTCAAAAAAATAAAAGAAAATAAGTTTCCCATGTGATATGTGGTCTACTTGTTGGGAAAATTTACAAATATGAATTTTGACTTTAGTTGCAAAATATCTCTGGAATTTAGTAAAACGGGCAGAACTTTTGCATACGAACTCGGATTAAAAAGTTTTTTATATGAAAAATCATCTACTCGAAAAGTTACATCCGAACCCCGTTAAACATTTTCAAAATCCCCAAAAACCTAACAGAAAAAAGTTACGGGGCTTTTAAGATCTAGAGGCAAAAAAATTCAAACTTACTAGTGGCGCACTGTTTGCTAGGTGCGCCACTAGTAACCGAAAAAAAATTGGTTTCAAAAAAAAATATTTGATTTTTTTTTCAAAATATGATACGTAATATGACCGGGAAGTTTGAAATATATTTTCAAAATTTCATCAAACTCATGAACATGAACAAACTCCTAGACATCAAGAAGGTTTAATATGATTGATATGATAGATAAATCAACAAGTGCCTGTGAAGTGAGCTGGTGCTGGGGTTGGATAGAACTACGAAGTTAAGCGTGCTCAGACTGGAGTAGTGTGAGGATGGGTGACCTTCCAAAATTTAAAAAAAAAATTGAAAAAAAAATTCTGAAAAAAATAAAAAATGTTACTAATGGTGCGCTTCTATGTGGTGCGCCATTAGTATACCAGATACTAATGGCGCACTAGTAGTGTCATGTGAATTTCATGCTTGTTATATTTGTTTTGCCTGCTGTTATGTGCCTCCAAAGGCAGCTACAAAATGTTCATGGTTGCATGCCCAGTAAAATTTCACTATGTCTGAGAAATCTGTTAACTTATTGAATCTTGCCATGCTAGTTTATTTGTGTTCCCGTAAGTTTTTGGGTGTGCTCTGAGTTCATACTTCTTGAGAATCATGTCTACTTCACATCTATGCCTTCTGTTATCATGTTTGGGTGTTGTAGCATATTTAAACCTTGCTCCAAAGTTGCCATGTTGCTGTTAACTTCAGTTTTGCAATGCATCTTGTTTTGCTTGCCATTTGCAAACCATGCATCCGATTCCAATGATCTTTATATCGATTTCGACCGAAATCTTTCAATCTATCCAGTGGCATGCTTTGCTTGCCCAGATCTTGCCCATATCCATCATGTCTTCACATGTCCTTCCCGGCTTCATCTCCTTTCATACTGGTAGCTCCGTAGCATCATACTTGTATCTCTCTTGCATAGCATGTGTTCTTTTCTTGTCAAGTGTGTTCATTGGATGCTTGTTATGTTGGGTAGCACCGGAGACGAGTTCGAGTCCGAGTTTGAGCCAGCCGCTGAGTTCGATTACGAAGAGCAAGGTCCCGAGTACACCAACGACTTACCAGGCAAGATGTCCATTCCTTGATATCACCTCTATTGTTGCTATGCTAGATGCCTCGCTCTATTGCTTATTGTGATACCTATCCTTTTGCATGTCAGCCCCCACTTTGCCATGAAACCTCTAACTACCTACCTAGCCAACCGTTGTTTGGCTAAGTTACGCTTTTACTCAAGCCCCCTCTTATAGCATTGCTAGTTGCAAGTGAAGATGAAGTTTGCTCCATGCGGATTCGGTTTTGGGAAGAACAGAATATCTATTATTTACATTAATGCACCTATATACATGGCAATGGGTGGAAGGGTTGGCCTTTTGCTCGGTGTTTTGTTCCACTCATGCCGCCTTAAGAACCGATAAACCGGTGTTATGTTGCTTGATTTTGCGTTCCTAACGCGGTTGGGTATATGGGGCCCCCTTGATAATTCGCTTTGAATAAAACTCCTCCAGCAAGGCCCAACCTTGGTTTTACCATTTGCCTAATAACAACTAAAAATTGCATAGGGACTAGCTACCCCGAGGACTTAATTAACAACCCCGGGCCAGTGCTCCTCATGAGTGTTGGTCCAAACTAGAGCCCCTTGTAGCGCCACAACATGGAAACTCGAGAATTGGTTTTAGTTGTACTAAGTGCACATCCAATCGTGGCCTGAGACGAGATACGCGCGGCTCCTATCAGGGTGTCGGCACATCGGGAGGTCTTGCTGGACCTGTTTTACCATTGTCGAAATATCTTGTACACCGGGATTCCGAGTCTGATCGGGTAGTCCCTAAGAAAAGGGGGTTTTACCTCTGTTGATCGCGAGAGCTTGTGATGGGCTAAGTAGGAACACCCTAGCAGGGTTATGATCTTTCGAAAGCGGTGCCCGCGGTTATGTGGTGGATTGGAATTTGTTAATATCCGGTTGTAGACAACTTGACACAAAACCTCAAACATAATACACTACCGTGTGAGTAGTCGTGATGGTGTCTTTTCGAGGGAGTTCGGGAAGAGAACAGGGCTGGGTTATGGATGACTCGTAGGTAGACAGGATCATCTAGTGATCATGATTTAGTTCACTATCGATGGCTTTCACTTCTCTTCTCGCTCTAATGATACGTAAGCTAGCCACCTCATCTACGCTTAGTGCTTGCCGCAACCACTTATACACTTTATCCTTACCCAAAGGCTTTGAATGTTTTGATACCCGGGAATGGGGAATGTTTTGATAACCGGGAATGGGATTGCTGTGTCCTCGTGACTCACAGTTTACTACAAACATAGGTGCAGGTACAACCGAGTACGATTCAGTTGCCAGGAACTCAAGTGGGAGTTTGATGAGGAACGTGGGCGGATGTACGTGACGTTTCCCGACGATCAGTAGTGGTTCCTACTAGGGCCGATCAGGCATAGTGGGTGGTTATCTTCTTTTCATTTGGATTTGTCCGTAGTCGGACCATGATTGTACTTGGATGAATGTATGACTTATTTATGCATTGTGTGAAGTGGCGATTGTAAGCCAACTATGTATTTTATTTCCCCCTTTGTTCTTCTACATGGGAATGTGTGAAGATAACCTTCTTGCGAACATACCAAAATGCGATTATGCCTCTAAGTCGTGCCTCAACACGTAGGAGATATAGCCGCATCTTGGGCATTACAACATCATTGCAACGGATCATATTTTTCGGATACTATTTTTCCTTACCATGAGCTCCCCTAGTGAATTTCTTCACTTCCTCTAGCTCTGTGGTGGCGGCATTCATCTTTGTCCGCCTTGTTTCAAGCTCCTGGGATAGCACGTTGTTGTTCTCTTTGAGAACCTGCGGTCATAACGATCCTTAAATCATTTGGACTAACCGCTTCATGTCTCGGGTGCTACTGGCATATATCTATTAAATTTACACAAACTCTTACCTGGATATCTTTTGAAAACAGGTGAGTGACTCCTGCAAATCTATCCCGGGTGCTCGGATATATGCATCCACGGAGCTGAGGGCATTGAATTCCTGCTCAGTGAAAGCTGGAGCACGCATGGCATCTTTTCGTCGTCGATGATTCATCGCGCTCTCCACTTCAAAATTTGTGAAGGTTACGTCATCCGAATCCTCACGAGGTTGAAAATTTGGTGCCGCATCCGTATTGGCTCTCATCCTGGTTAATGAGTCCGGTGCCGGATTAGCTGGTGATCGGCTAACTTGGTCTTCGGACACGGTTCGCCATATGATCCTTCTGAAATAAGACAGGAGGAGAAGTGTGACAATCTGGTCTTATGCCTAAGCACATATTAAAGGTTATACCTCTTTGATGAAGGAGGGGGCTCGACGGTGCTCCTAGTTTCTTCTCGCTTTGAAGGCTCACCCTGCATAGGCGCTATCTTCTTAGAAGCCGCCCTAGATGCAGTGCGGCATGCTGAGCACCGACCCTTTTAAGCACGAGTCAGTGCAGTGGGTGAGGCGCAAGGGGAGGGCTCCTTTTTTGAGGATGTCTTCTGGGTACTTACATTGGAGGAAGGGAGAAGGCCGTGATAATTGGCCATAATATCCACTTCCGAGCCATCACGGCTTGTTTGATAAAAGACTCCATTATCAAGATCTATAAATATATTTGCATCCTCATGGAATCCGGGGTCTTCGTCATGAGCATAGTCCTCTGGCTACGGGGCGAGGCAATGAACCTTTTCGATCACCTTCCTCTATGTCAGTTTTAAAACGACCAGAATAATTTGATTAACACAACTCGATAACGAGGTTGGATAATGTTGATAATCAAAAAACTTACCCATTCGATAGGGTTATACATGGAAAAACCTTCCTGACAATTTTAATGGGCGAATTCTACTTTCTCCCCTTATAAAGATCCGCCAGAATGGCGGCCAGGGCGGCTGGGGTATCCGGGCCCCCGCACTTGTAACAAGACGCGTCGTCTGTCCCATTGTAACACCATAAAGGGAAACCCCTAGATTGAAGGGCCTGGGCGCATCGCTTTATCGCGACAACCATGACTTTGATTATCGATAGTTTGGAATGGGCAAGTACCCTGACCTTGTTAACTAACCTCTTCACTTCCTCACTGTCTCCTTGCTTGGGGCTCCGAGGGCGCCAATTGAAGCATTTCTTCAAAGGAGCGCTGGAGAATTCGGGAAGTGCACGCTAAACTGGGTCCGAAAGGGGAACGTCCTCAATATAAAACCATTCCGAAGTCCATTCTTCGGATTCCTTATTGGGAGTGCCGGCGAGGTAACCTGTTTTGGCTATACGCCATACTTCGGAGCAGCCCACTTCAAATATGGAACCCCCTTGGGAATGAGGGACGAGCCAGAAGAACTTTCTCACAGTTCAAAATGAGCCTCGCAACCTAAAAATAGCTCGCACAGAGCGACAAAACCCGAAATGTGCAGGATAGAACCTGGTGTGCGGTTGTGCAACTGGATCCCGTAGTGTTCCAATAGACCTCTAAGGAAGGGGTGGATCGGAAATCCTAAGCCCCTTAGAAGAAAAGAGACAAAGCACACCCTCTCCTCCTTGCCGGGGTTGGGGAATTTTTTGGCTAGTACCTCGTTGCCAATCGAGGCCAATCCCGCCCGCATGGAGATTAGATCTGCGGGAGGGAGATATCCCTCCATCTGAAGTCTATTCTGCTAGAGGTGAGACACTGAGCATCTTCCCCAATCACCCGCTTGAGCGCCATGAGGGTACGAGGAAGAGCTAGGGGCATTTGCCATGCTTTGAGGTTTTTCGTGGTTTGCTCTGATGCTCTTTGCGCGATGTGGAAGCGCATCTGGGGTTCTGACCTCCTTAAATAGATACATGTAAGGGCGGTATCTGCCAGTTTTGACACTGACAACGACCACTAAAAAAGGTTAACATTATTGATCATGCAGCAGGATTAATTATCGCATGGCCTTCAACCTTTGTATGTTGCTCGTCCTTTAAATTTGTTGCTCTTAAGCATATTTTCTCTACAATATGGTTACTGATCTTATACCTTTATTTTTGTAGATTGCTAAGTTAAATTGATGATGTATGGCCTAGATGTTGATTGCAAGGTGGACAATGGGGCTGCTATTCATTAGTCTTGTGTAGTGTTTTAGGATGTCATTTCTATTGTCAATGTTTCAAACATTATGTTTTAGAATGGTTGTGGCGTTGATAGAAACGTCCAGACTTAGGCTACTATGTAGTATCACTTATTGTAACCTTGGGACCTTGGGATCATGTTATTCGGAATGCAACAAAGTCAATTTAATATATGAGACCTTTGTGTTTATTATATTGTGGCTCCATGCATTGTCAGCTTTGCCAATGTTATTGTAGATGACAGTAAACGAAATACGAATATTAGTTCATGATAGAGCAATGCTTCTATAAATTGCAATGTTCTGCTTATGTCTATTTGAATATCATTCGTACAGTTTGGCAGCAACACATATAAACTGTTGCTATGTTCGTGTTCTATACGTTGCCAACCTGCAACGCTTTTTGTCACTGTTTACCAACACATTTGTATACATTGTTGGAGACTCTTCCAACGCTGCCAATGGCAACGCATATTAATCCGTTGGTAAAGCCATTAGAAACACATATATGGGCATACAACAACGCATCGATGCGTTGCTATAGGGTGGGGGGTTCTTCTTGTAGTGGAACTCCAGTTCATCCTTATCACGTAATAATTTGCCATTTGCTAATGCAGGATCTATGAAATACGCACTCTGCCATTTTCTTCTCTGCACGATAAATTCCCTGAGAGGAATACAATACAGTTAGCTATTTATAGCTTACAGCCTTGTATAGAGAAGTTGATCAGAGTTTGTTAAGTACTTACTAAATCAGGCATATAACAAGAGTGGCATCGAGCACGTTGAAGTTGATGAAGAGATTTAAGTCCTCAAAACACACACTGATGGAATCTGGATCATGAAAGAAATGAACTCTGTTGTAGGGGACTAGCAGAACATGATGTCCTGTTGACATTTTATCCATGCAATATTTATGTAACATGCGGCAACTAGAACTTCACTTATCAAAGTATTTGCCAACAAGAAATGGATGGCCATGGACGTAATTGTGCGCTTCAAGTATGTGTGATTTTTTTAGAAAGCATGGCACTGAATTCTGCATCATCCATGTTGTCAAAAACAATATTACTCTCCAATTCGAAAAACTTCCAGGTAATTTGGTTCTAGGCGATGAGTGCTTTAAGTAAGAGGCTATCGTTCTCATTCCTCCTCGATCTTGGGGCCGCTGTCGGCCCAGTGGGATCCAGGGTACCACGAGCCATCTGCCTACTGCCTAGGAGGTCCCCCTTGGTTCAACTCATGAGGAGTCCCATCGGTGGGCGCCGCGAAGCCAGCAGCCTCTTGAGGGCCTTGCCCCGTGAGGGGCTTATCCAATGAAGGACGTTATGAAGACTACATCACAGTGAGCAGCCTCGTGAGGACTTCCCGCAAGGCCTCCCGAGGACCCAACACAGCGTGGGTCGCATGCCGATCACGTGGATGACGTTGTCCAGGCAGGCGCCAACCTAGGACAGTATCCTCTTTCGCGCTAAGGGAGTGATGTCTACTACACAACTTATTCTTGTAGACTCGTGTTAGGCCTCCAAGCGCAGAGTTTTGTAGGATAGTAGCAATTTTCTATCAAGTGGGTGTAACATCCCAAAATTCTAAATTTTGGAATGTTATAATAAATAGATAGATTTGATTGCTTGTTTGATGTGCTGAGTGAAATTGAGTGAAATTTGAAACTTTTGAAAGTTAAATGAGAGGGAATAAAATGACCTTACCAAAACTTTCACTTTGCATTTTTGATCTTCGGGGATTCAAATTCTTTTCATCACAAAACCCTGGAGTGAAGATAATATGACTTCTTCCATTTATTTTAAATGAAAAAAGGGTTTGAAAGGATTTTGAATTTCATTCTCGAAATATTTTAAATTCAGAACTTTATGCAACTCAATGATTTTCCCGAGAGAAGATAAAATGACTTCTTCAAATTATAGGAAATATGAGTTGGAAGTTCCTTTGAAGTATTTTAAAACTCATTTTCAAAATTTGAGTTATTGGGTTTTATTCAAATTATTTTTCTCCAAAAATAAAATATATGGAAAATAGGGTAACATGATTCCCTACAATAGATAATTGCAGAGAAATAAATTTGAAATCATTATGGTATTTTTAAAATGATTTTTATTGGATTTTAATGCAATAGTAGCACCTTTTGATTTATTAGAATTTGTGAGGATTTTATGTGACAGTAGAAAAATGTTCATCTTGTAGGAAATCTTTTTCTGCAAATTTTGATATATAATATTCCTATATTATATATTGTTTTCTTTTTCCTTTTCTTTTTATTTCTTCGTCTCCTTAAAAAAAGTTCTTCGCTGACCGGGCCGGCCCAGCCGCTGCCAGGCCACGGCCGAGCCCAGCGTCGCCGCCGCCTTCCATCTCGGGACAGAGTCCCGACCAGCGCCGCCTCGACGTCCGTGCAGCGCACGACACCACCGCCGATGCGCCCCCTCCTCCACGCAAGTCGCCACCTCCTCCTATAAGTATGCCGCCCCCGCCGCCTTCTCTCCCCGCTCTCGCGCGCACCGCAGCCCTCGCCTGCCGCCGCCGCCGCTGCTTGCTGCTGCTTTGCTCGCCGCCGCCGCTGCCTTTGCTCGCCGCCGCACTACCCCGCCGCTGCTGCCCTTGCGCCAACCACCGCAGCCCCGCGTCGCCTCGCTCCGCCGGCCGGAGTCGTCGTCGGACTCACCACGACCGCCGCCCGAAAACCCGCCGGAGCTCCGCCACTCCCGAACCACTCTGCCCGACCCGCCGACTTTTTCCCAACAAACCGGTAAAACCGCAAAACCCATCTGGTTCTCTTGTTTAGGTTTTTCTGTTAAAACCCTAGATCCGTTTTATTTTATAAACCCATTTTAGTTTTTTTATTAGTTATTCAGTGAACGTTCTCTGTTTAGAGTTAGAAAACGAACGTTCGCTCGATAGCCTTTGTGACGCCCGAAGACCGACGTCCCAGAAGATTCCAGAAGATTCCAGATGTTCCGGGTTGCCCGTGTGTTCTTTGTGCTTGTGTTATTTATTTTTGCATTGCATCATGTCATCATGCCATCATCTCATTAATTTTTTGCAACCAAATAATTCGTGTGGGCCTCCGGTCCATTTAAATCAAGGGAAGAATGTCTTCTCTTTATAACATATAAAAGTCTCTCAATATTTAGGGAGCTATATTTATTAATTATTCCATTGCTTCGGAATCACCATAACACACTTGCATAATTTCCCCATTGTCTTTTCACTTCGAGTTTCACCTTCAAACCTTGCCAATATTTCTTTTCCTATTTATCGAGGTTCCTCCAAAAATTTGAACATTTTTGGACACTTCTATAATCACGTCTTAGTTCAAACCTATTTGAATTAAATTCAAATGCGTTTGAATTATATCTCGTTCATGCCTTGTATATTTTTCTTGGACCGTGCTCATTTTATGAGGCCCGAGAAAAATCACCTCTTGTTCAACCTTTGTCATAACCCTTCCTTCTCTTTTATCTTCTCTCTATTTCTTTTCCCTTTTTCTTCTTTCCTTCTGTTTTTATTTATTCTTCTTGGTAATTAGCAGAGCCCAGCAGAAGAAGGACAGAGCCCAGCAGCTCCTAGCCTCTTGGGCCGACTCCCTCCCAGCGCCAGGCCGGCCCAACTTCTCCTACAGCCCGCCTCCCCCCGTAACCCTAGCTGCCCGCACATCCCGACCGCTCCTCCCGGTTCCCTTCCTCCGCCGCCACCCTCTCGTTCGCTTCTCCCTCTCGACCCGCTCCCTCATCCATCTCTCCCTCAGCCCGATTCCCTTCCTCCCCCCCTTCGCCCGCACCTTCCCTCTTCCACCTCGCAGCTCCTCCCGTTCGTCCCTCCGCGCCATCAGCCCGCACCAGAGGCTCCGTCGCCAAGGCGCCGCCGCGACCTCGCGCCTCCAGCACCGGGCGTCGGGCGCCCTTCCTCTCCCAGCGCCGCGACCAGAATGCCAGCGCCCCAGTTCCATAGTCCGGCTCCCTCCGCGCGTCCCCTCCTCGATGCCTCGAGCGGCCGGATCCCGCGGCCCCGAGCGCCCGACGCTGCATCTCCCTCCTTCTCCTCCGCGCTCCGAGGCCAGGAGCCCCCCCTTCTCCAAGGCAGGCGCCGCCCTGCCTCCGTTCCCCTCGCACGGTGACGCACGCCTCCGCGCCAGGACCCGCGGCCAGGAGCGCCTCTCCGTCGCCCGAAGCCCCTGTTCCGTCCCCAAGTCGCCCACACCAGCACACCGTGGCCTCTCCTCCAGGGCGCCGTCCCCTGCTGCCTCGTCTGCTGCCTCAAGCCGTGACCGAGGCTGTTTGTGTTGTGTTTTGTTTTTGTTTTGTGTGCCTAGGCTGTAATTTTTGACAGATGACCCGTGTACGACTACCGGCGACCCGACCAAGTACCTCTTCGAGACAAGTACCTCTACGTATACACCCGAACATCTACGGAAATGAGTACCCCTACACGGCGAAACGACGAGTACCACTACCCACGCCGGAGCCATCGGAACCCTCAAGTACCTCGACGGCATGTACATCTACGACTCGAGACGAGACCGGCAAGACCGAACGGAACGAGTACATCTACCGTCGCCCGAGTACAACTACCGCTACGAGAACGACTACCTTCGGTGAAGAAATGAGAACGTCTACTTCCTCTCTGAACGGAACGTCTACTTCCTCTCCGAACGGAACATCTACTTCCTCTACGAATCGCGTGAATGACTCCTTCCTCTACGTCTCGAACCGCCCCGAAATGCACGCTTCAAAGGTATAACGAGACGACCCCGTGGATGACTCGTGGAATGCTTGCTTGTGTTGTATGAAATGTTTCCCGTGTGTGCTCCGTGTCCGTTTCGTCCCTTTTGTCATGTTCCTCGGTTGCCTCGTCGACGACTCGTGGGAACCCGGCAACGGGATCGCCCTACCTTTCATCTCGTTTGACTCACCCACGCCATCTACCTTTTGCACCGGTCTCGCAACGAGTTACCGGAACCGATATGTTGCCGTGGCATCATTTTCGGATCGTTGCCGTGGCACCCTTTCTTCCCCCACGGTGACAAATGCTTCATATCTTGTTAATTGTCAACCTTTTAATAAAACTTGCATAAACTTGATCATATCATCCGCATCATATAACAACATTATATATGTTAATTTTGTTTGCCTATAATTATTAAACATGCTCATGGGGATTTTCCGGATATGTTGTTGTTATTTTTCGGCCTCATTTAAATTGCCTAGTTAGTATAGTTTTATTAAGCTTCACCTCTTGCCATGTTAACCAACATTTAAGCTTGTCTTGTAAATAACGAGAGTCAACTAAATAATTATATGTGGTGTTTCGTCAATATGCAACTCATTGCATATTGATCTCCACTTAACTTGTAGTGTTGTTTGTGCTTTTGCCATGCCATGCATATTTAAACCGGACATGCATCATACTTGGATGTGCATTGTATGCCATGTTTATGCTTGTGTGTTTACCGTGTTGTTTGTTTCTTTCCGGTTGCTTCTCTTGTTAGCTTCGGTTTCGTTCCGGAGTTGTGAGGATTCGCTCGTCTGTTGCTTCGTCTTCTTCGTGGATCCGTTCTTCTCCCTTGTGGAATTCCAGGCAAGATGACCGAACCCGGATACCATTACTATCTTTGCCTATTGCTAGTAGATCCGCTCTTTAGTTTTGCCTCGATGCCCATGTCTTTCTTGTCAGCCTCCTACTTGTAACCATGAACCTGTTTAACCACCCTACCTATGCAAACCGTTGCTTGGCTAAGTACGCTTCGCTCAGCCCCTCTTATAGCATTGTTAGTTGCAGGTGAAGATTGAAGATGCTTGCTTCATGTTGAAGTTTGGTTGGGTTATATCACACTATATAAATGCTTAAAATGAAATCATCTATATACTGGCAGGGTGGAAGGCTAAGCCTTTTGCTTGGTGTTTTGTTCCACTCATGCCGTTAGGAACCGTATAAACCGGTGTTATGTTCCTTGATTATGCGTTCCTAACACGGTTGGGGTGTATGGGACCCCCTTGATAAACCGCTAAGTGCTAAGTCTTTTCCAGCAAGTCCCAACATTTGGTACTATTTGCCTCATAATAACAACTTAATTAAATAATTAAATTTGCATAGGGGGTCGCGTCCCCGAGGATTCTTAATTCTACATAGCAGGGGGGGCCAGTGCTGATGGCGTTGGTCCCAAACGGGGAGACTGCAGGGCCGCCTTGGGGCAACCCGAGGTATCTGGTATAACCTGTAGGATCGCCCATCCGGTCGTGTCCTGAGACTTAGATACGCGCGGCTACTATCAGGGTGTCGACACGCCGGGAGGATTTGCTGGATTAGCCTTACCTTAGTTCGGTTTAACTTGAGCACGGGATTCCGAGAATACTCGGGTCTTCCCACCTATGGAGTTGCGACTCCGCGGATCGTGGGCTTGTGATGGTCCAAGTTGGAACACCCCTGCAGGGTTTGAACTTTCGAAAGCCGTGCCCGCGGTTATGTGGCAGATGGGAGCTTGTTAATTCCGGTTGTAGATAACTTGACACAATGTTTCAATACACTACCAGCGTGTGTACCGTGACTGTCAATTTCCGAGTAGGGATTCGGAAGTTGAACACGGTGGGGTTATGTTTGACCGGCTTTAGTTAGGATCACTTCGTGATCATCTTCCGACCGAGGCTCTTCTCTTCTCGCTCTCTTTTACGTAAGTTAGTGCTAGTTGCTGCTGCAGACTCTCGTTGTTCCTTCACCTCTCGTTCTTTCTTCAGCCTTGTCCTCACCCAAGGCTTAAATAGTCTTGTTACCCGGGAACAGGATTGCTGAGTCCTCTGTGGCTCACAGTTACTTCACCACACCAGATGCAGGTTCAGCCGAGTTTGATGCAGGAGCTGGTTCAAGTACTTCATCGGGAGCTCGATGAAGAGTTTGGCTGTTTACTTGTGACGTTTCGACGCTCAGTAGTGGTTTCTACTAGGATTCGATCCGGACCTGTGGCTTTATGTTGTTTTGGTATCTTGCTTTTGGATCTTACCCTTAGATGGGCTGTGATGTTTTGAATGATGTATTGCTTATGTATTGTATTGTGTGAAGTGGCGAGTGTAAGCCAACTATCTCCTTTTGCAATTTAATCCCTCTTTTACATGAGTCGTGCAAAGATACCAAACTTGAGATCATTCTAGGATGGGCTTATACCTTTAAGTCGTGCCTCGACACGTAGGAGGTATAGTCCCATCCTGGGCATTACAAGTTGGTATTCAGAGCCTTCTCCGACCTAGAAGCCCCCACTGATTGATCGAATCGTTGACGGTTGAGTCTAGGCACACACTGAAAACATTTTTGAGTCCTATATTTATATCGGAGAGTAGGATTTCTTTGCTTCTCATCCCCTTTCTCTCTGGTGAGGACTCCTGACGATTACTCTTGCCTCTTCTACTTTCAAAAATTGCACCAATTTTTTTTAGGATCCCGCGAGTATTCTGGGATTGTTTCGATGTTCTTGTGACAAGGATATTGTTCTCGATGCCTCCTATTCCCGAGGAGTTGAGCTTCGGGGTATTGTTGTCACAAGCATATCGCGGCAGTACTAAATACTTAAGACGGCCGACATCGAAAATCTCCCCTATACGGCCAGTGGCAAGATAACCCCGACATCACCCAGTACTGGGGAGGTAGTTCGGGAGTATTGCCATAGCTTGTTATAGTGGATGCTTTTCGAAGGTTCGAGGTAAACAGTTTCCGAGAAAGACTGGTTATGTGTTGAAGGATGGATACACCTGGATGTAGGTTTAGAGTTGATTGCGCGGTGCTTCCCGTGTATCCCCAACACCTGATTGCATAACTGGAATCTTTCGGAAATCTATAGGTGGGTTTATCTAGTAGTTCTAGGCATTCTTCCAACGGATGCACGATATGAAGTTTGGGGGTTCTACATTGAGTGAAGTGGTTTTATGGACTTGTTCTGATCGGGAGTTGCATCTTAAAGGGTCCTTGGCTATGCTGATCCGGGGATGACAAAACCCTTTTGTAACACGTTCCATGAGCTTTCAGCACGAAGATGTCGAACGAAACTTCTATCTTGTATTTGTTCTATCTGTTCCTTGTTCCTTTTTATTTATTTTTTGTTCTCCAAGTGGCTTCTCGTCAAGCTGATGTACCTGCGGAATTCATTCGTTCAATTCTCTGTTCGGATGATATTGTGAAGATCATGTTACATATCTACCCCTTTGTTCTTGTTTTGATTCCGGTATTCGAGTTGCTTCGATGTCAAATGTTGATTCCATACCTTTCCTAATCGGTATTCTCATATTTCTATGGGAGTGCTAGTCCTTCTTAATCATCAAGATGGTTATGTTAAATTCTTTTTCAACCGGTGTCCATCTTGTTCGTCTCAAGTGGTCTTGTTTCCCCACCCTCCCAACCTTTTCTTCTTGGAGCCAGAAATTCTCAGATGAAGTATCCATTTTATTCATGTGATATTTCTTCATTCATTTCCTTCAATGTTCTTATCCGGTGCTTTATCGTGAAGATGCTCAAGAGCTTCAAGTTCATCATTCTTTTGTTCTCATAATTCTGCCGGTGGATGTAATCCAAGCTTCCGTATTGATCATACCTGTGCCTCTTCTTTCACATGTTTTTCCGTGTGGCAATTTATTATCCGAAGGCTCTCTTATTCATTCAACTCTCCTATTCTTATCCGGAGTGTTGAAGGTATCTCTGAAGATTCATAATTCCATTCTTATTCCGTTCAAGCTATTTTGAGCTTTGTCTCCTTATTCAAGCCATTTAATTCAACCGGTGCAATATCTCTTAAGCAATCTTTTCAACGGTGATTTCTTTGAGTGGGCCCTAACCCACAGGTCTTTTCCCAGGATCTTACCTGACTCTTCTTTTCCGGAGTTATACTCAAATTCTCTTTCAAAGTGTGATGTAAGAATGGATTACATCAGTCACATGCCTTCTCCAAGTTTACTTTCAAATTCTTTTCATCGTTGTTTCAACCTTTTTAATTCTTCATTCCGGAGTGCTCAACAATTCTTCATGGCTTTCTCGCCTTCATTCTCAACATTTGGAGACCGGAGAAGTGTTTCTCATAAATCTTGGCCCGTTCTCTCAAGAGTTGTGGTTCTACCTTCATGCCATCCTCATTATTGTTCAGATTGTGAGGAATTATTTTTACCGTCCGAAGCATTGCATGAATTCTTTTCTTTGTGATCCTCCGAAGGCCATCATTTCAGAATATTTCTTCGTTCTCAGTTTTTCAACTTCGTCCTCCAAATATTCTTCATTGATGTCTCTTCGTTCGTCTCCATATTTCTTACGGTGGTTCTTTCAAGATTACCCTTCCGTTGTTATCGTTTTAATTCACTCGTTCTTTTCATAATCCTACCGGTGCTTCGTTGAAGATTTATCCAAGCTTGTGCGAGATCTCTCTTTAATTCTTTGCTACGGGAATAAGTAGTATGCCAAATCCTTTGGTTGTCATCAATTTAAATTGGTAAAGGAGATGCATGATATAATTCTTATTCTTATTCCTTCTAGGTGATTTAATTCTTTTGTCTGGAGCTTGTTCATCTTATTCTCGGTTCTAAATTCTTCATCTTGTTTTCCGGAGATCCATGTTGTTTCAATTATATCATTTCAAACCTCCATCTAATTCATCGCATGCCTTGAATCTTATTCTTTTCATCTTTCACTTCTCATGCTTTCATTACCGGAGTTTTCATGGTGGTTCATCATGTCTTAATTCATCCTCGAAGTCTTCATCAAGATTCTTGTTGAAGCTCAAGCATTCTTCATCATGCTTTCAATTGCAATCCTTTCTACCTTATCTTTTCAGATGGTGTTATGTCATTCTTGACAATTCCTTCATGTTTCATGATTCACAAGTATCAAGAATGAGATAATTAAACCCATCATTTTCTTTGTTCAGGAGATCTTTCCAACCATTCAATTTATTTGTTGGAGTTATCTTGGGTTATAATTCACCTAAAAGCTTTCCCTAAGGATTGTTGCTAATTATGGTGCTTATAAATGACCCAAGTTCTTCATTTTTCATTCCGGTGAATTAAGATTTTCGTCTCCTTGTTGATTTCAATCCAATTAATGTTTCCGTCAGTGGCTGGTTGTCACCTCATAATTTTGAGATGTTTTCCATAAGCCCACATCAAGCTTATTCGTTTTCGTTGTTGATTTTCCATCAACCCCATTCAACCCTTCTTCGTAAGGATGCTCTTTCAAATTCAATTTGGTGGGAGAAGTTGTCATTTTCTTCTCCATTCTTTTCTTTCTTGGATCTATATGCTATTCTTTCATTCCGGAGGCTTTCTCATGTTGCTCTCTCCAAACCATCATCTCGTTTTTATCGAGATCATGTTCTTTCCCTTGCTTATCATTTAACCGGAGTGTTGTATCTTCATTCAAGTTCTCTCATCTCATCAAGTTTTGCCTCTCTTTATACCGGTGTGCTGTCTGAATCCTTCTTAACCTTGTGCCATTCTTTTAATTGTTTCAGAAGCTATATGCTGTTCATTTCATCAAGTATCATTCCATCTCCTCAAGTTTATGTTCAATTCCTTCCATTTTCAGACGAAGTGCTGTCCAAATTCTGTCATTCTTCTTCCTTGGTTATACCCTTGCAGTTTCATATTCTTTTGGTCTGTGAGCTCTTGTTTAATGTCTTTCAACCTTCAAGGTTCTCATAATGCTCCTAGTTACTCTTTTCTAACGGAGTGCACTTAACTTCGTTCATCTCCGTTGCTTTCTTTCTTTCAACTTGTTTAACCTCTCAAGGGTCCTTGGTTTCACTCGTCTGTCAAATAAGCAACTTTGTTTTACCTCTTCCTCTTCCGTTTTTACCCGGTGATATCTCTAGGATCTCGGGTCGAGATCCTCTGTTAGTGTGGGAGAGTTGTGACGCCCGAAGACCGACGTCCCAGAAGATTCCAAAAGATTCCAAATGTTCCGGGTTGCCCGTGTGTTCTTTGTGCTTGTGTTATTTATTTTTGCATTGCATCATGTCATCATGCCATCATCTCATTAATTTTTTGCAACCAAATAATTCGTGTGGGCCTCCGGTCCATTTAAATCGAGGGAAGAATGTCTTCTCTTTATAACATATAAAAGTCTCTCAATATTTAGGGAGCTATATTTATTAATTATTCCATTGCTTCGGAATCACCATAACACACTTGCATAATTTCCCCATTGTCTTTTCACTTCGAGTTTCACCTTCAAACCTTGCCAATATTTCTTTTCCTATTTATCGAGGTTCCTCCAAAAATTTGAACATTTTTGGACACTTCTATAATCACGTCTTAGTTCAAACCTATTTGAATTAAATTCAAATGCGTTTGAATTATATCTCGTTCATGCCTTGTATATTTTTCTCGGACCGTGCTATTTTATGAGGCCCGAGAAAAATCACCTCTTGTTCAACCTTTGTCATAACCCTTCCTTCTCTTTTATCTTCTCTCTATTTCTGTTCCCTTTTTCTTCTTTCCTTCTGTTTTTATTTATTCTTCTTGGTAATTAGCAGAGCCCAGCAGAAGAAGGACAGAGCCCAGCAGCTCCTAGCCTCTTGGGCAGACTCCCTCCCAGCGCCAGGCCGGCCCAACTTCTCCTACAGCCCGCCTCCCCCCATAACCCTAGCTGCCCGCACATCCCGACCGCTCCTCCCGGTTCCCTTCCTCCGCCGCCACCCTCTTGTTCGCTTCTCCCTCTCGACCCGCTCCCTCATCCATCTCTCCCTCAGCCCGATTCCCTTCCTCCCCCCTTCGCCCGCACCTTCCCTCTTCCCCCTCGCAGCTCCTCCCGTTCGTCCCTCCGCGCCATCAGCCCGCACCAGAGGCTCCGACGCCAAGGCGCCGCCGCGACCTCGCGCCTCCAGCGCCGGGCGTCGGGCGCCCTTCCTCTCCCAGCGCCGCGGCCAGAATGCCAGCGCCCCAGCTCCATAGTCCGGCTCCCTCCGCGCGTCCCCTCCTCGATGCCTCGAGCGGCCGGATACCGCGGCCCCGAGGGCCCGACGTTGCATCTCCCTCCTTCTCCTCCGCGCTCCGAGGCCAGGAGCCCCCCCTTCTCCAAGGCAGGCGCCGCCCTCCCTCCGTTCCCCTCGCACGGTGACGCGCGCCTCCGCGCCAGGACCCGCGGCCAGGAGCGCCTCTTCGTCGCCCGAAGCCCCTGTTCCGTCCCCAAGTCGCCCGCACCAGCACGCCGTGGCCTCTCCTCCAGGGCGCCGTCCCCTGCTGCCTCCTCTGCTGCCTCAAGCCGTGACCGAGGCTGTTTGTGTTGTGTTTTGTTTTTGTTTTGTGTGCCTGTGCTGTAATTTTTAACAGATGACCCGTGTACGACTACCGGCGACCCGACCAAGTACCTCTTCGAGACAAGTACCTCTACGTATACACCCGAACATCTACGGAAATGAGTACCCCTACACGGCGAAACGACGAGTACCACTACCCACGCCGGAGCCATCGGAACCCTCAAGTACCTCGACGGCATGTACATCTACGACTCGAGACGAGACCGGCAAGACCGAACGGAACGAGTACATCTACCGTCGCCCGAGTACAACTACCGCTACGAGAACGACTACCTTCGGTGAAGAAATGAGAACGTCTACTTCCTCTCTGAACGGAACGTCTACTTCCTCTCCGAACGGAACATCTACTTCCTCTACGAATCGCGTGAACGACTCCTTCCTCTACGTCTCGAACCGCCCCGAAACGCACGCTTCAAAGGTATAACGAGACGACCCCGTGGATGACTCGTGGAATGCTTGCTTGTGTTGTATGAAATGTTTCCCGTGTGTGCTCCGTGTCCGTTTCGTCCCTTTTGTCATGTTCCTCGGTTGCCTCGTCGCCGACTCGTGGGAACCCGGCAACGGGATCGCCTCACCTTTCATCTCGTTTGACTCACCCACGCCATCTACCTTTTGCACCGGTCTCGCAACGAGTTACCGGAACCGATATGTTGTCGTGGCATCATTTTCGGATCGTTGCCGTGGCACCCTTTCTTCCCCCACGGTGACAAATGCTTCATATCTTGTTAATTGTCAACCTTTTAATAAAACTTGCATAAACTCGATCATGTCATCCGCATCATATAACAACATTATATATGTTAATTTTGTTTGCTTATAATTATTAAACATGCTCATGGGGATTTTCCGGATATCTTGTTGTTATTTTCCGGCCTCATTTAAATTGCCTAGTTAGTATAGTTTTATTAAGCTTCACCTCTTGCCATGTTAACCAACATTTAAGCTTGTCTTGTAAATAACGAGAGTCAACTAAATAATTATATGTGGTGTTTCGTCAATATGCAACTCGTTGCATATTGATCTCCACTTAACTTGTAGTGTTGTTTGTGCTTTTGCCATGCCATGCATATTTAAACCGGACATGCATCATACTTGGATGTGCATCGTATGCCATGTTTATGCTTGTGTGTTTACCGTGTTGTTTGTTTCTTTCCGGTTGCTTCTCTTGTTAGCTTCGGTTTCGTTCCGGAGTTGTGAGGATTCGCTCGTCTGTTGCTTCGTCTTCTTCGTGGATCCGTTCTTCTCCCTTGTGGAATTCCAGGCAAGATGACCGAACCCGGATACCATTACTATCTTTGCCTATTGCTAGTAGATCCGCTCTTTAGTTTTGCCTCGATGCCCATGTCTTTCTTGTCAGCCTCCTACTTGTAACCATGAACCTGTTTAACCACCCTACCTATGCAAACCGTTGCTTGGCTAAGTACGCTTCGCTCAGCCCTCTTATAGCATTGTTAGTTGCAGGTGAAGATTGAAGATGCTTGCTTCATGTTGAAGTTTGGTTGGGTTATATCACACTATATAAATGCTTAAAATGAAATCATCTATATACTGGCAGGGTGGAAGGCTAAGCCTTTTGCTTGGTGTTTTGTTCCACTCATGCCGTTAGGAACCGTATAAACCGGTGTTATGTTCCTTGATTATGCGTTCCTAACACGGTTGGGGTGTATGGGACCCCCTTGATAAACCGCTAAGTGCTAAGTCTTTTCCAGCAAGTCCCAACATTTGGTACTATTTGCCTCATAATAACAACTTAATTAAATAATTAAATTTGCATAGGGGGTCGCGTCCCCGAGGATTCTTAATTCTACATAGCAGGGGGGGCCAGTGCTGATGGCGTTGGTCCCAAACGGGGAGACTGCAGGGCCGCCTTGGGGCAACCCGAGGTATCTGGTATAACCTATAGGATCGCCCATCCGGTCGTGTCCTGAGACTTAGATACGCGCGGCTACTATCAGGGTGTCGACACGCCGGGAGGATTTGCTGGATTAGCCTTACCTTAGTTCGGTTTAACTTGAGCACGGGATTCCGAGAATACTCGGGTCTTCCCACCTATGGAGTTGCGACTCCGCGGATCGTGGGCTTGTGATGGGCCAAGTTGGAACACCCCTGCAGGGTTTGAACTTTTGAAAGCCGTGCCCGCGGTTATGTGGCAGATGGGAGCTTGTTAATTCCGGTTGTAGATAACTTGACACAATGTTTCAATACACTACCAGCGTGTGTACCGTGACTGTCAATTTCCGAGTAGGGATTCGGAAGTTGAACACGGTGGGGTTATGTTTGACCGGCTTTAGTTAGGATCACTTCATGATCATCTTCCGACCGAGGCTCTTCTCTTCTCGCTCTCTTTTACGTAAGTTAGTGCTAGTTGCTGCTGCAGACTCTCGTTGTTCCTTCACCTCTCGTTCTTTCTTCAGCCTTGTCCTCACCCAAGGCTTAAATAGTCTTGTTACCCGGGAACGGGATTGCTGAGTCCTCTGTGGCTCACAGTTACTTCACCACACCAGATGCAGGTTTAGCCGAGTTTGATGCAGGAGCTGGTTCAAGTACTTCATCGGGAGCTCGATGAAGAGTTTGGCTATTTACTTGTGACGTTTCGACGCTCAGTAGTGGTTTCTACTAGGATTCGATCCGGACCTGTGGCTTTATGTTGTTTTGGTATCTTGCTTTTGGATCTTACCCTTAGATGGGCTGTGATGTTTTGAATGATGTATTGCTTATGTATTGTATTGTGTGAAGTGGCGAGTGTAAGCCAACTATCTCCTTTTGCAATTTAATCCCTCTTCTACATGAGTCGTGCAAAGATACCAAACTTGAGATCATTCTAGGATGGGCTTATACCTTTAAGTCGTGCCTCGACACGTAGGAGGTATAGTCCCATCCTGGGCATTACAGCCTTTTTCTTTTTCTTTTAGTTTTCTGCTAGGGACTTAGTTGTAAATAAAAGTTTTACAGTTTAGCCCCTGATCTTCAAATGGCCACAACTTTTTGTTCGTTGGTCCAAATTCAACGAAACCAACGCCCACATCTTCGTTACGATCCCCTCTTTCTAGTCAAACAACTTAAACATGTTTTTGAAAATTTTAAAATTTGAATTCAACTAGATTTGTTTCAAACTTGTTTTTGTCACAACTTGAGTTTCATGACTCTGATTTAGTCGATTCTTTTTGCAAATCGAAGCACTTGACCTAAACTTTCTGATAAGGCAAAATTCACATAATTTTGGTACTGTTTGAAATTGGTTTCTGTTTCAAGAGTCATTCGATTGGTTTCGAAGTTTTCCGAAGTGATTTATTCGCTCTGTCCGATCTTTTGAGTGATTGCTTATGTGTGGTTACTACTGTTTGCTTACGATAGATTGAACGGAGTGTGACGAGTAGAGTTGTCACGAGTTCTGAGTGCGAATCATCTACATCATCAGTACAAGGCAAGTTCACACTTTGATCATACTTTCCAATACCCAGTTTTCATTGCATTAGTTATATCCTCAAACACTTGCATGAGTAGGACATCTTAACTTGTGGGTCTGGGGAGTAGATTGAGGTAGAACCTATTACCTGCATTACGTTCAAATCCTTGGGAGTTACTTCTACGTTATGCTTAGGTTGCCATGCTATGCTCATAGACGTGGTTTGGGTTTGAGTGAAATCCATGACATATGTGAGTTGTTAATTAATGGTTGAACTTAAGGTGGCTACTGGAATACACATCTGGGTGGATTTGCTGTGGCACCCTGGAGCACCCAGTGGTTTGCCGGGCACCTGGAGAAACCAGTGTTGTCCTAGGGGATCCCGGAGGAACCGTGTGATCACCCTATTGGAATGCCACCCAGGCTCAATGGGATCATATACTATTTTCATGCCTAGAAACTTCCATGTGCAGCCACAAACCAGTATGGGCTCTGGCATAGTATGAGTAAGTTGTGTGAGCTCTTTCAGTGGTGGACTAGCAGATGTAGCGGGAATGTAGGTGTACTGGTCCACCCGGGGTAAAGAGTGAATGCTTCTGAAAGACTGTGTCTCGGTCATCCGTTTCTCAAACACCATGCAATGCGAGAAAATTAAACGGAGGCGATCAAGTCTTGTGGGGAAAAGTGCACAAACCTCTGCAGAGTGTACAAATTATTCATGAGTAGCCGTGTCCCCGGTTATGGACATCTTTGAGTATCTAGAAGTGGATTATTTGTTGATCTCAACACTCTATTTAATTAATTTGTTGGGTTAATAATGACTTCGGTTTGGGATTGAGATGGGGGTACCATTCTCAATTCTTCATGATTTAAATTTAACAAAGTAGTTAAATAAATGCATTTCCTTTGTGGTAGGGAAAAATCAGCTTTATGCAAAAACAGCCTTACAGCCTCCACCAGCCAGATATGCATGTAGTTGTAGGCTTTTGTTCATCATTTCTTCTACAATGTGAAATTCCCAGTACGTTCAATGTACTGACCTACATGGTTGCAACGTCTCATGTTGCAGGAATTATTCGACGAGTAAGTGTTACGTTAGGGTTGCGCTGTCTACACTCAACTTTGCCGTTGATGTTGATGGAACTCCACAACCTTTGTTGCTTCCGCTATGTTTGATTGAGGTAATAGTATTTACGTTACTTTATACATGTGATTTACCTCTGTTATAAACCCTTGAGTACTGTGTGTGTCAGCATACCGATCCAGGGATGACACTTAAGCACAGAGACTTGATCCATTCGGGTCGGGTCGCTAAAGTGGGTGACCTAAGGTTTATCAGTTCGTTGGAGGCGTAAGATGAAGTTGGTCTCTCTCAAAGGACCTTGCAATCAAATACAAGAAATTTCTCGTGTCTCCAACACACCTAATACATTGGTAAATTGTGTAGGTGCACTAGTTTGGCGAAGAGATGGTGATACAAGTGTAGTATGGATAGCAGATATAGGTTTTTGCAATTAGAAAATATAGAAACAACAGGGTAGAAAGTAACAAAAGTGAGCACAAACGGTATTCCAATGCTTAGAAACAAGGCCTAGGGTTCAACTTCCACTAGTGCAATATCTCAACACTGCTCGCATAATTGAATCATATAGCAGTCCCACAACGTGTGACAAAGAATCACCCTAAATTTCTTATCAAGTGGAGAACATAAGATGAAATTATTTGTAGGGTGTGAAACCACCTCAAAGTTATCCTTCCCGATATATCTATTGAGCTATTACTATAAGTGTCACAAACAACCATAGAGTTCATACTAAAATAATACCATATGATACACATCAACCAATTCTAATGTCACCTAGATACTCCAATGTCACCACAAGTATCCGTGAGTTGATTATTCAATATGCTTCAAGCAACTTCAAATTCAAAATATTCAATCCAACACAAACAACTTCAAAGAGTGCCCCAAGATTTCTACCGAAGAAAGTAGGACGAAAATGTGCATCAACCCCTATGCATAGATTATCCCAATGTCATCTCGGGTATCCGCGAGTTGAGTGCCAAAACATGCATCATGTGAACCAATATTAATACCCCACCCGTTGTCACCACGAGTATTCGTATGCAAGACATACATCAAGTGTTCTCAAATCCAATAAGTATTCAATCTGATAATAGTGAAACCTCAAAGGTAAAAACTCAATTCATTACAACAAGATAGAGAGGGAGAAACACCATATGATCCAACTATATTAACAAAGCTCATGGTACATCAAGATCATGCCAAATCAAGAACTCGCACAAGAGAGAGATCAAACACATAGCTACTGGTACATACCCTCAGCCCCAAGGGTGAACTACCCCCTTTTCGTCATGGAGACCGCCAGGATGATGAAGATGGCCTCCAGTGAAAATTTCTCCCTCCGCCAGGGTTGCTGGAACAAGGCTCCAAATGGGATCTCTTTGGTACAGAGGCTTGCGGCGGTGGAACCGAAGTTCTAGGTTAAGTTTTGGTTTTTTCGAAATTTATTAGGATTTTCAGAGTTGGAATCATGCGGAGAGGGGCCATAGGGGCCCACAAGGCACAAGGGCATGGCCATATCCCTGGGCGTGCCCTGGTGGCTTGTGGGGCCTCTTTGGGTCATCTAGTACTCTCCCAAAGCTTCATGGGCCCCTTCCTTCCAGAAAAAATTGTCAAAAAGTTTCATTGCATTTGGACTTCATTTGGTTTTTTGGAAAACTAAAATCAAGCAGAAAACAACGACAGGCACTGGACACTTGGTCAAAACGTTAGTCCATGAAAATCATATAAAAGTCATGTAAAAGTGCACCAAAACCATATAAAGCTATGTAAACATGGCATGCATACTTCATAAATTATAGATACGTTGGAGACATATTAGCATCCCCAAGCTTAATACATGCTCATCCTCGAGTAGGTAAATGATAAAAGCAATAATTTATGAAGTGTGAATGCTAGCGTAGTGCATAAGTTTGCTCAATTATAATTTTAGTCACCTTTTCTAGCATCACAAATAACAACTCTTTCTCAAAAAACTCATCATGATAAAGTAGTAATTAATTCACATGCTATTGTTCAAACAATGCATTATCTTCAAACTTAACAACCTATGTTCTTATTCACCAAACAATTTCAATGCTTATTATTTTCAACAAAGTCTAAGTAAGAGCTCCACATACTCAATTATAATTTAGTCTTCTATGATTGCTAATACTCAAAGCATATTTTTTAGGAAAAATAGCATCCATCAAACACAGAGAAAGATAGGGCTTAATGTTTCGCCTCCCAACTCATTTATCGTAGAGATAATTATCAACAATAATAATCCATGATCAAATATATTTGAATGGGCATATATGCATGGATCTTTCTCCACCACATGATACTTGCCAACTACATAATAGGTTGGAATAATAAATGGATCAACCAAAATAAAATTAGTAGAAAAAATATGGATTTGCAGAGGTGCAGAGGTGCTAGAGCTCGAAGCTTAGTATAGAGATGAATATAATTTTGAAAGGCATGCCTTTCTAGTCAACGTCACGACCGAGTGTTCTTATATCTTCCATGCTAAACACATTATAAGTGGTTCCCAAGTGGAAAGGTAAAGTTTACCCCCTCCCCCATCAACCATTCAAACAAGTGATGGTGTTGGCACTAGATTTTGGCACGATAAAGAACTTAACTAAGATGGCCTCAAATGGAGAAGTAGCCTACAAAAAAAGTTCTTATAGTTGGCACGAACATCTTTGAAGTTTGGGCCATCGCCATCCGATTTCATCTCGAAGGCCGAAACTATGCTCAAAGTACTAAGATCTTATATTCAGAGTACAGTTTGGCCCATTAAGCCCCCAAGACTCATATGAGAAAATGATCTACACGGATTATGTTCATCTCGCCGAACCGATAGGTTTTGGTATAAATATCATCTAATTCCGAGGTCGTATGAAATGGTTAGAGCCAATGCACTGCAGAGCTATCATGAGTAAAAACTGGCCCGGAGCATCAGACACGATATCCAATGGGTCGTGCGAGCGATTTGGCCCTCAAGACAGCCTCAAATTGAAAAACGTTCAACATGAAAGTTGTTCGCATCGTTGAAGAGGTCAAACCCCCTTCCGGGGTCATCTACATCCGAGGTTGTTTGTGGCCCATCCGACCTATAAACCCAACTGTTGTCCCAAACTTACCTAAATCCGAGTTCTGTTAATTTTGGAAAGATTTGGACGTGATTTGGAGTCCTTTTCTTTTACGGGAATTCCAGCCGCCTCATAAATAGATGAGAGGTGATGGACGATTGAACAACACACAATCGAACTAACAAATCTACTACATTTTTGTGTTCATCCATCCCCTACCCTTGTATCTTTCTTCTCGTTCTTAGTCGTTCTTCAACAATGGAGGGCTGCGTATCCATGAGCCTCTATGGGCGGTTAGGCCAAGTTAGGGGAACCCATAGTCGCCGCGCCCCAGACGGGGTCCCTCCTGGGTGAGTGCGGCTTCGCGTCTACAAAAGTGCCTGCCAGATTGCTTGCGTACCGCGCTTCTGGATGGGTCTCCTTCGATGTGAGCTACAGTGCATCACCCTCGGCGTTGGAGCTACACGGTGATGTGTTCGTGTGCGAACGAACTTTTTGGCGACTCCGCTGGAGACGAAGCTTCGCGTCTCCAGCCCGTTCTTGCTACGAAGAGATCGTCATCAAGAAGTTGTGATCTACAAAGGTAATATGAATACCAAATTCCCCTTTGTAGATGCAAATAATTCATATGTTGTTCCTGGATCGCTTAATGAGCACAATGTATCGGCTAGCCCTAGTTTCATCAGTCATGCATCTCATTACGTGCAAAGGTCGATGAAAAATAATCGCCACACTTTAAATTCTTATGATTTAGCCAACAGACAACATATGTATGCTAACTCTCATGCATCGACAACCCCACAAACCCACATGCCGAAGAACAACATAATGGGTTTAGGTAATCAATTTGAAATGCCTCATGTAAAAATTTCCGATAACATACAAGAAAGTGTTTCACCCTTTTATTCATCACAACTAATTTGCAATATGTGAATCCAAATATGTCGATGGATTGGAGAATTGCCATCCTGCTGCTAGCTATTCGGCCAGTTACTCTCAACCGTCATATGCTACACATCATGTTAGTAATTTTTCAGCACCCTACACAACTGTAGATGTTCATAATTCGGTTCCGCACCTTCACGGTCAGAGCCGAATAAGTGAAAATTTTGCAGAACACACGTGCCATCATCTAATACTATAGCATATAATGCATGCTCTAAGCAATTCAAGGATTTTGGCAACACTCACAAATCGTTGCCAAAAGAATCTGGAAGTATTATGGAGCAATCCCTTCCAGAAGTGGTTGTGGTTGCATTAAAAAAGAGCTTGGCACAAAACAAGAGGATTAGTGCTCTTTGCCTTGAACAATATGAATAGGGGTTATTTCCTAATTATGCTGCAAAGGCTAGAGTTTTGCACGAAGATGAAACTTCATCAGTTGATAGAACTGGCGAAAGAACATATGGTTATACAGCAGTGCATATAACTCCCCTTGTACTGTAACATATTATACACCCCCTACACAATTGATTTTTTTGGCATCACTAATAGTTCATTGCCGAAAGATCCTAAAAGCATTGGGGGGGCAAACTGATCTTGACCAGGCTGAAATTGAGAGTGGAGTAAAAGCTTTGCGTGATAGGTTGCAAGTACTTCTCCAGGAGAGAATTAATAAGGAATTGTCTCAAAGAAAAGAAGCCATGCCAATTGATATAACCGATCAAAAGAATGGTCATTCAGAAACTGTTGGTGCAATAAAGTCCCCTTATGTTTTTGGAGTTTGTTGACATAAACAGTATCGGACTTATGTGTTTGCTAGTGCACATAGAGTAACATGTCCTGAAGTATCGAGGAGTTTGCAAACGACGGATATAATCTTCCTACATAGCGATGAAGGTTATCACTTAAGATATAGCTAACAAGAGTGACCCCTAAAAATAGCTGACGTGAAGCAATTAGTTCTGTGTTTGTCCGAAGTATATGATCGCATTCGAGGAGAATGAAGACGAAGTAAAGATGTAACATTTATTTTATTGTTGGTCTTCCTTTTTTGAGTCATAGGACCATCGTATACTAAGAGGAGTGTAGCGTTTTGAAACATTGATTCTCTGATGCTAAACCCAAATCCTATGAAATTTGCGTGAGAAATCTCTTTGTGTTTTGAGCAAATACTTGCCAGCAAGAGACTGTGATCTTCTTCGTTGCGAGTGATTTAACTAGAACTTTAGTATGCACTAAAATGATTAAACAAGATTAATTTTATACTCTACATGGAGGTGAATACAGTTCACAACCACAGAAAATTATACATGCTTAAAATGGACTATGACCACAACAATACAAACGAAAATATGTAATATTTTTGTCCTTGTCTTGATACCTCAGCAGCAAAATTTCTATTTCATTGCCAAACACAACCTACAGAACGAATCAAATTACTGCTACAACTGGTGAGATGTTGTCACGCTTAGTGAAAAAACCAAAAAAAACATAATGTACCATCCCTTTATCTGGTGACCTCTTGGAGTTAAGTATATATGATTTCCAAATCAAGAAGTGAGATGTTGTATCTGGGCCTCACCCAAACACACTTCTGTTCATTCTCTTGATGTGTGTATTCAATAATCTACAATAGAAAATGGTATCAAGAAAGACAAACTTAATAAAATGGGTTGCAACATATAGTCAATAACCTTCTAGCTAGGTGCATGCCATATTTATTTTATGAAAACTAGAGCAAAGTTATTTATGTGCATCTCTAGTTCGATAATTAATAAAATCTCTAAGGTGAATGCGCAAAAAAACTAATGGACTAAGAAATAGCAGGATTGAGCACCACATCCCAGGGGTTGCATGTTAGATAGGGTAATCGCTAAGACTAAGGTCGATCGATCATGAACGAAAGCCTGTACAAATCGTCAAATTCTGTAAAAAAAACAATATTCAGAGGACTGTTAACTAACATCTCATGGAGCACTTTGAAGCAGTGAAACTATCATGATTAACATGATTCTCGACAATTCTATAATTGTACCTTTTTCAAGCTTGACCTCCTATATTAAGTATCCTATACTCCCTTCATTCTTAAATATAAGTCTTTTTAGATATTTCAACATGGACTACAAAAGGATGTATGTAGATCTATGTTAGCGTATAGATTCACTCATTTTGCTCCACATGTAAGCTATATTAGAATCTCTAAAAAAGACTTGAATTTCGGAAAGGAGGGATTACAACATAGCAAGGTAGCCTATATGAAATAACAAATGGGATAATAAAACAATTACTACTCAAGCTGACCGATCAAAAACTAATTGAAACATGCGATTTAAGAATTCGCTCCATTCGTAAAAAATGGAAAAGCAGAACATGGACTATATCAATAAATCTAGTAATAGACTAATAGTTAGGTTAGATGATAGCTTAGAACTACTTAAATTAGCACAGTGAGTCCAGATAAAATGGTAAAATCAGCTTGATAGTTCTCTCTGTTGGGTGCCTGTAGATCTCACATTATTGAACTGATGCGCTAGCCAAGTTTCTCAAAAGTTTGAACTGATGGAAAGGACTAGGCAATGTATGTTAACACTCCCCATCACGTCTAGGCTGTGGACATACAAGAATACCTTAAACGTGGGATAGAGATTAGAGCACAACTATAAATGTACCAGGATTTGATCCCAAGACCTTGTATCTCTGATTAGACTTGAGATATTTAAGGTAGAATAGCACAACCCTGTACAGTGGCTTTGCATGTATATATATGAGAGTCTCTTGTACAATTACAATTAATATACAAGAGGTGTGCAACTACAACTCTAATACACATATAGACAGAGTCACCAACGATTGATTGTCCAAAGTAATAAAGAAATCCTAACTCTACTTAGCCAGGTGATACATGTAGCTCCAAGGTTTTATCACCATGAGTTGAAGTATAAACAATAAATATGTTACATACTAGTGTGTGTGTGTGTGTTGCTAGCTAGTCGATCAATAGAATCCACCTGCTAGTTGATCAATCAATGCACTGATTCGATCCATCTCAAGGAAGAGCTAGCTAGCTATGTTGTAAGCTGATTCAGTCCATCTGAAGGCAAGCCAGGTTTGTTAGGTGTTTGTTTTTCATCTAGCGAAAGCGCCAACCAGGCTCAATACTGGTTTCATAGGAACGGAGACAATCAGACCACGACATCGAAGGAAAGGATCAAGATCTATGCACATGTGACACTGTCCTTGATGGAGGCAAAGATCGTCAAGTTCTAGCTATTGGCATGCATGACCCAAAGACAGGGAGGTTATGAACAACCGGATCAGTACCAATATTTTGATACAATTTGAGGATACAAGAGGGTTTGGGATGAGGAATCAGCAAAATCAAGGAGACGAGATACAGTAGTGGTAGATGAGTCCCTCGAGCAAGGGAGAGAGACATCAAGACTATTCAATCATTCGATGCCTTTCCCATGTGCTGCTCTCTTCGTTTATAACCGGCGACCCCTACTCCTATAGTTGGGCCAAGCCCAAGCACCATGGCCCCTATAGAAGTAAAGCCCACTAAGAGCATAGTGGCATGACCACTCGGGCATTACATTCTCACCCCCTTAAAGTCTGGATTGTCCTCAAGCTGATCACTGTGGTACCAAGGAGGAGCAGAACCACCAGGATCCCATGGTGTTTGCACTGGTAGGATAAAAATTGCTGACCAATATTCAATAGCAACCTTAGCATAAAAACTCAGACCATCAGCAACATCATCTCCAATGAAGTAACCTTTGAAGCCCAGGTTTTCTTGGTTACCACCGAAAAGCATCAGGTCCAAGCAATGACATATCCAACAAGGCAACTCTAGGGAAGTCCAGATATTCATGGTATCAAATATCTGCATGTTGATACTTTCTCTCCGAACAGTAGCAATCATGGCTAGAACAATATAATCCAAACAGGCATGAACACTCTTCACTAAAGCAGGACCATGAATGTATATTATATCACTAATTTGAAGTGTTGTGATGCAAATATGGACCAAGATTATCCTAGAATCCTACGGTGTGTTGCAGCAGCGAACTCAGATTCTTGACCAAGATAACTCGAAGTGGACAAAATATGTTCTTGTAACAAACTATCTGATTGCTCTTCATTTGTTGCCTTGCATAACACTTGATTTTTACTCATTGCTCCACCCGTCTAGCAAACTGTCAAACTGCTATTCTTGTAAGAGAATGGAGGATTGGTAAGCACCTAGAAGTGCTATCTTGTGTATGCATCACCATAGTTCTGTGAGGTTTCTTTCCCACTTGTTGCTTTTTCTCTTTACCCAATATAAAACTAAGGAAGGTTAGGACAGCAACGTTTTCTTTCATCCTATCACTCTGTTCCGAGCATGGACACGAGAATATTATAACTATTTTTCTATGACTTTGTACATATCTCTCCAGTATTATAGGCAACTGATCTCCAGCATAAGTGAATTGGCCTCTCATCAAACTATGCATTGCATTAGTACTATCCACCATTGAGTGTTAATCATGATATCGGAAGTAGTTGTACTACCAAACACGAAATAGTAGCAGTTGAACACTAATTGAGTGGGTGGTATTTCATGGGATATACCTCTAACTCCTCTTTTACTAAACTGGTGACAAGTGAGCATAGTTTGATGTACTTCACGACGACCAGGACGTTTAGTCAGTAGTAGAAGATAGTCAAGTTGGACTAGCTGCACTATATTAATATTCCATTCAACAATCTTCAGTTTAGTGTACCAATTGCACATGAGTTCTGTAGATAGAAGTTCAGTTTCCCAATAAAGCTCTGTATTGAATACCACACTTGTATCAAGGAACTATTTGTGAGCTTCAAAATGTGCACTGGCTATATGAACCCATTGAGTATGAGGCCACCATTTCTTAAGCCTCCCGAGTAGAACATCCAAGCACCACCTCGCACTAGAATTGCACAGAGCAGTGTCAATAATGATACTACTAAGGGAATTTGAGATACGACTCGTTGAGTGCAGCACATTTGATGTAGTGGTAGAAAATATTGATGACAATGCATTCTGAAGAAACCACCACCGAAAGGAAGCCATGGTGTCACAGAAATAATTGACTTCCCAAGAAAGACAAGGTTTCAATTTCACTAGTATCCTCAGATACTTATGTACAGGAAAAAGGTCCAACTCCTTAGTCCCACAACATGTCTCTCCCGTAGCAAATAAATTCTTCATAATTTGAAGCCAGTATAGTGATCGGACCAAGACGTTCTTCATAAGAATTAACCATTGATGAAAATATGCACTAACAACTCCCACAGATAATTCTCTGAATATGCACAACAGCTTCTTGTACACATGACAATCACCTGCAGCTTGAATACCATCTTGGTTTAGGATGAAAACTTTTGTACTAGCTGCAGCTTGCAATGGAATTTCTTGAGAAAACCAAGGTACCAACCCTATATGCTTCAACTGATTTTTAGCCAAAGGCCAGAAAATGTGCCCCCCTTGACACACCTTATCGCGGTGAATATCCTTCGGCAATATCTCATTGGTCGTGACAACCCTCGATATAGACCCATGGTAAGGTGATGCTCCATGGTGCCCAGCTGGGCGCATATGTTCATTCCCACATAAGAATGTGTGGAACATCTCAAGTGTAAGAGGGGACGGTGGCAAGGTCGAATAGGGAATCACAACCCTCCATGATGCAGTAGCAGCGCTCACTGGCGGTTTGAAAATGTCATTGTAAGTTGTACCTGTGTGCTCGGAGGCAAAAAAGGCCATGGCGATGGACTGGGCATCGACCCATTTTGCTTGATATTCAGAGTCACATCCACTTGAAAAGCAAAAGTCAGCATGCCAATGTGAATGTCGTCGAAACAGAAGGTCAAACACCTTGTCGGCACCATGGCGTCTAGCTCAAGGACATAATATGGTCGCTGTGACACGGTTGGTGCTGCCTCTACAAGAGCTATGGATGATGGGGGCGCGGTACAGAGGATCAGGGACACCATTGTGGGGCTGGTGCCGTCGTGACCATGTGCCAGGACACCCGTCGAGTTGGTGGAGGGTGTTAGTGCAGCGATACTGACAGTGTCAAGGTCCTTCTCGCTCTCCGTCGATGTAGCAGGCTTCGGGAACAAATTGACGATGGCATTGCTACTCGGACACTCCATAGATCATGTGGTCAGCGTCAGAGCAGAATGACAACCAACATTCATGGTGGGGACATTGTGGCCCGCTATGCACTTCCTTGGAGCAACGGGCTAGGGGATGACGTCGGTCAGATTATCCATAGACATGAGGCCATTGCTGGCGCCCACCTTGTACTCATAAATTGCATAAATTTTGTGCTACTATCCTCACCGAGCTCATCCAAAAGCTTTATTTGTTGGAAATATGCACTAGAGGCAATAATAAAGTGGTTATTATTATATTTCCTTGTTCATGATAATTTTCTATTCTTCATGCTATAATTGTATTAACCGGAGACCGTAATACATGGGGTAATATGTAGACCACAATATGTCCCTAGTAAGCCTCTAGTTGACTAGCTCGTTGATCAATAGATGGTTACGGTTTCCTGACCATGGACATTGGATGTCATTGATAATGGGATCACATCATTAGGAAAATGATGTGATGGACAAGACCCAATCCTAAGCATATCACAAGATCGTGTAGTTCGTCTACTAAAGCTTTTCAAATGTCAAGTATCATTTCCTTAGACCATGAGATTGTGCAACTCCCGGATACCGTAGGAATGCTTTGGGTGTGCCAAACGTCACAACGTAACTGGGTGGCTATAAGGGCACACTACGGTATCTCTGAAAGTGTCTGTTGGGTTGGCACGAATCGAGACTGGGATTTGTCACTCCGTGTGTCGAAGAGGTATCTCTGGGCCCACTCGGTAGGACATCATCATAATGAGCTCAATGTGACCAAAGAGTTGATCACGGGATGATGTGTTACGAAACGAGTAAAAGTGACTTGCCGGTAACGAGATTGAACGCGGTATTGGGATACCGACGATCGAATCTCGGGGAAGTAACGTACCTATTAACAAAGGGAATTGTATATAGGATTGATTGAATCCCCGATATCGTGGTTCATCCGATGAGATCATCGTGGTACATGTGGGAGCCAACATGGGTATCCAGATCCCACTATTGATTATTGGCCAGAGAGCTGTCTCGGCCATGTCTACACACTTAAGGTTCGGTGACGCTAGAGTTGTTATGGGAATTAGTGTGCAGTTACCGATTGTTGTTCGGAGTCCCGGATGAGATCTCGGACTTCACGAGGAGTTCCGGAATAGTCCGGAGGTAAAGATCTATATATGGGAAGTCCTATTTTGGCCACCGGAAAATGTTCAAGATTTTTCGGTATTGTATCGGGAAGGTTCTAGAAGGTTCCGGAGTGGGGCCCACCTGCATGGGGGGCCCACATGAACGTGGGCACCCCTGGTCAAGGCGCACCAAGATCCCCACTTAGAAGGAATAAGATCATATCCCGAAGGGATAAGATCAAGATCCCTAAAAAAGGGGGATAACAATCGGTGGGGAAGGGAAATGATGGGATTTCTTTCCCCCACCTTTGCCAACGCCCCAATGGACTTGGAGGGCAAGAAACCAGCCCCCTCCACCCCTATATATAGTGGGGAGGCGCATGGGAGCCGCACCCTTCCCCTGGCGCAGCCCTCTCCCTCCCCAACACCTCCTCCTCCTCCGTAGTGCTTGGCGAAGCCCTACCGGAGAACTGCAAGCTCCACCACCACGCCATCGTGCTGCCGGAGCTCTCCCTCAACTTATCATATCCCCTTGCTGGATCAAGAAGGAGGAGACATCCCCGGGTTGTACATGTGTTGAACGCGGAGGCGCCGTTGTTCGGCGCTTAGATGGGAATCAACCGCGATCTGAATCGCTACGAGTACGACTCCTTCATCTGCGTTCTTGTAACGCTTCCGCATCGCGATCTTCAAGGGTATGAAGCTGCACTCCCCTCTCTCTCGTTGCTAGTCTCTCCATAGATTGATCTTGGTGATGCGTATAATTATTTTAATTTCTGCAACGATCCATAATAGTGGCATCATGAGCTAGGTCTATGCGTAGTTTCTATGCACGAGTAGAACACAAGTTGTTGTGGGCGTCGATTTTGTCAATTTACTTGCTGTTACTAGTATTATCTTGATCCGACTAAAGTGGGATGAAGCAGCTCGGACCGACATTACACGTACGCTTACGTGAGACAGGTTCCACTGACTCACATGCACTAGTTTCATAAGGTGGCTAGAGGGTCTCTGTCTCTCCCACTTTCGTCGGATCGGATTCGATGAAAAGGGTCCTTATGAAGGGTAAATAGAAATTGGCATATCACGTTGTGGTTCTGGCGTAGGTAAGAAACGTTCTTGCTAGAAACCTATAGCAGCCACGTAAAAACTTGCAACAACAATTAGAGGACGTCTAACTTGTTCTTGCAGCATATGCCGTGTGATGTGATATGGCCAAAAGGATGTGATGAATGATATATGTGATGTATGAGATTGATCATGTTCTTGTAATAGGAATCACGACTTGCATGTCGATGAGTATGACAACTGGAAGGAGCCATAGGAGTTGTCTTAATTTCTTATATGACCTGCGTGTCAATGAAAACGCCATGTAATTACTTTACTTTATTGCTAACCGTTAGCCATAGTAGTAGAAGTAATAGTTGGCGAGACAAATTCATGAAGACACGATGATGGAGATCATGGTGTCATGCCGGTTACGATGATAATCATGGCGCCCCGAAGATGGAGATCAAAAGGAGCAAAATGATATTTGCCATATCATGTCACTTTTTGATTGCATGTGATGTTCATCATGTTTTTACATCTTATTTGCTTAGAACGATGGTAGCATAAATAAGATGATCCCTCATAAATTTTCAAGAAAGTGTTCCCCCTAACTGTGCACCGTTGAGAAAGTTCGTTGTTTCGAAGAACCACATGATGATCGGGTGTGATAGATTCTAACGTTCGCCTACAACGGGTGTAAGCTAGATTTACACATGCAAAACACTTAGGTTGACTGGACGAGCTTAGCATGTACAGACATGGCCTCGGAACACAAGAAACCAAAAGGTCGAACATGAGTCGTATAGTGGATACGATCAACATGAAGATGTTCACCGATGATCACTAGTCCGTCTCACGTGATGATCGCACACGGCCTAGTTGACTCAGATCATGTATCACTTAGATGACTAGAGGGATGTCTATCTGAGTGGGAGTTCATTAAATAATTTGATTAGATGAACTTAATTATCATGAACATAGTCAAAAGGTCTTTGCAAATTATGTCGTAGCTCACACTTTGGTTCTACTATTTTAGATTTGTTCCTAGAGAAATTTAGTTGAGAGTTGATAGTAGCAATTATGTGGACTGGGTCCGTAAACTCAGGATTGTCCTCATTGCTACGCAGAAGGATTATGTCTCAGTAGGCTGAACCTCGAGCGCCGGTTGTGGATGTTGCGAACATCTGACATACACGTTTTGATGACTACATGATAATTTAGTGTGTAATGCTAAATGGTTTAGAATTGAGGCACCAAAGACGTTTTTGAAACATCGCAGAACATATGAGATGTTCCCAGGACTGAAATTGGGATTTCAGGCTAGTTCCCACGTCAAGAGGTATGACACCTCTGACAAGTTTCTTAAGCCTGCAAACTAAGGAGAAAATCTCAATCGTTGAGCATGTGCTCAGATTGTATAAGTACTACAATCGCTTGAATCGAGTGGGAGTTAATCTTCCAGATGAGATAGTGATGGTTCTCCAAAGTCACTGCCACCAAGCTACTAGAGCTTCGTGATGAACTATAACATATCAGGGATAGATATGATGATCCTTAAGCTATTTGCGACACCGCAAAAGTAGAAATCAAATAGGAGCATCAATTGTTGATGGTTAGTAAAACCACTAGTTTCAAGAAGGGCAAGGGCAAGAAAGGGATACTTCATGAAACGGCAAATCAGTTGCTGCTCTAGTGAAGAAACCCAAGGTTGAACCCAAACCTGAGACTAAGTGCTTCTGAAATGAGGGGAACGGTCACTGAAGCAGAACTACCCTAGATACTTGGTAGATGAGAAGGCTGGCAAGGCCAAAAGAAGTATATTGGATATACATTATAATGTGTACTTTACTAGTACTCCTAGTAGCACCAGGGTATTAAATACCGGTTCGGTTGCTAAGTGGTAGTAACTCGAAATAAAAAGCTATGGAATAAACAGAGACTAGCTGAAGGTGAGATGACGATATGTGTTGGAAGTGTTTCCAAGGTTGATGTGATTAAGCATCGCATGCTCCCTCTACCATTGAGATTGGTGTTAATCCTAAATAATTTTTATTTGGTGTTTGCGTTGAGCATAGACATGATTGGATTATGTTTATCGCAAGACGGTTATTCATTTAAGGAGAATAATGGTTACTCTGAATAATACCTTCAATGGTCTTGCACCTAAAATGAATGGTTCATTGAATCTCGATCGTAGTGATACACATGTTCATGCCAAAAGATATAAGATAGTAATGATAGTACCACATACTTGTGGCACTGCCATTTGAGTCATATTGGTATAAAACGCATGAAGAAGCTCCATGTTGATGGATCTTTGGACTCACTCGTTTTTTGAAAAGTTTGAGACATGCGAACCATGTCTATTGGTTTATACGCATGATGAAACTCCATGCAGATGGATCATTTGGACTCACTTGATTTTGAATCACTTGAGACATGCAAATCATACCACATGGGCAAGATGACTGAAAGGCCTCATTTTCAGTGAGGTGAAACAAGAGAGCAACTTGTTGGAAGTAATACATTTGATGTGTGCAATCCAATGAGTGCCGAGGCACGCAGTGAATATCGTTATGCTCTTACTTCACAGATGATTTGAGTAGATTCTAAGTATATTTACTTGATGAAACACAAGTCTGAATTATTGAAAGGTTCAAGTAATTTCAGAGTGAAGTTGAAGATCGTCGTGACAAGAGGATAAAATGTCTATGATATGATCATAGAGATGAATATCTGAGTTACGTGTTTGGTACACAACTAAGACATTGTGGAAATTGTTTCACAACTAATGCCGCCTGGAACACCATAGTGTGATGGTGTGTCCGAACATCATAGCTGCACCCTATTGGATGTGGTGCAAACCATGATGTCTCTTATTGAATTACCACTATCGTTTATGGGTTAGCCATTAGAGACAACCGTATTCACTTTAAGTAGGGCACCACGTGATTTCCGTTGAGATGACACCGTATGAACTATGGTTTAGAGAAACCTGAGCTGTCATTTCTTAGAAGTTTGGGGCTGCGACGCTTATGTGAAAAGGGTTTAGCCTGATAAGCTCGAACCCAAAGCGGATAAATGCATCTTCATAGGACACCCAAAACAGTTGGGTATACCTCCTATTTCGGATCCGGAAGCAAAAGTGATTGTTTCTAGAAACGGGTCCTTTCTCGAGGAAAAGTTTCTCTCGAAAGAATTGAGTGGGAGGATGGTGGAGACTTGATGAGTTTATTGAACCGTCACTTCAACCAGTGTGTAGCAGGGCATAGGAAGTTGTTCCTGTAGCGCCTACACCTATTGAAGTGGAAGCTGATGATAGTGATCATGAAACTTCGGATCAAGTCACTACCAAACCTCATAGGTCGACAAGGATGCGTACTATTTTAGAGTGGTACGTAATCCTGTCTTGGAGGTCATGTTGCTAGACAACAATGAACCTACGAGCTATGGAGAAACGATGGTGGGCCCGGATTCCGACAAATGGCTCGAGGCCATAAAATCCAAGAGGGTCCATGTGTGAATACAAAGTATAGACTTTGGAAGAACTACTTGATGGTCGTAAGGCTATTGGGTACAGATGGATTTTGAAAGGAAGACAGACAATGATGGTAAGTATCACCATTAAGAAAGCTCGACTTGTCGTTAAGATGTTTTCCGACAAGTTCAAGGAGTTGACTGCGGTGAGAATTTCTCACTCGTAGCGATGCTAAGAGTATGTTGGAATTGTATTAGCAGTTACTGCATTATTTATGAAATCTTGTAGATAGGATGTCAAAACATTGTTTCCTCGACAATTTTCTTGCAGAAAGGTTGTATGTGATAAAACAGAAGGTTTTTGTCAATCCTAAAAGATGCTAACAAGTATGCAAAGCTCCAGCAATCCTTCTAAGGACTGGAGTAAGCATCTCGGAGTTGGAATATACGCTTTGATGAGATTATCAAAGATTTTCGGTTTACACAAAGTTTATGAGAAACTTGTATTTCCAAAGAAGTGAGTGGGAGCACTATAGAATTTCTGCTGAGTATATGTTGTTGACATATTGTTGATCAGAAATGATGTAGAATTTCTGGAAAGCATATAGGGTTATTTGAAAAGTGTTTTTCAATGGAAAACATGTATTAAGCTACTTGAACATTGCGCATCAAGATCTATAAGGATAGATAAAAAACGCTTAATAGTACTTTCATATGAATACATACCGTGACAAGATTTTGAAGGAGTTCAAATAAGATCAGCAAAGAAGGAGTTCTTGGCTGTGTTATAAGGTGTGACCATTGAGTGAGACTCAAGATCTGACCACGGCAAAAGAGAGAGAAAGGACGAAGGTCGTCCCCTATGCTTTAGACGTAGGCTCTACAGTATGCTATGCTGTGTACCGCACCTGAAGTGTGCCTTGGCATGAGCCAGTCAAGGGGTACAAGAGTGATCCAGGAATAGATCACATGACAGCGGTCAAACTTATCCTTAGTAACTAGTGGACTAAGGAATTTTCTCAATTATGGAGGTGGTAAAAGAGTTCGCCGTAAAGGGTTACATCGATGCAAACTTTGACACTAATCCGGATGACTCTGAGTAGTAAACCGGATTCGTATAGTAGAGCAGTTATTTGGAATAGCTCCAAGTAGCGCATGGTAGCTGCATCTACAAGATGACATAGAGATTTGTAAAGCACACACAGCTCTGAAAGGTTCAGACCCGTTGACTAATAACCTCTCTCACAAGCGAGATATGATCAAACCCCATGGGTGTTGGATTCATTACAATCACATAGTGATGTGAACTAGATTATTGACTCTAGTGCAAGCAGGAGACTGTTGGAAATATGCCATAGAGGCAATAATAAAATGGTTATTATTATATTTCCTTGTTCATGATAATTGTCTATTGTTCATGCTATAATTGCATTAACCGGAGACCGTAATACATGTGTGAATATGTAGACAACAATATGTCCCTAGTAAGCCTCTAGTTGACTAGCTCGTTGATCAATAGATGGTTACGGTTTCCTGACCATGGACATTGGATGGCGTTGATAATGGGATCACATCATTAGCTGAATGATGTGATGGACAAGACCCAATCTTAAGCATAGCACAAGATCGTGTAGTTCGTCTGCTAAAGCTTTTCTAATGTCAAGTATCATTTCCTTAGACCATGAGATTATGCAACTCCCGGATACCGTAGGAATGCTTTGGGTGTGCCAAACGTCACAACGTAACTGGGTGGCTATAAAGGCACACTACGGGTATCTCCGAAAATGTCTGTTGGGTTGGCACGAATCGAGACTGGGATTTGTCACTTCGTGTGTCGGAGAGGTATCTCTGGGCCCACTAGGTAGGACATCATCATAATGAGCTCAATGTGACCAAAGAGTTGGTCACGGGATGATGTGTTACGGAACGAGTAAAAGTGACTTGTCGGTAACGAGATTGAACGAGGTATTGGGATACCGACATCGAATCTCACGCAAGTAACGTACCGATTGACAAAGTGAATTGTATACATGATTGATTGAATCCCCGACATCGTGGTTCATCCGATGAGATCATCATGGAACATGTGGGAGCCAACATGGGTATTCAGATCCCGCTGTTGGTTATTTGCCACAGAGGTGTCTTGGCCATGTCTGCATGATTCCCGAACCCGTAAGGTCTACACACTTAAGGTTCGGTGACGCTAGAGTTGTTATGGGAATTAGTGTGTAGTTACTGACTGTTGTTCGGAGTCCCGCATGAGATCCCAGACGTCACGAGGAGTTCCGGAATGGTCTGGAGGTAAAGATTTTTATATGGGAAGTCCTATTTTGGCCACCGGAAAATGTTCGGGATTTTTCGGTATTGTACCGGGAAGGTTCTAGAAGGTTCTGGAGTGGGTCCCCCCATGCAGGTGGGATTTCTTTCCCCCACCTTTGCCAACGCCCCAATGGACTTGGAGGGCAAGAAACCAGCCCCCTCGACCCCTATATATAGTGGGGAGGCGCGTGGGAGCCGCACCCTTCCACTGGCGCAGCCCTCTCCCTCCCCAACACCTCCTCCTCCTCCGTAGTGCTAGGCGAAGCCCTGCCAGAGAACTGCAAGTTCCACCACCACGTCTTCGTGCTGCCGGAGCTGTCCCTCAACTTATCCTCTCCCCTTGCCGGATCAAGAAGGAGGAGACATCCCCGGGCTGTACGTGTGTTGAACGCGGAGGCGCCGTTGTTCGGCTCTTAGATGGGAATCAACTGCGATCTGAATTGCTTCATCTGCGTTCTTGTAACGCTTCCGCATCGCGATCTTCAAGGGTATGAAGATGCACTCCCCTCTCACTCGTTGCTAGTCTCTCCATAGATTGATCTTGGTGATGCATATAAATTTATTAATTTCTGCAACGATCCCCAACATTATTTGTGTAGGTGTGGGAATCGACAAGAATTGGTACCAATTGTGCTATTTCCAAGTTACACTATTGAGTGATCATTGATCCATCTTCAACTTTGGTCAAGGTACATTTCGTATAGTTCTTTCCTTCTTCCACTCACATACTTGCTTGCAATGATGGATAGGCCAAGTACATCAATGAACCCGCTATTTGATGATCATCAAGAATCGAACAACTACGTCATGAAGGTTCACTTTTTGTGTTTAACGAGCTCTACATCAAGAGAATGAAGCTATGCAAGAGTGCATTGAGCTACTCGCCACTAATTTGAGACATTCCGAAGAGTGAACAAAAGAACAATTCGACAACATCAACGCCAACATGTCTTCTCAATTTGACGAGCTACGAACTTTGATGGTCAAGCAACGCTCTTCATCTACGTCATCTCCAAGACGGAGCCGTTCAAGTCTTCATTTTGACTCCATTTTCGGCTCATGTACACCTACATCAAACACTCTTCGTCAAGCCGCACGCCAAGACAGACATGCTAACCGGAACCCACTTCACGGCAACAGTTCACAAGAGAAACTTGAAGAGCAAGACCTTCGACACTGTCAAAACCAAGCCGCACTTGAGCAAACACAAGAACGGCAATGCCTACGCCAACAACAAGAAGAGTGAGTGCGACAACCTCAAGAAGAGCAAGATGCTAAGGCACAACGTCAAGAACAACAGTGGCGAGAAGAACAAACTCTTGAAGCGCAGCGTGCACTACGTGACTCACATCATGTCGTCGCTTCACGCAACCAGCATACTCGCCAAGAGGAAGAAGCACTTCGAGATGAAGTTCAAGAAAGGCGCTATAAAGCGAGAATGCAACGCCAAACTCCTCCTCAAGCGCGACAAGAAATACAACAAGATCGACAAGAACCACAAGTTCGGCAAGAGCAACAAGACAATGAGCATCAACCACGCAAGAGCAAAATGAGGTGACAACCCTCAACACCAAGAATGCCCTAACAATAGGCAATAGAACAATGGAGAGCATCGCTCTGGCAAGCTCAAGTTCACAATGCCAAAGTTCTCCGGAAGCATCGGCCCCGAAGACTATCTCCCATGGGCATTGAAAGTTGAAAAGATCTTTCGACTACACAACTTTGATGAAGAGAAGAAGATTGCAATGGCATCCCTTGAGTTCCAAGACTATGTTCTTAGTTGGTGCGAATAAGTCATTGAAAGGCTAGAAGCAAAAGGCGAACCACCCATCACCACTTGGAACCAAATGAAGGATGTCATGAGGGTGCCTGGATCCATCCATCCCCGGCGGCGCCCGTTTCCCTTCGGCCGCCTGGCCTCGCCGGCTGCTTTGCCCCGCCGCCGCATCGACATTGCCGCCGCCTGGCCTCGCTGGCGTCTGCCTGCCGCGTTGACCCGTCCTTCGGTTCGACCGGGCTGGACTGGTCCGGCTTGAATCGGCCTGACCCTGAACCGCGCCTGAACCGACCTCCCTGGTTCTTCCATAAAAACTGCCCGAGCCAGCAACGGGCCCAAAGTGAGCACCTTTAGCCTAAACCCCGCATGTGCACAGTTTAGTTATTCTATGCTCGTTTTTTTCTAGAAAATATGACTAAGTCCCTGTTTCATCATATCATCATGGCTTATTATGACTGTGATAACTTTTTGTGTGGTGATCCGAATGCAGCTTATAATATGTCAAAATGTTCGTCTCTGAATGCTCTAGATGATGGTGTGCTTTGCATGCATGTTAGGTTGCATCTTGCCATGATTATATCTGTTTCAAAAGTGCATGTTGATGTTAACTGCTAAAACTTAATATAACTTGCTCATTTTTCATTTTTGTATCTTTTCGTGTGATTTTTGTTTGAGCATCATGTCAACAGGTTTTAGGAGCACAATCATGTCATCTTTGTTGTGGTGCAATCCACTTTTCATGTTATTCCTTGTGGTGACTGGCGGAGAGGCAACGGCGGCGGTGGCTGGCGGCGTCAGCGGGTGGCGGCGGGTGCGAGCGGCGAGTGGCGGCGGCGCGAGCTTCGCGGCGGCGGGGCGATGGCGGCGCAGCAGCGGTGGCGGCGTCCGGGCAGGCGGCGGCGGTGGTGTGGGTCGAGGGGGGGGGGTGGCAGCAGCTTTTATAGGAGGGGAGGGGGTCAGGCTTGCCTTGGGGGAGGGGCAAGGCGGCAGCGGGGTGGCTTCGGACTCCCGCCAGAGTCCGGGAAGCTCACGGCGGCGAAGGTGGTGGCTCGGGCGGGCCGGCCTGCTCGGCTGGGCCTTCGGCCCATTTTCGCGAGAAAAAGATTTTAAAAAAAATAGATTCCACCGTAAAAATCCTAAATAAATATAATATTTTTTTTCTAAAAATGCAAAAACAATTTTCACCGTCTAAATAAAATATTTAGAACAAAGTGAACATTTTCTTGGCCTAAAAAGCAATTTTGAAAAGAGCAATTTTTTTCTAATACAAATAAAATTGCAATAAAATCCAAATAAACTTGTTTATTCAATTTTAACATTTTTCCTCCAACATTTCTTTTATTTTGGAGAAGTCATATTATCTCCTCTCATATATTTTGATATTGAAATATTTCGGAGAGAAAAATAATTAAAACCAAATGTTCCTCTTTTCGATATTTGAGAAAATTCAAATATGAAAACAATACAATCCCCAACCCTCTCCGTGGGTCCTTGAGTTGCTTAGGATTTTTTTAGATCAAAACCAAAAAGCAAATAAAATATGATATGCATATGATGATCTATGTATAACATTCCAAATTGAAAATTTGGGATGTTACAAACCTACCCCCCTTAAGATGAATCTCGCCCTCGAGATTCGGGTTGTCTAGAAAATAGGTGTGGGCGGTCCTGGCGTAGATCATCCTCTCGTTCCCAGGTGGCTTCGTCTTCTGTGTGGTGGCTCCACTGTACTTTGCAGAACTTGATGACTTTGCTGTGGGTAACTTTGTCGGCAAACTCGATAATCTTAACGGGCTTCTCCTCGTAGGTCAGGTAGCTCTCTAATTGTATTGCTTCCAGGGGCACTATATCACGTAACGGAATCTCGGCCATCTCTGCGTGACACTTCTTCAACTGGGATACATGAAACACATCGTGAACTCCGGACAAAGTCTCGGGCAACTCTAGCTGATAAGCTACTTCTCCTTTGCGCTCCAAAATCTTGTATGGTCCCACAAATCTAGGTGTCAATTTACCCTTAACTCCGAAATGCTTAACTCCTCAAAGTGGGGACACACGAAGATATGCTCTATCTCCAACTTCGTAGATCACCTCCTTGCGTTTCGTATCTACATAGCTCTTCTGCCTGGACTGGTCTACCTTAAGTCTGTCGTGAATCATCTTGACCTTCTCTTCTGACTCTTTGATTAAATCGGGTCCAAATAACTGACGGTCTCCAACTTCATCCCATATCAACGATGTTCTTCACCTCCTTCCGTACAAAGCCTCGAAAGGGGCCATTTGCAAACTGGTTTGATAACTGTTGTTGTAGGAAAACTCCGCGTACGGCAAGTTATCATCCCAACTAGATCCATAATCGAGCGCACAAGCTCTCAGCATGTCCTCTAGAATCTAATTGACTCTCTCGGTCTGTCCATCTTACTGTGGATGAAAGGCTGTACTGAACTATAGCCTAGTACCTAAAGTCTCATGCAACTGCTTCCAAAACTTTGAGGTAAACTGTGTTCCTCTATCTCATACAATGGTCCTTGGAACTCCATGCAGACATATGATCCTGGTCATGTATATCTTGGCCAACTTAGCACTCGTGTAAGTGGTCTTCACGGCGATAAAGTGAGCTACTTTAGTCAAACGATCAACTATCAGCCAAACAGAATCATACCCTGAACGTGTCCTGGGTAGTCACGTGATGAAATCCATTCCAAGTTGATCCCACTTCCATTTGGGTATAGGTAACGGCTGTAATAACCCTGCTGGTTTCTGATGTTCAACCTTGACTCTCAGACAAACGTCACACACTGCTACATACTCGGCAATGTCTTTCTTCATTCCGGTCCACCAGAAATTCTGCTTCAAATCCAAGTACATCTTAGTGTTGCCTGGGTGAATCGAATATGGTGAATCATGTGCCTCCTGGATTATCAAATTTCTAATATCAGGGTCATTGGGCACATAGATACGCTTTTCAAACCAAAGTGTTTCGTATTCATCCTCACGAAATCCTTCTGCCTTTCCTTCGGCCATTCTTTCCTTTATTTCTGTGATCTCTTTGTCCACCTTCCGGGCTTCTCTAATCCTTCCCAATAATGTGGACTGAATTTCTAATGTGGCAACATAACCTCTAGGGACTATTTCCATATGAAAATCCCTAAGATGCTCGGCTAACTCCTGGGCTAAACCTCCGGTAATGATTGTGTTAATATAACTCTTGCGACTTAGAGCATCTGCCACGACATTGGCTTTTCCTGGATGGTAATGCAACCTCATGTCGTAATACTTTATGAGCTCGAGCCATCTCCTTGGCCTGAGAATGAACTCCTTTTGCGTGAAGATATACTTCAAACTTTTATGATCCATGTATACATCACAACGGTTTCCAATGAGAAAATGTCTCCAGGTTTTGAGTGCGTGCACTACGGCTGCTAACTCCAAACCATGCATAGCATAATTCAACTCATGTGGTCGAAGCTGACGTGAAGCGTACGACACAACTCGTCCGTCTTGCGTGAGAACACCTCCAAGTCCTTGACGAGAAGAGTCACAATATACTTGGAAATCCTTACGTATATCCGGAAGAATCAGCACTGGGGCTGTAACCAAGCGTTTCTTCAACTCCTGAAAACTGGCCTCACATGCTTCGGTCCACTTATACTTAGTCTCCTTCTTCAACAGTTCCGTCATGGGTCTCGCAATCTTTGAGAAATTCTCGATAAATCTCCGGTAATATCCTGCGAGTCCAAGAAAACTGTGAATTTTGCCAACTTAGGTGGGTGCCTTCCATTCTGTGACTGCCTCAACCTTGGAGGGGTCTACGGATATACCGTCTCCTGATATGACATGTCCAAGGAATCCAACTTCCTTCAACCAAAACTCACACTTACTGAACTTGGTGTATAACTGATATTCTCGGAGCTTCTTGAGAACTAAGCGTAAGTGTTCCTTGTGCTCCTCTTCATTCTTGGAGTATATCAATATGTCATCAATGAATACTACCACAAACTTATCCAAGAATTCCATGAATACCTTGTTCATCATACTCATGAAATAGGCAGGAGCGTTAGCCAAACCAAATGACATAACTATATACTCATAAAGCCCGTACCTTGTGGTAAAAGTTGTCTTGGGTATATCCTGTTCTCGGATCTTCAGGTGATGATATCCTGATCGCAAATCGATCTTCAAAAATACTTTGGCTCATTGCAGCTGGTCAAACAGATCATTGATCATCGGCAGTGGGTTCTTATCCTTTATTGTCACCTCGTTCAACGCACGATAGTCAACAACCATTCTTAATGATCCATCCTTCTTCTCGACTAGGAGCACTAGGGCTCCTGACGGTGATGAACTTGGTCATATGTAACCCTTATCCATTAACTCCTTGATTTGCTTCTTGATCTCCTCCAGATCATTAGCGGGAATCCGGTATGGTCTCTTAGATATTGGTCCGGTGCCGGGTAATAGTTCAATTAAGAACTCTATGTCTCTATCAGGTGGCATGTCGGGTAACTCCTCTTGGAATACACCGGGGTAATCCCTCACAACTGGCACTTCTTCTCGAACAACTCCGTGAGTGCATTCACATGCACTTTCCTGGGTGTGTGCCTCGACACATACTTGATCCTCTTTCCTTCCGGGGTGGTGAGAAGAATTGATCTACCGGCGCAATCGATGTTCCCTCCAAACTTGGATAACCACTCCATTCCTATGATTACAACCAAACCTTGGGATTCCAAAAGAATGAGGTCTGTGGGAAATACATGTCTTCCAATGGTCAATGGCACTTGATAGCATCCATGCCTTGCCATATACTCTGCTCCAGGGGAACTCACTAACGTGGGTGTCCTAAGGGCTACGGTGGGAAACTTATACTTTTCCACAAAAACCCTTGATATGTATGAATGCGATGCACCAGTGTAAAAAAGAAATAGGCAGTAAATCCATTAATCAAAAACTTACCAACTACTGCGTCAGGCTGCTCGTCAATCTCCCCCACATTGACGTGGTTCACTAGTTCTCTGGTGAACGGGTTGGGCTTCTTTCCTGAGCTTCCATTGCCATTCCCTTCTTTGACTCGGGGCACTCGGTAGCGTAGTGTTTGGTCTTCCCACACTTGAAACAAGTAATCTGACTCAGATCCTTCTTGGCTGGTGTTGAGGGAGTGGAACGATTCTGACTGTTGCTTCCTCCATTCCCATTGCCATTCCTAGCACCACTGTGGTTGTGTGTATTCCCTCCATTATGAGAATGGCCTCCATGGTTATGGGTGGGATGGTTGTGTCCTCCTGAGTATGGGGTATAGTGGGGCTTCTGCTGGTCTCCAGAGTTAAACTTCCCAGCTCCATACTTCCTCTTGCGGTTGTCAATCTATTGCTGCTTTCCCTCCAGCATAATAGCTTTGTCCACTAGCTCTTGATAATTGTTGTAGGTTGCTAGCATCAGCTGCATGCTCATCTCATCCTTGAGTCCTTCTAGAAACTTCTCCTACTTCGCGGCGTCAGTGGACACATCATCTAGCGTGTAGCGAGCTAACTGCCTAAAGTCATCCACGTACTGCCCCACAGTACGGCTTCCTTGGCACAAATTGCGAAACTCACGCTTCTTCGGGCTCATGGCTCCTGCTGAGACATGTGCAGTGCGAAAAGCTTGCTAAAACTGATCCCAAGTAATCACAGCAAGTCGGTAAGTGGCAGTGTAGTTCTCCAACCAAGCGGCTGCTGGTCCCTCAAGCTGATGTGCAGCAAATTGCACTCTCTTTGCATCTGTGCATCTTGCAGTTTCTAGCTCTCTGTCCATCTTACGGAGCCAGTCATATGCAATTATAGGCTCGGTGCTACTAGAGAACACCGACGGTTGTAGCCTTAGGAATCGGGTCAAGTTGTCATGGGGAGGTGGAGGAGGGTTGTTGTTGTTGTTGTTGTTGTTGTTCTGGTTCTCGACAAGTAGTTGCATCAAAGTGTTCTGCCGCTGGATCAACTGGGTGAGCTCAGGGGGAAACTCAAATCCGGGCTCACATCTCGGAGGCATCTGAGGGGTTTAGAGGGAAGAGATTAGAATAGAATGAGGTCTAGGGGAAATCACTACCCATATGCACATGAGATAAACAATATCATATCATATCACTCAATTTCAAACAAGAACAAACAAAGACCCTATTACAAAGCTAGCGAACGATTCTAACCAATCGGATTGGTACTAATGATTATAGGGTGGTCATGTAATCGTTGTCATCTGAAGACTCCATGATATCTCCTCCAGCTTCATCTTCATAGTCACTTTCTTCACTGTCGGTGTCATCTATCAGAATGTAGTTCTCCATAGTAATTCCTATCTCCGGTTCTGGCTTCACTGCGCCAGTTCCAACCTTCTTCTTCAGTGCTTCATTCTGCTCCAATAGTACGGAGATTTCCTCTTCATATCCATCACATACTGTCTTGAGTTCTTCTTCTAACTCCGCATTTGGGGTTATCACCATGTTAGTCTTCTGCATAAGTGCGCACATCTGATTTTCGTAGTGTCGAATATGTTGGTCCATCTCCTAGATGTATGCTGCAATGGATTCGTCCTTCCTGGTGCGAAGCATCTCCCATTGCTGGTCTCAACGTCCACAAATCTGGTAGATGGTGTCTTCAAGGTCCTTGTTGTAGACTTCACATATGCGTCTGAAGGTGATGTGAGCTGCCATGCTCTTTCCTAAGCTCCATGTCGGTGCGTCGAAATCTAGCTCCAGTGGCTCTGTGAATGGTGCAATAGTCCTCCCAGGTACACTAACTTTGATCTTCCAACATTCCTCAAGATCTATACTGATACTTGGTATTCCAATGTGCAAGTATCTTGTGACTTCCTTCAAGTGCTTTCCGAAAGGGGTGTCGCTGTCGGGCTAAGTGAACTTGCTCACTGGGTCCGAAATCTATAGAAAAGAAGTAGAGAAGAATTAGAATGAGTAGAGAAGAAGTAGAATGAATAGAGAAGAACATCCTATGGCTTATCCTAGTGGTCGCGTCCTACAGTGAACGTGTGCTCTGGTACCATGTTGTAGCGACCACGATTCCAATGAACCGAAGTCTCTGTGCTCAGTGTCATCCCTAGATCCGTATGCTAACACACACAATACTCGAGGATTTATAACAGATATTCAATCACACTTTATTACATTGAAATTCCTCGAAGAGGCAATATCCATTACACGATAATGGCTGAAGGCCATCTAATAAAAAAATAAACTGCGGAAGCTATGAAGTGTAGTTGACTCCATCCAACTCCACGACAAACATTGAGTGCATGACAACGACCTATCGCACCTTAATCCTCGTCTGAAAACTCTGCAACATGATACGTTGCAGCCATGTAGGTCAGCACATTGAATATGCTGGCAAGAACACACTGTAATGATAAAGAGCAAAGCCTACAACTACATGCATATTTGGCTGGTGGAGGCTGTAAGGTTTATTTTTGCATAAAGCTAGTTTTCCCTACAACAAAGGAATGTATTTATTTAAATACCTTGTTAAATTTAAGAATGAACAAATGAGTATGGTTCCTCCATCTCAATCCCAAACCGAAGTCATTATTAACCCAACAAGTTAAATCAAGTGTTCAGATCAGTCCATAATTCAAATATCAGGATACTCAAGTTGTCCATAACTGGGGACACAGCTACTCATGAATAGTTTGTACACTCTGCAGTGGTTTGTGCACTTTTCCCCACAAGACTCGATCTCCTTCGTTTGATTTCTCGCACTATATATTGTTTGAGAAACGGATGACCGAGACACAGTCTCTCATAAGCATCAACTCTTAACATGGGTAGACCGTACCACCTACATCCGCTACATCTTCTAGTCTACCACGGAAAGAGGTCACACAACATAATCAACTATGCCAGAGCCCATAATGGCATTATGGCTGCACAAGGAAGTTTCTAGGCATGAACGATATATGATCCCTATGAGCCTGGGTGGCATTCCTTAGGGTAATAACACGGGTCCTCCGGGATTTCCTAGGACAACACTGGATTCTCCAGATTCCCTGCAACCAATCCACCCAGTTGTGTATTAAATTTCCATCTTAAAAGAACCCTTAGTTGTTATTATTCTCACAACTATCATGAAATCGCTCATACCAATCCAGGTCTACAAGCATGGCTAAGCAATAAGTAACAAAGCGTATATTTCCTTGGTTGATCTCAAGATATTGGGTTCCTACCTCATGAACTACAAAGCATCATCACATGTAACCAGTCCTACTCATGCAAGTGTTTGAGGATATAACTAATGCAATGAAAACTAGGTATTGGAAAGTATGATCAAAGTATGAACTTGCCTTGCTGACGATCGCTGAAACCTAAAGACTCGTAGTAGCACGCTTCGCACTCCAGGAATTCTATCGCAATCAAACAATAGCATACATAAACAATCATGCAACAGAATCGAAGAACAGAACTCAAAAGACTTCGAAAACAAACGAATCGCTCTTGTAACAGCAAACAATTTGTAACATTACCAAAATTATGGGATTTTGGCCTCATCAGAAAGTTTAGGTCAAGAGCTTCGATTTGCAAAAAGAATCAACTCAAACGGAGTTATGAAACTCAAACTATGATCAAAAGAACTTCAAATTCAAATCTGCTTGAAACCAAATTTTAAATTGTCAAAACCTTGTTCAAGTTGATTAAACAAAAAGAGGGGCTCTCGATTTGGATGAACGGTTTAGAAATGGCGAGGGTTCAAAGTTCAGGGGCTAATCTACGATAAAAATAATCGCGAATAGGTCCCTGGTCGGAAAAATAAACTACGGCGCGAACGTTCGTTAACAAAGACGAACGGACGAACGTATTCGTTAAAATGAACTAACAAGTGAACGCTCGCTAAATAAACTAAACCGAAGAAAAACGGAACCGATCGAAAAAACAAAACTAGGGTTTCTAAAAAAACCAATCTAGAAAAAAAACGGCGGTTTTACCTCGCGGGTCGGGTTCGACTCGCGGGTCGGGTCGGGCGGAGGGTCTGGCGAGGCGACGACGGCGGTGGCTGGCGGCGACGGTGGGCGCGGGCAGCGAGTGGCGGCGGCGCGAGCTTCGCGGCGGCGGGCCGACGGCGGTGCGGCAGCGGTAGCGGCATGCGGCGGCGTGCGACAGGCCGCGGCGGCGGTGTGGGTTGAGGGGGAGGGGCGACGGCGGCTTTTATAGGAGGGGAGGGGGTCGAGCTCCCCTTGGGGGAGGGGCAAGGCGGCGGCAGGGCGGCTTCGGACTCCCGCCGGAGTCCGGGCGGCTCAGCACGGCGAAGGCGGTGGCTCGGATGGGCTGGCTTGCTCGGTTGGGCCTTCGGCCCAGTCGGGTGGGAAAAAGAATTTTTTAATAAAAAAATACATTCCACCGGAAAAATCCTAAATAAATATTAAAATATTCTAAAAATGCCAAAAACAATTTTCACCGTCTAAATAAAATATTTATAACAAAGTGAACATTTTCTTGGCCTAAAATGCAATTTGAAAAGTGCATTTTTTTTCTAATTCAAATAAAATAGCAATAAAATCCAAATAAAATTGTTTATTCAATTTCAACATTTTCCCTCCAATATTTCTTTTATTTTGGACAAGTCATATTATATCCTCCCATATATTTTGATATTGAAATATTTTGGAGAGAAAAATAATTAAAACCAAATGATCCTCTTTTCAATATTTGAGAAAATTCAAATATGAAAACAATACAATCCCCAACTCTCTCCGTGGGTCCTTGAGTTGCTTAGGATTTTTTTTGGATCAAAACCAAAATGCAAATAAAATATGATATGCATATGATGATCTATGTATAAAATTCCAAATTGGAAATTTGGGATGTTACATTCTCGTCAAGGACTTTAGAGTTTTTTGATGCAGGAAGGTAACGTTGTTTCATATGCTTCACGTCAGCTTAAGAATCATGAGCATAATTTGGAGTTAGCCTCAGTTGTGCATGCATTGAAAACTTGGAGGCAATATCTTATTGGTAATCATTGTGATACATTTACACATCATAAAAGCTTGAAGTATATTTTTACTTAGAAGAATTTGAACCTCATGTAGAGGAGATGGTTGGTTCTTATTAAGGATTATGATTTGAATGTGCAGTATCATCCTGGTAAGGCTAATGTTGTTGCTGATGCATTGAGTTGTAGGAGCCATGTTAATGCAATTGATATTGATGATATGCCACAAGAGTTATGTGAATAGTTCAGGAAACTCAAGTTGGAGATGGTTCATACGGGATATTTGGCAACACTTGAGGTAAAACCTACTTTGCGTGGCAGGATCAGAGAAGCTCAAAAGGGTGATAAAGAGATTGTTGCGATAAAAGAGAATATGACTGAAGGAAAGGCAAAAGGTTTCCATGAGGATGAACATGGGGCCATATGGTTTGGAAGCGTATTCGTGTACCGCAAGATGCAGATATCAGGAAGTTAATTCTTCAGGAGGCGCATGATTCACCTTATTCTATTCACCCAGGTAATATTAAGATGTATTTGGATTTGAGGGCAAGATTTTGATGGCCTAGCCTGAAGAGAGAAATTGCTAGATATATTACAACATGTGATGTGTGCGAGAGAGTTAAAGCAGAACATCAGTGGCCAGCAGGTTTGTTACATCCATTGCCTATACCTGATTGGAAGTGGAATGAGATTCGTATGGATTTCATTACAGGTCTACCCAAGACTCGGTCACGTTATGATTCTATTTGGGTAGTTGTTGATCGTTTGACTAAAGTTGATCACTTCATCCCAGTAAAGACTACTTATACCAGTGCTTGGCTAGCAAAGATATATATGTCTAAAATTCTTTGTCTACATGGAGTTCCAAGGAAGATAGTGACTGATAGAGGTACTCAGTTCACATCCAAATTTTGGCGTTAGTTACATGAATCCTTGGGCACCAGGTTGGAGTTCAGTACAGCTTTCCATCCATAGATAGATGGGCAGACAGAGAGGGTAAATCGGATTTTGGAGGATATGTTGAGAGTTGTGCTTTGGACTATGGGTCCAGTTGGGATGATTACTTACCTTATGTAGAGTTCTCATATAATAATGGCTATCAGGCCTGTCTGAAGATGACACCATTTGAAGTATTGTATGGCAGAAAGTGCAGGACAACATTGATGTGGTGTGAGGTTGGAGAGCGTCAGTTCTTTGGACTAGACTTGATCAGAGATGCCAAGGAGAAGGTCAAGTTGATTCGTGATAGGCTAAAGATAGCCCAGTCCAGGTAGAAGAGTTATGCAGATGCAAAATGTAAGGAGGTGACATATGAGGTAGGAGACAGTTTATATCTTAGAGTTTCACCACTTTTTGGAATTAAGAGGTTTGGAATTAAGGGTAAGTTAGCACCATGATTTGTGGGGCCTTACACACTCTTGGAGACTAGAGGAGAGGTAGCTTATCAGCTGGAGTTGCCAGAATCTTTGTCTGGAGTTCATAATGTGTTTCATGTATCCCAGTTGAAGAAGTGCCATGCAGAGATGATGGATGTTCCATTGATGGACATGCCACTCGAGGCAATTCAGTTGGAGAGTGATTTGACGTATGGGGAGAAACATGTTATGATTATGGAGATAGCAAAGAGAGTTACTCGCACCAAGACAATCAAGCTATGGAAGGTTCAGTGGGATCATCATACAGAGGAGGAAGCTACCTCGGAACGAGAGGAAGATATTAACCAAGATCACCCACACCTATTTGTTAGCCAGGCCGAATCTCGAGGGCGAGATTCATCTTAAGGGGGGGGGGGGGGGGGGTTTGT
>LR738714.1:269895777-269933340 GCA_902687465.1 Secale cereale | reverse complement strand
TTTGTAACATCCCAATTTTCCCTAATTAGGATGTTAATAGATTATTCATATGCATCTCATATTTTTCCATGCATTATTTGTTTTTCTGAAATATTCTTCTCATTATGCAACTAATGGCAATTTATTGGAGTGGAGATAACACGACTTCTCCCTGTTTTAAAAATGTTCATAATGTCCAGAACATTATTTCCAGTTCATCTGATATGTTCTGGTATATTTCATAATCTCCAAAATATTTTATTTGAGTGTTTTATTGTTGTTTGAGTGGCCTATTGCATAAAAATGTATTTCCAAAATTGCATTAGAGGTGGAACTAGTGTTCCTGTAATATAGTAGTGTATATATTTTATTGTGTGTCTATATATTTTTAGGAGTAGCAACCATGTACGTGCGTTGCAACAGGAGAAAACAAATAAATATGTTCATACTTAGATACCTGAAAACAATTGACGACATAATCAACTTTGCAAGTAACAAAATAATATCAAAAGCACTCAAAAGTACTAATAGCCATGAATAATTAAAAAAATGGTTTTGTGCTCATGAATAATAAGTTTGTCCCAAACCCTGAACTTTCATCAATGGTGTGGCAGAATCTACTTACAACATGATAGTACAATTTTTTCTTTCTGAAAAAAGTAACCATGGTTGCATAAGAAGTCACATTTTCTAGAAGAAAGTTGTGATAGGACTGCTAGCACACTGCACTTGAACATAATGGGAAAATATTTAGGTACACGAGGTTTTCATCAACACAACCAAGCAAATATCATCATCATCACGAAGATAGCTCATCAGAAGTTCAAACAGAAAAACTTCAATCTAAGGAAACATATATCATCATAACCAACAGCATAAGCCTTGCCAGCACGACATCCGACTTATAAAAAATAGTACTACATGCCCTTTGTGCTATACAATTTTTTATGGAAGATTTAAGTGATAAAACTTGATGGAAGAGCACACGTTAGTACATCCAAATCTACTTCAATGCGTTATGCACTCACAACAAATCTTGTTTATAAAGGTTGCATTTAACATCAACATTTGGGACAAGGTATTGGAGATAATAAATAAATACAAATCGTCTAAGGCCAGGAATTTTAGGATATATAGTTACTTGCCTATTGAGTGCCGCTTGGCAGCCTCATCATCGCCATAGGCCACCCAATCTAATTGGAACTTCCATTGGTACACCTTCCACTCTGCTGCGTCAACAATCATATAGGACAGTTTCACTTCGTCTACTCGACAAAGAATAAAGCATGACAGACTGGGTATCTCAATTGTCAGATTGCTTAACCCCTCCAGTTAGTCAGCTCTTATCTCTGAATTGACTACTAACCTATTTCTGAAACTTAAGAATACATGCATATATCTGGCCATTTGCAATAGTAAACATCACTAAGGCTTGAAAGACACAAATAAGTTAATGGTGGGATATTATTACTTTCATTAAAATGTAGCTATTAGTTAAATGTGTGAATTCAAGTTGCATGTAAATGGTTTTTGAGAAAGTTGGACCTCCAAGTGTATTCTCATGATGGTTAATCGTTGGAATTCATCCTAGGTTATGGAACTCTCATCGAGTTTATCAATGAGATCTACAAAACTTCAGCCTACAGACATGAAACAAATTATGAAAAAAATTAAGATAAACATAATAATGTTGAGCTACTGTGTCCAAGAACTTACCTGTCGGAGTTTATTGTTTTTAAGAAAACCTTGGATCTTCATTTACACCGATCAATATTGTTGATCCCGAGCAATATATGTTTTGAGAACAGAGTTGTAGGTGCCATACATATATTTATTGCAATCAGTTCAAAACAAATCAAACATATTTATCTTCCATCTAGTTCTTTGGGAAGTCAATTAATTTCATTCTAGAGTATTAGAAAGTAGTAGTTGGCTAAGGAGTAAAATGTAGAACTGGCACACTTGATGATACACATGCTCATAGTTTCGTGTCAATCGAGTGTTGCTCCACTGATTATTGCATATCCGATCTTGTTGCCAACCTATTGGATGAGCAGAGTCAACTAAAAAAAGCTAGTTTCTTAGTGTCTGAATTCAAGACAAACTGCAATTCGTACTTCGGCTGGTGTAGTAGCAGTACACACCTATCTTTTGTGGTACTTCGTCTGTCTTTAATTCCAAGGATTTTGAGAATCATACAAAATATGGTCCTGGTTTACATATATTATCTAGGCGACAAAAGACACCTCACTTGTGAGTACCACAAAAGTCCAACACGATTGTTCTCGGTGGGCTCTCCACATGGTGAGTTAATATTTTTCCGTCGGCACTATGCAATAAATAATGATGCACAAGAGGTTTTTGCCAATGGCACAAGATTTTTAGTGGTATCCTCCTAAACTTATTTTTGTACTATAATGTTTGTTACCAATGGCAAGTTAAGATGTTATGTTATAATAATCTATGCAAGCAGGTCACCTATACAACTAAATGTCATTAAAAGTAATACACTGGCCTAGTTTCCTTCCATGTCAAATATAGGGTGCCGAAGGCTTCATAGATAAGAAATAGTGATGCTTAACAAAGAGAAGGAAAAAAACATTTCACTTGCTTATATCAAATTTTCCCAAGAGCGTTTGAGATGCTCCTGGGAGACGCAGTGTAATGGCTTTAGAAAAATAAATGCATATTATTTGAATTTTTCTGGGTTTATATAGTTGCATGATGTGATAAAAACATTTAGGTAACTAGAACTTTAGGATACACTAAAATGATTAAACAAGATTAATCTTCTACTCTACATGGAGGTGAATACAGTTCACAACCATAGAAAATTATACATGCTTAAAATAGACTATGACCACAACCATACAAACGAAAAACATGTAATATTTTTGTCCTTACCTTGATACCTCAGCAGCAAAATTTCTATTTCAGTGCCAAACACAACCTATAGAATAAATCAAATTACTGCTACAATTGGTGAGATCTTGTCACGCTTAGTGAAAAAACCAAAAATACATAATGTACCATCCCTTTATCTGGTGACCTCTTGGAGTTAAGTATATATGATTTCCAAATCAAGAAGTGAGATGTTGTATCCGGGCCTCACCCAAACACGCTTCTGTTCATTCTCTTGATGTGTGTATTCAATAATCTACAATAGAAAATGGTATCAAGAAAGATAAACTTAATAAAATGGGTTGCAACATATAGTCAATAACCTTCTAGCTAGGTGCATGCCATATTTATTTTATGAAAACTAGAACAAAGTTATTTATGTGCATCTCTAGTTCTGAAATTAATAAAATCTCTAAGGTGAAAGCGCAAAAAAACTAATGGACTAAGAAATAGCAGGATTGAGCACCACATCCCAGGGGTTGCATGTTGCATAGGGTAATCGTTAAGACTAAGGTCGATCCATCATGAACGAAAGCCTGCACAAATGGTCAAATTCTGTAAAAAACAATATTAGAGGACTGTTAACTAACATCTCATGGAGCATTTTGAAGAAGGGAAACTATCATGATTAACATGATTCTCGACAAGTCTAGAATTGTACCTTTTTCAAGCTTGACCTCCTTTATTAAGTATCCTATACTCCCTTCATTCGTAAATATAAGTCTTTTTAGATATTTCAACATGGACTACAAAAGGATGTATGTAGACCTAGGTTAGTGTATAGATTCACTCATTTTGCTCCACATGTAAGCTATATTAGAATCTCTAAAAAAGACTTGTATTTCGGAAAGGAGGGATTACAACATAGCAAGGTAGCCTATATGAAATAACACATGGGACAATAAAATAATTACTACTCAAGCTGACCGATCGAAAACTAATTGAAACATGTGATTTCAGAATCCGCTCCATTCGCAAAAAATGGAAAAGCAGAACAAGGACTATATCAATAAATCTAGTAATAGACTAATAGTTAGGTTAGATGATAGCTTAGAACTACTTAAATTAGCACAATGAGTCTAGATAAAATGGTAAAATCAGCAGCTTGCTAGTTCTCTCTGTTGGGTGCCTGTAGATCTCACATTATTGAACTGATGCGCTAGCCAAGTTTCTCAAAGGTTTGAACTGACGGAAAGGACTAGGCAATGTATTTTAACACTCCCCGTCACGTCTAGGCTATGGACATACAAGATTACCTGAAACGTGGGATAGAGATTAGAGCATAACTATAAATATACCAGGATCTGATCCCAAGACCTTGTATCTCTGATTAGACTTGAGATGTTTAATGTAGAATAGCACAACCCTGTATGGTGGCTTTGCATATATATATATATATATAGGAGAGTCTCTTGTACAATTACAAGTAATATACAAGAGGTGTGCAACTACAACTCTAACACACATATAGCCAGAGTCACCAACGATTGATTGTCCAAAGTAATAAAGAAATCCTAACTCTACTTAGCCAGGTGTTACATGTAGCTCCTAGGTTTTATCACCATGAGTTGAAGTATAAACAGTAAATATGTTACATACTAGTGTGTGTGTGTGTGTGTTGCTAGCTAGTCGATCAATAGAATCCACCTCCTAGTTGATCAATCAATCCACCGATTTGATCCATCTGAAGGAAGAGCTAGCTTGCTACATTGTTAGCTGATTCAATCCATCTGAAGGCAAGCCAGGTTTGTTATGTGTTTGTTTTTTCATCTAGCAAAAGTGTCGGCCAGGCTGAATACTGTTTTCATAGGAACAGAGACAATCAGACAACGGCATCGAAGGAAAGGATCAAGATCTACGCACATGTGACACTGTCCTTGATGGAGGCAAAGATCGTCAAGTTCTAGCTGTTGGCATTCACGACCCAAAGACAGGGTGGTGATGAACAACCGGATTAGTACTAATATTTTGATACAATTTGAGGATACAAGAGGGTTTGGGATGAGGAATCACCAAAATCAAGAGATACAGTAGCGGTAGATGAGGCCCTGGAGCAAGGGAGAGAGACATCGAGATGATTCAATCATTCGATGCCTTTCCCAAGTGCTGCTCTCTTCGTTTATAACCAGCAACCCCTACTCCTATGGTTGGGCCAAGCCCAAGCACCACGGCCCCTATAGAAGTAAAGCCCACTAAGAGCAGAGCGGCATGACCACTGGGGCATGCATTCCCACCCCCTTAAAGTGTGGATTGTCCTCAAGCCGATCACTGTGGTACCAAGGAGGAGCAGAACCACCAGGATCCCATGGTGTTTGCACTGGTAGGATAAAAATTGTTGACCAATATTCAATAGCAACCTTAGCATAAAAACTCAGACCATCAGCAACATCATCTCCAACGAAGTATCCTTCGAAGCCCAGGTTTTCTTGGTTACCACCGAGAAGCATCAGGTCCAAGTAATGGCATATCCAACAAGGCAACTCTAGGGAAGTCCAGATATTCATGGTACCAAATATCTGCATGTTGATACTTGCTCTCCGAACATTAGCAATCATGGCTAGAACAATAAAATCCAAACAGCCTAGAACACTATTCACTAAAGCAGGACCAGGAATGTATATTATATCACTAATTTGAAGTGTTGCGAGGCAAATATGGACCAGGATTATCCTAGAATCCTATGGTGTGTTGCAGCAGCGAACTCAGATTCTTGACCAAGGTAACTCGAAGCGGACAAAATATGTTCTTGTAACACACTATCTGATTGCTCTTCATTTGTTGCCTTGCATAACACTTGATTTTTACACATTGCTCCACCTGTCTAGCAAACTGTCAAACTGCTATTCTTGTAAGAGAATGGAGGATTAGTAAGCACCCAGAAGTGCTATCTTGTGTATGCATCACCATAGTTCCCTGAGGTTTCTTTCCCACTTGATGCATTTTCTCTTTACCCAATATAATACTCAGGAAGGTTAGGACTTCAACGCTTTCTTTCATCCTATCACTCTGCTTCGAGCATGGACAGGAGAATATTACAACTATTTTTCCATGACTTTGTACCTATCTCTCCAGTATTTTAGGCAACTGATCGCCAGCATAAGTAAATTGGCCTCTCATCAAACTGTGCATTTTCATCAGTACTATCCACCATTGAGTGTTAATCATGATATCGGAAGTAGTTGTACTACCAAACACGAAACAGTAGCAGTTGAACACTAATTGAGTGGGTGGTATTTCATGGGAGATACCTTTAACTCCTCTTGTACTAAACTGGTGACAACTGAGCATAGTTTGATGTACTTCGCTACGATCAGGACGTTTAGTCAGTAGTAGAAGATAGTCAAGTTGGACTAGCTGCACTATATTAATATTCCATTCAACAATCTTCAATTTAGTGTACCAACTGCACATGAGTTCTATAGACAGAAGTTCAGTTTCCCAATAAAGCTCTGTATTGAATACCACACTTGTATCAAGGAACTGTTTGTGAGCTTAAAAATGTGCACTGGCTATATGAACCCATTGAGTACGAGGCCACCATTTCTTAAGCCTCCCGAGTAGAAAATCCAAGCACCACCTCGCACTAGAATTGCACAGAGCAGTGTCAATAGTGATACTACTAAGGGGATTTGAGATATTACTCGTTGAGTGCACCACATTTGATGTAGTGGTAGAAAATATTGATGACAATGCATTCACAAGAAACCACCACCGAAAAGAAGCCATGGTGTCACAGAAATAATGGACTTCCCAAGAAGGAAAAGGTTTCAATTTCGCTAGTATCCTCATATACTTATGTATAGGAAAAAGGTCCAACTCCTTAGTCCCACAACATGTCTCTCCCATAGCAACTAAATTATTCATAATTTGAAGCCAGTATAGTGATCGGACCAAGACGTTCTTGATAAGAATTAACTATTGATGAAAATCTGCACTAACAACTCCCATAGATAATTCTCTGAATATGCACAAGAGCTTCTTGTACACATGACAATCACCTGCAGCTTGAATACCATATTGGTTTAGGATGACAGCTTTTGTACTAGCTGCAGCTTGCAAGAGAATTTCTTGAGAAAACCAAGGTACCAACCCTATATGGTTCAACTGATTTTTAGTCAAAGGCTAGAAAATGTGCCCCCCTTGACACACCTTTGCGCGCTGAATATCCTTCAACAATATCTCATTGGTCGTGACAACCATCGATATAGACCCATGGTAAGGTGATGCTCCATGGCGCCCAACTGGGCCCATATGTTCATTCCCAGATAAGAATGTGTGAAACATCTCAAGTGTAAGAGGGGACGGTGGCAAGGTCGAATAGGGAATCACAACCCTCCATGATGCAGTAGCAGCGCTCACTGGCGGTTTGAAAATGTCATTGTAAGTTCTACCTGTGTGCTCGGAGGCGAACAAAGGCCATGGCAATGGCCTGGGCATCGACCCTTTTTGTTTGATATTCAGAGTCACATCCACTTGAAAAGCAAAAGTCAGCATGCCAATGTGAATGTCGTCAAACAGAAGGTCAAACACCTTGTCGGCACCATGGTGTCTAGCTCAAGGACAAAATATGGTCGCTGTGACAGGGTTGGTGCTGCCTCTACAAGAGCTATGGATGATGGGGGCGCGGTACAGAGGATCAGGGACACCATTGTGGGGCTGGTGCCGTTGTGACCATGTGCCAGGCCACCCGTCGAGTTGGTGGAGGGTGTCAGTGCAGCGATACTGACAGTGTCAAGGTCCTCCTCACTCTCAATCGAGGTAGTAGGCTTGGGGAACAAATCGACGATGGCATCGCTACTCGGACACTCCATAGATCATGTGGTCAGCATCAGAGCAGAACAGCTACCAACACTAATGGTGGGGGAAAGTTGTTGTCAGGCCCAAGATGCGAGTCTATCCCGACCACGTGACACTTACGTGATTGGGGCACAACTGCATTTCAGGCGCTTAGCAAGATGGATATCATTACATCGTACCATTACATACATAAATGGGGGATACAACAATTCATACAAGTCACAAGAATACAACAACATCATCACAAGGCATCCGGCTATGGGTGCAAACAAGAAAAAGCACAATGACATCCATCTGCTATCCCAGGCTGCCAACCCGGAACCTAACCCAAGACTGAAGAAGAAGAAGAAGAAAAACTCCAACACAAAGGACATCGCTCTCGCGTCAAGACATCGGAAACCTGCACCTGCAACTGTTGTTGTAGCATCTGTGAGCCACGAGGACTCAGCAATCCCATAACCAGGGGTAACAAGACTAGCAAAGCTTAATGGGAAGGAAGAGGTAAAGTGGTGAGGTTGCAGCAGCAGCTAAGCAATATATGGTGGCTAAATTACGAGTACAAGAATGAGATGAGCATCTACGCAAACGGTCGAAAACTAGTAGTGATTGCTAAAGATCCTGATCTACCTACGAGTCAAACATAACCCCACCGTTTTCTCTTCTCAAAGTGAAAAGAGACAGTCACGGTTACTCACACAGTTGTGTGTTTTACTTCGGATCCTCTGTGAAGTTTTCTACAACCGGACATTAACAAATTCCAATCTGCCACATAGCCGCGAGCACGGCTTTCGAAAGATCATAACCCTGCAGGGGTGTCCCAACTTAGCCCATCACAAGCTCTCACGATCAGCAGAAGTAATAATAATATTACCCCTTATCTTAGGGAAGGCCCGGTCAGACTCGGAATTCCCGGTGCACAAGTCATTTCGACAATGGTAAAACAAGTCCAGCAAGACCTCCCGGTGTGTCGACACCCTGATAGTAGCTGTGCGTATCTCGTCTCAGGCCACGACCAGATGGGCGATGCTACAGGTAAAACCAGCCCTCGGGTTTCCCCAAGGTGGCCCCGCAGGCTCCCCGTTTGTGACCAACACCATCAGCACTGCCCGCCTCCTATGTAGAAAGAATCCTCGGGTAGCGCTAACTCCCTATGCAATTAATTAATTAATTAAGTTTTTATTATGAGCAAATTAAAACCAATGTTGGGCCTTGCTGGAGGATTTTATTCAAAGACGAACTGTCAAGGGGTCCCCATATACCTAACCGTGTAAGGAACGCAAAATCAAGGAACATAACACCAGTTTATCGGCTCCTAAGGTGGCATGAGTGGAATAAAACACCGAGCAAATGGCCAAGCCTTCCACCCATTTCCAAGTATATAGGTGTGTTAATAATAATAATAGATATTGTGATATTCCAACAACAAGTTCCAACATGGAACGATCTTCATCTTCACTTGCAACTAACAACGCTATAAGAGGGGCTGAGCAAGCGGGTAACATAGCCAAACAACGGTTTTGCTGGGAAGGTATCAAAGGTTAGAGGTTTCATGGCAACAAAGAGAGGGGCTGACAATAATAATGGGTAGCGCGACATATAACGATAGCATCGAGACAACTAAGCATGGCAATGATAGTAAATGTATCCAAGGTGATGGTCATCTTGCCTGAGATCCCACAAGGAAGAAGAACGGTTCCATGAAGTAGACAAAGAAGAAGCCTTGAGGACGAACCACATGTAGAGGAACGAATCCTCACGATCGCAACAGAAAAGAACTAGCGAGAAGAAAGCACACAACAAGGTAAACACGCCACTCAAGAACAAGACAAGGAGCTCAATCAAGTATGATGCAAGACAAGTCTATATGATGCAATCCATGGCAAGGGATGAAGCACACAAGAACAACATCACCCAACAAGTTTAAATGAGGCCGAAAACAACACATAACAACTCCGGTAAGTCCTCATATGCCTATTTAGAAATTGGTCCATATCTGAACAAACTTTAAGATAAAGTTGTTAAACAGCAAGTTAACATGCACCATGATGATCTACACGAAATTCTAGTCAAGTTTCATATAAAGTTTGTTTAATTCGGAGCTACGGCCTAGAAGATATGAGCAAAACAAGACAAGCATGGCATCGGTGCAAGATGCACCCAAACATCAAGCAAACACACCCCAAAAAGGTAAGAAACATGATATTATGCTTCTACATGCAAAATCACACAAGTTTCATATAGGACACACTCAAAACGGAGCAACGGTTCAATACATACACATGAAACAAAATATAACAACAAGCTGAAGTTAACAGCCACATAACAACTTTGGAGCAAGGTAAATATATGATACAACACCCAAACATGATAACAAGAAGCATGGATGTGAAGTAAACATGTTACTTAACAAGCTTGAACTTAGAACACACCAAAAAGCTTGCTGGAACACAATTAAACAAGCATGGCAAGTTGCAATAAATTTATCCAGACTTAGCCAAAATCTGGGAAGGCAAAAACATCATCACGATGCTGCCTTCGGGGGCACAAAACAACGTGCATACCAACTCAACTAAGTATATAAAGATCATGGACATGTAGTAGACATAGCCTAAATCAAACAACTCCATTGGAGCAACTCCGTAGGAGGCATGGAAGCTCCACCAAATTGATCATGCTGACAAAATCTGACAGCTAAAATTTATAGCACCTTGAGAGCAAGAAATAAATAAGCTACAACAGGCCATATGCGCAAACTAAGGCATGAATGGATAGAAAATAACATGGACAACAAGATATGATCATTGGGCAACCCAACACAAGCATGTATTTGAGTGGGGCATCAAGCAAACAAAGCATCAGGTTTAACAGATTCCAGACTTAGCAGTTTTTGCACTAAGTATAAAACAGCAACATTAGCATGGCATGTTTACAAGCTTGTTTAAGTCACCTCAAGGCATAATATGAAAAGATGATTGCGCCACAGCAAAGACCACATGATTGTGCTTCTAGAACATATAGACATGTGGCATGAAGACAAACACACCAATAGCAATGAGCAAGTGAAATCAGCATCTCATAACAAGTTTCAGAACTTAACATCCACATGCACTTTTGCAACAGAGATTAACATGGCAAGATGGCACCTAACATGAATTCTACAGCAACCAACGTGTAGAGCACTTCACAATGAACATTTTGACATATCATAAGCCTCATTTGGATAAGCATGCACAAAGTTACAAGCATCAGAAGTGGGCAACAAAATTACAGATAATAACAGGTTTAAACAAGTAGCACTCTTGCAACGATGATTAGGGCATCAAGATGAAGTCAAACAAGCATGCCACGATGGAACAAAATGAAGAGCATATCACCATGATCATTTTGACATATCATTCACTCAATTTGGATCACCACACAAAATGTTACTGTTGGGGAACGTCGCATGGGAAACAAAAATTTTCCTACGTTCACCAAGATCAATCTAGGAGATGCACATCTACGAGAGGAGAGTTGGATCCACATACCCTTGTAGATCGCTAAGCGGAAGCGTTCAAGAACGCGGTTGATGGAGTCGTACTCGCCGCGATTCAGATCGCCGAAGATCCTAGCACCGAAGCAACGGTGCCTCCGCGTTCAACACACGTGCAGCCCGGTGACGTCTCCCACGCCTTTATCCAGCAAGGAGAGAGGGAGAGGTTGGGGAAGACTCCATCCAACAGCAGCACGACGGCGTGGTGGTGGTGGAGGAGCGCGGGACTCCAGCAGGGCTTCGCCAAGCGCTGCAAGAGACGAGGAGGGAGAGGGGTAGGGCTGCGCCAAGAGGGAGACGTTCTCGTGTGTCTAGCAGCCCTAAAACCTCACATATATATAGGGGGAAGGGAGGGCTGCGCCCCCCTTTAGGGTTTCCCTCCCCTAGGGTGCGGCCAGCCCTAGATCCCATCTAGGGGGGCGGCCAAGGGGGAGAGAGGGGGAGGCGCACCACTATTGGGCCCTAGGGCCCAACTGCCTTAGGGTTTGCCCCCCCTCCCCTCTTGGAGGCGCCCTGGGACTTGGTGGGGGGGCGCACCAGCCCCCTTGGGGCTGGTCCCCTCCCACACTTAGCCCACGTAGCCTTCTGGGGCTGGTGCCCCCACCTGGTGGACCCCCGGGACCCTCCCGGTGGTCCCGGTACATTACCGATATCGCCCGAAACTTTTCCGGTGACCAAAACAGGACTTCCCATATATGAATCTTTACCTCCGGACCATTCCGGAACTCCTCGTGACGTCCGGGATCTCATCCGGGACTCCGAACAACATTCGGTAACCGCGTACATACTTTCCCTATAACCCTAGCGTCATCGAACCTTAAGTGTGTAGACCCTACGGGCTCGGGAACCATGTAGACATGACCGAGACAACTCTCCGGCCAATAACCAACAGCGGGATCTGGATACCCATGTTGGCTCCCACATGTTCCACGATGATCTCATCGGATGAACCACGATGTCAAGGATTCAATCAATCCCGTATACGATTCCCTTTGTCTATCGGTATAGCACTTGCCCGAGATTCGATCGTCGGTATACCGATACCTTGCTCAATCTCGTTAACGGCAAGTCTCTTTACTCGTTCCGTAACACATCATCCCGTGATCAACTCCTTGATCACATATTGTGCACATTATGATGATGTCCTACCGAGTGGGCCCAGAGATACCTCTCCGTCATACGGAGTGACAAATCCCAGTCTCGATTCGTGCCAACCCAACAGACACTTTCGGAGATACCTGTAGTGCACCTTTATAGCCACCCAGTTACGTTGTGACGTTTGGTACACCCAAAGCATTCCTACGGTATCCGGGAGTTGCACAATCTCATGGTCTAAGGAAAATATACTTGACATATAGAAAAGCTTTAGCATACGAACTACACGATCTGTGCTAGGCTTAGGATTGGGTCTTGTCCATCACATCATTCTCCTAATGACGTGATCCCGTTATCAACGACATCCAATGTCCATGGTTAGGAAACCGTAACCATCTATTGATCAACGAGCTAGTCGTCTAGAGGCTCACTAGGGACATGGTGTTTGTCTATGTATCCACACATGTATCTGAGTTTCCTATCAATACAATTCTAGCATGGATAATAAACGATTATCGTGAACAAGGAAATATAATAATAACCAATTTATTATTGCCTCTAGGGCATATTTCCAACAGTCTCCCACTTGCACTAGAGTCAATAATCTAGTTCACATCGCCATGTGATTAACACTCATAGGTCACATCGCCATGTGACCAACATCCAAAGAGTTCACTAGAGTCAGTAATCTAGTTCACATCAATATGTGATTAACACTCAATGAGTTCTGTGTTTGATCATGTTATGCTTGTGAGAGAGGTTGTAGTCAACGGGTCTGCAACATTCAGATCCCTATGTACTTCGCAAAACTTTATGTCATATCGTAGATGCTGCTACCACGTTCCACTTGGAGCTATTCCAAACTGTTGCTCCATTATACGTATCCGGTATCTCCACTTAGAGTTATCTGGATAGGTGTTAAGCTTGCATCGACGTAACTCTTTACGTCGAACTCTTTATCACCTCCATAACCGAGAAACATTTCCCTATTCCTCTAAGGATAATTTTGACCACTATCTAGTAATCCACTCCTGGATCACCTTTGTACCCTCTTGCCAGACATGTGGCAAGGCACACATCAGGTGCGGTACTTAGCATGGCATATCGTATAGAGCCTATGACAAAACCATAGGGGACGACCTTCGTCCTTCCTCTTTCTTCTGCCGTGGTCAAGCTTTGAGTCTTACTCAACTTCACACCTTACAACTCAGGTAAGAACTCCTTCTTTGACTGATCTATTTTGAACTTCTTCAAAATCATGCCAAGGTGTGTGATCTTTTGAAAGTATCATCAGGCGTCTTGATCTATCTGTATAGATCTTGATGCCCAATATGTAAGCAGCTTTATCCAGGTCTTCCTTTGAAAAACTCATTTCAAACAACCCTTTATGCTTTCCAGAAATTCTACATCATTTCGGATCAACAATATGTCATTCACATATACTTATCAGAAATGTTGTAGTGCTCCCACTCACTTTATTGCAAATACAAGTTTCCACCAAACTTTGTATACCCAAAAACTTTGATCACTCCATCAAAGTGTATATTCCGACTCCGAGATGCTTGCTCCAGTCCATGGAAGGATCGCTGGAGCTAGCATATCCTTTTAGCATCCTTAGGATTGACAAAACCTTTCTGATTGTATCACATACAACCTTTCCTTACGAAAACTGGTAAGGAAACTTGTTTTGTCATCCATCTGCCAGATTTCATAAATGCAGCTAATGCTAACAAGATTCCGACGGACTTAAGCATCGCTACGGGTGAGAAAATCTCATCGTAGTCAACTCCTTGAACTTGTGGAAAACTCTTCGCCACAAGTCGAGCTTCATAGACGGTGACATTACCGTCCACGTCCGTCTTAGTCTTAAAGATCCATTTGTCTCAATGGCTTGCCGATCACAGGGCAAGTCCACCAAAGTCCATACTTTGTTTTGATACATGGATCCTATCTCGGATTTATCGGCTTCTAACCATTTGTCGGAATATGGGCCCACCATCGCTTCTCCATAGTTCGTAGGTTCATCGTTGTCCAACAACATGACCTCTAAGGCAGGATCACCGTACCACTCAGGAGTAGTACATATCCTTGTCGACCTACGAGGTTCGATAGCAACTTGATCTGGAGCTTCATGATCACTATCATTAGTTTCCTCTTCAACGTCGCAGGTTCCACAGAAACATCTTTCTGTGTTGCACTACTCTCCGGTTGAAGTGAGGGTTCGACAACCTCATCAAGTTCTATCTTCCTCCCACTCAATTCTTTCGAGAGAAACTCCTTCTCGAGAAAGGACCCATTCTTAGTGACAAACATTTTTGTCCTTGGATCTGAGATAGAAGGTATACCCAACCGTTACCAGTGGGTATTCCATGAAGATGTATTTGTCCGCTTTGGGTTCGAGCTTTTCCTGGCTGAAGCCATAAGCATCGCAGCCCCAAACATTTAAGAAAACGACAACTTTGGTTTCTTGCCAAACCATACGACGTCGTCTCAACGGACTTAGATGGTGCCCTATATAAAGTGAATGCAGCTGTCTCTAATGCATAACCTCAAAATAATAGCGGTAGATCGGTAAGACACACCATAGATCGCACCATATCTCATAAGGTTCGATTACGATGTCCGGACACACCATTACGCTGTGGTGTTCCAGGGGACTTCAACTGCAAAACAATTCCACAATGTCTTAAGTGATTGCCAAACTCATAATTCAGATAATATCCCCTTGATCAGATCGTAGGAACATGATCTTCTTGTTATGATGATTCTTAATCTTCACTCTGAAATTTTTGAACCTTTCAAACGTTTCAGACTTTTGCTTCATTAAGTAAATATACCATATCTACTCAAATCGTCAGTGAAGATGAGAAAATAACGATATCCACCACACGCCTTAACTCTCATTGGATCACATACATCAGCATGTATGATTTCCAACAAGTCACTTGCCCATTTCATTGTACCTAAAACGGGATCTCAGTCATCCTGCCCATGAGGCATGGCTCGCATGTGTCAAGCGATTCAAAATCAAGTGACTCCAAACGTCCATCAGCATGGAGTTTCTTCATGCATTTTATGCCAAAATGACCTAAGCGGCAGTGCCACAAGAAAGTGGTACTATCATTATTAACTCTACATCTTTTGGCATTAATATTATCATTATGTGTATTACCATGATCGAGATTCAACGGACCATTGGGTGCATGACCATAAAGGTATTATTCATGTAAACAGAATAACCATTATTCTCTAACTCAAATGAATAACCGTATTGCGATGAACATGATCTAATCATTTTCATGCTCAACGTAGACACCTGATAACATTTATCTAGGTTCAACACTAATCTCGAAAATAGAGGAAGTGTGCGATGGTGATCTCATCAACCTTGGAAACACTTCCAACACACATCGTCACCTCGTCCTTAGCTAGTCTCCGTTCAGTCCGTAGCTTTTGCTTCAAGTCACTAATAATAGCAACTGAACCGGTATCCAATACCCAGGTGCTACAAGGAGTACTACTAAGGTACACATCAATAACACGTATATCAAATATACTTTGTTGAAGTTGCCAGCTATCATATCTACCATGTATTTGGGGTGGTTCCGCTACCATGTGACGGTTACCCTTACAATCGAAGCACTTAGTCCCGAGGTTTGGGTGCAACCTTAGGTTCCCTCATTAGAGCGACAACTGGTTTGCCATTCATGAAGTTTCCCTTCTAGCCCTTACCCCTTTTGAAACCAGTGGTCTTGCTAAACCATCAACACTTGATGCTCCTTCTTGATTTCTACTTTTGCGGTACTAAGAACCGCTAACAGCACCGGGATCATCTCCATCCTTTGCATGTCATAGTTCATCACGAAGTTCTAGTAGCTTGGTGATAGTGTCTAGAGAATTCTGTCAACCACTATCTCACCTGGAAGATTAACTCCCACTTGGTTCAAGTGATTTCAGCACCCAGACATTCTGAGCACATGCTCACTAGTTGAGCCATTCTCCTCCATCTTTTTGGCAAAAGAACTTGTCAGAGGTCTCATACCTCTCAGCACGGGCATGAGCCTGAAATCCCAATTTCAGCTCTTAGAACATCTCATATGTTCTATGGCGTTCAAAACGTCATTGGAATCCCGATTCTAAGCCGTGAAGTATGGTGCACTAAACTATTAAGTAGTCATCAAGACGTGTCTCTCAGGTGTTCACAACATCCACAGACAACGTTGTAGGGGTTTGCACATCGAGCGGTGCATCAAAGACGTAAGCTTTCTGTGCAGCAGTGAGGACACTCCTCGGACTACGGACCCAGTCCGCATCATTGCTTACAATATCTTTCAACTTAGTCTTTCTCTAGGATCGTATTAAACAGGGAGCTACAACGCGAGCTATTGATCTACAACATAATTTGCAAAGGCAACTTAGACTATTGTTCATGATAAGTGAGTTTAACTAATCAAATTACTTATAACTCCCACTCAAATTGACATCCCTCTGGTCATCCGAGCGTGACATGATCCAAATGCACCAACCCAAGTCCGATCATCACGTGAGATGAGGTGGTGTCAATGGTGAACATCTTCATGTTGATCATATCTACTATATGACTCATGCTCGACCTTTCGGTCTTCCGTGTTCCGAGGCCATGTCTGTACATGCTAGGCTCGTCAAGTCTAACCCGAGTGTTCTGCATGTGCAAAACTGGCTTGCACCCGTTGTATGCGAACGTAGAGTCTATCACACCCGATCATCACGTGGTGCTTCGAAACGACGAACCTTCGCAACGGCGCACACTCGGGGGGAACACAATTTCATCTTGAAATTTTAGTGAGGGATCATCTTATAATGCTACCGCCGTCCTAAGCAAAATAAGATGCATAAAAGGATTAACATCACATGCAAATCATAAGTGACATGATATGGCCATCAACTCGTGCTTTTGATCTCCATCTCCAAAGCACCGGCATGATCTCCATCGTCACCGGCGCCACACCATGATCTCCATCATCATGATCTCCATCATCGTGTCGCCATCGGGGTTGTCGCGCGCCCACCATGCTCTTACTACTATTGCTACCGTTTAGCGATAAAGTAAAACATTACAAAGCGCTTAATGATTGACACACAGGTCATACAAAAATTAAAGACAACCCTATGGCTCCTGCCGGTTGCCGTATGCATCGACATGCAAGTCGATATTAACTATTACAACATGATCATCTCATACATCAAATATATCTCATCATGTCATTGGCCATATCATATCACATACATACCCTGCAAAAACAAGTTAGACGTCCTCTAATTTGTTGTTGCATGTTTTACGTGGCTGCTATGGGTATCTAGCAAGAACGCTTCTTACCTACGCAAAGCCACAACGGTGATATTCAAGTTGCTATTTAACCTTCTACAAGGACCGCCTTGTTCTATTCCGATTCAACTAAGATAGGAGAGACAGACACCCGCCAGCCATCTTATGCAACAAAAGTCACATGTCTGTCGATGGAACCGGTCTCATGTACGTGGACATGTAAAGTTGGTCCGGGCCGCTTCATCCCATAATACCGCTGAATCAAGAAAGACTAAGGAGGGCAGCAATTTAAACATCAACGCCCACAAACCCTTTTGTGTTCTACTCGAGAAAGCATCTACGCAAGAACCTAGCTCTGATACCACTGTTGGGGAACGTCGCATGGGAAATAAAAATTTTCCTACGTTCACCAAGATCAATCTAGGAGATGCATCTACGAGAGGAGAGTTGGATCCACATACCCTTGTAGATCGCTAAGCGGAAGCGTTCAAGAACGCGGTTGATGGAGTCGTACTCGCCGCGATTCAGATCGCCGAAGATCCTAGCACCGAACGGACGGTGCCTCCGCGTTCTTCACACGTGCAGCCCGGTGACGTCTCCCACGCCTTGATCCAGCAAGGAGAGAGGGAGAGGTTGGGAAAACTCCAACCAACAGCAGCACGACGGCGTGGTGGTGGTGGAGGAGCGCGGGACTCCAGCAGGGCTTCGCCAAGCGCTGCGGGAGACGAGGAGGGAGAGAGGTAGGGCTGCGCCAATCGACCGAGGTCAAAACTTGTTCTGGGCAGCCCTAAACTCCACATATATATAGGGGGGAGGTAGGGGCTGCGCCCCCATCTAGGGTTTCCTCCCTAGGGGTGGCGGCAGCCCCCCAGAACCCATCTAGGGTGCGGCCAAGGGGGGGAGAGAGAGGGGGCGCCCTAGGGTGGGCCTTAAGGCCCATCTGGACCTAGGGTTTGCCCCCTTCCCCTCTCCATGCGCCTAGAGACTTGGTGGGGGGGCGCACCAGCCCCCTTGGGGCTGGTACCCTCCCACACTTAGCCCACGCAGCCACCTGGGGTTGGTGGCCCCACCTGGTGGACCCCCGGGACCCTCCCGGTGGTCCCGGTACATTACCGATATCGCCCGAAACTTTTCCGGTGACCAAAACAGGACTTCCCATATATGAATCTTTACCTCCGGACCATTCCGGAACTCCTCGTGACGTCCGGGATCTCATCCGGGACTCCGAACAACATTCGGTAACCGCGTACATACTTTCCCTATAACCCTAGCGTCATCGAACCTTAAGTGTGTAGACCCTACGGGCTCGGGAACCATGTAGACATGACCGAGACAACTCTCCGGCCAATAACCAACAGCGGGATCTGGATACCCATGTTGGCTCCCACATGTTCCACGATGATCTCATCGGATGAACCACGATGTCAAGGATTCAATCAATCCCGTATACGATTCCCTTTGTCTATCGGTATAGCACTTGCCCGAGATTCGATCGTCGGTATATCGATACCTTGCTCAATCTCGTTACCGGCAAGTCTCTTTACTCGTTCCGTAACACATCATCCCGTGATCAACTCCTTGATCACATATTGTGCACATTATGATGATGTCCTACTGAGTGGGCCCAGAGATACCTCTCCGTCATACGGAGTGACAAATCCCAGTCTCGATTCGTGCCAACCCAACAGACACTTTCGGAGATACCTGTTGTGCACCTTTATAGCCACCCAGTTACGTTGTGACGTTTGGTACACCCAAAGCATTCCTACGGTATCTGGGAGTTGCACAATCTCATGGTCTAAGGAAAAGATACTTGACATATAGAAAAGCTTTAGCATACGAACTACACGATCTGTGCTAGGCTTAGGATTGGGTCTTGTCCATCACATCATTCTCCTAATGATGTGATCCCGTTATCAACGACATCCAATGTCCATGGTTAGGAAACCGTAACCATCTATTGATCAACGAGCTAGTTGTCTAGAGGCTCACTAGGGACATGGTGTTTGTCTATGTATCCACACATGTATCTGAGTTTCCTTTCAATACAATTCTAGCATGGATAATAAACGATTATCGTGAACAAGGAAATATAATAATAACCAATTTATTATTGCCTCTAGGGCATATTTCCAACAGTTACAGGCAGTCAAACATGCACACATTATTACATTTGCTCAGGGACTTAGTGAAAAAGAAACGCAAACAGTAAAAAAAAATACACTGGGCCGAAAGCGACTGGCCCAACAGCAAGGTGAAAAAAGGAGGGCGCTCGGGAGGCCTCACCTAGTGGGCAGAGGCCTAGAAGTGGAGACGGGCTGGGCCGGTGGTGTGGCCGGAGGCTGGGCCTGAGGAGGCTGGAGGCCCATGCGGGCGCGCGGTGGCTGTGCGGGGACGTTCCTCCCCCGATCCAGAAGACGGCGAGCCGGCAGCGTGGCGTAGAGGCGGCGCAGGCGTCGATCCGGCGATGGCGAGGAGGATGCAGGAGGCCAGGGGACGAGGGAGGTCGCGGGGATGCCGGATCCGGTCGACGGGTGGCCCGATCTGGGCGGAGGCGGAGCGGGGAGGCCGGCGGCGAACTCCACCGAGCGGCGGCGGCGTGCCTGATCCTGTGGCGAAGAGAGAGAGAGCGCGGTAAGGGAGAGATGGAGGAGAGGACGAGATGGGAGGCGGGGACCTGGCGTCGAGGTGCTCGTCGGCGGCGGCTCGCTGGCCGGCGCAGAGGGCGGCGGGCGCGGGAGGTCAGGGTGAGCGGGATGCTGGTGAGCGGGAGGCTCGGGAGGAGCGGGGTGCGGTGGGCGCCTCGGCCCGGTCGCGGCTCGAGCGGGCCCCGAGCGGGCCTGACGGGCCGGCGGCGCGAGGAAGGCTGCAGGGGCGACGTGGCGCCTCCTGAGTGGAGGAGGGGCTGCTCAGGGGGCTGGGGAGCCAATGGCGATGCGCCACGTGGTGCTGGTGAGGTGGCGGCGGCGCTGGGTGGCTGACTAGCGGCGACAAGTGGCGAGGGGGGCTTGGAGCTGCACGGAATTTGAGGCAGGGGGAGGCTAGAGGTAGGGGATGCCAAAAATGGCAAGGGGGTCTATATATAGCAAAAATTGCTAGGATTTGGGGGTTTTTGCTCCGTTTCGGACCGTACGATATCGATCGTGCGGCTCCGAGCGGAGGGGGAGTTAGGCAGGCCTAGATGGGCTGTGTTGGAGGCCTCGGAATGAGAAGAGAGGGATGAAGAGAGGCCCGCGGGGTTTTCGGAGACCGAAAACGTCGAGCGAATTAACCGGCGACTAGTGGCGCTATATTAATCGGTTGGGCTATCAAACGAGCTCCGGATGCGACGAAATTTGACAGGCGGTCTGTCTACACTATAATAAGACCACACGCCAAGTTTCATCCCATTCCAAGAACATTTTCCGGCCACTCATAGAATAAATATTCGGAGGTGCCACGGGCGCGTGCGAGTGTGTCTCGGCTGAGAACGGACAACGGAGAGGACGAGCGGACTCGGACGGATGCAAGTTTTGAAAACATGCTGATGCAATGCACACGATGACATGGGAAGATGCAACATGCAAGCAGATGACATGGCAACGATGGCGAATAACTGACTGACACCTGGCGCACCGGTCTCGGGGTGTCACAACACTCCCTTACTAACAAGAGATCTCGTCCCGAGATCTTAGGAACGAGACGGAAGGGAAAAAGGAAGAACAAAGTTCTTCGAGGACAAAAGACTGAAAACAAAGAACCTTGAGAGGTTGAGCCACTCGAAAAAAAAAGAATGCAACGAAGAAGAACGAAGTTGCAAACACTTCGTTAGACAAGAGGAACAAGGAATACGACGAGAATCAAGGGGGTTGAAAGGCACGAACCAAGAGCTGAAGGAACAAGAATGAATTCGAAACCACTCCGGTTAAAAGAGATAGAAGAGGAATTCGAATGAAGTAATTCGGGCAGCACTCCGGCTGAAAATGGAAGGAATAGCGCACCGGTTGAACATGAATAGAATGGAACAAGAACTTGAAAACATGAAATGATACTTGACGAGAGCAACAACACAATGCTTTTGGAAGAATTAAAAGAGTGGAATGAGAAGAACGGATAAGAGAAGAACAACTTCGAGCGCGAATGAATTTGAAAGAGCACCCTTCAAGAGAAAGTTTTGAACGGAGTTGTTGCGAAGATCAACAAAAGAATAAGCTTGTTATGGACTTATTTAAACATCTCAAGACTTGAGGTGAATGATGCCGCAACCAAAAGATTGTATAGAAGAGAATGAAGAAAGAAATGCAAAACTCCATTTCAAAATAATATGGAGAATTAATTGCACTCGAGAGGCATGAATAAGAATGCTTGCGCTGCTCCATAAGGATTGCTCAATATATTTGAAGAAAGAATTTAATCATGATGAACCACCAGGAAGAACTCCGGTAACAAAAGATAATGATATAGAAATGACGGATGAAAAGAATAAGATTAAAGCCTTGCGATGATTAGAGGAGGTTCCGATGAGATAGCCGATAAACTTGAACTCCGGGGAAGAAAAGATTAAAGCACTTGGAACTAGAATTTATTCGTCAAGAATAAACTGCGAATGAAGGGATTAATCAACTTCACAAAGAAAATAAGAATTATGTTATGCTCATCCTCCATCAATTAAATTGATGCGAAGCAATGGATTCGCATACTACTTATTCTCGTTGAAATGATTAATGAGGGATATATCGCGAACTTGCGAAAATCTTCATGAAACACCGGTAGGATTGGAATAAAATGAATGGATTGATATGATAACACCGGAAAAGAACTTTTGAGCGAAGCACCTTAAAGAATCAAAGCCGAGTGAAGAAAAGAACAAACCACCAGAAAGAATTAAAAACGAATGAAAGAGAACAAACCACCGTAAAGAATTGAAATTGAGTGAATGCAAGAGAATGAATCGCCGGGAAGAATAAAACACTTGGGGAATTTAGATACAAGAGAACGAAGAGATCGTGAACTGAATAAAGAATACTTGAACGAAGAACCGAACAACTGTGAGACAAACGAAGAGGCATCAATGAAGAATATTTGGAGGACGAAGTTGAAAACTAAGAACGAAGAAATCTTCTGAAATGATGGCCTTCGGAGGAACACAAAGAAAATAATTTATGAAATACTCCGGATGGTTAAGGAAAATAATTTATGACAAATGGGATAATTCAAGAGGATAGCATTAAGCTAGAAGCACGAATCTCCGAGAGAATGGACAAGATTTAGAGGGAAACTCTACTTCGGTCTTCAGATAGTGATGAGAAATACCATCAAAATTATCGAGATACTTCGGAAGAATGAAATAGGAAAAGGTTGAACCAAAGATGAAAGAATTTGGAAACGATCTTCGGAAGGCATATGACTGATGGAATACATACTTATGTCACACTTGAAAAGAATTTCGGAACACTCCGGGAAATAAGAAGAGTCAGGTAAGATCCTGGGAAAAACCTGTGGGTTATGAGCCCACCGAAGAGAAAACACCGTTGAAAAGAAATGGAAAGGAGATAATCCACCAGAACGTTTAAAAGACTCAAATGAGCAGACAACCTCGAATAAATTGGAAGACATCAAAAATCTCCTGGAATGTATTTGGAACACCGGAACAATTAAATGACGAGAGACGAATGAGCAAGAGGATACATCTGAGCCGAGGGAAAAGAATATGAACAACACCGAATACTTGAGTTGAATCCACCGGAAAAGAAGAAGATGAAGAAATATCAAATGAGGGGAGAATTCATCGGATAAGAAAAGAGAAGAATGATGACGAGCTAGACAAGAATTCAACAGTTGAAATAACTGAGAAAAGAATGCTAAAGATTCACACAAGTAGGATGGATACTCGATTAAGGACTCCGGTTCCGAGAAGAAAAAGGGTGGGTGGGTGGGAAAATAAAGACAACTGCGGACGGGGAAAACACAACCGGTTGGTTGAAAAGAACTGAGGGTTGAACTTGCAAAGAAGAAGAGGGTCGAATCCACTTGACGAGAGATGCACCAAATGAAAGAACTGACAACGCAACGAATGGAAACTAACCACGTGATCCAAAAAAAATTTGAAGGGGAAGAGGAGTAATTCAAAACACCTACGTCAAGATTCCTCACCAGAGCGACGAAGGGGCAGGGGAGTAAAAAGAATTCCTACTCTTCGATACAACTAGACTCCGAAAAAGTTTTCTACTAGACTCAACAACGACCAGACTACGATCAATCAAGGGGGCTCCTATGGTTGGTCGAGGCTCTGATACCAACTTGTCAGGCCCAAGATGCGATTCTATCCCGACCACGTGACACTTACGTGATTAGGGCACAACCGCATTTCGGGCGCTTAGCAAGATGGATATCATTACATCGCACCATTACATACATACATGGGGGATACAACAATTCATACAAGTCACATGAATACAACAACATCATCACAAGGCATCTGACTACGGATGCAAACAAGAAAAAGCACAATGACATCCATCTGCTATCCCAGGCTGCCGACCCGGAACCTAACCCAAGACTGAAGAAGAAGAAGAAGAAGAAAAACTCCAACACAAAGGACATCGCTCTCGCGTCAAGACATCGGAAACCTGCACCTGCAACTGTTGTTGTAGCATCTGTAAGCCACGAGGACTCAGCAATCCCATAACCATGGGTAACAAGACTAGCAAAGCTTAATGGGAAGGAAGAGGTAAAGTGGTGAGGTTGCAGCAGCGGCTAAGCAATATATGGTGGCTAAATTACGAGTACAAGAATGAGATGAGCATCTACGCAAACGGTCGCAAACTAGTAGTGATCGCTAAAGATCCTGATCTACCTACGAGTCAAACATAACCCCACCGTGTTCTCTTGTCAAAGTAAAAAGAGACAGTCACGGTTACTCACATAGTTGTGTGTTTTACTTCGGATCCTCTGCCAAATTTTCTACAACCGGACATTAACAAATTCCAATCTGCCACATAACCACGGGCACGGCTTTCGAAAGATCATAACCCTGCAGGGGTGTCCCAACTTAGCCCATCACAACCTCTCACGATCAGCAGAAGTAATAATAATATTACCACTTATCTTAGGGAAGGCCCGATCAGACTCGGAATTCCCGGTGCACAAGACATTTCGACAATGGTAAAACAAGTCCAGCAAGACCTCCCGGTGTGTCGACACCCTTATAGTAGCCGCGCGTATCTCGTCTCAGGCCACGACTGGATGGGCGATGCTACAGGTAAAACCAGCCCTCGGGTTTCCCCAAGGTGGCCCCGCAGGCTCCCCGTTTGGGACCAACACCATCAGCATTGGCCCCCCTGCTATGTAGAAAGAATCCTCGGGTAGCGCTAACTCCCTATGCAATTAATTAATTAATTAAGTTTTTATTATGAGCAAATTAAAACCAATGTTGGGCCTTGCTGGAGAAGTTTTATTCAAAGACGAACTATCAAGGGGTCCCCATATACCCAACCGTGTAAGGAACGCAAAATCAAGGAACATAACGCCGATTTATCGGCTCCTAAGGTGGCATGAGTGGAGAAAAACACCGAGCAAAAGGCCAAGCCTTCCACCCATAGCCAAGTATATAGGTGTGTTAATAATAATAATAATAGATATTGTGATATTCCAACAACAAGTTCCAACATGGAACGATCTTCGTCTTCACCTGCAACTAACAACGCTATAAGAGGGGCTGAGCAAGCGGGTAACATAGCCAAACAACGGTTTTGCTGGGAAGGTGTCAAAGGTTAGAGGTTTCATGGCAACAAGGAGAGGGGCTGACAATAATGATGGGTAGCGCGACATATAACGATAGCATCGAGACAACTAAGCATGGCAATGATAGTAAAGGTATCCAAGGTGATGGTCATCTTGCCTGAGATCCCGCAAGGAAGAAGAACGGTTCCATGAAGTAGACAAAGAAGAAGCCTTGAGGACGAACCACATGTAGACGAACGAATCCTCACGATCGCAACAGAAAAGAACTAACGAGAAGAAAGCACACAACAAGGTAAACACGCCACTCAAGAACAAGACAAGGAGCTCAATCAAGTATGATGCAAGACAAGTCTATATGATGCAATCCATGGCAAGGGATGAAGCACACAAGAACAACATCACCCAACAAGTTTAAATGATGAGGACATGACTACCTTGGATACGACCAAAAATATTGCATACATGTATATTTGTGAGGTGATTTCTAATGCAAACTATGTAACAATTTGTTTATGTTATCCAGAACAAAAATACTTCACAGACTTTTGTGCCATGTCTAATTCCAGGTGCATGGGACATTTGTACAATTCACATATGAAGATAAGGGAAAAAGAGAAGTTTAGGGGCTGTTCAAAAAGTTCTCTCACGTCACTTTTGGGCCAAGAGAAGATAAAGTCCAAGTCTCTCACGTTCTGCATCCAGATTCGGACTGCACAGACATACCTGACTCAAAACGGCAAGAACTCCTTCATACGGACTCCGAATTGGGTGATTCTTTTTTTGTTGGAAACTAGATTTCATACACTTTCCAACCCAATTGGAATCACCTTCAAATTCGTCCGGAGCGTTGAGATACCGACAAAACAATCTGACGCTGCAGCAGAATCCGTGTCAAACTACAAGTCCAAAGGTGTTACATCACCTCTACTTGGGCCCAAGAGCCTTGTACGACCTAGGGTTAGTATTAGACTGCCTTGGGACGTCCTTCCACCTCCTTGGCCGCCACCCCTTGCTCCTATATAAGTAGATCCATCTAGTAGCTTTTTCTTTGGGATTTGTTTAGTCAAAAGTTAGCCATTGCAACTTCGTGTACTTCATTTGTGTCCAACGACCAGACCAAGACCGCTTACGGATCCCCACCTTCATCAATACATCACTTATATTTGCAATATTCAGATTGCTTTATCATATTCTTGCTTGTTCTTCGATTGCATGCAGGAATAGACCTTCGTGGTCAGGCTGATCGTGCTTCTGGCAGTGTCAGTAACCCCTGGAGATTGGTTTAGCGATTGCTAAGGCGCAACGTCGTGCACGTTTGTAGTCGGATCGTCAAAGTCGTCTCCACCAAATCGATAGTTATCATCTCATCGAAAGATCGGGCCCCTCGCCTCTATCATTAAATGAGGCCTAAACAACACATAACAACTCCGGAAGTCCTCATATGCCTATTTAGAAATTGGTCCAGATCTGAGAAAACTTTAAGTTAAATTTGTTAAACAAGAGGTTAACATGCACCATGATGATCTACATGAAATTCTAGTCAAGTTTCATATAAAGTTTGTTTAATTCGGAGCTACAACCTAGAAAATATGAGCAAAACAAGACAAGCATGGCATATGTGCAAGATGCACCCAAATATCAAGCAAACACACTCCAAATAGGGAAACAACATGATATTATGCTTCTACATGCAAAATCACACAAGTTTCATATAGGGCACACTCAAAACGGAGCAACGGTTCAACACATACACATGAAACAAGATATAACAAGAAGCTGAAGTTAACAGCCACATAGCACCTTTGGAGCAAGGTAAATATATGCTACAACACCCAAACATGATAAAAAGAAGCATGGATGTGAAGTAGACATGTTACTTAACAAGCATGAACTTAGAACACACCCAAAAGCTTTCTAGAACACAATTAAACAAGCATGGCAAGTTGCAATAAATTTATCCAGACTTAGCCAAAATCTGGGAAGGCAAAAACATCATCACGATGCTGCCTTCGGAGGCATAAAACAACATGCATACCAACTCAACTAAGTATATAATGATCATGGACATGTAGTAGACATAGCCTAAATCAAACAACTTCATTGGAGCAACTCCATAGGAGGCATGGATCAATAGCAACAAGCTCACCAAATTGATCATGTTGACAAAATCTGACAGCTAAAATTTATAGCAACTTAAGAGCAAGAAATAAATAAGCTACAGCAGGCCATATGCGCAAAGTAAGGCATGAATGGATATAAAATAACATGGAAAACAAGATATGTTCATTGGGCAACCCAACACAAGCATGGATTTGAGTGGGGCATCAAGCAAACATAGCATCAAGTTTAACATGGCAAGATGGCACCTAACATGAATGCTACAACAACCAATATGTAGAGCACTTCACAATGAACATTTTGACATATCATAAGCCTCATTTGGACAAGCATGCACAAAGTTACAAGCATCACAAGTGGGCAAAAAAATTACAGATTACAGCAGTTTTAAACAAGTAGCACTCTTGCAACGATGATTAGGGCATCAAGATGAAGTCAAACAAGAAAGCCACAATAGAACAAAATGAAGAGCATATCACCACGATCATTTTGACATATCATTCACTCATTTTTGGATCACCACACAAAAAGCTACAGGTAGTCAAACATGCACACATTATTTCATTTGCTCAGGGACTTAGTGAAAATAAAATGCAAACAGTAAGAAAAATACACTGGGCCCAAAGCGACTGGCCCAACAGCAAGGGGAAAAAAGGAGGGCCCTCGGGCGGCCTCTGTTGGAAATATGCCCTAGAGGCAATAATAAATTGGTTATTATTATATTTCCTTGTTCACGATAATCGTTTATTATCCATGCTAGAATTGTATTGATAGGAAACTCAGATACATGTGTGGATACATAGGCAAACACCATGTCCCTAGTGAGCCTCTAGATGACTAGCTCGTTGATCAATAGATGGTTACAGTTTCCTGACCATGGACATTGGATGTCATTGATAACGGGATCACATCATTAGGAGAATGATGTGATGGACAAGACCCAATCCTAAGCCTAGCACAGATCGTGTAGTTCGTATGCTAAAGCTTTTCTATATGTCAAGTATCCTTTCCTTAGACCATGAGATTGTGCAACTCCCGGATACCGTAGGAATGCTTTGGGTGTACCAAACGTCACAACGTAACTGGGTGGCTATAAAGGTGCACTACATGTATCTCCGAAAGTGTCTGTTGGGTTGGCACGAATCGAGACTGGGATTTGTCACTCCGTATGACAGAGAGGTATCTCTGGGCCCACTCGATAGGACATCATCATAATGTGCACAATATGTGATCAAGGAGTTGATCACGGGATGATGTGTTACGGAACGAGTAAAGAGGCTTGCCGGTAACGAGATTGAGCAAGGTATCGGTATACCGACGATCGAATCTCGGGCAAGTGCTATACCGATAGACAAAGGGAATCGTATACGGGATTGATTGAATCCTTGACATCGTGGTTCATCCGATGAGATCATCGTGGAACATGTGGGAGCCAACATGGGTATCCAGATCCCGCTGTTGGTTATTGGCCGGAGAGTTGTCTCGGTCATGACTACATGGTTCCCGAGCCCGTAGGGTCTACACACTTAAGGTTCGATGACGCTAGGGTTATAGGGAAAGTATGTACGCGGTTACCGAATGTTGTTCGGAGTCCCGGATGAGATCCCGGACGTCACGATTAGTTCCGGAATGGTCCGGAGGTAAAGATTCATATATGGGAAGTCCCGTTTTGGTCACCGGAAAAGTTTCGGGCGATATCGGTAATGTACCGGGACCACCGGGAGGGTCCCGGGGGTCCACAAGGTGGGGCCACCAGCCCCAGAAGGCTGCGTGGGCTAAGTGTGGGAGGGGACCAGCCCCAAGGGGGCTGGTGCGCCCCCCCACCAAGTCCCTAGGCGCATGGAGAGTGGAGGGGGGCAAACCCTAGGTCCAGATGGGCCTTAAGGCCCACCCTAGGGCGCCCCCTCTCTCTCCCCCCCTTGGCCGCACCCTAGATGGGTTTTTTTAGGGCTGGCCGCACCCCTAGGGGTGGGAAACCCTAAAGGGGGCGCAGCCCTCCCTTCCCCCTATATATATGTGAGGTTTTGGGGCTGCTAGACACACGAGAACGTCTCCCTCTTGGCGCAGCCCTACCCCTCTCCCTCCTCGTCTCTTGCAGCGCTTGGAGAAGCCCTGCTGGAGTCCCGCGCTCCTCCACCACCACCACGCCGTCGTGCTGCTGTTGGATGGAGTCTTCCCCAACCTCTCCCTCTCTCCTTGCTGGATCAAGGCGTGGGAGACGTCACCGGGCTGCACGTGTGAAGAACGCGGAGGCACCGTCCGTTCGGTGCTAGGATCTTCGGCGATCTGAATCGCGGCGAGTACGACTCCATCAACCGCGTTCTTGAACGCTTCCGCTTAGCGATCTACAAGGGTATGTGGATCCAACTCTCCTCTCGTAGATGCATCTCCTAGATTGATCTTGGTGAACGTAGGAAAATTTTTGTTTCCCATGCAACGTTCCCCAACAGTGGCATCATGAGCTAGGATCTTGCGTAGATGTTTTCACGAGTAGAACACAAAGGGGTTTGTGGGCGTTGATGTTTATATTGCTTCCCTCCTTGGTCTTTCTTGATTCAACGGTATTATGGGATGAAGCGGCCCGGACCAACTTTACATGTCCACGTACATGAGACCGGTTCCATCGACAGACATGCGACTTTTGTTGCATAAGATGGCTGGCGGGTGTCTGTCTCTCCTATCTTAGTTGAATCGGAATAGACAAAGGCGGTCCTTGTAGAAGGTTAAATAGCAACTTAAATATCACCGTTGTGGCTTTGCGTAGGTAAGAAGCGTTCTTGCTAGATACCCATAGCAGCCACGTAAAACATGCAACAACAAATTAGAGGACGTCTAACTTGTTTTTGCAGGGTATGTATGTGATATGATATGGCCAATGACATGATGAGATATATTTTGATGTATGAGATGATCATGTTGTAATAGTTAATATCGACTTGCATGTCGATGTATACGGCAGCCGGCAGGAGCCATAGGGTTGTCTTTAATTTTTGTATGACCTGCGTGTCAATCATTAAGCGCTATGTAATGCTTTACTTTATCGCTAAACGGTAGCAATAGTAGTAAGAGCATGGTGGGCGCGCGACAACCCCGATGGCGACACGATGATGGAGATCATGATGATGGGGATCATGGTGTTACGCCGGTGACGATGGAGATCATGCCGGTGCTTTGGAGATGGAGATCAAAAGCACGAGTTGATGGTCATATCATGTCACTTATGATTTGCATGTGATGTTAATCCTTTTATGCATCTTATTTTGCTTAGGACGGCGGTAGCATTATAAGATGATCCCTCACTAAAATTTCAAGATGAAATTGTGTTCCCCCCGAGTGTGCGCCGTTGCGAAGGTTCGTCGTTTCGAAGCACCACGTGATGATCGGGTGTGATAGACTCTACGTTCGCATACAACGGGTGCAAGCCAGTTTTGCACATGCAGAACACTCGGGTTAGACTTGACGAGCCTAGCATGTACAGACATGGCCTCGGAACACGGAAGACCGAAAGGTCGAGCATGAGTCATATAGTAGATATGATCAACATGAAGATGTTCACCATTGACACCACCTCATCTCACGTGATGATCGGACTTGGGTTGGTGGATTTGGATCGTGTCACGCTCGGATGACCAGAGGGATGTCAATTTGAGTGGGAGTTATAAGTAATTTGATTAGTTAAACTCACTTATCATGAACAATAGTCTAAGTTGCCTTTGCAAATTATGTTGTAGACCAATAACTGCGTTGTAGCTCCCTGTTTAATACTATCCTAGAGAAAGACTAAGTTGAAAGATATTGTAAGCAATGATGCGGACTGGGTCCGTAGTCCGAGGAGTGTCCTCACTGCTGCACAGAAAGCTTACGTCTTTGATGCACCGCTCGATGTGCAAACCCCTACAACGTTGTCTGTGGATGTTGTGAACACCTGACAGAGACGTCCTGATGACTACTTGATAGTTTAGTGCACCATACTTTACGGCTTAGAATCGGGATTCCAATGACGTTTTGAACGCCATAGAACATATGAGATGTTCTAAGAGCTGAAATTGGGATTTCAGGCTCATGCCCGTGTTGAGAGGTATGAGACCTCTGACAAGTTCCTTTGCCAAAAAGATGGAGGAGAATAGCTCAACTAGTGAGCATGTGCACAGAATGTCTGGGTGCTGAAATCACTTGAACCAAGTGGGAGTTTATCTTCCAGGTGAGATAGTGGTTGACAGAATTCTCTAGACACTATCACCAAGCTACTAGAACTTCGTGATGAACTATGACATGCAAAGGATGGTGATAATCCCGGTGCTGTCAGCGGTTCTTAGTACCGCAAAAGTAGAGATCAAGAAGGAGCATCAAGTGTTGATGGTTTATCAAGACCACTGGTTTCAAAAGGGTAAGGGCTAGAAGGGAAACTTCATGAATGGCAAGCCTGTTGTCGCTCTGATGAAGGAACCCATGGTTGAACCCAAACCTCGAGACTAAGTGCTTCGATTGTAAGGGTAACGGTCACATGGTAGCGGAATTACCCCAAATACATGGTAGATAAGAAAAGCTGGCAACTTCAACAAAGTATATTTGATATACGTGTTATTGATGTGTACCTTACTAGTACTCCTTGTAGCACATGGGTATTGGATACCGGTTCAGTTGCTATTATTAGTGACTTGAAGCAAAAGGCTACGGACTGAACGGAGACTAGCTAAGGGCGAGGTGACGATGTGTTGGAAGTGTTTCCCAGGATGATAAGATCACCATCGCACGCTCCCTCTATTTTCGGGATTAGTGTTGAACCTAGATAAATGTTATCAGGTGCCTACGTTGAGCATGAATATGATTAGATCATGTTCATTGCAATACGGTTATTCATTTAAGTTAGAGAATAATGGTTATTCTGTTTACATGAATAATACCTTTATGGTCATGCACCCAATGGTTTATTGAATCTTGATTATAGCAATACACATGATGATAATATTAATGCCAAAAGATGTAGAGTTAATAATGATAGTACCACTTTCTTGTGGCACTGCCGCTTAGGTCATTTTGGCATAAAATGCATGAAGAAACTCCATGCTGATGGATGTTTGGAGTCACTTGATTTTGAATCGCTTGACACATGCGAGCCATGCCTCATGGGCAGGATGACTGAGATCTCGTTTTCAGGTACAATGAAACGGGTAAGTGACTTATTGGAAATCATACATGCTGATGTATGTGATCCAATGAGAATTAAGGCGTGTGGTGGATATCGTTATTTTCTCATCTTCACTGACGATTTGAGTAGATATGGTATATTTACTTAATGAAGCAAAAGTCTGAAACGTTTGAAAGGTTCAAAAATTTCAGAGTGAAGATTAAGAATCATCATAACAAGAAGATCATGTTCCTACGATCTGATCAAGGGGATATTATCTGAGTTATGAGTTTGGCAATCACTTAAGACATTGTGGAATTGTTTCACAGTTGAAGTCCCCTGGAACACCATAGCGTAATGGTGTGTCCGGACATCGTAATCGAACCTTATGAGATATGGTGCGATCTATGGTGTGTCTTACCGATCTACCGCTATTATTTTAAGGTTATGCATTAGAGACAGCTGCATTCACTTTATATAGGGCACCATCTAAGTCCGTTGAGACGACGTCGTATGGTTTGGCAAGAAACCAAAGTTGTCGTTTTCTTAAATGTTTGGGGCTGCGATGCTTATGGCTTCAGCCAGGAAAAGCTCGAACCCAAAGCGGACAAATACATCTTCATAGGATACCCAAAGGTAACAGTTGGGTATACCTTCTATCTCAGATCCAAGGACAAAAATGTTTGTCGCTAAGAACGGGTCCTTTCTCGAGAAGGAGTTTCTCTCGAAAGAATTGAGTGGGAGGAAGATAGAACTTGATGAGGTTGTCGAACCCTCACTTCAACTGGAGAGTAGTGCAACACAGAAAGATGTTTCTGTGGAATCTACGACAGTTGAAGAGGAAACTAATGATAGTGATCATGAAGCTCCAGATCAAGTTGCTATCGAACCTCGTAGGTTGACAAGGATATGTACTACTCCTGAGTGGTACGTTGATCCTGTCTTAGAGGTCATGTTGTTGGACAACGATGAACCTACGAACTATGGAGAAGCGATGGTGGGCCCATATTCCGACAAATGGTTAGAAGCCAATAAATCTGAGATAGGATCCATGTATCAAAACAAAGTATGGACTTTGGTGGACTTGCCCTATGATCGGCAAGCCATTGAGACAAATGGATCTTTAAGACTAAGACGGACGTGGACGGTAATGTCACCGTCTATGAAGCTCGACTTGTGGCGAAGAGTTTTTCCACAAGTTCAAGGAGTTGACTACGATGAGATTTTCTCACCCGTAGCGATGCTTAAGTCCGTCGGAATCATGTTAGCATTAGCTGCATTTATGAAATCTGGCAGATGGATGACAAAACAAGTTTCCTTACCAGTTTTCGTAAGGAAAGGTTGTATGTGATACAATCAGAAAGGTTTTGTCGATCCTAAGGATTCTAAAAGATATGCTAGCTCCAACGATCCTTCCATGGACTAGAGCAAGCATCTCGGAGTCGGAATATACACTTTGATGGAGTGATCAAAGTTTTTGGGTATACAAAGTTTGGTGGAAACTTGTATTTGCAATAAAGTGAGTGGGAGCACTACAACATTTCTGATAAGTATATGTGAATGACATATTGTTGATCCGAAATGATGTAGAATTTCTGGAAAGCATAAAGGGTTGTTTGAAATGAGTTTTTCAAAGGAAGACCTGGATAAAGCTGCTTACATATTGGGCATCAAGATCTATACAGATAGATCAAGACGCCTGATGTTACTTTCAAAAGAACACACACCTTTGACATGATTTTGAAGGAGTTCAAAATAGATCAGTCAAAGAAGGAGTTCTTACCTGAGTTAAAAGGTGTGAAGTTGAGTAAGACTCAAAACTTGACCACGGCAGAAGGAAGAGGAAGGACGAAGGTCGTCCCCTATGCTTTTGTCATAGGCTCTATACGGTATGCCATGCTAAGTACCGCACCTGATGTGTGCCTTGCCACATGTCTGGCAAGAGGGTACAAAGGTGATCCAGGAGTGGATTACTAGATAGTGGTCAAAATTATCCTTAGAGGAATAAGGAAATGTTTCTCGGTTATGGAGGTGATAAAGAGTTCGACGTAAAGAGTTACGTCGATGCAAGCTTAACACCTATCCGGACAACTCTAAGTGGAGATACCGGATACGTATAATGGAGCAACAGTTTGGAATAGCTCCAAGTGGAACGTGGTAGCAGCATCTACGATATGACATAAAGTTTTGCGAAGTACATAGGGATCTGAATGTTGCAGACCCGTTGACTACAACCTCTCTCACAAGCATAACATGATCAAACCCAGAACTCATTGAGTGTTAATCACATATTGATGTGAACTAGATTACTGACTCTAGTAAACTCTTTGGATGTTAGTCACATGGCGATGTGACCTATGAGTGTTAATCACATGGCGATGTGAACTATATTATTGACTCTAGTGCAAGTGGGAGACTGTTGGAAATATGCCCTAGAGGCAATAATAAATTGGTTATTATTATATTTCCTTGTTCACGATAATCGTTTATTATCCATGCTAGAATTGTATTGATAGGAAACTCAGATACATGTGTGGATACATAGGCAAACACCATGTCCCTAGTGAGCCTCTAGATGACTAGCTCGTTGATCAATAGATGGTTACAGTTTCCTGACCATGGACATTGGATGTCATTGATAACGAGATCACATCATTAGGAGAATGATGTGATGGACAAGACCCAATCCTAAGCCTAGCACAGATCGTGTAGTTCGTATGCTAAAGCTTTTCTATATGTCAAGTATCCTTTCCTTAGACCATGAGATTGTGCAACTCCCGGATACCGTAGGAATGCTTTGGGTGTACCAAACGTCACAACGTAACTGGGTGGCTATAAAGGTGCACTACATGTATCTCCGAAAGTGTCTGTTGGGTTGACACGAATCGAGACTGGGATTTGTCACTCCGTATGACGGAGAGGTATCTCTGGGCCCACTCGGTAGGACATCATCATAATGTGCACAATATGTGATCAAGGAGTTGATCACGGGATGATGTGTTACGGAACGAGTAAAGAGGCTTGCCGGTAACGAGATTGAGCAAGGTATCGGTATACCGACGATCGAATCTCGGGCAAGTGCTATACCGATAGACAAAGGGAATCGTATACGGGATTGATTGAATCCTTGACATCGTGGTTCATCCGATGAGATCATCGTGGAACATGTGGGAGCCAACATGGGTATCCAGATCCCGCTGTTGGTTATTGGCCGCAGAGTTGTCTCGGTCATGACTACATGGTTCCCGAGCCCGTAGGGTCTACACACTTAAGGTTCGATGACGCTAGGGTTATAGGGAAAGTATGTACGCGGTTACCGAATGTTGTTCGGAGTCCCGGATGAGATCCCGGACGTCACGAGGAGTTCCGGAATGGTCCGGAGGTAAAGATTCATGATAGAGGCGAGGGGCCCGATCTTTCGATGAGATGATAACTATCCATTTGGTGGAGACGACTTTGACGATCCGACTACAAACGTGCAAGACGTTGCGCCTTAGCAATCGCTAAACCAACTCCGAGAGGTTATTGACCACGCCGGAGCACGATCAACCTGACCACGAAGGTCTATTCCTGCAAGCAATCAAAGAACAAGCAAGAATATGATAAGCAATCGGAATATTGCGAATATGGATGAAGTATTGATAAGAGTGGGGTTTCATAAGCGGTCTTGGTCTGATCGTTGGACACAAACGAAGTACACGAAGTTGCAGCGATGGCTAACTTTAACTAAATAAAACCCAAGTCTAAACGGTGCCTTAAGGGCTGTATTTATAGGGGAAAATAGAGGGTATTTTGTCCACCCTTGGCAAGGTGGGACTAAAACACCTCCTAAGTCGTTTCCCCTACAATATGGGCTCTAAAAAAACCAAACGAGCGGTATCTCGAAAATACATGGGCCTAGCCCAAAACTAAGGTGACACAGCACCAGTAATAAGCTATGGACGAAATTTATGAAAGACATGTTGTATATTTCGTCCATCCTCTTGTATGTCATCATGGTGGCTTCAAAGTGCGGAAATCTCCTCCAGAAACTCCATTCTTGATCCCTCCGCGTGCGCCTTCATCATAGGGCTTAATCATGCTCCAGTGTTTATACTTCTTGTCCATGCTAGGTGCTTCAACTGTAACCAACACAAATATATCTAAGTTAGGAAGCATCACATCCTCATGAACATTAGAAACATTACCAAGAAACGAAAGTACCTGATAATTTAACTGGCGTGCGCGAGCTCTAGTAATTGGTCCAATAGGTATAGTAGCAGGGGTTGTGGGCGTAACTGTGCTAGCCATGTCCTCATCATCCTCCCCTTCTTGAAAACAAAGCCGTCCTCGGCGTTGCTTAATCTAAAATATGACTAACAAAAGAGACAAGGTGTACAGGTTGTATATGTATATGTCATCCATTTTTACCGATCTAAGTTGTGGCGCATGTAACACAGTTATACAAGAGCACCCTTCCAAAGTCGTGAAATATAAAGTTAATATATTGTCACAGGAAGTCAAAGGCATAAAAATATTGCAACTCAAATTGCACATATAAGTGAAGCTCTTGATCGTAACAAATGATTGGCAATGCTCATCATTAAACCATCCCAACCTTGATGAACCATCACCAAGATTAGAGGTCATATCAAAATGATTAAACACATGCATAATTATTTTCAAACGTATTTGATCCAAATCAGAGTTATTTCCTGATTCACATGGCTCTTTTGCATCAAAAAGTAATTCAATGGGTGCACTCAAAATGGTTGTTATTGCATTCGTTGGATCACATGGCAAAGTCAAGTCATGAACATAGTCCTCCAAAATAGGCGGTGTGATCAAAGTAGTGGGTAACTCATCACATGGTGCATTTAAATTGACAAGGCATTCATCATACACATGTGGAGGTGGAAGATCAGTACCTTCGTCATTACCTCTTATGATCAACTCGTATGATGCAGGCACTCTCGATGGTGACGTGTCACATGGTGGTGGTGACGT
>LR738714.1:269725811-269895767 GCA_902687465.1 Secale cereale | reverse complement strand
TAGTCCTCATAACAACGGATGTGGTTGTCATAGTACGCCTATTAGTTGAAGGAACAACCGTATCGACTCTGGGAATGTGCACCTTGCGCTTGTTCTCCTTGGGTGCCACACGTCGCTTTATTTCCTGTTCAGCTTTGCAAGCAAGACGAAACAAATGGTCCATAGGATAACACTCTTCATGAATAAGTAACTCCTGAATATCACAATTTAATCCTGCCCAAAATCTATCCATAAAATCGTCTTCACTTTCTTGTAAAGAGGAATGTAACAAGGTAGTTTGTAAATCATCATAATATTTCGTTACGGTGTCACTACCTTGTTTTAAATGTTGCAACTTTGTAAGCATGTCACGAGTATAATAAGCAGGGACGAAAGTATGTCGCATGGCAAGTTTCAAAGCATTCCAAGTAGTAGGTATATAATTAGGGTGTAACCGACAATATTCACTCCACCAAACTAAAGCATAACCAATGAAAGAACCAACCGCAACCTGAAGTTTTTTACGTTCATCAAAACTATGGGAAGAAAATATATTATTTATGTCAAACTCCCATTCAATATATAAAGCGGGTCTAAAACGGCCATTAAACGATGGTATAGAAATATTAACCTGATCATGTGCATTTGGATGTTTGTCCACCTCTCGTGACGGTTGTGGTATGTCCTTAGGTGGTGGCACGTCTCCCGCGATCGATAAAGCCCATGAATTTACTCTGGACCCTGTCATGATTAGTAGAAACAAGAAACAAAATCCAAAAATAATGTTCCTATGAACTACTAGGATGTGGTGGTAAAACGCTCACAGTATAGCAAATATCAAAGACTTACAAGTTCTTACCATGCAGCAGGTGGTGACCGGCAACCAGCGGTGTCAATAACTCTCAAACTTGATAAAGCGATTGTCAGGTGAACATATGTATGCACGGTGTAGAAAATATGTGGAGCTGGGTTGGCTTTATATATGTGGAAAAAAAATGCTACAACCACGTTAATTAATGCAAGCTGAAAATTCGTTCAAAGTGGTCGAGTGCTGGTCCTAGGCTAGACTGTACTAGAGACGCGAGCCTATGACACAAATGAATTCACGATGCTCCACTAATAATTTTTTTTACAATGGTAGACACGGCGATGGATGTGGCTGAAAATAAAGATCCTCAGAAATAGAGCAAACAGAAACGTGCCTGACACAAAAAAACCAACGGGCAATAGAGAAATCGTGTGGCCCACTCCTTGATCCAAGTCAACTTTTAGGCACAAGTATACTAGTCACGTACCCCTCCTTCAATTAGCTAGTCTTGTTTTTTTTAAGCAACACCACAAAGGGATCAAGTCAACCACTGCAAACCGTCCCACAAAAATCCACTAGATGCGAAACACCAATGGACTTGCCTGTTTTTTTTAGGCCGATCAGACTTCCTTTTCTTTTAAAACTTTCCTTTTTTCTTTAGGACTTCTCACAACAGCGGATCAAATCCTAAGAAAAAAAATATTTGCCGGATTCCAACTACCAAACGCCCGATTCCTTCCCTTTTTTTCGTCAAAAGCTTCCTTCCAAACAGCACAAAATGCTACGTAAAAAAAACAGATCCGCAGCTTTCCTTTTTCTTCTTCTTCCAAACGTGGAAACAACCACCTCTCCTTGATTTACGTGCAGATTTGTTTCCTTATTTCCAAATAAATAATAGATCTCTTTCCTCCTTTAATCTTTCTTGACTTATTCAGATCACCGCTAACAATTGATCGGTCAGTTTCTTTTTTACTTGCAAATCCAAACGTGGCAACTATTGATTTTTTTTGTATTACTTTCCAAGTAAGTAGCACACAATCCACACGTCCTTCCTTATATCCCTTATTTTCAATGGAAAAAGCCCATCAAAATCGCCACCAGCCAAACCGATTGGCAGTTGTCCTTTTTTCCCTTCCTAAAGTAAAGTAGCAACGTGGGGGAATCACGTCCCAAATCCCAACGGATTTGCCCTTTTCTGGCCGACTCAATATCATTCCTTTTCAATCTCCAACGTGGCTGAGTAGCACACTTTTCCACCGTGAAATATTTCCTTCCCCAGGCCAGATTCGGAGCTGTAATTTTTTTTTTGGCTGGCCAGAACTTGCCAAGACCGAATCTGGTAGTAGTACACCTCACGGTTTCCAACAAAAACAATCCCGGTACAGATTCGGCCGAACCCTTTTTTTTACTCTTTTTCTACTGCGATCTCAACTTCCCAATATGCATGCACAACCGATCAGGAATTTTTCGTTATCTCTCTCCATGATGAACCGTAAGACGATGATGGCAACAAACGTCAAAAGTGACTGGATGGTGATGATGGTGGTGTACAAAATAGGGGTCGCGGAAGATGACAATGAAGTGGATGATGGTGTGAGCGGACACAACGTGAAAAATATGTGACTAGAACTCGAAACTCTAAAAGACTAGACACTAAAAGCAGCAACTCGACACACGATGCAACCAAAAATTCAACAATGCAAAAACTAAGTGATAATAGCGAAAGGCTCAGACTGTCTGGGATACGGATGAACTAATCTAACTCTTTTTTTGTGGCTTTTTCTTGGACTCTAGGTATGAAGAACAGATGCAACCTGACTACGAAAAACTGGAAAATCTCACCGAGCAACCTGAAAACTGATACCACTTGATAGAGGCGAGGGGCCCGATCTTTCGATGAGATGATAACTATCGATTTGGTGGAGACGACTTTGACGATCCGACTACAAACGTGCAAGACGTTGCGCCTTAGCAATCGCTAAACCAACTCCGAGAGGTTATTGACCACGCCGGAGCACGATCAACCTGACCACGAAGGTCTATTCCTGCAAGCAATCAAAGAACAAGCAAGAATATGATAAGCAATCGGAATATTGCGAATATGGATGAAGTATTGATAAGAGTGGGGTTTCATAAGCGGTCTTGGTCTGATCGTTGGACACAAACGAAGTACACGAAGTTGCAGCGATGGCTAACTTTAACTAAATAAAACCCAAGTCTAAACGGTGCCTTAAGGGCTGTATTTATAGGGGAAAATAGAGGGTATTTTGTCCACCCTTGGCAAGGTGGGACTAAAACACCTCCTAAGTCGTTTCCCCTACAATATGGGCTCTAAAAAAACCAAACGAGCGGTATCTCGAAAATACATGGGCCTAGCCCAAAACTAAGGTGACACAGCACCAGTAATAAGCTATGGACGAAATTTATGAAAGACATGTTGTATATTTCGTCCATCCTCTTGTATGTCATCATGGTGGCTTCAAAGTGCGGAAATCTCCTCCAGAAACTCCATTCTTGATCCCTCCGCGTGCGCCTTCATCATAGGGCTTAATCATGCTCCAGTGTTTATACTTCTTGTCCATGCTAGGTGCTTCAACTGTAACCAACACAAATATATCTAAGTTAGGAAGCATCACATCCTCATGAACATTAGAAACATTACCAAGAAACGAAAGTACCTGATAATTTAACTGGCGTGCGCGAGCTCTAGTAATTGGTCCAATAGGTATAGTAGCAGGGGTTGTGGGCGTAACTGTGCTAGCCATGTCCTCATCAATTCATATATGGGAAGTCCCGTTTTGGTCACCGGAAAAGTTTCGGGCGATATCGGTAATGTACCGGGACCACCGGGAGGGTCCCGGGGGTCCACAAGGTGGGGCCACCAGCCCCAGAAGGCTGCGTGGGCTAAGTGTGGGAGGGGACCAGCCCCAAGGGGGCTGGTGCGCCCCCCCACCAAGTCCCTAGGCGCATGGAGAGTGGAGGGGGGCAAACCCTAGGTCCAGATGGGCCTTAAGGCCCACCCTAGGGCGCCCCCTCTCTCTCCCCCCCTTGGCCGCACCCTAGATGGGTTTTTTTAGGGCTGGCCGCACCCCTAGGGGTGGGAAACCCTAAAGGGGGCGCAGCCCTCCCTTCCCCCTATATATATGTGAGGTTTTGGGGCTGCTAGACACACGAGAACGTCTCCCTCTTGGCGCAGCCCTACCCCTCTCCCTCCTCGTCTCTTGCAGCGCTTGGCGAAGCCCTGCTGGAGTCCCGCGCTCCTCCACCACCACCACGCCGTCGTGCTGCTGTTGGATGGAGTCTTCCCCAACCTCTCCCTCTCTCCTTGCTGGATCAAGGCGTGGGAGACGTCACCGGGCTGCACGTGTGAAGAACGCGGAGGCACCGTCCGTTCGGTGCTAGGATCTTCGGCGATCTGAATCGCGGCGAGTACGACTCCATCAACCGCGTTCTTGAACGCTTCCGCTTAGCGATCTACAAGGGTATGTGGATCCAACTCTCCTCTCGTAGATGCATCTCCTAGATTGATCTTGGTGAACGTAGGAAAATTTTTGTTTCCCACGCAACGTTCCCCAACAGCCTCACCTAGTGGGCTAAGGCCCAGCAGTGGAGACGGGCTGGGCCGGCAGTGTGGCCGAAGGCTGGGCCTGAGGAGGCCGGAGGCCCACGCGGGCGCGCGTTGGCTGTGCGGGGCCCTTCCTCCCCCGATCCAGAGGACGGCGAGCCGGCGGCGTGGCGTAGAGGCTGCACAGGCGTCGATCCGGTGACGGCGAGGAGGACGCAGGAGGCCAGGGGACGAGGGAGGTCGCGGGGATGCCGGATCCGGTCGACGGGTGGCCGGATCTGGGCGGAGGCGGAGCAGGGAGGCCGGTGGTGAACTCCACCGAGCGGCGGCGGCGCGCCTGATCCTGTGGCGAAGTGAGAAAGAGCGCGGTGAGGGAGAGATGGAGGAGAGGACGAGATGGGAGGCGGGGACCTGGCGTCGAGGTGCTCGTCGGCGGCGGCTCACCGGCCAGCGCAGAGGGCGGCGGTTCGGCGCGGGAGGTCAGGGTGAGCGGGAGGCTGGCGAGCGGGAGGCTGGCGAGCGGGATGCTCGGGAGGAGCGGGGCGCGGCGGGCGCCTCGGCCCGGTTCGCGGCTCGGGCGGGCCCTGAGCGGGCCTGACGGGCCAGCGGCGCGAGGAAGGCTGGAGGGGCGACGTGGCGCCTCCTGAGTGGAGGAGGGGCTGCTCATGGGGCTGGGGAGCCAATGGCGATGCGCCACGTGGCGCTGGTGAGGTGGCGGCGACGCTGGGTGGTTGACTAGCGGCGACAAGTGGCGAGGGGGGCTTGGAGCTGCACGGAATTTGAGGCAGGGGAGGCTAGAGGTAGGGGAAGAGGTAGGGGATGCCAAAAATGGCAAGGGGGTCTATATATAGCAAAATTGCTAGGGTTTGGGGGTATTTGCTCCATTTCGGACCGTACGATCTCGATCGTGAGGCTCCGAGCGGAGGGGGAGTTAGGCAGGCCTAGATGGGTTGTGTTGGAGGCTTCGGAATGAGAAGAGAGGGATGAAGAGAGGCCCGCGGGGTTTTCGGAGACCGAAAATGTCCACCGAATTAACCGGCGACTAGTGCCGCTATATTAAACGGTTGGGCTATCAAACGAGCTCCGGATGCGACGAAATTTGACAGGCGGTTTGTCTACACTATAATTAGACCACACGCCAAGTGATGACCCACAACCGTAAGGGATCTATTGCAGCGTTTTCGATAAGTAAGAGTGTCGAACCCAACGAGGAGCAGAAGGTATTGATAAGCGATTCTGAGCAAGGAATTACTGCAAGCGTTGAAAGATAACTTTTTAGGGGTTTTCTTGATATAAGCAACAGGAAAGTAAAAGCAAGCAAAGTAAAAGGCACTGAAGAGTAACAAGTGGTCCAATCCTTTCTGAGCAAAGGAGAGGCCTAGCAACTGAACTTATATAGGCTAAAGCGTTATTGAGGACACACGGGAGAGGTAGTCATGTGCTTTCGCCATATTCCGTATCGGTACTATGTTATGTGTTGATAAGTGTTGAGTGGGTGGATCTATGCTAGTACACTCTCTAGACTAAGATGAGTGCACTCTTATGATTAAACACCTTGCAAGCATCCGCAAATACAAGATAGTATTTAAGGCACAAGCCTAACCATAGCAATACGATCGATGATCCATCGTTCCCTTGTGCAAAAGCGTGCGAACTGGGGTTCAGGTTTCTGTCACTCCGGCAACCCACCGTAAGCATTCTTTGTACACAATGTATTCCCCTAGGTCCTTAATAAGGCGAAGTGTTGAGTGTTCGACTCACACAACACCACTAGTAGAATAACAACACAACTTAAGTATCAAACAACACATATTACTTCAACAGCATATGACTACTAACAACAAGACTTTTCCCATGTCCTCAAGAACTAAGGTAACTACTCACAAGACATAAAAGAGATCATGATCAGTGGAGATAAATGGATGATAAACAATCTGGACATAATGATATTTCTCCAACAAAACTCAATAGCATTCACCACAAAGTAGTAATCAACACCGATGGAGTTGAGAGGATAGATAGTACGGGTTACAACACAAGTTGCAATTGTGAGATGAGATTTGGATGAAGATGGAGATGGTGCTGATGTTGAGGATGATGTTGATTATGATCTCGATGATGCCCGTGACGATGGTGATGACGATGGCGATGATCTCCCCTTCCGGGAGGTGATCTCCCCGGCGAAATCTACTCGCCGGAGATGGCTTTTTCTTCTCTGTAGGTTTCCGCCACAGAGCGGCGGCGGAACTCCGTCAAAACTCTTCTTTTTAGGGTTTTCGGATAACGAGGAGTACATAGGCAAAAGGGGGTAGCCGGAGGTGGGCCAGGGGCTCCAGGCGCCCCCAGGCGCGGCCAGGGGTGGGGCCGCCCCCCCAAGGCGCCTGGACGCCCTATGGCCCCCCTCCGGTTGCCCTTTTGCGTGCCTTCGTGATCCGTCTGGAAAATACCCTCCGTCGATTTTCAGGTAATTTCGAGGTATTCTTCTTCAGCAACTCAGCGTCCACTTTTTACCGCTGAATCCTGCGTCTGCTGCTTCGGCACCGGAAAGATGCAAACTGTGAAAAATAGGCCAAAACAACATAAGAACATCATCGTAATGTGAAATGTATCAATGAATAAGGATAATTTTCGATATAAAATAGTGATGCATTTTGGACGTATCAACACCCCCAAGCTTAGACTTCGCTTGTCCCCAAGCGAATACTGAGCTCGGTAAACCTGTCCACAAGTTTAGAGAGTGAAGTGTCGATAAATAGAATACGGACAAGAAGCATCACAGTTTCTTCACCAACTCAAATATCCTCAACAGCAATCTTCAACTCATAAGGCCCTTATAAAAGAGTGGTAACACTTATATTCGGAAGTAGGGCTAAGGAAACTCATCAAATCATGGCAAACATGTCCTTTGGTCAAAGAACAACTAATAGCTTTTACTTTTGCTCTTTCTCTTTATGTTTTGATGAGGTTAATTGAAGCTTTTGAAAGAACATGTTATTAGGCAAGAAGTGAAGGTGTTAACACAAAGGAAGATGTTTGCCTTAGCTGGCTTGACAAACAACTTACTTATCAAACGATAATGTCAACAAGGATATGATATGACAAATATTAATGCAACTTTATATGAATGAGTCCTCGTCAACATCAATTGTATGCTCTCTTTAAGAATAGAAGGAAGTAGGAATAACTGACTCCACCTAAAACTAAGAGATAGGCCCTGCTCTGGGGAAGTAGGGAAAACTCATGTGCTATCCTTAAATCAAACATAATGAAAACAAGTTTTGAGAGGTGCATGATTTGTCAACGAATGCTAATGGATAACTCAATTACTTCTCGAGCTGGACAAGTTTCGAGGAACGGCTCCCGTTCGGGGACGATCACATCCCCTAAATCTCCTTTGTTTATCACTGCCAAAGTTTTCTGATTTCTCATGAACAAAGCGTGAAGGAGGGTTTGTTTGTTGTATATATTTTTTTAAATGAGCCGGGCGCACTCTTTGCCAGTTCCTTCTCGTATTAGGGGTTTGCAGATTAGACATGCAATCCCGGGGAGAAACTTGTCCAACTCAAAAAGATCATGAATTAACTATTACTTCCTCATGAGCTAAAACAGAGGCACAAAATAAAAGATTTTGAACATTTAAGGATAACACATAAATTCTATACTTCAGGAGGTGGCAGTGGAATACCACGAATAGGAAGGTATGGTGGACTCATATGGAAAGTATTGGTTTAAGGGTATGGATGCACAAGCAGAATTCCGCTTAGTACAGAGTTAGGCTAGCAAAGGTTTTGAGAGAACAGACAATTGATGATGACTAAGATGCAAAGCAATATAAAGCATAAACATTGAAATAAGCATAACACATCAAGTTGTCTTCCTTGTCAGCATAACACTTCAAGCATAATAACATAAAGGTTTTGGCTATGTCGATACTTTAAGAAAATCATGCTTGTTGTTATGACCAAAGCTATGTTTGCCAAGATTAAATAAAGTTTTCACAGCCATACCTGATATAAGGTCAATACTCCCCATAAGAATCATCATATAAGGTCGATTGCGTGAAGAGAATACCGAGTGCAGCAAAGGAACCAATAGACTTCTCATTAATATTCCATCATAGACGACTCCACACTCACGGATACAATCTCTCCACCGAAGGAGTGATAGACCTCAATGCACACACCTATTTCATATAATAACCTCCCTAGACATGATACGACTCTACTTGACTCTAAAAGACAAAAGATAAAGATAAAGATACCGGGCACTCCCCCAAGCTTGGAACAAGCCAAGGGAATGCCGTTACCCAAGGAGATTTCACTCCTCATTCTTGTTGACGTTGATCACGTAGTCCTCGGCGAAGCGCTTCCATGGAAGGGGTTCTCCAGTCTCATATGAGAAGTTTGTCTCCTGAATCCTGCATGCAGCACCCATACCCATGCGCATAAACCTTAGTTCATACTCACAGTTTTGGTGATGTAGATCATAAATTTTCCCTTGGAGCTCTTTAATTCTTTCTTCAGATGCGGTGATGCTTTCCCACATCTCCTTCATCTCCTTCAGGAAGTAGGTCTTCAGCTCGTTGATGATGTCAAAGTTAGCTTCAACACTACGCTCGATCATCTTCTTGTACTTGAAGACTTCTTGCTCCACTTCTTCTAGCCTGGCCTGGATGCTCCCCTCCTTGATAGGTCCCTTCAGATCTTCTTGATGGAGGACACCGTCCTCCATCCGAACAACCTGAGGGTGCTTCTTCACCTCAGCGAGGTAAGGGTTGATGACGTTGACGACGAACTTGTCCTTGGGGGAACTTGGAGAAGCCATGGCACCTAGATTCAGCTGAAAGATTCCCTGGCAGAAACAAATCGAAAAGAAAACACACAAAATCGCAAGATACGTTGCCGGAACAATCCGGACAAATATATAGCAAAAATTTATGCACAGAAAGGAAGGTAACAGGCTAAAGCGGGGTCGGAGACGGACTCCCGGGTGCCCAGGCGGCCTCCTGGCGCGGCCAGGAGGTAGGGCGCGCCAGGGGGGCGCCTGGACCCCCTGGAGCTTGTCTCCGGCTCCACTTAGGCTTAGAATTTTACTAATTTTGCAAAAACTCATAATATAGAACTTTTATGGTGGTTCACGATGTTTCCTTACCGTAATACATACCTTTTCTTTATTCTGCTTCTGCTGGCGTCTGAAACAGGGCTACAACATGTTCTTCGTGAGTTGTTGTGTATATCATATTCACATCAACATTGACAGGGTCTCCTGCTATGTAATGCTTAAGTCTTTGCCCATTCACAACTTGAGGTTTGGTGCCTTCAAAATTGTTAATCTTAATTGCACCAGACCGATAGACTTCTTCAATATGAAATGGCCCTTCCCACCTGGAAAGTAGTTTACCTAGAGAAAACCTGAAACGGGATCTAAACAACAAAACTTTATCACCAACATTAAATTCACGTTTCAGAATCCTCCTATCATGCCACTTCTTTACCTTTTCCTTGAACATATTAGCGCTCTCGTAAGCATCACTTCTCCACTCATCTAGAGAAGTCAAGTTCATGAGACGCTTCTCACCAGCTAACTTTGGGTCAGCATTAAGCTCTCTAACAGCCCAGAAAGCTTTGTGCTCTAACTCTAATGGCAAATGGCAAGCCTTGCCATACACCATCTTATAGGGGGACATACCCATGGGGTTTTTGTAAGCAGTTCTATACGCCCACAAAGCATCTCCTAACTTATTTGACCAGTCCTTTCTATTTCTGTTTACTGTCTTCTGCAAGATCAACTTAATCTCTCTATTGGTGAGCTCAACTTGCCCACTAGTTTGAGGATGGTACGGTGAAGCAATTCTATGATTGACATCGTATTTGGCTAAAGCTTTTCTAAAAGCTCCATGCGTGAAGTGTGATCCTCCATCAGTCATGAGATACCTAGGTACACCAAACCTAGGAAAAATCACATCTTTGAGCATTTTCAAAGATGTCTTGTGATCAGCACTTTCAGTGGGGATTGCTTCAACCCACTTGGTCACATAATCAACAGCTACTAAAATGTGAGTGTACTTGTGCGAAGAAGGAAAAGGACCCATAAAATCAAAACCCCAGCAATCAAAAGGTTCAATCACTAGTGAGTAATTCATAGGCATCTCATTCCTTCTACTAATGTTACCAACTCTCTGACATTTATCACAGGCTAAAACATGATTTCTAGCATCCTTAAAGAGAGTAGGCCAATAAAAACCTGATTGAAGAACCTTATGTGCAGTCCTCTCACCGGCATGATGTCCTCCATAGGGACTATCATGACACTGTCTGAGAATGTCCTTCTGCTCATGTTCCGGTATGCATCTTCTCACGATCCCGTCGGGGCCTTCTTTGAAAAGATGTGGGTCATCCCAAAAGTAGTGCTTTAAATCATGAAAGAACTTCTTCCTTTGCTGCAATGTTAAACCTGGAGGCAAATACTTTGCAACGATAAAATTAGCATAATCTGCAAACCAAGGATCGGAAAGAGATTGTACTTTTACGACGGCAAGTTGCTCGTCTGGAAAACTATCGTTGACTGGGATGGGATCATGTGGTATATCTTCCATCCTTGAAAGATTGTCTGCCACTGGATTGTCTTCTCCTTTCCTATCAACAATCTGCAAATCAAATTCTTGAAGAAGGAGTACCCATCTGATAAGCCTTGGCTTGGCATCCTTCTTTGTCATAAGGTACTTAATGGCAGCATGATCAGTATGAATAATAACTTTGGAATCAACAATATACTGCCTAAACTTATCACAAGCAAATACTACAGCTAAGAATTCCTTCTCAGTAGTAGCATAATTCCTTTGAGCACTATCAACGGTTTTACTAGCATAATGTATAACATTCAATTTCTTATCAACTCTTTGTCCTAAAACAGCTCCAACAGCAAAATCACTAGCATCACACATAATCTCAAAAGGTAAATTCCAGTCAGGTGGTTGTACTATAGGAGCGGTTATTAAGGCTTTCTTAAGAACTTCAAAAGCTTCCTTACAATCCTCATCAAATACAAAACGAACGTCCTTCTGGAGAAGATTAGTGAGGGGCCTCGAAGTCTTAGAAAAGTTTTTAATAGATCTTCTATAGAAACCAGCATGACCAAGAAAACTGCGAATACCTTCGATGTCCCTTGGATAGGGTATCCTCTCAATTGCTTCGATCTTGGCCTTGTCCACTTCAATTCCCCTTTCGGAAATCTTGTGACCAAGAACAATTCCTTAGTTAACCATGAAGTGGCACTTCTCCCAATTGAGTACCAAATTTGTCTCCTCACATCTCTGCAAAACTTTATTAAGGTTGTGGAGACAATGGTCAAAGGAAGTTCCATAGACGGAGAAATCGTCCATGAAGACTTCCATAATATCCTCACAGAAACCATGAAAGATAGCAGACATACACCTTTGAAAAGTAGCAGGGGCATTACATAAACTAAAAGGCATACGCCTGTAAGCATAAGTACCAAAGGGACAAGTAAAAGTGGTCTTCTCTTGATCAGCAGTATTAACATGAATTTGAGAGAAGCCAGAATAGCCATCGAGGTAACAAAAGTGGGTATTTTTGGATAACCTTTCAAGCATTTGGTCGATGAACGGCAGCGGGTAGTGATCCTTCCTGGTTGCCTTGTTCAGCTTCCTGTAATCAATACACATTCTATACCCAATAATAATTCTCTGAGGTATTAGTTCATTCTTATCATTAGGAACCACAGTTGTACCTCCTTTCTTAGGAACACAATGTACCGGGCTTACCCACTTACTATCAGCTATAGGGTAGATAATACCTGCGGCTAGAAGCTTGAGAATCTCAGTTCTTACAACATCCATCCTCTTCGGGTTCAACCGTCGTTGATGATCAACAACTGGTTTAGCATCAGGCTCAAGGTTGATAGTATGTTGACAGATAGATGGACTAATCCCCTTAAGGTCATCAAGGGTATAGCCAATTGCGCCTCGGTGTTTACGAAGTACTTACAATAGTCGCTCTTCTTCATATCCTGAAAGGTTAGAGTTGATAAACAGGATATACTTTCTTTTCATCTAAATAAGCATACTTGAGCGTATCGGGAAGAGGTTTAAGATCGAACACCGGGTCTTCTTTTGGTTTTGATAAAATTCCCAAAGGTTCAACCGGGAGGTTGTGCTTCAGGATAGCAGGTTGCCTCAAGAATATTTCATCTAGTTCATTTCTTTCCTGCATATGAAAATCATTCTCGTGGTCCTCCATATATTGTTGCAAAGGATCATTAGGGGGAATAGCAATAGAAGCAATACTTTCAATAATGTTATCATCACTAGGTAAATCGGTACCACGAGGCTGCTTAGAGAACTTAGAAAAATTAAATTCATATGGCTCACCATTGAATTCAACAGAAACTTTACCTTTCTTGCAATCTATTATAGCTCCACAAGTTCTAAGAAAAGGTCTACCAAAAATAATAGGACAAAAATTGTCCCTCTCTGAACCAAGTACTAGAAAGTCGGTAGGGTATTTTACCTTTCCACATAGGACTTCAACGTCCCTCACAATTCCGATAGGAGAGATAGTTGTTATGTTTGCAAGATGAATGGTAACATCAACTCCTTCAAGTTCACAAGGGGAAATCTCACCGATGATCTCTTCATAAAGTGAATAGGGGATAGCACTTGCACTCGATCCCAAATCGCATAGCCCATAATAATTGTGATCTCCTATTTTAACAGATACCACTGGAGTACCTGAAATTGGGCCTTTATTCTTGGCTGTGACAAGGTTAGTGGAAACAACACAAAAATTTACATTGGAATCCAAAACATCATTAGTAACAAGGTCTTTAATCAATGCAACTTGAGGATCGACCTTGATCTGGTCCTCAGGCTCATCAATTCTTCTCTCACTTTTATTTATTACGCCTGTCACAAGAGAGTGCTCCCTTATCCTTGCGGGAAAAGGAGGCTTTTCATATATAACTGTAGGCAAAATAGGGTCAGCAACATGAATATCAACAGGTATCTCTTTAAAAGGTTCATGATGCTGGTCTCTCTTCTTTTTAAAAGAATCAACGTGAGAGGCAAAATCCTTACAGAAATCAATCATTAGATGGGAATCAAGACCAATCTTAGAGCAAAAAGTATTGAAGTAATCAGTTTTCACATAGCTCTCAATATAATCATGCTCATAATTTATAGCGGGTTCAATACCTTTATCGATTTCCCAATCTTCGGTATTCCTCTGGATCCTTTCAATGAGATCCCACCTTTCTTCAACACTCTTTGTCTGAAATACCCCACTAGAGGAGGCATCCAGCGTCTCCTTATCCTGACGAGAAAGCCTGGCATAAAAATTTGTAAGTATAATTTCCTTGGGGAGCTCATGAATAGGACATTTGAGCATTAGGGACTTCAATCTCCCCCAAGCTTGAGCAATGCTTTCTCCGTCACGAGACCTAAAGTTATAGATATAGTTCATGTCTCGATGAATTTCATGAAGAGGATAAAACTTAGTATAAAAGAGAGACATAACTCTTGCCAATCAAGCAAGTGCGAGTTAACGAGAAGCGTATACCAATCTGAAGCTTTATCTATAAGCGATACGGCGAACAATTTCCTCATGACAAACTCCATTGATACACCTGCAAGCTTAAATAATGAACATAGTTGTGACAGATATAGCAAGTGTTCACCGGGATGTTTGTCTCCTGCATAACGATTAGCCAAAACATAATTGATAATACCAGCTGGTATTTTATAGGGCACAATTTCAGTAGGGGGAGGAGCAACCACCATAGGTGTGGGGCGTCTTCCCACAAGCAACGATCCAATAGCAAGGTTGTCCATAAGGACAAAGAGCAGCAACAGCAAAAATAAATAAAATAGAAATATAAAAACTTCCTTACTAGTTTCACTTTACCAATAGCGCTACACTCCCCGGCAACGGCGCCAGAAAACGGTACTTGATGACCCACAACCGTAAGGGATCTATTGCAGCATTTTCGATAAGTAAGAGTGTCGAACCCAACGAGGAGTAGAAGGTATTGATAAGCGATTCTGAGCAAGGAATTACTGCAAGCGCTGAAAGATAACTTTTAGGGGTTTTCTTGATATAAGCAACAGGAAAGTAAAAGCAAGCAAAGTAAAAGGCATTGAAGAGTAACAAGTGGCCCAATCCTTTCTGAGCAAAGGAGAGGCCTAGCAACTGAACTTATATAGGCTAAAGCGTTCTTGAGGACATACGGGAGAGGTAGTCATGTGCTTTCGCCATATTCCGTATCGGTACTATGTTATGTGTTGATAAGTGTTGAGTGGGTGGATCTATGCTAGTACACTCTCTAGACTAAGATGAGTGCACTCTTATGATTAAACACCTTGCAAGCATCCGCAAATACAAGATAGTATTTAAGGCAAAAGCCGAACCATAGCAATACGATCGATGATCCATCGTTCCCTTGTGCAAAAGCGTGCGAACTGGGGTTCAGGTTTCTGTCACTCCGGCAACCCACCGTAAGCATTATTTGTACACAATGTATTCCCCTAGGTCCTTAATAAGGCGAAGTGTTGAGTGTTCGACTCACACAACACCACTAGTAGAATAACAACACAACTTAAGTATCAAACAACACATATTACTTCAACAGCATATGACTACTAACAACAAGACTTTTCCCATGTCCTCAAGAACTAAGGTAACTACTCACAAGACATAAAAGAGATCATGATTAGTGGAGATAAATGGATTATAAACAATCTGGACATAATGATATTTCTCCAGCAAAACTCAATAGCATTCACCACAAAGTAGTAATCAACACCGATGGAGTAGAGAGGATAGATAGTACGGGTTACAACACAAGTTGCAATTGTGAGATGAGATTTGGATGAAGATGGAGTTGGTGCTGATGTTGGGGATGATGTTGATGATGATCTCGATGATGCCCGTGACGATGGTGATGACGATGGCGATGATCTCCCCTTCCGGGAGGTGATCTCCCCGGTGAAATCTGCCCGCCGGAGATGGCTTTTTCTTCTCTGTAGGTTTCCGCCACGGAGCGGTGGCGGAACTCCGTCAAAACTCTTCTTTTTAGGGTTTTCGGATAACGAGGAGTATATAGGCAAAAGGGGGCAGCCGGAGGTGGGCCAGGGGCTCCAGGCGCCCCCCGGCGCGGCCAGGGGTGGGGCCGCCCCCCCAGGGCGCCTGGACGCCCCGTGGCCCCCCTCTGGTTGCCCTTTTGCGTGCCTTCGTGATCCGTCTAGAAAATACCCTCCGTCGATTTTCAGGTAATTTGGAGGTATTCTTCTTCAGCAACTCAGCGTCCACTTTTTACCGCTGAATCCCGCGTCTGCTGCTTCGGCACCGGAAAGTTGCAAACTGTGAAAAATAGGCCAAAACAACATAAGAACATCATCGTAATGTGAAATATATCAATGAATAAGGATAATTTACGATATAAAATAGTGATGCATTTTGGACGTATCACCAAGTTTCATCCCATTCCGAGAACATTTTCCGGCCACTCATAAAATAAAATTCGGAGGTGCCGCGGGCTCGTGCGAGTGTGTCTGGGCTCAGAACAAACAACGGAGAGGACGAGCAGACCCAGACGGATGCAAGTTTGGAAAACATGCTGATGCAATGCACACGATGACATGGCAAGACACAACACGCAAGCAGATGACATGGCAACGATGATGAATAACTAACTGACACCTGGCGCACCAGTCTCGGGGTGTCACAGTTGTAGCCCGCTATGCACTTCCCTGGAGCAACGGGCTAGGGGATGACGTCGGTCAGATTCTCCATAGGCATGAGGCAATCGCTGGCGCGCACCTTGTACTCACAAATTGCATAAATTTTGTGCCACTATCCTCACCGAGCTCAACCAAAAGTTTTATTTGTGTAAGTGTTAGAATCGACAAGAATTGGTACCAATTGTGCTATTTCTGAGTTACACTATTGAGTGATCATTGATCCATCTTCAACTTTGGTCAAGGTACATTTGGTATAATTCTTTCGTTCTTCCACTCACATACTTGCTTGCAATGATGGATAGGCCAAGTACATCAATGAACCCGCTATTTGATGATCCACAAGAATCGAACAACTACGTCATGAAGGTTCACTCTTTTGTATTTAACGAGCTCTACATCAAGAGAATGAAGCTATGCAAGAGTCCATTGAGCTACTCGCCATCAATTTGAGACATTCCGAAGAGCGAACAAAAGAACAATTCGACAACATCAACGCCAACGTGTCTTCTCAATTTGAAGAGCTACGAACTTTGATGGTCAATCGACGCTCTTCATCTACGTCATCTCCAAGACGGAGCCGTTCAAGTCATCATTTTGACTCCATTTCCGGCTCACGTACACCTACATCGAACACTCTTCGTCAAGCCGCGTGCCAAGACCAACATGCTAACCGGAACCCACTTCACGGCAACAGTTCACAAGAGAAACTTGAAGAGCAAGATCTTCGACACTGTCAAAACCAAGCCACACTTGAGCAAACACAAGAACGGCAATGCCTACGCCAACAACAACAAGAGTGAGCGCGACAACAATGGTGAGAAGAACAAACTCTTGAAGCGCAACATGCACTATGTGAATCACATTGTGTCATCGCTGCACGGAACCAACATACTCGCCAAGAGGAAGAAGCACTTTGAGATGAAGTTCAATAAATGCGCTATCAAGCGAGAATGCAACGCCAAACACCTCCTCAAGCGCGACAAGAACTACAACAAGATCGACAAGAACTACAAGTTCGGCAAGAGCAACAAGACAATGAACATCAACCACGCCAAGAGCAAAATGAGGTGACAGCCCTCAACACCAAGAATGCCCTAACAATGGGCAATCGAACAATGGAGAGCATCGCTATGGCAAGCTCAAGTTCACTATGCCAAAGTTCTCCGGAAGCATCGATCCCGATGACTATCTCTCATGGGCATTGAAAGTTGAAAAGATCTTTCGACTACACAACTTTGATGAAGATAAGAAGATTGCAATGGCATACCTTGAGTTCCAAGACTATGTTCTTATTTGGTGGGAAGAAGTCATTGAAAGGCTAGAAGAAAAAGGCGAACCACCCATCACCACTTGGAACCAAATGAAGGATGTCATGAGGGCGCGTTTTGTGCCAACACACTACAACTGTGACTTGTTCAAGAAGTTGCAACTCCTAAAGCAAGGCACCAAGTCCGTTGAAGAGTACTGCAAGGAGATGGAGATTGCCATGATAAGAGCCAACATCACGGAGGATGAAGAGCAAACGATGGCGAGATTCTTGAATGGACTCAACTATCCTATCATGAAAATAACGGACTTCCAACCGTACACGAAACTCCTCAAGCTAGTACACCAAGCAACCAAAGCGGGGCGACAAGTACAAGAAGACTACAAGTACTCCAAGTTCACTTCCAAGAACTACGGCTCCTACAACCAAGCTACAATGACTTCGGTGCCTCCTACCTCTATCGGACCATCTACAAGCATAGGCGACAAGTCAAGCTACAAGACTCCGACAACATCAAGTCATCCTCCTACTACGACTAACTTCAAGCGAAGAGCTTCATCATCTACAACATCTATTGAGGATTCCTCCAAGACGAGTTCCATAAAATGCTTAAAATGTCAAGGACGAGGCCACAAGTCATTTGAGTGCAAGTACGTTCGGACCATGATCATCAACGACGATGGCTCCTATGACTCTATGAGCGATGACGAGATGGAAGCCCTTGATCATGTGGCCATGCATCGTCGAGTGAATGAGGATGAAGAAAATCAAGTCTTTTTTGACAATGACTCAAGTCCCAATCTCGTTGTCTCCAAAGTCTTGACACTTCAACACCAACATGATGAAGACCAACGTTGCCACATCTTCCACACCAAGGCCGGCATCAATGGACGTTCTGTCAAGGTTATCATCGATGGAGAAAGTTGTCACAACTTGGCAAATGAAGAGCTATGTGACAAGCTTCAATGGATCAAGATGAAGCACCCTCACCCCTACAAGGTCCAATGGCTTAGCGACGTCGGAACTATTCGTGTCGAGCACACCATGCAAGTATCCTTCGAGATAGGCGCCTATGAGGACACATTGGAGTGTGATGTGGTACCTATGTCCGTTTGCCACCTCCTACTTGGACAGCGATGGCAATTCGACCGCGAAGTCATCCACAACGGATGTACCAACCATTATAACTTCAAAATGAAGGGCAAGGAGTTTGTGCTATGACCAATGTCGCCAAGTCAAGTGGTCGCCGACATGCAACTATCAACCAACCATCATGGAGAGATTGGTGAGAGAGTGATCCAACAAAAAGAGAGTGATAGCCGCAAGCCAAAATCTAGGGCCTCCACGATGAGCTACAAGAAACAACTGGTGTTATTCGCCACTAAAAGTGAGATGAGAGAAGTGTGTGAGAACCCATCAAGTGTCTTTCACCTTGTACTCTTATGCAAAGGAGAAGAGGAACAACCTAACACTTCCCCACCTCTACCTTTAGTGTTGTCTCAATTTTTGCAGGAATTCCAAGATGACTTTCCTGATGAGCTACCTCCGGGTCTACCTCCTCTTCGTGGCATCGAGCACCGCATCGACCTCATCCCCGAAGCGCCTCTTCCTAACAAGGCACCTTACCGCGTGAACCCAGAAGAAACCAAGGAGATCCTACGGCAAGTTTAACAACTCATCGACAACGGTCACGTACGCGAAAGCATGACCCCTTTTGCCGTTACGATAATCCTTGTCCCCATGAAAGATGGTACTTATCGAATGTGTTCTGATTGCCATCCAATCAATGCTATCACCGTTAGACATTGTCACCCAATACCGCGATTAGATGATATGCTAGATGAGCTTAGCGGAGCCACAATCTTCTCTATGATTGATCTTAAGAGTGGCTACTACCAAATGCGCATACAAGAAGGTGATGAATAAAAACCCACATTTAAGACCAAATTTGGCTTATATGAATGGCTAGTTATGCCAATGGGCTTATCCGAAGCACCGGTACTTTTATGAGAGTATGCACTATGTTCTTATACATTACATTGGAATCTTTCTCCAGGTCTACTTTGATGACATCCTCGTGTTTAGGAAGTCCCTAAAAGATAATGTTAATCATCTTAGCACCGTTTCACAAACCCTTCGCAAGGAGAAACTCTATGAAAACATGGAGAAATACAAATTAGGTGTAGACATACTTCTATTCCTAGAATTCGTTGTGTTATCCAAAGATGTGCATGTAGATGAAACTAAGATTGAAGCTATTAAAACTTGGCATAAACCAATGAACCTACAACAAGTGCGTAGCTTCCTAGGCCTAGCCGGATTCTATCGACGGTTTGTGAAGGAATTTAGCACCATTGCTATGCCTTTACATGCTTTGAGCAAGACGAACGCACCCTTTATTTGGGGTCCATCTCAAGATACCGCGTTCAATGAGCATAAAAACTTGCTTACACATGCACCTTTTCTTGCTTTACCCAACTTTGAACAACTTTTCGAGGTACATTGTGATGCTAGTGGTATCGGCATAGGAGGCGTGTTAATGCAAGAGAAGCGCCCGATTGCTTATTTTAGTGAAAAACTATCCAGAGTGCAACTTAACTACCCCATCAATGACAAAGAGCTATATGCTTTAGTGAGATTCTAGCATGTTTGGGAGCACTACCTCCGCCCTCATGAGTTTATTCTTCACACGGATCATGAAACACTTAAGTATCTTATGGGTCAAACTAAGTTGAACAAGCGTCATGCTAAGTGGAGTGATTCATTGAGTCCTTTACATACGTGATCAAGTATATCAAAGGCAAGGAGAATGTAGTTGCCGACGCTTTATCCCGCAAATGCATGCTTGTTACTCAACTTGAGTAGAATGTTATTGGCTTTGAGAACATAAAAGACTTGTATGAGAATGATGTTTTCTTTGCAAATCCTTATGCTAGTGTTTGACGCATACATCATGGGAATGATATTACATCAAAGTTGGTTATCTAATGAGAGCTAACAAACTTTCCATTCCCGAGTATTCTCTTTGCATTCTACTTCTACAAGAATCTCATGGAGGAGGACTTAAGGGACACTTCGGACGCAAGACCTTTGTGACGCTCTCTACGAACTACTATTGGCCCAAGATGTCCTGTGACGTCTCACGCTTCACCAACCAATGCTCTACATGTCACAAAGCTAAGTCAAAAGCTCAATCCCACAGTCTTTACATGCAACTTCCTATTCCATATCAAACTTGGAAGGACATTAGCATGGACTTTGTCCTTGGTTTACCTAGAACTCAAAATGGAAAGGATTCCATCTTTGTTGTCGTGGATCGTTTTTCCAAAATGGCTCATTTCGTTCCATGCGACAAGATAGACGATGCTTCACATGTTGCAAATCTCTTTTGTAGGGAAATCTTGCACTTACATGGAGTGCCCAAGACGATCGTCTCGGATGGCGGCGTCAAGTTCCTAAGCTACTTTTGGAAGACGCTTTGCGCCAAGCTCGGAATCAGGCTACTATTTTCTTCGGCATACCAACCCGCGAACCTACGACCAAATAGAGGTGACGAACCGCACGCTATCAACACTTCTCCCTGTGTTGATCAAGAAGAACCTCAAGGAATGGGAGCATTGTTTACCCATCACCGAGTACGCCTACAACCATGCAAGACACTCAACAGTCGGCAAGTCACCCTTCCAGGTCGTCTACGGCTTCAACCCATTGTCCCCATTGAACATGTTTCCTCTACCGCCACAAGAACGCATCACTATGCATGCCAGTGCACGAGCAAGTTATCTCAAGAGGATGCATGAAGATACAAGACACACCATCGAGCGTCAAGCTCAACGACTCGCATCTAAGATCAATGTAAAAAAGTGACCCATGATATTCGACATTGGCGATCTTGTGTGGCTACACCTTCGCAAGGAACGGTTCCCCAACGAGCGCAAGTCCAAGTTACTACCCCGAGCCGATGGACCATTCAAGGTGCTTGCACGCTACAACAACAATGCCTACAAGATCAACATCCCATGCTACATGTACTCCGTGAGCAACACCTTCAATGTCAAGGACCTCTCTCCCTACCATGGTGATGAAGCTTTTGATCCGAGGTCGGATCTTTCCCAAGGGGGGAGATGATGCGGAGCATCCCACGAGCATCCCCATGGACGTATCTACATCTCCCACGACACCAATTGGTCCTATGACAAGAGCCCGAGCCAAGGCTATCGAAGATAAGGTGAACTCACTCCTCTCCAAACTACCACTTTCTCCACATGAGACATGGCTACTACCTAAGGGGGAAATCCTATGCATGATCAGGTACCTAGAGGATAGCCATGGATCAACTACATCCAATGGACAAGACGACGAGGACGACAAGTACAAGGACCAATAGAAGGATCTGCCTAAAGATCACAGCCCTCGGACGACTGACGAGGACCAGACATCCGACACCTAGAGGTTCTAGCCAGCCAAAGCGCATGCCCGTGAAGTCTACAGCAACCGGACGTCCGACGATGACCGGACATCCGACACCTTCCAGCAACAGAATAACCAATGCCCACCGGATGACTGGCCCCTCCATGACAGAACCAAAACATTAGAAGAACATGCTCCACCGGACGACCGAACCCGACCGGACGTCCGACGCGTCAACACCCGACCCGAAACATCGGACGCACGATGCCTCTCGGATATCCGAACCATCATGAGCCATCAGACGTCCGGTAACAGTCGGATGTCCGATGACTGTATGTGCACAGTGAATCGGGCCAGCGCCCATGTTCCCCTCACTTACCCCTTCGTGGCCCTAGACAATATGTACTCTACCCCTCCGCCTAGTTAGGGTTAGCATTGTGTTAGATCATCTTAGACTAGGGCATTGCTCACCCCTAGTGGTTCTACTCCACCGGGAGACGACGACCTCTACGGAGAAGATCCACACCAGATTTAAGACCTCTTCTAGGAGAAGATCATCAATACCTCCTCAAGGAGAAGACTACCGCTAGTTGTATCATCCGTTGTTGACCTTGTACCGTGTATCTCTACGCGTTCCCAAATCTAGCATATGTGTGACTATTTCTTGTTGATTTGAGTGTTTTTCTCCCGTTCCCCTCATGATTTCCCCTCGTGTTATTCATGGGGTTCCTCTCCAATCGTGAAAGATTGTCCTAGACCGCGTTAGCCATGCATCATTTTGTTTCAATAAAAGTGCCAACTAAAGCCTTTGGGATAGTGTGGATGATAGTTGGCTTGATTCTGTGTACAAACAGAAACTTTTGCGTCCAGTGTTGGAATTTCTGTGATTCACTAGAACATGATGAACTTCTGATTTTTTTTAAAATGATTGATACACAAATTTCCTACGTGGTACTAATTTTTCAGAATTTTTTTAGGTGAATAACTAGGATCAAAATTCAAATCTTTATAGACTATTCTATTTTTGACAGATTCTGTTTTCAATGCATAGTTTGCTTGCTTTAGTGTCTTCATAGCTTATATTAAGTGATATAAATTGTGGAAATGATAAGATACAGTAGGCATTGTATGAGAACAATTATGAATCTTCTCTTTGACAGTACCCAAGTGAATGATTTGCTTTAATATACTAAACAATCTCACGAAGTTCCGTTAAGTTTTTTGTGATTGAAGTTTTCAAGTTTTGGGTGAGACATTGATATGAGGAGAATAAGGAGTGACAAGAACCTAATATTGGGGATGCCCAAGGCACCCCAAGGTAATATTCAAGGAAGATCCAAGCAACTAAGCTTGGGGATGTCCCAGAAGGCATCTCTCTTTCGTCTTCAACATTATCGGTAACCTTACTTGGAGTTATATTTTTATTCATCACATGATATGTGTTTTGCTTGGAATGTCATTTTATTTTGATTTTATTTGCTTCATGTTATTTATAATAAGGTTTTGTATCTTTTATTTCAATAAACAAGACAAGTACAGCCTTCACCGTGTTTATTTTGCAAGTATATATGTTGATGTTTAAAACAAAATGTTTTCTATATTTGTCCGAATTCTTCTTGATAGTCAGTACATGATAAAATCTTGAAATTTTTACACAGTGAGCATGTATAAGTTTTATGTAACTTGGTAATTTTCAGAATTTTTAGAGTTGGGGAAGTATGAGCACAATTCCACTGTTTACAGACTGTCCTGTTTAGACAAATTGCATTTATGTTTGCATTGTTTGCATGTTTAATGATTCTATTTGAGTATAGGAGTATTAAAATGCAGAGGCATTTAGTATGAAATGTTAACTTATAATTTTAGTGATTTTCTACAGTACAGAATGATAAGGTTTTGAGTTGATTTATGCTAACTTATCTCACGAGTTCTTGTTGAGTTTTGTGTGGATGAAGTTTTTGAGATTTTGGGAAACCGCGACATGAGAGAAATTAAGGAGACCGAAAAGATCAAGCTTGGGGATTCCCAAGGCATCCCTACTTAATATTTCAAGAAGTTTCAAGCATCTAAGCTTGGGGATGCCCCGGTTGGCATCCCACCTTTCTTCATCAACAACTATCGGTTACTATCGGTTGAGCCAAAGTTTTTTGCTTCTTCACACGATATGTGCTATCCTTGGAATGTCATTCTATTTTGTTGTGCTTGGTCTTTGAATAAATTACTTAAGATCTAAAATACTTAAATGAGAGAGGGTCTTCTCATATACTTAAGATCTGAAATTCTTAAATGAGAGAGGGTCTTTTCATAGCTAGTTAATTATTTGACTACTCATTGATCTTCAATTATATCTTTTTGGAGTAGTTTGACAGTTGCTCTAGTGCTTCACTTATACCTTTTTAGAGCATGGAGGTGGTTTTAATTTATAGAAATTTATGAACTCTCATGCTTCACTTATATTATTTTGAGAGTCTCTAAATAACATGGTAATTTGCTTGGGTTATGAATTTAGTCCTAATATGATAGGCATCCAAAGAGTGTATAATAAAAAAATTCATATAGAGCATTGAATCTATGAGAAGTTTGATTCCTTATGATTGTTTTGATATATGAATATGCTGATATTAGAGTCATGCTAGTGGTAATGTGTGAGGTTAAAAAAGTGTGTTAAGTTTTGTGATTCCCGTAGCATGCACATATGGTCTCCTAACAATGTAACCAAATTGAAGCACATTGTGTCTTGATTGTTCATCTTTGCGGGAAGGTCAGGGGCATGCGATGGTTAACTCCTACCCCCCATAGGAGGATGCGTAGTAGTACTTTGCTTCGAGGGCTAATAAATTCTTTGCAGTAAGTATGTGAGTTCTTTATGACTAATGTTGAGTCCATGGATTATAGCACTCTGACCCTTCCATCATTGCTTGCCAGTCTAGTACCGCGCAACTTTCGCCGGTGCATCAAACCACCTTATACCCTTCCTCAAAACAACCACCATACCTACCTATTATGGCATTTCCATAGCCATTCCGAGATATATTTCCATGTAACTCCACCGTTCTGTTTATTATGACATACACCATCATGGTCATATTGCTTTGCATGATCATGTAGTTGACATAGTATTTGTGGCTTGTCCACTTTTCATTATTTTTTATACATGGGCCAGAAGCACAAGAGTTGGGCCAGAAGAGTCCTGAGTCAACAACAAGGGTGGAGGGCGGGCCCATCCCCCTAGGGCACGCCCCCTGCCTTGTCGCTGACTCGTGGACCCCAGACATGAAACCGATGCCAAAAATTCCTATAAATCCAGAAACCCACCAAAAGAAACCTAGATCGGAAGTTCCGCCGCCGCAAGCCTTTGTAGTCACGAAAAACCAATCGGGAGCCCATTCTGGCTCCCTACCGGAGGGGGAAACCATCATCGGTGGCCATCTTCATCATCACGGTGGTCTACATGATGAGGAGGAAGTAGTTCACCCTCAGGCTAAGGGTATGCACCAGTAGCTATGTGTTTGATCTCTCTCTCTCTCTCTCTCTCTCTCTCTCTCTCGTGTTCTTGATTTGGCATGATCTTGATGTACCGCGAGCTTTGTTACTATAGTTGAATCATATGATCTTCCTCCCTCTCAACCTTGTGATGATTGAGTCTTTTCCTTTGAGGTTTTGTTATGTCATATTGAATCATTGGATGTGATAGCACTTGATTTATGTCTTGCGATGAGATATCCGTGGTGACAATGGGATGTTCTTTTGATCCACTTGATGTATGTTTTTGTTATCAACTTGCGGATTCCCGTGGTGACATTGGGTTAATCTATGCATAGGGGTTGGTAAGCGTTTTCATATTCTTTTCTCTGATAGAAATCTCGGGATGCCCTTGAAGTTCTTTGTGTTGGATAGTATATTATGAATCTAAAATTGTGTGATGCATATCGTATAATTGACACACGAATAGTTGTGGTGACATTCGGGTATCTAGGTGACATTAGGGCTTATTGATGTGTGTTATGTGGTGTTATTCTAGTACGAACTCTAGGGTTGTTTGTGACACTTATAGGAGTAGCCCAATAGATTGATCGAAAACAATAACTTTGCGGTGGTTTTGTACCATACAAGCAATTTCATCTTCTGTTCTCCACGATAGGAACTTTGGAGTGATTCTTCGTTGCCCGTTGAGGGATTGTTATATGATATAATTATGTTATCATTATTGAGAGAACTTGCACTACTGAAAGTATGGAACATTTGCAATACCTTTTGTGCTTAGTTTTATCATTAGTTAACTTGCTATTTTTATATTTTCAGATTGCAAAAACCTATATCTACTATCAATATTACACTTGTATCACCATCTCTTCGCCGAACTAGTGCACCTATACAATTTACCATTGTATTAGGTGTATTGGGGACACAAGAGACTCTTTGTTATTTGGTTGCAGGATTGTTTGAGACACACCATCTTCATCCTACGCCTCCCATAGATTGATAAACCTTAGGTCATCCACTTGAGGGAAGTTAGCTACTGTCCTACAAAACTCTACGCTTGGAGGCCCAACACGAGTCTACAAGAAGAAGGTTGTGTAGTAGAAATCAGACGACGACCGCACCTCCTGTGTTGGCCTCGCCCAATAAGGCGTTCACAACATTTGCGAAGGTGCCGCCACCTGCGCCGCCCGCAGACGTGTGTGATGGGGGTATGGACGCAAAGCTCTTCTTCTTGGGCGCCATGGAAGATGCAGATGATGATGATATGGAAGAAATTGACGCGTCGCTTGCTGCTTTGGTTCATGCCAATGTTGTCCGCTAACTGGCGCGCCAAAGTTGTCGGTGTGGAGCCAGCGATCTATGGGGCAAGGGCTCCCCTTTGCTGGTTCGGTGTGGGTATCGTGGATTTGTCACGGCAGATGTCCTAGCATAAGGACTTAGTCGTGGAGCCATCGTTACGGGTTATCTTAAAGGGGATAAAGCGGACAAAGGATGCAAGGGATTTTATACTAGTTCGGCCCCTTCGATGAAGGTAAAAGCCTACGTCTAGTTGTTGTGGTATTGCTAGGGTTTCGATGACCAGGGAGCGGATCCGCTTTGCCTGTGTCTCGAGTCATTGTTTGTTGTCCCTAAACCGCCGCCGGTTCGTCCCTTTATATACATAGGATGACGCCCGGCTGGCTTACAGAATCTCGAGGCCGGCTCATAAACGTGCCTGGCTCGGTCTCTACTATAGCTATCTTACAATACAAGCCACACACCGTATGACAGTTTATATCTATGGGCCCTATTGCCTTTTGGGCCCTGGGCCTATTAATCTTCTGTAGTAACACACCGTATTCTATGTCTTGATGGGCTTTATAGGAATAATCCGTCGTAGGCATAAACCAGCCCCTCCTGGGCGGTTTATACCTAATAGTAATATCCCTGACATTAGGACCCAGATTGATTTGAACCTGTTCATGTCAATCTTCAACACTTCGGAAAAACTTGTCTTCCGTGCCTTCAAATGATCTGTAAACCGCTGTGACGTCATCTTCCAATATCATGTTAAACCGCCATGACATCACCTGTTCATTAAAAACATGTATATGCTTTAACCCTTATTTATTGATCCTCCAAAGACTGAGGCGACAGCTCTGCCCTATATCCATTTTTTCGGGCCCCTCGATTCCCGCGCCTACCGTTTATCCCTTCGGCTTATAAATAGGGTGAGGGGTCCTTTTCTTTTTCCTCCCCTTGCCTCTTCGTCCTTCTTCTTCCTCGCGCCTCCTCAGTGCCTAAGCACTGCCGCCGTCGTCGACCTTCACATCTGCTCCAACCCAGGCCGCTGCATCAACCTGTTTGGACCAGAGTGATACGGTGTATCCTATGGACATCACCATGTCAAGAGTCTGCTTGGCAAGTGACACGTGTGACCTCTACTTCTCATACATAAAGGTGAATCATCTCCTTTACACGTGTTCACTTGACCCCTTCGAGGATGGTATACTACTTGACACTCCTCTCGTGTGCATGCATAGGTATTGTCGGAGCTTCACGGATGACGAGGAGGAGTGCAAGCGGCAAGGATCACCTACACCATCTGCGAGGGAAGCGTGGAAGAGAAGACGGAAGAAACGGAGCTGCTGCAAGCTTCAGGCTCCGGACGACCGGCGTTTACCGGACGTCCGACGCGTCCCAAGCGACCGGACGACCGGCGGCCACCGGACGTCCGTGACATCGGCAAATGAACCGAAATCCCGGAAATTACCGGAAGTCCGGGAGCTACCGGACGTCCGGTCCCTCCCGAGCCAGCGGACGTCCGGTGTCCAGCGGACGACCGGTACCTGTCTGCGTACAGCGTTCGGGCCGAGGCCCATGTATCCCTTTCGCCCCTCACTTACCCCTTGGTGGCCCTAGACTATATAAACTCCTCCACCTCCACCATTTTAGGGTTAGCAATGGTTTAGCTCACACATGAGATAGAGCTTTGCTCATCCATCCCGGATCTACTCCACGAGAGAGACCGCGGCCCCTCTACGGAGAAGATCCATCTTGGATTCAGGACCTCCACATCGGAGAAGATCCCAAGGGATTCAAGACCTCCTCTTGGAGATGAACTTTACCTTGTATCTTTCCCTTTGTTTTTCATGTACCGTGTGATCTTGTGTGTTTGATTGTCTAGTGGATGTGTGATTGGACTTGTTCTTGTGTGTTTCCTCTCGTGTTTTCCCCCGTTTCCCTTTGTGTTCTTCGTGTTCATCGTGGGATCCCCTCCATTTCGTGAAAGATCCGCTGATTAGGGTTCCACCCTGTATCATATGGTATCATGAGCCAAGGTTTCTCACGAATTTGGAGCCTCCCCACCGTTTTCTAGCCTTGTTTTGTTGTGTTCTTCCCCAATTTCGAAAATTCCCCACCAAAAATAGCCCCAAAATTTTTTGTGATATGTTGGTTTGATGACGTTTTGTTGATTTTTATCCATGGATTTGCTTAGTTTCAAGTGGATCTAGCATTTCCCCAAGTTTCCCCATCTTTCATCCACAAAATCCGTCAAATTTTGACCCCAAAATCATCAAATTCCGCCCAAAATCGCGTCCCGGATCTCAAATCTCGAGTTGACCCCGACCCACCGGACGACCGGCCTTTTACCGGACGTCCGGACCCTCTCGAAGCACCGGACGTCCGGAACTCACCGGACGACCGGAACCACCTATACAGCAAAAATTACCGGATTTCCGGTCTTTTCCGGACGTCCGGTATCCCCAGTTTTTGAATTCGGCTGATTTTTGTTTTGTCCATAACTAATTCATACGAACTCCGATTTGGACGTTCTTTAGCTCGTTTCGAAGCTCTTGACATTCCCCATACCAGAAAAATACCACCATATTCATTTGACTCCATCATATTTTGTGGATTTTGGCATCTTTGCCTAGGGCCTCCACCACATCATCCGCATAACCACCACCGACTTCCGCAACCTAACCATTTTTGTTCCCATACCATTTGTGGTTGCTTGAGTAGTGATTTGAGTCTCCTAAGGTGTTTAGGCTACTTAGGGACAATTGCTTCTTCATCAACCACCACCACCACTTCCGCATAGCATTGCCCACTATACATAGCCAACCCAACTTAACCAAATTATGTTCGAGCTTGTTTGATGATACAGGGTGGAACCCTAGTTGGCCGATCTTTCACGAAATGGAGTGGATCCCACGATGAACACGAAGAACACGAGAGGGAACACGAGGGAAAACACGAGAGAATCACTCAAACCAACAAGAACAAGTCACACATATGCTAGATCCTCGAAACACAAAGAGATACAAGATCCATGATCAACAAGGGACGATACAAAGGGTAACCGGTTCTTCTCCGTGAGGAGGTCTTGGGGTCTTCTCCGTAAAGGAGGTCTTGAATCCATGTGGATCTTCTCCGTAGAGGGGCCGCAGTCACTCACAAGGAGATGAACCACTAGATGAGCAAAGCTCTAGGTATCAAATGAGCTAACACTAAGCTGACTCTCATTAGGAGGAGGTGGAGGAGTATATATAGTCTAGGGCCACGAAGGGGTAAGTGGGAGAGGGATACATGGGCCTCTGGCCCGATAACTATGCGCAGACAGCATGTAGCGGACGTCCGACGGCTACCGGACGTCCGGTGGCTCGCGAGGGTCCGGACGTCCGGAAGTCTTCAGACTTCCGCTATTTTCCTTCTGTCGTCGAAGTCACGGACGTCCGGTGGCCTCCGGTCGTCCGGTCGCCTGGGAGTCGCCGGTCATCCGGTAGATGCCGGACGTCCGGAGCCTGAAGCTTTTCCAGCAGCTTCACTTGTTCCTTGTACTTGGTGTCCTCGCCGTCTTGTCCAACGCTCCTAGCTGTTCCATGGCCTCCCTCTTGGTTCCTGGTCATGCATAGCACATATATTTGAGGTAGTAGCCATGTCTCACATGTAGAAAGTGGGGTTTCAGAAAGGAGCGAGTGAACCTTGTGTCCACTTGTGTGTGGTTGAGGTCTCGTCGAGTGAACATGGGGATGATCATGGGATACACCGTATCATCTCCCCTCCCTTGGAAAAGATCCGACCTCGGATCAAAAACCTCATCACCATGGAAACGGTTGTCGTGGACGGACTTGTAGTTGGACCGAGATGAAGACTTGGCGTAATCCAAGTAGTCCAAGGTGTCGTCGGAGTGGTATACATGCAAGAAGGGCAAACACAAACGACACTCGGAAATACAATGGTTAGCGCACAAGTGTCTATCATGTAAGAATGGGTCCGTGTGACAAATTTGGGCATGGCAAGGCACAAGATGCTTATCGAAAAGATGTACAATGACATGTAAAGCATTCATGTGATCAAATGTATTTGAGGTGCACACAAAGGTGTTGTGAATGTGATCAATGCAACCATTGTGCAAAATGATGTCATAGTGGGACGGTGTATCAAATGCATGAACATGGTAATCGATGCTCAATATGACTATGTGATCATGCAATTGATGTTTGGCAATGTGATCATTATTTATGAATATGCCATCAAGGTAGATCACAACAAATTTGCTAAGAAAATGCACAAGCTCATATATCATGGATGACATGGGAATACAAGATGCAATAAGGCAATCATAATGTGAGTCAATCCATGGGAAAGATGCAAATTTGTTATGGGAATGATATGTCCATTGAGCATGGCATGTGAGCACACAATCAACAAATATGAAGGTTTTGGTGCAATGTGTCAAAGGGGTTTTGACATACCAATGCTCGATGTCGTGGCATGAGTGAAGGTCCGAAGGTGCATCCAATAAGTCCGAGCGCTCCTCATCTTGGAGGTCCATCTCCAATGTAGGTCCTCTCTCCAATAGATGTCTCATGTAGACAAGAAGAAGAAGACAACAATGAAAGAATGACCCATCCAATATGTGTATGTGAGGATGGCTCAAAGGGAAGGAGTTCACCTTTCGGAGATTGTCGCGAATGTTGGTGTTGCACATCATGTATGCCTTCGCATGACCAAGTTGTCGCATGACGACACCGCCTTGTGAACCCTTCAAAATGAAAGAACATGACAAACACTCGGAAAAACAAATGAGGTTAGCGGACTTGCAAAACCTATCATTCGTATGGTAAGATACCCAACAAGTGTAGTCATGATGCTTATCATAAGAAAGGACAAGGTAAAGTGGCATGGCATGTAAGCATATGATGCGATAACAACCAAAGACATTAGGCTCAAACAAGCAAGCATGCATCACAAGAATGGTGTCCAAGTCTCCAAGATCAACAAACATAGCATTGTTGCACTCAATACAAGTGATGAGAGATGCAACTAGTGGAGACAAATGACAATGATCAAGATATATCATGTGAGTGGCATGAACATATATGTCATCAACCCAAGAAAGCAAGTAAGAGTGGAACATGGGTGATGCAACATAGCAAGAAATCATAGCAATCAAGTCAAACAAGCTAGTAGTGCGAAGATGCAACGTACTAGAGGTAATCATGGCAAGCATGTCATGTGTGCAAATTGTAGGCATGAATAATGCACATGATATGAGCAAAATAGCATCAATGTGTTGATGAGAGGCCATATGGAAATAGCAATGGGATCTCATGTCTTTCTCAACACAAGAATCAACAATAGCATGGGGCACAAAGAAATCATGGCAATAGCTACAAGTATCTCCATCAAGCATGCAAATACACATATAAGTAGTATAATGGTGAATCATGTGTAAAGGCAAGCAAGGGTCACAATTGCATGGCAAAGTCATAGCAAGGGGCATAACATGCAAAGTGAACACGATAGTATGGGCATAATGTGACAAGTGGCAAATAGCCCATAGCCGTGTGAGAGCCAAGTAAAAGAGATGCGCGTAGTGGTTGCGCGAAGAGAACGGTGGTAGGGACAATCCACGGGATCCCAAATCGTCGTTGCTCTCAAGAGCTCGTTTTGTCAACTCATGGGATTGTGAGGTTGACGAGTTTGCAAAAGTACCTACACAAGACAAAGGCAAAGGAAAAATTGTATGTGCGTGGTATATGTACACATCATCCATCATGATGCGCACGTGTGTGTGTTGGTTAGCACATAATAGCCAATGCTCAAAGAAATGAGATGCGTGATATAGAAACATGTCATCCATCATGATAGGTTTGTTGTTATGTATAGCATAATGGAGACTCAAATTGTGTAATGCATCATGACAAGTAGGTATAGCATTGTTATTCATGGAATGCATATAGTGCACACAATCATGGTAATCATGCAAGGTATGGAATGCATCAAGATCTCCTAGTATGTATGAGGAAACTATGGGGGTCTCCTCAATAGCATTCATGGGAACATCACATGGAGAATATTGATAACATCCAAAGCAAAGCATATTTGGAACAATGTGTTCATGGCATGGCATAGTTGATGAATTGCGCAAATCATGTAAAGGAAGCATGGCAATATCATCACAAGAGAAACACAAGCCAATGACCATCATCTTGTCATCTATGCCACAAGTGCAAATAGGATTTACTTTAATGGGGCATGCATAGTTACTATGTTGAGATTGAAATGAAACAATATGAGAAATCTCACTCATAGCATATGACAAGTTCAAAGGATTATCAAACATGATGTGACCAAAAGAATTTTCACATGATATCCTATGGAGCATAGCATCACAACTAGGCAACTCAACATGCTCATCATCATATTCATCATAAATAGGTAAGTCAAGACATGATGAAGTCGCACTAGCATGAAGCATGGCAATAGGTGTGTCAACATCATGCAAGCAATCATTGTCAAGATAGTCCGCTAGTGGGACGAGGGAAGCACCATCACCTATGTTACCTTTGGAGTTCCGCTCATGTGTTGTAGGTGAGGTTGCAACTTGATGGTACCATGTGGGGGGTGCATATTCTTCCACCATTGCCATCGCTTTGTCCATTGGAGGGACGGACTCATCGAGGTTAGTATTGTCGTCATGTGGGAGACCTAGCACCAAAGAAAACACACTCGGAGTAGAGGTTAAGTCGTTAGAAAGCATAGTGGCCTCACATGCCCTCTCAACTACCTCACTCACTAGGTGCTGTGGCTCACTCACTCCCTCTTGGATGCTCTCACTCGTATGGTTGGTGGAGTCACTCAAATGGCTCTCAACCTCACATAGGAGAAATGGCATGCTCTCATGTGTGGGGCTAGTGGTGGTCCCACTCATCCTCTCATAGGAAATGCACTCAATGTCACATATGGTGGAGTCACTCATGTCACTCATGTGGTGGTGGCACTCCTCACATGGGAATTGGGGCATCTCGTCATAAGTGGATGTCGAAGAGGTGTAGGTGCAAAAGTCTCCATGCTCAACTTCCTCATCCGTAATGCCTCCAAAGATGAATGTCGTAGGGTGTGGCAAACCATCACGCTCCTCCGAGGTCAAAGAGAAGGTCTCATGCTTGCTCGCGTAGCTTGACCCGGAGTAGTAGTCCAATATGGGCGCCGTCTTCATGGTGTCGAAGAGGTTCATGCTCGTCGCCTTGGTCGAAGGGGATGGCCCATGCTCGACCGTCTTGTCGCCGTCGCTCGTAGATGATCGCCTTGATGATGAAGACGTCGATGTAGGCGAACTCATGGGAGGTAGGCGAAGATGCCGTACATCCAAAGGCGAAGATGCCTTGATAGCACTTGGCGAAGATGCCGAAGTGGTGGTTGTAGCCGTAGCTCCGTCTTGGGTGTGCTTGTCTCGCGGTCTTCTCTTATGCTCTTGAAGCTTGGCCTTGGCGTGATGTAGAGCTTCTTCGGACTTGTAGGTATGCGCTTGTCGAGCATCTTCATGATGATGATGTCGTTGTCGTACTTGAGCTCTTGGTAGATGTCGTTCGTCGTCGTCGTGCACATGATGCTTGGAGGTGACTTGCCCTTCATGACGATGTCGATGGTCGCCATGGCGGTGTGGACGTGGAAGACTTGCTCTTGCATCATGTTTGCGCTCCGAAGACTTGTGACTTAAACGTCGCCGCCGAGAGGATGACGAAGGGGAAGAAGACTTGTAATCGACCACCAAGTGTCGGAGCTCCGCCATTTGTTTGTTGAAGGAGTCGCACATGTCGTCGAAGGAAGCCATTGTCCTTGTCGCGAAGTGTCGTTGTTCGATGGCGATGTTGCCCAAGCACTCTTGCATTTCTCGTTGTAGTCCGATGGTTTTCGCGTGGATGTCCTTGTTCGCACCGTCGATGTCGAAGACCGGAGATGAAATGCCTTGCCTATCCATCACAAGATGCTAGCAAGTATGAGTGGGAGAAAGAGAAGAACTAGACCAAATGTACCTTGACCGATGTTGAAGATGGATCAATGATCACTCAAATGTGGAACAAGGAAATAGCACAATTGGTACCAATTCTTTTCGGTTTCTCACACCTACACAAGTAAAGCTTATGGTGGAGCTCGGTGAGGATAGTGGCACAAAAATTTGATGCAAAATGTTAGCAAGACTCAATAATGTTGAAAAAGATTCACAAATTCGCAAGTGAAACAAGAAGACCAATAGCAATATGGGTGGCACACGGAAACACACACACGGATAGATAAGCGGGGTCGTGCAACCAAGGGGTGAGCCAAAATGTGGAATCCACGAAAATGCTCTTGTTGCACAACACTAGAGAGACGCTAGCGCGATTGCACAATAGGCGGATACGAACTTGTGCACAACCTACTATGCAAAATGCAACGACTTCTATCCCAAGTATGCTATATGTATGGTATTCCGGTGGTATGATCCAAAATGATCGTGTATGACAATCTTAATGTAGTATGATGCTATGGTTCTTGCTTAAAAGCTCTTTGCGTATCTTTTTCTTTATGCTTAAAAGCTTGTTTGGCTCTTTCTCTTTTGAGCTCTTTTCTCATGCGAAACTTCACGAACCAAGATAACAATTGAGTATATGCGATGACAACCTTGTGTCACAAGAGATGATACCAATATATGCACCACGGTGATATGGTATGTATGCTATGGGATGTATGATCACTAATGTGCACAAGTCACGTTGCCGGCAATACTCGAATGGCTAGTCTCGATGGGTAGGTGACGCAAAAATGGGCTAGGGGTTAACAATGCAATTGCAAGGGAAATATACAATGATGTCGTCGAAGTTACCGTCCGTGTCGATGATGAGAGGTGGTGCTCTTGATGTAGACCCGTTCCTAATTAGCCGAAACACCTTAGGAAACGGAAAAACCACAACTCAAAATCTCAAGGACAAATGTCAAATGGTGGTAGTGGCAATGCCGTGGTGGTTGCGGAATTGTTGGTGGAAACCCGGTCAAAATGGGTTATGATGGTGGAAGTGTATGATGGTCTATACACGGTTTTGGAGTTGAAGTCACGGTCCCTAAGTAGCCGAAACACCTTAGGAGACACGAGCCACAACTCAAAGAAGCTCAACAAAATTGGGTTAGGTTGTGTGGAAATGTATAGTGGGCAATAGGTATGCGGAAGTGGTGGAGGTGGTTGATGAAGAAGCAACGGTCCCTAAGTAGCCTAAACACCTTAGGAGACTCAAATCACTACTCAAGCAACCACAAATGCTATGGGAACAAAAATGGTTAGGTTGCGGAAGTCGGAGGTGGTTATGCGGATGATGTGCTGGAGGCCCTAGGCAAAGATGCCAAAATCCACAAAATATGATGGACTCAAATGAATATGGTGGTATTTTTCTGGTATGGGGAATGTCAAGAGCTTCGAAACGAGCTAAAGAACGTCCAAATCGGAGTTCGTATGAATTAGTTATGGACAAAACAAAAATCAGCCGAATTCAAAAACTGGGTGTACCGGACGTCCGGAAAAGACCGGAAATCCGGTAATTTTTGCTGTATATGTGGTTCCGGTCGTCCGGTGAATTCCGGACGTCCGGTGCTTCGAGAGGGTCCGGACGTCCGGTAAAAGACCGGTCGTCCGGTGGGTCGGGGTCAACGCGAGATTTGAGATCCGGGACGCGATTTTGGGCGGAAAATGGAGATTTTGGGGTCAAAATTGATGAGATTTCGTGGATGAAAGATGGGGAAACTTGGGGAAATGCTAGATCCACTTGAAACCAAGCAAATCCATGGATCAAAATCAACAAAACGTCATCAAACCAACAGATCACAAAAATTTTTGGGGCTATTTTTGGTGGGGATTTTCGAAATTGGGGAAGAACACAACAAAAACAAGCTGGAAAACAAAGTGTGGGGCTCCAAAATCGTGATCAACCTATGCTCTTGATACCATATGATACAGGGTGGAACCCTAGTTGGCCGATCTTTCACGAAATGGAGTGGATCCCACGATGAACACGAAGAACACGAGAGGGAACACGAGGGAAAACACGAGAGAATCACTCAAACCAACAAGAACAAGTCACACATATGCTAGATCCTCGAAACACAAAGAGATTCAAGATCCATGATCAACAAGGGACGATACAAAGGGTAACCGGTTCTTCTCCGTGAGGAGGTCTTGGGGTCTTCTCCGTAAAGGAGGTCTTGAATCCATGTGGATCTTCTCCGTAGAGGGGCCGCAGTCACTCACAAGGAGATGAACCACTAGATGAGCAAAGCTCTAGGTATCAAATGAGCTAACACTAAGCTGACTCTCATTAGGAGGAGGTGGAGGAGTATATATAGTCTAGGGCCACGAAGGGGTAAGTGGGAGAGGGATACATGGGCCTCTGGCCCGATAACTGTGCGCAGACAGCATGTAGCGGACGTCCGACGGCTACCGGACGTCCGGTGGCTCGCGAGGGTCCGGACGTCCGGAAGTCTTCGGACTTCCGCTATTTTCCTTCTGTCGTCGAAGTCACGGACGTCCGGTGGCCTCCGGTCGTCCGGTCGCCTGGGAGTCGCCGGTCGTCCGGTAGATGCCGGACGTCCGGAGCCTGAAGCTTTTCCAGCAGCTTCACTTGTTCCTTGTACTTGGTGTCCTCGCCGTCTTGTCCAACGCTCGTAGCTGTTCCATGGCCTCCCTCTTGGTTCCTGGTCATGCATAGCACATATATTTGAGGTAGTAGCCATGTCTCACATGTAGAAAGTGGGGTTTCAGAAAGGAGCGAGTGAACCTTGTGTCCACTTGTGTGTGGTTGAGGTCTCGTCGAGTGAACATGGGGATGATCATGGGATACACCGTATCATATTGGTATCATCATATCATCCTTTGTGTCACAAGATTGTTCCCGCATATACACAATTGCTATCTTGGTTTGTGCATCGTGGCCATATACAAAAAAAGAAGAAGAGAATAAGCTTTTAAGCAAAAAGAGAAAGACAAAGAAGCTTGTAAGCAAGAGCCATAGCATCACAAAATATCATATCATACTTGATCATCTTGGATCATATTGTGCTAAAAGCACCGGAACATCATACACATAGCATACTTGGGATAGAAAGTTCATACATTTGCATCTTATAGGTTGTGCACAAGTGTCGTATCCGCCTATAGAGCAATCGTGCTAGCGTCTCTCTTGAGTTGTGCAACACGAGCGTTTTCCGTGGACTCCACATTTTGTGCTCATTCCTTGGTTGCACGACCCCATCTATCTATCCGTGTGTGTGTTTCCGTGTGCCACATATTGCTATTGGTCTACTTGTTACATTTGCAAATTTGTGAATCTCTTTCAACATTATTGACACTTTCTAACATTTTGCATCAAATTTTTTTTGTGCCACTATCCTCACAGAGCTACACCATAAGCTTTACTTGATAGGTGTGAGTGAACAAGTCCGGTACCAATTCCACTATTCTTTCATTTCACATTGAGTGAAACGGGATACATCCTCAACATTCGGAAAAGGTAACTTGGTATTGTTTATCTCATCTCCTACTAACCTTTGCTCGAGTCTTGTGATGGATAGGAAAAGCATTTCATCTCCGGTCTACACCAACAATGACAAGTTCGATGCCATGACGAACAACTTGTGCGCCAACATGAATGCTCAAATGAAGGAGCTCAAAGCCCTCATCAAGAACCGCAAGAGGTCTCCCTCATCTTCGAGAAGACGCTCAAGTGCACATCCTTCCGAGCTACCATCTCCGGCAAGATCTCATCGGCATCGACACCATCAACAACAAGAACGTGAAGGTCATGAGCTCAACAACAACAACCGCTCAACGACTTCACCGTACACCTTGGCATCTTCGCCAAGCGACTTCAAGGCATCTTCGCCTTTGGACATACGGCATCTTCGCCAACAAGAACCCCAAGCTTATGCTCAAGAGAAGCTCCCCAAGCTCAAGTCCGCGACTTCCACGAGCTACAACGACCTCGACAACGACCATGAGATTCCTTCCTATGGGACTCAAGACCCCGAGGAGTATCTCGAGTGGGAGCGCAAGATGGACGACTACCTCAAGCTACATCAAGTTCCCTAGGAAGATCAAGTGAAGTGCGCCACAAGAAACTTCCACGACAATGCGTCAACATGGTGGCTTCACACACCTTCGACGAGCTTCAACGTGAATTGGCCCAAGACGAAGAGAGCTTTGCGGCGAGAGTTCGTGCCTTCCACCTACACGGAACAACTTCTACGCCAATTGGAGAACACCATTCAAGGATCCAAGTCCATCGACAAGTACTTCAAGGAGATGAAGATGGCCTTGCGACGAGCCGGCGTGGACGACCCCATTTCAATGAAGCTCCACTTCATGATGGGATTGCACAATGACGTCTACAAGACCATCTTCTTCGAGAACTACAAGTCCCTCGACGACAACTACATTGGTGCTCTCAAGGCGGAACAAGAACTCATGAAGGGCAAGGCTTCTCCACCGCAAGCACACTTCTCGAAGACCAAGCTCCAAGACGGCGAGCATGAGGGTAGTACCACCACGATGTCCAAGCCCAACGAGCTCCAAGATGATGCTCCCAAGTTCGACTCCACGGCCATCCCTCTTTGTGGCATTGATGATGCCGAGTCTACTTCGACTCTTTTTCAAGACGGTGCGGCGACGACTACGACTACGGAGCCATTCGAGGACCAAGCTTCGGAGGCGAACGACATGGTGACGAGCAAGGATGATGCTTCCATCTTAGGAGGCGAGAGTGATGATGTGCCATCTTCGGCCTTCATCCACGGCGATGGTCACGAGATGGTTGAGCATGGGACTTTCCCTTCGACCACGGCGGCGTATGATGACTTGAGTGACTTGTGCCACCATATTGAGAGTGAGAGTGACTTCACCACTAGCCCCATATATGATGAGTTGCCACAATTCCCATGTGAGGAGAGTTACCATCACCACCACTTGAGTGATTTGAGTGACTCCACCATATGTGACATTGAGTGCACCTACCTTGAGAGAGTGAGTGAGCCACCACCACATAGAGAGAGTGAGGAAGTTGATAGGGCATGTGAGGCCATTTCGATTTCTAACAACTTAACCTCCACCTCTATTGTGTCTACTCATTTGGTGCTAGGTCCCATTTATGATGACGCGCCGATCCTCGATGACTTCGTACTACCTTTGGACAAGACGATGGCCATGGTGGAATATTATGCACCCCCCACATGGTTCCATCAAGATGACGATGATGACCACCATTTGGTCTGTCCCACCTCACCTACACCACATGAGTGGAATGAGAAAGGTAACAAAGGTGAAGGTGATGCTCTCGTCCCACTAGTGGACTATGTTGACATTGATTGCTTGCATGATGTTGATCCACCTATTGCCATGCTTCATGCTAGTATGATTGCCCCATGCGATGATTTACCCATTTATGATGAGTTTGATGATTGTCATGTGGAGTCTATTAGTTGTGATGCCATGTTGCATAGGATTTCATGTGATAATTCTCTCGGTCACATCATGTTTGACAATCCGCTTGACTTGTCATATGCTATGCATGAGATCAACAATATGTCATATTTGCAATCTCATCGTAGTAACTATGCATATGCCATTAAGATAAACCCAATTTGCACTTATGGCATAGATGACAAGCCCATGGTTATTGGCATTTCTTTTTCTTGTGATGATATTGACATGCTTCCTTTGCATCATATCCATCATATGCCATGCCATGCTTACCTAGCTTCCGACATGCATTGTTTTGGATGTTGTTACACTTCTCCAAATTATGCTTCTGATATTGCTTATGAGGAGACCCCCATAGTTTCCTCATACATTTTAGGAGATTTTGACCCATCCCATCCATTGCATGATCCCCATGCTTGTGTGCACAATATGCTCCCCATGAATGAACATGCTATAGATGTGCCATATAATTGTATGCTCAATTTGCATCCACATCATGCTATACACAATAACTATTCATTCATGATGGATGACATGTTCTTATACCATGCATCAAATTTCTTTGAGAGATGCTTATCTTGTGCTAACTCTAACGTGCACATACACATCATGATGGATGATGTGTACATTTACCACGCGCACAATTTCTTTGGTTTGTGTCTCTTTTGTGTAGGTACCCATCCATACTCGTCAACTTCACAAACGCACGAGTTGACGAAAAGAGCTCTAGAGAGCAACGATGACTTGGGATATCGCGGATTGTCTTTCCCACCGCTCCTTTTGCGCAAAGACTTCGCACATTTCTTCTACATGGCCCTCACATGGTTATGGCTAATTGTTCATTATGTATCATTTGCCCATATTGCCATGTTCACTTTGCATGATATGCCACTGCCTTTGCCTTTGCCATGCATTTGTGACCCATGCTTTGCATTACACATGATGATTGATTCTCATACTTGTATGTGTATTTGCAAGCTTGGTGGAGATATCACTTGTTATTGCCATGATTCCTTTGCACACCATGCCTATTATGATGCTTTGACATTGATTTGTGATCGTACTTGCGATATGTCATGTGCATTGCCTATATCCACTATTTGCTCACATGACATGATTGCTATGAACTCATCTAGTGTGTTGCATCTTCGCTCCACTAGTTTGCACGACATGATTGATAGGCTTGCTTATGTTGCATCACCGATGATTCATACTTGCTCCTTTCATGCGGTTGATGACAACCATTGCCATGCTTTGCACATGATTGATATTGCTTGTTGTCATATGTCTCCACATGTTGCTTCTCTCATGCTACCATGTATTGAGCGCAACCATGATTTTAGTCTTGCCAATGAGATTGCCCCCATAGCATTCTCGCATTTATTTGGAGATTATGACATCATTCTTGTGAAGCATGCTTGTCTTACCTCCTTGCACCATATGCCTAGTGCCATGAATATAGCCATTGTTGCACCATATTATTCATGCACTTTTGCTGCTAATGGTTATGTGCAAGAGAAGAGAACCATCATGATGGATGATGTGTTTATCTACCATGCACATACGTTCTTCCTTTTGTTGTGTGCATGTGTAGGATACTTGGAATATGTGTCGACTTCCACTTCACGTGAGTTGACCATTCGAGCTCTTGAGAGCGAACCACTTTCTACCACGACGCTTCTACATCGCACTTGCTTGTGCTTCGGCATTGTGAAGAATGCACAAGGACATGCTTTCAAGGTGATATCCTTCTCTTTCGAGAACCCAAAAACCATGAGCATGAATATTGTGGATCATACTACATGTGTTGCTTGCACCATGAGACTTATTTGTCATCTTGGACCCCTTGATCGCGCACATGTTATTGATTTTCCTTTCTTTCACGATAACCACATTGCCATGCTTCATGATATATATGCCTTGTGCGTTGCATCCGACTTATGGATTACTTGCTCCTCTCATATGCTTGGTTGCAACAATATCATCTCTTCACATATGCCATGCCACATTGCTTGTCACATGATTGACTTGTTTGCCTCACACATGATGAACAATTGCTATTTCTATTGTGTTGAGTGCCACTCGATTTTCACTACACCCTATGCGCATTATGCTTGGATTGTCTTACACTTGACCCTTGTGTTTAGACACTTCATTTTCTTTGGTGTTGTGAATGATTCGTATGCCTACCATAGACCTTTCATTGAGCGCTTTACGCATGCTTGCTATGACTTTGAGGTAGATGCTTATTCTCTTGACACACATATGTGCATCTCTACCTCACATTTACATGCTTGTTTCCATGATGACCTTGATTGTGCTCAATTGTTGTGCTTAAATGCCATGCCACAACCCTTTGTCACACCCTATGCTATGCTTGATGACAACACTTCTTGGGTGAATCACCTATTGAATGCTTGGTTTTGCACTAACGCTAACCACATTTGTTTTTCCAAGTGTTTGTTGTCCTTGCTCCTTTTGAAGGAATCACTAGACGGTGCGACATTGGAGAGTGCCCATGTAGAGCTTCAAGATGATGAGCACTTCGTGATGATCCACATCTACACGACGACGCCATCTCTTTCCCATGGTGATTTGGTTTTCGAACCGAGGTCGGATCTTTCCCAAGGGGGAGGGGATGATACGGTGTATCCTATGGACATCACCATGTCAAGAGTCTGCTTGGCAAGTGACATGTGTGACCTCTACTTCTCATACATAAAGGTGAATCATCTCCTTTACACGTGTTCACTTGACCCCTTCGAGGATGGTATACTACTTGACACTCCTCTCGTGTGCATGCATAGGTATTGTCGGAGCTTCACGGATGACGAGGAGGAGTGCAAGCGGCAAGGATCACCTACACCATCTGCGAGGGAAGCGTGGAAGAGAAGACGGAAGAAACGGAGCTGCTGCAAGCTTCAGGCTCCGGACGACCGGCGTTTACCGGACGTCCGACGCGTCCCAAGCGACCGGACGACCGGCGGCCACCGGACGTCCGTGACATCGGCAACAGAACCGAAATCCCGGAAATTACCGGAAGTCCGGGAGCTACCGGACGTCTGGTCCCTCCCGAGCCAGCGGACGTCCGGTGTCCAGCGGACGACCGGTACCTGTCTGCGTACAGCGTTCGGGCCGAGGCCCATGTATCCCTTTCGCCCCTCACTTACCCCTTGGTGGCCCTAGACTATATAAACTCCTCCACCTCCACCATATTAGGGTTAGCAATGGTTTAGCTCACACATGAGATAGAGCTTTGCTCATCCATCCCGGATCTACTCCACGAGAGAGACCGCGGCCCCTCTACGGAGAAGATCCATCTTGGATTCAGGACCTCCACATCGGAGAAGATCCCAAGGGATTCAAGACCTCCTCTTGGAGATGAACTTTACCTTGTATCTTTCCCTTTGTTGTTCATGTACCGTGTGATCTTGTGTGTTTGATTGTCTAGTGGATGTGTAATTGGACTTGTTCTTGTGTGTTTCCTCTCGTGTTTTCCCCCGTTTCCCTTTGTGTTCTTCGTGTTCATCGTGGGATCCCCTCCATTTCGTGAAAGATCCGCTGATTAGGGTTCCACCCTGTATCACAGAGCTTCACGAGCGCGCCTCCACATCCAAGAGCTCCGGTAAATCCTTCCTTCGCTTCTCCTATAGATCTCATTAGGGTTTTTCCTGCGAGTTCATCAAAGCTGCTACGATGTTCTTCCTTATGCTTCACAATGGCTTCGATGGCAAGCGTAGATCTAATGCTTTTTGTACACGGCTGTAGCGATGATCCTCCTTCCTTATCATTAACACACTTCATATTTGAAGTAATCCCCACCTAGATCTGATGAACTGCTACAGCACCTGTTCGACCTAGGTCTGAATATACCTGAATTTATTGATATGCTGTAGATATGTAATTCTGCTGCTGAACTGCAGCACCTGAATCCTCTGCCAGGTTACCGTCCGCATCGGATTTCCAACCATCATCCATTCCCCCAATGACTTAGCGCCCAAGAGCAATCCAAGTATGCCCCACCACTTTCCAAGCTTCGGGCTTTTACTGCGAACGGTTTAATAGGCATCGACTTTGTTCGTTGCTGGATTTCTTGGAGCATTTTACCTCTAAGACGGCGTCCCGGTTTGATGTGCGAGTACATAGGGGACCCCAAAGACCCTCAACGTCATACTGAGGTTTTGCTAACAGAAAATGAAATCAATGAGTCTCTCAAGAAGATATTGGATGAACCGGTGGATGTCTGCAACAAAACTGGGCTGGCTCCCTTTTGTGAATCCAATAAACCGCCAGCAGTAAATATCCTTATAACTTTTTGCTTTATTTCAATCTGTTAAGTATCCTTTCTAAAACTCCTAAATTTTCTGACAGGGTAATGATCCGTTCTGGAAGAGGAAAACCCAAGATAAACCGGCAAAGGTATCTCGCCCAAAGACCAAGGCCATCAATAAGACTGTCAAAAAGAAAACTGCTGAAGCATCCGAGTTAAACATTGAGGATGATGAATCGGCATCAGAGGTAGAACTAGACTCCCTTGGCTCCCTTTTCTTGCACCTCATTGACAATGATTATATTCAGGAAAACGCTGAAGGCAGCCAAGCTGATGGTGTTGAGGTAATTATCCTTTCCTCCGGTTCAGATCCTCTGCCAACACAGAAAATCCGTCAAGCACACCAGAAAGTAAGATTTTCTCACCCTTTAGCTTACTTGGACCCAAACTTTATTTTGAAGGAGCAGCAACATGAAGCTTGCCGCACAACTCGGCACAGCGGCCAAGAATCACGTCCATCGTTATACCGAATACTCCGATTCGGAAGCGTCCATCAGAGGTCTTGTATATTCCAGACATTCTTTATCCCAAAGCGGGCCATTTCCGGTAGACTCTTAATCCGTCTGATTCAAATTATCAGGACACACCTCATTCATCATCTGGTGAGTCAACAGCCACACAGCTTCCTCCTCTCAAGATCGTTCCTAGGTGAGCTTTTATTTTTCTGTTTAACCTTATGTTTGAGTCCACGGACTAACTTTTACCTTTATCTTTCTCAGTAGGCCAAAACCCAGTAAGAAGGCCAAATTGAGTAAACCGCCTGATGGTGATGTAAACCCTAAACCAGAGAAGACTCCAAAGCTGGCAGAAGAAAATGCTGATGCTTTGCGTGATGATCCACCCCCACCGGATCATGATATTTTTCCTGAACAAGAAGCTGCGCCAATGGATCTTGGTGATAATCAAAATAGCCCAGTCCGGGCCAGTGACAACCCGACAAGCCCAGCCAAAGCTGTTGCTGCTACGACAGACGATGTTATGATTACTGGCTTTGGCCACACCACTCCTGGCGAGCCCGTCGCTTTGTTAAAGCATAGCGCCAAGGAGGAAGTTTCTGGTATGGACAAGGGCAAGTGGAATGCCGACTTGTCGAGCTATGCCCATCTCAGCGCCCAGGACCTTCACTATGACTATCTAAACCGCCTGTATACAAGTCGTGATTATGAAGCCAGTTTGGTGAAACTAATGAAGGAACGATATGAGGTAAATGCTGCTTGATTTCTGCAATATTGTTTCTTCCTTGGTCAAATATCTTGTATCAACTCCACTGTAGCCCCCAAGGGCCGGTTTATCTCTTCAAGATGAACCGGGACTTCACAACACCAAATTAGTAGCTTTTCGCTTGTGTAGCCCCCAAGGGCCGGTTTATCTCTTCAAGATGAACCGGGACTTTAGTCTATAACTTTGCTTTGAGCAATTATGCATTAGCCCCCAAGTGCCAAGTGTATAACTTGTTATGCGCTTGGGACTTTGTAAAAAACGTCTGATAACTCAAAATATGCATTAGCCCCCAAGTGCCAAGCGTATAACTTGTTATGCGCTTGGGACATTCAATATGATTTACCAATTTATGAAATGTATATCTCTTTATAGGATGATCTGAATCAGAAGGAATCTCAAGCCGCTGACCTTCAAGAAAACCTTAAGTTCCAGCAAGCATCAACCTCCAAAGCCAAGGATGAGTTGACCAGCGCTTTGGCAAATATGGAAAAACTGAAAAGAGACTTCCAGAAGGAGCGGGCGGATTGGGAGACAGAGAAATCCGCTTTGGAGAAAAGAGCTGTTGACGCAGAGGCCGCCCTTAAACCGGTATCAGAAGAACTATCTGGCTTAAAGCGTAAAATAAATGCTATGACCACTGCTGTGTTTGGTAAGCACCCTTATTACAACTCTGAATATGTATCGTCCCATAAATTGCCGGCTTAACAATGGTGCCACTGATGCAGGAAAACGCACCGCCCATTTAGGCTATGACATGCAGAAGAAGCTGAAGGCTGCCTATACACTTATAGAACAACTTTATACCAGCGCATAGCGAATCATTTGTACTGTCGCTCACAACAAACCGCCCCCAACTTTGATCAAGGAGACCCTGGAAAAGCTGTCAATGTTGCCCGCCCAGTTTGAAGAGCTGAAGAGATAGGCTGCAAGGGCAGGTGCTTTGACTGCACTAACCCGGGCGAAAGCATGGGTACCCGACCTTGATCTGGCTGACGTAGTGAATGGCTATCTGATACGGTGTATCCTAGGGTCATCACCATGGACCCTTCATCGCCTCACCAAGTGCCCAAAGGACCCATGACTAGAGCCCGTGCAAGAGCTTTCGAGACCGAGGTGACCTCGCTCCTCTCTTTACATCTTTCGGATTCACTTGAGACACGGCTTCTACCTTCATCAGAGACTCTATGCATACTCAGGTGCTTGGACGAAGGCCGCGGGACAGCTCTACACGATGCTCAAGAGGACAGGCCCGACAAGTGCACGAGACAAGAAGAAGGAAGGCTGAAGATGCTACAGGCACCGGACGTCCGGCCCGCACCGGACGACCGGCGACTCCCAGGCACCGGACGACCGGAAGACACCGGACGTCCGGCCTCCCCCAGACGACCGGACGACCGGAAGCCACCGGACGTCCGTGAAAACGACTACAGAAGCTAAATAGCGGAAATCCGAGGATTACCGGACGTCCGGTCCCTCCGGAACCACCGGACGTCCGGTAACCCACGGACGTCCGCTACGACGGCGACCGCCCATGTAATATAAATACTGTTGACTCCGCTCCGTTAGACTCAGCTGTGGTTTAGCTCATTTCTCAGACTTGTGTGGATTTCTCCCACGAGACGGTGCGCCTCTACGGAGAAGATCCACTACGGATTCAGGACCTCCTTCATCGGAGAAGATCCCCAGGGATATCAAGACCTCCTCACGGAGAAGACTATCTTTGTATCACCGGTGTTGACCTTGGATCGTGTACCTCGACCTTGTATCGCGAATCTAGCGCTTGTGTGATTATCTTCGTGTTGATTGAGTGTTTTCCTCTTGTGTTTTCCCCGTCTTTCTCTTGTGATCCCCGTGTTCATCGTGTGCCACCCTCCAAAACGTGAAAGATCCGCTGATTAGGGTTCCACCCTGTATCATATGGTATCAAGAGCAAAGGTTTCTCACGATTTTGGAGCCCCACACTTGGTTTTCTAGCCTGTTTTTGTCGTGTTCTTCCCTATTTCGAAAATTCCCCACAAAAAGAGCCCCAAAATTTTTTGTGATCTGTTGATTTGGCAAGATTTTGTTGACTTTGTTCCATGGATTTGCTGTGCCACGTGTCGATCTAGCATTTCCCCACCTTCTCACCCTTTTCCCACCGCAAATCTGACCACGTTTCGCCATTTTCGCCTCGGATCCCACCAACCAAGTACTAAACCTACCGGACGACCGACGTTTACCGGACGTCCGGCACCTCTCGAGACACCGGACGTCCGCTAAACACCGGACGACCGGCACCCCGACAACAGAAGCGTTTTACCGGATTTCCGGCAACCACCGGACGTCCGACCCCTTCAGACAGACCGGACGACCGGTACCTTCCGGACGTCCGACATTTCCTGACGCAGCTGATTTTGTTCAGTTACGTTCCACCTTCCGCTACCACCCACCTTCCGCAAATACCATCCACCTTCCGCAACGGCCATCTACCTTCCGCAACCACCATCGTTTTCCTGCTCTGAGTTTGAAAAGTGTGTCTCCCTTTGCCTTGGATACTTGAGTTGTGGTTTCACCGTTTCCTTGGATGTTTAGGCTACCTCGGGACGGCAAGAATTCGACAACACCACCGCTCAACTTTGGCAAGGACGGTAACATCGACGACACTTCGCTCATCTTACCTTGCAATTGCATTGTCACCCTATGAACCATCTTTGCGTAGCTTTCCCATTGAGACTAGCCATTTGAGTATTGCCAGGCCACGCCACTTGTGCACATTAGTGATAATCATATATATTGCATACCACATCATCTTGGTATATTGCATATCTCCATGTGCCACAAGAGTGTTCCGCATACACAATAGCTACCTCGATCCGAGAAGAATGCATATGTGCCCAAAGAAAGAGCTCACAAGCTTTTAAGCAAAAGAGCCACCAAAGCAAAAAAAACAATAGCATCATACGCCTTGCATCCAAAGAGATCATACATCATAGCAACATCATCTTGTGCTCAAGCATCGGCACATCATACACTCATAGCATACTTGTGATAGATAGTCGTTACATTTTGCCTCTTATAGGTCGTGCACAAGTGCGTATCCGCCTATTAAGCAATCGGTTAGCGTCTCTCTAGTGTTGTGCAACACGAGCATTTTCCGTGGTTTACCACATTTTCGCTCATCCTTGGTTGCACAACTACATTTGTCTATCCGTGCGTGTGTTCCGTGTGCTACCTTTGCTAGTGATCTACTTGTTGCATGAGCAAATTTGTGAACCATTTTCAACATCTTTGAGCCACTTTGACTATTGCATTGAATTTGTGCCACATCCTAACCAAGCTCTTCTCAAAGCTTTACTTGTGTAGGTGTGAGAATCGACACGAAGTGATACCAATAGTGCTATTTCCGGGTTACATTGTTGAGTGATCATTGATCCATTTTCAACCTCGGTTAAGGTACATTGATATTGTCTTCTCCTTTCTCCACTCACATACTTGCTTGTGATGATGGATAGGCCAAGTTCATCTACCAACCCGATCTTCGACGATCCTCAAGAAGCGAACAACTACGTCACCAAACTACATCTATTCGGTGTCCAACGAGCTCTACATCAAGAGAGTGAAGCTATGCGAGAGTACATTGGTCAAGTCGCCGAGGACGCGCGCCAATTCCAACAAAGTACCAAGGAGCAAATCGACCTCATCAACACCAACATGTCTACTCAATACAATGAGCTCCGGACATTGATCATCAACCGACGTTCTTCCTCAACATCATCTCATCGACGTAGCCGCTCAAGTCGACACACCGACTCAACGCATGACTCAAGTACACCTACGTCCAACACTCTTCGTCAAGCCGCACGTCAAGCTCGACATGACCACCGGCAATCTCTACATGACAAGAGTTCTCAAGAGCTATTCGACGAGCAAGAAGGTCGACGTAGTCAAAACCAAGCTACACTTGAGCAAGCACAAGAACGACACCGACTACGCCAACAACAAGAAGAGCGAGCTCGTCAATATCAAGAAGAACAAGATGCCGAGGCTAACCGCCAAGCACAACAACGTCGAGAAGCTCAAGCTATGGAGGCGCAACGTGCTCTACAAGATGCACATCGCAATGTGGCAGCCCGCACTCGACACAATCGTCAAGAAGAGGATTTCCTTCGCGATGAGATGCAAGAAAGGCGCCATCAAGCACGAATGCAAGAAGAAGCTCCTCCGCAAGCGCGACATGAGCAACAATACCAACAAGAACATCATCTCCAACAAGAACGTCTACATCAACAAGAGCAACAAGATATGGCCAACCGCCAAAATCGAGATCGCCCTCCCAACAGGCAAGGCAACAATGATGAGCATCGCTATGGCAAGCTCAAGTTCACCATGCCTAAGTTTTCCGGAAGCATTGATCCCGAAGACTATCTCTCATGGGCATTGAAAGTTGACAAGATCTTTCGCCTTCACAACTTCGATGAAGAGAAGAAGATCGCAATGGCATCCCTTGAGTTCCAAGACTATGTTCTCATTTGGTGGGAGCAAATCATAGAGAGAAGAGAAGCCAAGGGCGAACCTCCTATCACCACTTGGGCTCAAATGAAGGAAGTGATGAGAGCACGCTTCGTGCCTACACACTATAACCGCGACTTGTTCAAGAAGCTACAACTCCTCAAACAAGGAACCAAGTCCGTTGAAGAGTACTACAAAGAGATGGAGATTGCCATGATACGAGCCAACATCACGGAAGATGAAGAGCAAACTATGGCGCGATTCTTGAATGGACTCAACTATCCCATCAAGAAGATAGCGGACTTCCAACCATACAACAATCTCCTCGAGCTAGTACACCAAGCAACCAAAGCGGAGCGACAAGTTCAAGAGGACTACAAGTACTCCAAGTTCAACTCCAAGAACTTCGGCTCCTACAACCAAGCTTCAACGACTTCGGCTACTCCTCCTACCTCTACCAAGCCTTCTACAAACTTCGGCGACAAGCCAAGCTACAAGACTGCGACTACATCGAGTTGTCTACCTTCTACCAACAACTTCAAGCCAAGAGCTTCCTCAACTACTACTCCAACCGAAGATACAAACAAGACGAGCTCCATCAAATGCTTCAAGTGCCAAGGACGAGGCCACAAGTCATTTGAGTGCAAGACCGTTCGCACCATGATCATCAACGACGATGGATCCTATGACTCCATGAGCGATGATGAGATGGAAGCACTTGAGCATGTCGCAATGCATCGCCAAGTGAATGACGTCGAAGACCATCAAGTGTTTTGCGACAACGACTCAAGCCCCAACCTTGTTGTCTCCAAAGTCTTGACACTCCAACATCAACAAGATGACGACCAACGTTGTCACATTTTCCACATGAAGGCCGGCATCAATGGACGAGCCGTCAAGGTTATCATCGATGGAGGAAGTTGCCACAACTTGGCAAGCGAAGAGCTATGCGACAAGCTTCATTTGGTCAAGACGAAGCATCCTCACCCCTACAAGGTCCAATGGCTCAACGACGCCGGAATTCTTCGAGTCGAGCACACCGTGCAAGTCTCTTTCAAGATTGGCGCCTACGAGGACACTCTTGAGTGTGATGTGATACCCATGTCCGTGTGCCACCTTATTCTTGGACGACCATGGCAATATGATCGTGGAGTCACACACAATGGACGGACGAATCACTATCACTTCAAGATGAAGGGCAAGGAATTCGTGCTCCGACCTATGACTCCAAGTCAAATTGCCACCGACAAGCTTTTACCTACCACCCATCGTGGAGAGAATGGTGAGAGAGCGAGCCACCAAAAAGAGAGCGAGAGCCACAAGCCAAATATGAGCGACTCCACGATGAGCGATAAGAAGCAACTAGTGCTATTTGCTACCAAACGTGAGATGAGAGAAGTGTGTGAGAACCCATCGAGCGTCTTCCACCTGGTGCTTCTATGCAAAGGGGAAGCCAAACCTACTAACACTTCACCACCTCCACCTTTTGTGTTGTCTAAATTGTTGCAGGAATTCTCGGACGTCTTTCCCGATGAGCTACCACCGGGTCTGCCTCCACTTCGAGGGATAGAGCACCGCATCGACCTCGTACCCGGTGCTCCACTTCCAAACAAGGCTCCCTACCGCGTCAACCCCGAGGAAACAAAGGAGATACAACGACAAGTGCAAAAACTCACCGACATGGGTCATGTACGTGAAAGTCTAAGCCCTTGTGCCGTTCCCGTTATTCTCGTGCCTAAGAAAGACGGAACTTTTTGCATGTGTTCCGATTGTCGTCCGATAAATGCTATCACCGTTAGATACCGTCACCCTATTCCTCGCTTAGATGACATGCTTGATGAACTTTGTGGTGCCACCATCTTTTCAAAAATTGATCTTAAAAGTGGTTACTACCAAATTCGCATTCAAGAGGGTGATGAGTGGAAAACTGCTTTCAAAACCAAGTTCGGGTTATACGAGTGGCTTGTTATGCCAATGGGCTTATCTGAAGCACCCGGCACTTTTGTGCGTCTTATGCACTTTGTTCTTAGACCCTACATAGGTGTCTTTGTCGTGGTTTACTTTGATGACATTCTAGTGTTTATTAAGTCGCTTGAAGAACATGTTGACCATGTCCAACTAGTTTTGCAAGCACTTCGCAAACAACAATTGTATGCTAATATGGAAAAATGCACTTTTGGCGTTGACAAGGTTGTCTTCCTAGGATTTGTCGTGTCTTCTCAAGGTGTTCACGTTGATGAAACTAAAATTGAAGCAATTAAAACTTGGCCTCAACCAAAGAATCTCATGCAAGGCGTAGTTTCCTTGGTCTAGCCGGTTTCTATCGACGGTTTGTGAAGGACTTTAGCACCATTGCTATGCCTCTACACGCTTTGAGCAAGAAGAACACACCCTTAATTTGGGGTCCTTCGCAAGACACCGCGTTCAATGAGCTTAAGAGCTTGCTCACGCACGCACCACTTCTAGCCCTACCAAACTTTGACCAACCGTTTGAGATTCATTGTGATGCTAGTGGCACCGGCATAGGTGGCGTGCTAATGCAAGAAAAGCGCCCAATTGCGTACTTTAGCGAAAAGCTATCGGGAGCGCAACTTAACTACCCCATCTATGATAAAGAGCTTTATGCCTTGGTGAGAGTTCTACGTGTTTGGGAACACTATCTTAGACCTCATGAATTCATTCTTCATACGGACCATGAGACACTCAAGTATCTCAAAGGTCAAACTAAGTTGAACAAGCGTCATGCTAAATGGAGTGAGTTCATTGAGTCTTTTCCATATGTCATCAAATACATCAAGGGCAAAGAAAATGTTGTGGCGGACGCGCTTTCCCGCAAATGCATGCTTGTTACACAACTTGAGTTGAATGTGATTGGCTTTGAGCATATTAAAGATTTATATGAGCATGATCCTTTCTTTGCAAATGCTTATGCTAAATGCTTGACTCACACTTCTTGGGAACATTACTACATCAAGGATGGATATCTTATGAGAGCTAACAAACTTTGCATCCCCGAGTCTTCGCTTCGTTTGCTCCTTTTGCAGGAATCGCATGGAGGAGGACTCATGGGACACTTTGGACGAGACAAGACGTTTGCTACACTCTCTAAGAACTATTTTTGGCCCAAGATGCTTCGTGACGTCTCACGCCTCACCAACCGATGTTCTACATGCCGCAAAGCTAAGTCCAAAGCTCAATCTTATGGTCTTTACATGCCTCTTCCTATTCCATATCATCCATGGGAAGACATAAGCATGGATTTCATACTTGGCTTGCCTAGGACTCAAAATGGCAAAGATTCCGTGCTTGTCGTGGTAGATAGATTCTCTAAAATGGCTCATTTCATTCCTTGTAACAAGATCGACGATGCTTCACATGTTGCAACTCTCTTTTGCAGGGAGATACTTCGTCTACACGGCGTGCCCAAAACGATCGTGTCGGACCGGGACGTCAAGTTCTTGAGTTACTTTTGGAAAACACTATGTGCCAAGCTCGGAATCAAGCTACTCTTTTCTTCGGCGTACCATCCACAAACGGACGGCCAGACGGAGGTGACGAACCGCACGCTCTCCACTCTTCTTCGTGTGTTGATCAAGAGGAACATCCGGGAATGGGAGCATTGCTTGCCAATCGCCGAGTTCGCCTACAACCGCGCAAGACACTCCACAACCGGCAAGTCCCCCTTCGAGATCGTCTACGGCTTCAACCCGTTGTCGCCTTTGGACATCCTACCTCTTCCTCTCCAAGAGCGCACGAACATGGACGCAAGTGCAAGGGCAAATTATCTCAAGAAGGTGCACGAAGACACAAGGGCGATGATCGAGCGACAAGTCCACCGTCGCGCCAACAAGTTCAATGTCAACAAGGCACCGATGGTGTTCAACCCGGGAGATCTTGTTTGGCTTCACCTTCGCAAGGACCGCTTCCCACACGAGCGCAAGTCCAAGCTTCTACCTCGCGCCGACGGACCATTCAAGGTGCTAGCACGCTACAACGACAACGCCTACAAGATCGACATCCCACGTGACAAGTACTCCGTGAGCGATACTTTCAACATCAAGGACCTCTCTCCTTTCCATGGTGATGAAGATTTCGATCCGAGGTCGGATCTTTCCCAAGGGAGGGGAGATGATACGGTGTATCCTAGGGTCATCACCATGGACCCTTCATCGCCTCACCAAGTGCCCAAAGGACCCATGACTAGAGCCCGTGCAAGAGCTTTCGAGACCGAGGTGACCTCGCTCCTCTCTTTACATCTTTCGGATTCACTTGAGACACGGCTTCTACCTTCATCAGAGACTCTATGCATACTCAGGTGCTTGGACGAAGGCCGTGGGACAGCTCTACACGATGCTCAAGAGGACAGGCCCGACAAGTGCACGAGACAAGAAGAAGGAAGGCTGAAGATGCTACAGTCACCGGACGTCCGGCCCGCACCGGACGACCGGCGACTCCCAGGCACCGGACGATCGGAAGACACCGGACGTCCGGCCTCCCCCAGACGATCGGACGACCGGAAGCCACCGGACGTCCGTGAAAACGACTACAGAAGCTAAATAGCGGAAATCCGAGGATTACCGGACGTCCGGTCCCTCCGGAACCACCGGACGTCCGGTAACCCACGGACGTCCGCTACGACGGCGACCGCCCATGTAATATAAATACTGTTGACTCCCCTCCGTTAGACTCAGCTGTGGTTTAGCTCATTTCTCAGACTTGTGTGGATTTCTCCCACGAGATGGTGCGCCTCTACGGAGAAGATCCACTACGGATTCAGGACCTCCTTCATCGGAGAAGATCCCCAGGGATATCAAGACCTCCTCACGGAGAAGACTATCTTTGTATCACCGGTGTTGACCTTGGATCGTGTACCTCGACCTTGTATCGCGAATCTAGCGCTTGTGTGATTATCTTCGTGTTGATTGAGTGTTTTCCTCTTGTGTTTTCCCCGTCTTTCTCTTGTGATCCCCGTGTTCATCGTGTGCCACCCTCCAAAACGTGAAAGATCCGCTGATTAGGGTTCCACCCTGTATCACTATCCAAGCTTGAAAGAGGATGGACCCGAATTTAACAATGATGATCTTCGAGATTTGACAAAGGAAATGCGGCCCTTGGCCAGCAAATTAGCCGAAGAAGCTGATCTGTCCCACTACTAGGAGGTTTATGACGCTGACAACAAACGGGTTAATGCACCAACTCATGATCTGGAGGATCTGGTCCCGCCCGTCAGTAAGCACACTTATGCCCCTGATGTTGAACCCTCCGAGCTTTATAAGCGATGAAGCTGTTTTCCAAGACCTAACTGGGATCAATTGGGCAGCCACTAACTTCCAGCTGCTGGGTGGATACGAGGAGGAGGAAACGGCATAGGGTGATCCGGAGCCGTCTAGCCAGGCTGGAGAGGAGTCATGAGCCAGGGCCGGTTTAATCTTTGATATATCGTAATACTTGATGAACAACTGTTATTCTTTTGGGCTGCAAAATGCCTTGTAATAGGCTAGCTGAAAACACTTAGTCTGTTATGCCATCGTGCATATTCCCTTTGCATAACACTGCTTAATCCGGTACCTTTATAATATTTCTGCTTATTCTTCTGAATAGCTTTACTCAACCTGTTTCTACATAAAACAAATTTAAAGTGTCCCGGTGATTCATCGCCGGACGGGTCATAATGCCCAAATACATGACCTAGGATTATAACACAGGTTGCATTTTCAAATAAATAAATATGAAAATATATCATACCTGTGATATCAAATCACATCGTTGGTTTTACCAACTTTTGTAGTAAGGGTGATAATCCCAAATTGTGAGTATTGATGACTACTGCAATATTTCGCCGGTTTATGATAAAACCACACCGGGTTGTGATAAACACCGGATTAGCTGCAGATGATACCGACGATTTGTAATCAAACCAGACCGGGTTAATAAACACCAGTTTACTTGATGGTGATGACTTATAGTCAATCCCCTAGGCCGATTGAATAAACATCGGTCTGACATAAAAAAGGCGTCGTAAGTCGCAAAAGGGAAAACAACTTATGAAAAAAATCATACGAGGCTTTTTATGGGCTGCCAGGCCTAAATTCAAGGCTTTTCATGGACTGCCAGGCAACTAAGTTAAACCATTTCACGATGCCTGTTAAGATGGACCTCACATTAACCAATCATCGTTTTAACATTGACAAGTTCAGGGTCTGTATAAGATTGACTTGTCAAACGTTCCACGGGTCATACCAAGTTTACCTGGATGGAGTGACTTACTTGATGCAGGCAGGTTAACCCGGGGTTTTAGGTGCATGCACCTGGCTTCCAAGCCTGGCTTGATAGCCTATTACAAGGGCCTTAAAATCTCTTGTTGCTGTGCAACAAGAGCCCCCAAGTAACATTGCGAGCTGTGCTCAATGGGTGCCTATGTTTGAGTTGTGCCATGCATCAAACTCTCTTTTCCCCCTTATCATCATGTTGGCTTGATTGCTGGATTACCGAAGTAACCAGAGCTATGCTCTTATGATAATATTGGCTTGATAGCCGGTTTAAGAGGGCCATGAGAACTCCATTTTATACACAAAAGCCCCCATGTGACAAACTCTTATGGAAAAAACAGCAGAGGCCCCATTTTAACAGGGATGCCGATTTATTATATTGATCATAATATATACATTGTGAATATATGTACATAAAGGGAGCCTATGGCTCAGGTGTAGTAATGTCGAAGATGAGCAATGTTCCACGGCCGTTGGGTCTCCTCCTCTGTGGTGCGTGAGTCCTTGTGTTCTCGAACGTCGATGAGGTAGTATGACCCGTTGTGCAGATTCTTGCTGACCACAAAGGGTCCTTCCCAAGGCGGGGATAGGTTGTGCATATCAGTCTGGTCTTGGATGAGCCGGAGCACCAGATCGCCTTCTTGAAACGTTCTGGTTCTAACCTGGCAACTATGATATCGATGCAGATCTTGCTGGTAAATCGCTGACCGAGCCGCTGCAATGTCACGTTCCTCATCCAACCGGTCCAGTGCTTCTTGTCATGCCTTCTCGTTGTTAGCTTCAATGTAAGCCGCCACGCAAGGTGAATCATGACGGATGTCACTAGGGAGAACTGCCTCTGCTCCGTACACCATGAAGAAAGGCGTGTAACCCGTAGATCTATTGGGCGTGGTATTGATGCTCCATAATACGAAAGGTAACTCCTCCACCCAACAACCCGGCGTCCTCTGTAGGGGAACCATAAGCCGGGGCTTGATGCCTCTCAAGATCTTTTGATTGGCTCTCTCAGCTTGATCATTAGGTTGACGGTGAGCCAGTGAAGATACGTCAAGCCGGATGTGCTCTCGTTGACAAAATTCTTGCATAGCCCCGTTGGACAAATTAGTGTCGTTGTCAATTATAATGCTGTGTGGAAAGCCAAAATAGAAAATCACCTTTTTGATGAACTAGACCACCGTTGCTGTATCACACTTGCTGCCTGGCTCTGCCTCCACCCACTTAGTAAACTTATCAACTGCCACTAGAAGGTGAGTCTTCTTATGTGGAGATCTCTTAAAGGGCCCAACCATATCTAGCCCCCAAGTCGTGAACGGCCAAGTAATTGGAATCATCCTCAATTCTTGAGCCGGTACATGATCACACCTTGAGAATTTCTGACAGGCATCACACTTTTTGACCAAGTCTTCAGCATCAGCATGAGCCGTCAGCCAATAGAACCCGTGGAGAAAAGCTTTAGCTACCAGGGCGTGATGACCACAATCTCCTTCGTGGATCTCCTGTAGGATCTCACGGCCTTCATCCGGAGACACGCAACGCTGAAACACCCCTGTTACACTGCAATGATGTAATTCTCCATTGACGATAGTCATTGACTGGGACCGCCGGATTATCTGCCTGGCTAAGATTTCATCCTCTGGTAACTCGCATCGGTTCATATACGCCAAATATGGGACTGTCCAATCTGGGATAGCGTGAAGTGCCACTACCAACTGATCCTCCGGATCAGGAACAGCCAAATCCTCTTCTGAAGGAAACTTAACCGACGGAGATTATGCAAAACGTCCAGAAAAACATTAGGTGGAACCAGTTTACGTTGGGAACCCAAACGGCATAATGTGTCCGCCGCTTCATTCTTTCGCCGATCCACATGGTCCACCTGATAACCCTTGAAGTGTCCAGCGACAATATCCACTTCTCGATGATATGCCGCCATGAGCGGGTCCTTGGAATCCCAGGTGCCAGATACTTGTTGAGCCACCAGGTCCGAGACGCCAAAGCACTTAACCCGGCTTAGATTCATCTCCTTAGCCATTCGAAGACCGTGGAGGAGAGCCTCATATTCTGCTGCATTATTAGTGCAAGGGAACATTAGATGAAGAACATAACATAATTTATCACCTCGTGGGGAAGTTAACATGACTACAGCCCCCGAGCCTTCCAATTGCCTAGATCTGTCAAAGTGAATAGTCTAGTACATGCGATCCGGCTTTTCTTCCGGCGTTGTAACTCCAATCAATCATTGATGAAATCCACAAGTGCTTGGGACTTGATTGCAGTACGAGGCACATATTTCAACCCGTGAGGTCCAAGCTCAATGGCCCACTTGGCAACCTGGCCAGTTGCTTCTCTGTTTTGGATTATATCTCCCAGAGCTGACTACAATAATGGGAAGACCCTAGAAATATTGTTTGAGCTTCCAGCTTGCCATGAAGACTCCATACACCAGCTTCTGCCAATGCGGATACCTCTGTTTAGACTCAGTGAGCACCTCGTTGATGTAGTAAACCGGCCGTTGAACCGGATATTCCTTCCCAACCTCCTTGCGCTCCACTCCAATGGCAACATTGACAGCTCGGGCATTAGCAGCCACATATAGTAACAGTGGCTCATTATCGACCGGAGCAGCAAGGACAGGCAGTTCTGCCAACTATTTCTTCAAGTCCACAAACATTTCATTAGGGGCATGACTCCAGACAAATTTGTATGTCTTTTTCATCATCTGGTAGAGTGGGATAGCCTTCTCTCCCAATCGGCTGATAAACCGGCTGAGCGCTGCAATGCGGCCTGCCAGACATTGGACATCATTGATACACGCCGGTTTAGCCAATAATGTAATAGCTTTGATCTTCTCCGGATTAGCTTCAATTCCCTGTTTGATACCAGAAACCCCAGGAGCTTGCCTGCCGGTACACAAAAAACGCACTTGGCCGGATTAAGCATCATCTTATAAACCCGGAGATTATCAAAAGTTTCCTTCAAGTCATCTATCAATGTCTCTTCCTTTCTGGATTTTACCACAATATCATCCACATATGCATGAACATTACGCCCAATCTTTGTATGAAGACAATTCTCCATGCAACGTTGATAAGTAGCCTGGGCACTCTTGAGCACAAAGGGCATAGATACATAGCAGAAGGCTCCAAAGGGAGTTATAAAAGATGTCTTCTCCTGGTCCTTAACTGCCATTTTGATCTGATGATAGCCGGAATATGCATCTAGAAAACTTAAACGCTCACAACCCGTCGTAGCATCAATGATTTGATCAATACGGGGGAGAGCAAAGGGATCAGCTGGGCAAGCCTAGTTCAAATATGTGTAATCCACACACATACGCCAAGTACCATTCTTCTTGAGTACTAGCACCAGATTAGCCAACCACTCAGGATGAAACACTTCAACAATAAACTCGGCCACCAAGATCCTGGCTACCTCTTCACCAATAGCCTTGCACCTTTCCTCACTGAACCGGTGGAGAAACTGCTTGACCGGTCTAAACTTGGGATCAACATTAAGAATGTGCTCAGCGAGTCCTCTCGGTGGAGAAACTGCTTGACCGGCATGTCAGAAGGTTTCCATGCAAAGATGTCCCGGTTCTCACGAATGAACTCGATGAGCTCGCTTTCCTATTTCGGATCCAAATTAGCGCCGATGCTAATAAACTGCTTGGATGAATCGTCGGGTACAAAATCCACCAGCTTAGTCTCATCAGCTGATTTAAACTTTAAGGCCGGATCATGCTCAGTAGTTGGCTTTTTCAAAGGATTCATGTCCGCCGGATCAACATTGTCCTTGTAGAACATCAACTCCTCTGTTGTACAAACCGACTCAACATAGGCCGCATCCCCTTCTTCACACTCCAAAGCAATTTTACGGCTCCCATGTACCGTGATAGTCCCTTTATGACCTGGCATCTTGAGCTGCAGATAAACGTAACAGGGCCTCGCCATGAACTTAGCATAAACCGGCCGCTCGAACAAGGCATGATACATGCTCTTGATTTTTACCCTTTCAAAGGTTAAAGTCACTGACCTTGAGTCATGCTCATCTCCAAAGGTAACCTCTGGATCTATCTTACCGACCGGATACGCCGATTTACTAGGTACCACGCCATGGAAAACAGTGTTGGACGGTCTGAGCTTCTTATATGTTAGCCCCATGCAACAGAAGGTTTCATAATACAGGATGTTGATGCTGCTTCCTCCGTCTATGAGCACCTTAGTGAACTTATACCCCCAACCTGAGGTGCCACCAATAGTGCCAGCGGACCCGGATTATCAACCCGGGGCGGACGATCCTCACGACTACACACAATGGGCTGCTCTGACCAGCGTAAATAGCGAGGTACTGCCGGTTCAACGGAGTGAACCGCCCTCTTATAAACCTTCTGATCACGGTTATACAGGCTAGTGGTGAAGACATGATACTGCCCACTATTCAACTGCTTCGGGTTGCTCTGATAACCTGACTGCTGCTGCTGATGATTCCCCTGATGATTTTAACCACCTTGGCTGCCCTAACTGCCCTGATTGCCATGTCCATTCTGATTGCCTTGGAATCCTGAGCCAGAACCACCACCGTGATAACCCGGCCCATGAAAACCAGGGCCTGAATCGCCGGGCGGTCCATGATCATATTGGAAACAATCCGAATTTTTGAACTCCCGCATAATAAAGCAATCCTTCCAGAGGTGTGTGGCTGGTTTTTCCCTCGTGCCGTGCCTAGGGCGAGGCAGATTCAACTAGTGCTCCAGATTGATATTTGATCGTCCGCTCCGTGGGGGCGAATTACCCTTACGATGCTGACTATCATTCTGCGTACTAGTGTTAGCCATGAGATCTGAATTATTGTCTGCTTTACGCTTACCGCTGTATCCATGGCTCGCCGGATTAGACTGCGGCGCCTTACCGTTCTTCTTTCCCTTTCCTGACTTCTCGTTGTCAGACGCTGGATCTTTGATATTATCAAAATTGGCGTACTTCACAAGAGCTGTCATAAGTGTTCACATGTCCTCGCAATGACGTTTGAGCCGTCCCAACTTCAGCTTCAGAGGCTCGAACCGGCAATTGCCTTTCAATGTCAAGACTGCTGTGTTCGGGTTGATGCAGTCTGATGAATGCAGGATCTCGGAAACTCGGCGCACCCAATGACTTGTTGATCCGTTCTCTCCTTGGACACAGGCAGCTAAATCGACAATTGACATGGGCTGCTTGCATGTATCTTTGAAATTATTGATAAACTGACACCTTAGCTCGGCCCATGATCCAATGGAATTAGCTGGTAAACTTTTCAACCAAGTACGAGCCGTTCCCTCCAGCATCATGGTGAAGTACTTAGCACACGCCGCATCGTCCACGTCCAGCATCTCCATCGCCATCTCATAGCTTTCAACCTACGCCTCGAGGGATCGATCGGCAGTATAATTGGGCACCTTCCTTGGTCCTTTGAAATCGTTAGGCAGCCGCACATTACGTAAAGCGGGGGTGAGACACGGCACTCCCATAGAGCTGGAAGAAACTCTTGGTTCCATCGTGGTAGTTGGACAAACCGGGGTAAGCTGACGGGTTGTATATTGTGCTGCTAACTCGGCTTCTCGACGCTGTCGACCGTGGTCTACCACATCCTGAGCATTTGCACCACCACCTTCCGGGTAATCCCCCCGAGGTGGGTTACGGTTCCGCGCACTACTTGATACGGCCGGTTCATCCATATGCCTACTATAACTCCGGCTTGGGCGGGGGTGGAATGAATCCTCTCGCGGCTGTAAGAATAAGCCTCCTACTGAGTCAAAGCCGTCTCTAGGAACTCCCTAGCTCATCGCGCCTCCACTCCTATAGGGGATTCTCCTTCAACCGGGAGGGCCACCAATCGTGAAGCGACCACGACTATGTTATCCAAGGGGTTGGAGTAATGACCGGGAGGCGTCGGTACATGATGTGATGGAATGATCTGACGAGATGGATCCACTGCGTGCGGCTGGACCGACGCCCCCGTTCTAGGCACTTCCGCCCGGTTTACCACTGGCTGATTGATGGTTCCTGCTCCCGGCGTATTAAAGAGATTCCTTGCCTCATAAACCGGAGGCAGGTGAGACTGGCGCCTTCTCCTCATTACATCATTTGATGCGTTCTGATCCAACATGAGCCGATAAGCCCGAGCATCCAACTCAGCTTGTTTCGCGGCCATCCTGATGTTTTTAGCTGCCGGCTTGATCTATCTGATCATTTACTTTAGCAACTTCTGTGTCGTGCTGCTCTTTATCGGCATGGCTGACTTCCGTGGTCAACAGCGTTGTCAAAGTGTCGAATAAACCGGACAGGACTTGAGCCGGCGGCTGCACAGGGCCTCCTGCCCCAGCTGCTGATGCCGTCGCCAAACCGGACGCTAATGTCGCCGCAATCGAAGATTGTTGCACAGATTGTGACCGGCCATGAAGACCGCAACCCGGCTTCGCGGATCAAGGGTGTCCGGAATACTGTCTCCGTCGGAACAGCCACCAGACTGGACATCCTATAGTAGGTATAAAGACTCGGTCTCTCCGATAGATGACTCGTCGCTAGAATAAACAACGGTCTCACCACCAGATTCCGATCTATCCTCAGCTTGCGCTCCGTGGACAACTCCCACAAAGACACGCTTCACGGCGGGCCAAACCCGGGCAGGTCTCGCATGCTGAGCCGACTCAACAAGGTTGGTGTAGATGTCCGGCTCAGGGCCCGGTTCTCCGATCTTGCCAATGAAAACGTGGATGCCACCGAAGGGGACCCGGTACCCGTACTCGATTGAATCGGCCTCAGGGCCCCAGCATGCGTCGTCGATGTAGATCCTTCCGCGATGACTCATAGTCATCCGTCCCACTGCATAGCCCTTTACTCCTTCAAAGCTGCCCTCTAAGAACTCGAAACCATCATGCGATAGCCCCACAATGGGCACCAACTGTCGTGATTTTGTCATGGCAGATGTCCTAGCATAAGGACTTAGTCGTGGAGCCATCGCTACGGGTTAGCTTAAAGGGGTTAAAGCAAACAAAGGACGTAAGGGATTTTATACTAGTTCGGCCCCTTCGATGAAGGTAAAAGCCTACGTCTAGTTGTCATGGTATTGCTAGGGTTTCGATGACCAGGGAGCGAATCCGCTTTGCTTGTATCTTGAGTCGTTGTTTGTTGTCCCTGAACCGCCGCCGGGTCGTCCCTTTATATACACAGGATGACGCCCGGCCGGCTTACAGAATCCCGAGTTCGGCTCATAAACGTGCCTGGATTGGTCTCTACTTTACCTATCTTACAATACAAGTCACACACCATATGATGGTTTATATCTACGTGCCCTAATGCCTTTTGGGCCCTGGGCCTTTTAATCTTCTATAGTAACACGCCATATTCTATGTCTTGATGGTCTTCATAGGAATAATCCGTCGTAGGCATAAACCGGCCCCTCCTAGGCGGTTTATACCTAATAGTAATATCCTTGACAGTGGGGGAACAATCAACGCAAAGAGCAGGACTGACGGAGGTAGGCAGGATCTTTACCCAAATTTGGGCCATCGTTAATGTGTAATACCCTACTCCTGCCTAGGTGTATTTTATTTGTGTATATGCTCAAGTACAAGGAGCACTCCCCCCGGCAAGGTGCAAGGAGAGAGCAGCTACGCATGCAAGTTCATGGTTACTCCATGGCAACCTTTAAAAGGGTTCGAACCTAGTAGAACTCACACACAATTGCACGCATAACTCCTCTCTCCTTGCACCTAGCCAGGGGGAGTGCTCCTTGTACTTGTGTATATACACAAATCAAATACACCAAGGCAGGAGTAGGTTATTACGCCTCAATGATGGCCCAAATCTGGGTAAAGATCCTTGCGCCCTCCGTCAATCTTGCCCTTTGCGTTGAGTGCTTCCCCTTGCCGAACCAAGTCCACGTCGACATCTTTGGCGCGCCAGGTAGGGGATTCATTGGCGTGGACCTGGATTGGTGAGTGGCGCATGATGTTATCGAGCTTCATCACCATCTTTACCCTTCATGGCTTCCAAGAAATTAAAGGGCTCCCTGACGACGAGGCCCTCCACATCCAAGCTTCCCGCACCCACGTCTGCAGGTGGTACAGGTGACACCACCCCCATGGGCAGTGCGAACACTGCGGTGCGCACGACCGGGGTTGGCGGCATGGTCGTCCTACCTGCTGCGGTTGGAACGGGTGGTGGAGGCAGGATAACCCACAAGTATAGGGGGTCGCAACAGTTTTTGAGGGTAGAGTATTCAACCCAAATTTATAGATTCGACACAAGGGGAGACAAATAATATTTGTGTAAGTATTAGCAGCTGAGTTGTTAATTCAACCACACCTGGAGATTAATTATCTGCATCAAAGTAATCAGTAGCATAGTAATATGATAGTTTTGATGGTAGTGGTAGCAGCAATAGTTTTGTAACAAGTGTAGCAGTAATGAAAGCAGTAGTAAATTAGCAAGATCAATATAGGATAAATTTGTAGGCATTGGATTAGCAATTTGTTGGAGGACATTCATCGTGTGATAGTCATAACCTGGGGCAATACGGCACTAGCTCCAGTTCATAAATATAATGTAGGCATGTATTCCGTAAATAGTCATACGTTCTTATGTAAAGAACTAGCGTGACATGTTTTGTCCTACCCTCCCGTGGCAGAGGGATCCATATTGGAAACTAATGGATATTAAGGCATCCTTTTAATAGAGAACTGGAACAAAGCATTAACACACGGTGAATACATGAACTCCTCAAACTACGGCCAGCACTGGGAGTGGTTCCGGTTACTGTCACTCTGGGGTTGCTGGGTCATAACACGTAGTAGGTGCCTATAACTTGCAAGATCGAATCTAAAACATGAATATAATGATAGTATCATAAACGGTTCATATCTAAAATCATGGCACCCGGGCCCAAAGTGACAAGCATTAAGCATGGCAAAGTCATAGCAAAATCAATCTCAGAACATAGAGGATACTAGGGATCGGCCCTAACAAAACTAACTAGATTACATGATGAATCTCATCCAACTCCTCACGAGCGAGCCTATGAAGGAAGTACTCACTATCAGTGGGGAGCATCATGGAATTGGCGATGGAGAACGGTTGGTGCTGAAGAAGGACGAAGATCCTCCTCTTCGGAGCCCGAAACGAACTCCAGATCTAGCCTCCCGATAATGAATAGGAGGTGGAGGCTGCTACATCTTGTAGATCGTGATAATTCTTCCTCCCTGATTTTTTTCTCTGCAAATGTGAATTTATAGTATCAGGGTTGACGTCTGCAGGTGTCGGTGCAACATACCCTGGGTCTGTTGCCCAGACTGTGCACATGCTCAAGACCAAGACTGAAGCACCAGCCCCAGCGAAAGTACAAGGAATCAAGAGGAACGAAGAACCAGCTCAGAGTAGAGAGACGAAAGCCAAGCCAGAGAAGCAAGACATCACCAAGAGAAGGGACTCCCTTGCCCGGCAGGCAAGCCCGGCATGGGGCGAGGCCACCCATGAAGCAGCTAGCAGAAACATCCCGACAGGGCCTGCCGGGGGTTTGCGGAGGCCAAACCGACCCACTGAACGCTCAAGCACGAGCCACGTCGTCAATCAATGCGGTGTCAAGCCGCGAGATGATTATGTGTCAGCCATTAGCCACATGGTAGGTAGTTCCTACAAGAAGAACCCACAGATGACACCCGTCATGTGACGTGCCAAGCAGGATGACATGGAGCTGGCGAGATAGCCTGGCAAGGCTTGTCGGGCAACCAACGATGTGACATTAAGCGGTGCATTTAATGCTCCCTGTTAGCCTGTAGAGTTAGGTATGATAGCACTGTTCGCTATCTTGTCAGTGCATAATGACTACTTTTCCACTGTGGTAACCCCTTTATCTATAAAAGGAGGCCCATGGAAACCATAGAAATGGTCGGAAAGTTGATGAACCCACTCCACCATACGCGCGTAGTCGCTGCGGCCCTGAGGCAAACCCTATGGGGCAAGTGTACCACACACCACCTCACTCATTCCACCATCAATCCACCAAAGCCGGAGTAGGGTCTTACGCTTCGCGGCGGCCCGAACCTGGGTAAATTTCTTCTGTGCTCTCTGCGGTGCTGCCGTACGCCAATCTGCTCTTTGTGCAACACGACATCCCCCCTCCCGAACCAGCAAGGGGCCACCTGGTCCCATAGGTGGCCGTGGATATCCCGCGACATCTTTGGCGCACCAGGTAGGGGGGTCGCTTGCGTGAACCAGAATGTGTGTGCAGTGCATCATCTTCATCACCATCTTCATCTTCGACAGCACCATCGACCATGGCGCCCAAGAAGAAATCTGGTGCCTCGGCCCATCCATCCACCCCGAAGGCTCCACCGTCGGTGGCCTCCAGTGCGACGGGGGATGCGGGGGCGCACGAGGACGTGGACACTGCTGGGGACGTGGTTGGAGCAGGTGGCGCCATCACCACTTCCCCCGCGGCCGACACGGGGCCGAAGCTACCGGAAGAGAACAACATTAGCCGACGGTCATTCCCTACAAGGTGTGCGCGAGAGGGTCACTCCGTCCGCGCCCCCTCTTCTCACCAACGGGCACAACTACATCAACGGTGCTCGCTCCGGGACGAGCCATCGCCCCCACCACGGGAGCGACCGCGGAGCATACACCTCCTCCTGGACGAGCCAACCAGATCGCAACGCTCGATAGAGCCGCTGATCTTCGAGCACCACCATCGTGCGACCCTGCTGCCCAGGTGGTCATCCCATAGCAGAGTGGACGCGCCGCCACCGCCATTGGCATCATCAGGAGCCTGGCGACGGTGTAGTCGACGTCATCATCATCTATGCCAAGCACAACCACGGAGGCCATGGCACAAGCCCAGTTACTACGGAGGTTCCCACCGGCAGCCGAGCAGATGGATGAATGGTGTGCCACCATCCAAAGCCTGCTCGGTTTCACTGAAGCTGGGGGCTCACGGCGAGCTTGCTCACCGCAACCTCCCCAAGTGACAGCCACCACCCGCACTGCTGGCCGTACGGAGGGGGCCGTCCCCATGGTGTAGTCCCCACCACGGCAATCGGCGAGGGCGCAGCAGAATTAGGACCCCGACAATGTCTCGATGGCCTCTTCTGACCCTTGAGCATGTCCAGGCCAATGTCGAACCCCGAAAGATAGGTGGTGGGGAGAAGCGCGCGTCGTCATCGAACGGCGCCGCAACGACCCCCACCAAACCGACGGGTGTGACGGCCTCAACATCGATGAGCCTGCGCTCGGTGTCAGTGGGTGCGCGCCTTTCGAGGTTGGCTGCCCTGCCTTTACACGAGAGTTTCGGCAAGTCCATTGGCCGTCTGTTTGCACGTTCAAGCCAGAGGTACCTGAGTAATACGATGGGGGGCTGAACCCAACAGAGTTCCTGAGCATCTACACCATCACTGTTCAGGCTGCCGAGGGAAGAGATGAGAAGGTGTTCGCCAACTACTTCCCTTTGTCTCTCAAATCCAATGTGAGGTCTTGGCTGATGCACCTGCCGGAGAACTCCATTTCATCATGGGCGGACCTGTGCCATGAGTTCATCGGTGCCTTCATCGGTGGACACCAAGAGCCCGACAGGCCCAGCGACCTACAACTTCTCCAACAGAAGGAAGGAGAAACCCTCTGTAAGTATTTGCAGAGATTCATTCAAGTTCATAGAAACATTCCGAATATCCATCCGGCAGTCGTTACAGCAGCTTTCCAATCCAATGTGCGCAACCGCCGCATTCGTTCCAAAATGAACGCATGGTTGCCCAAGACTGTGAAGGAACTATATACACTGGTGGATAAATGTTCTCGGATGGAGGAAGGAAGGAAGTTGCCCAGAGAAGAAGATTACATTAATGTTGATTCAGAGAATGAGGATGAATTAACTAGCCAGAGATAGGGGGAGAAGCGCAATAAGAAGCCAAGGGATAAGGCAGTGATGACTGTGCAAGGATCGGGAACGCCTAGTACCAACAAGAAGGCCAAAGCTGAGGCCCCAGCAAGGAAGCTGTCACGTGCGCTGCCTGCCGGGAAGCCGCTGCCGCATAAAAAGTTGGAAAATGCGATGGGCCGTATTGCTAGATCCATCAGACGAAAGGCCACGACCTTTAAGAGTGTTGCCAGGTTGAGCATCTCGTCAACAAACAGATGGCAGAGTATGATAAGCATGATAAGGAAAAATGTCAGAATCCTGCTGGCGGTAAGGGCCGGGGTGGTGATGCAAATCGTCCCGGTAGACCCTTTCGGAACCAAGGAAACCCCGCCAGGGACCAAGAGCAGGAGATCCGTGATGATGCCAGTAATGGAGGGGATGAAGAGGAAACTGGTGAGCAGGATATTCAGAAAGCCACTAAAGCCCTATGCATTGATGGGGGTGCATCTTTGCACACCTCTCATCACCAACTCAAGCGTTGGGCACGAGAGGTCAATGCTGTCGAACTAGCGCCAGAGGCCCGAAAACCGCTCAAATGGTCCCACACGCCCATCATCTTTGACGAAGAGGATCACCCTGGTCGCACCACTACGGTAGGGTGCCTGCCGTTGTTGGTTCCCCGACAATTTGGAACCTCAAGGTTACAATGATGCTAGTGGATGGCGGGGCCGGGTTGAATCTGATTTCCCAAGTGGTTATCAGCAAGCGTTAGATAGGAGAAGAAGAGCTAGAGGTCACCAGCACGTTTCAAGGAGTTAACCCCGGCATGAGCCATCCTAAGGGAAAGATTACGTTGCAATGGGATTCTTGGACGGCCAGCCCTGGCCAAGTTCATGGCAGCATCCCACTATGCTTACAACACCTTGAAAATGCCTCGGCCATTGGGAGTCCTCACTATCCCATCGGATGAGAAGGATGCAATTATTTTTGTGGACAAGATGTATCTGGATGCAGTTCCTGCAAAAGAAGCGGCAACGGCAGTTCCTGCCAAGGAAAGTAGAGGAAAGAAGAGGGATTGTAGGACCTCCGGCAAGGAGTTCGGGAAGCATGCCCCCTCCAAGTGCGCGTCACTCGTTCACGATGTGCCGGAGTGTTCCAACAACAAGAGATCCAGGGTTACTACACCCCAAGTGAGGATGGTCCCGGTAGGGTTGGCTGGCGTTGATGGTACTTTCACTATTAGCGCCACCCTCGATGACAAATAGAAAAGCTCGCTCGTTGCCTTCCTGCGGGTGAATATCGATGTGTTTGCTTGACAACCATCTGATATCCCCGGTGTTCCCAGGGAGTTAATTGAGCACCACCTTGCTATCTGCCCACATGCCCGACCCGTCAAGTAGAAACTATGGAAGGAGGCCTTGGAGCGGCAGAAGTTCATTACTGAAGAGATCAACAAATTGGGGGCGGTCGGTTTTGTCAGAGGAGTACTGCATCCTACGTCGTTGGCAAATCCAGTAGTGGTCCGGAAGGCTAATGGGAAGTGGAGGCTTTCAATTGATTTCACAGACCTCGACAAGGCTTGTCCAAAGGACCCACTTCCCTTGTCGCACATCGACCAGATCATGGATTCTATCTCAGGATGTGATTTTCTCTCCTTCCTGGAAGCATACTCCGGGGTATCATCAGATCTTCATGTCCAAAGAAGATGAAGAGAAGACATCATTCATCACTCCGTGTGGTACGTTCTGCTTTGTCTGCATGCCATTCGGATTAATGAGTGTCGGGTCCACTTTTTCAAGGGCAGTCCAAATTGGTTTTGAACCACAGTTGCATAGAAATATAGAAGCTTATATGGATGATATCATGGTCAAAACCAAGGATAAGGCCAGCCTTGTCTTGGATTAGGAAGATACATTTGCTAATGTGCGCAAGATCAATCTGAAGCTTAATCCGGAGAAGTGTGTATTCGGTGTTCCCTCCGGCAAGCTACTTGGATTCTTCGTGTCCCATCGAGGGATCAAAGCCAACCCCGACAAGATCAAGGCCATTGAGCAGATCCAAGCGCCAAGGATAGTTAAGGATGTGAGGCGCTTAACGGGATGCGTTGCCACGGTGAGCAGATTCATCTCCAAGTCTGCCGATTGTGCCATGCCGTTCTTCAAGGTTTGGAAGAATGCAGGGCCTATGAAGTGGACCCCGGAAGCAGATGCAGCTCTGCAGGAGTTAAAAGCGTACCTATCATCCGTACCCTCCTTGGTTGCGCCCAAACCACAAGAGCCATTGTTAGTATACTTGGCGGCAACCAACCAGGTGGTCAGTGCAGCCTTGTTAGCGCAGCGAGAGGTCAATGAGGCAGAGACCGAATAGAGAACAACAGACTTAGAAAAGGACCAGGACAGCAATGAGCAAGGCAACGAGAACGACCCCAGGGACGCGGCAAGGAAGAAAATGGTGCAGCGCCCAGTGTACTTCATTAGCTCCTTGTTACAGGGGGCTAGATCGAGGTACTCTGGTGTGCAAAAGTTGATCTTTGGTCTCATTATGGCCTCAAGGAAACGACGCCACTACTTCCAAGCCCATGAGATCATGGTTGTTAATCGTTTTTCATTGCAAAGGATACCCCGAAACCCTGAGGCAACTAGCAGAATAGTGGAATGGGCTTTGGAGCTGTCCAGCTTTGGTTTGAAGTTTGAGAGCACATCAACTATTTAGAGCAAGGCATTGGCAGAGTTTATTGCAGAATGGACGCCAACCCTAGATGAGGAAAAGACAGAGACAGCCATCCCCGGCAAAGACTCACCCCAATAATGGATCATGTATTTTGATGGTGCTTTTTCCCTACAAGGTGCAGGGGCTGGCGTGCTTCTTGTTTCCCCCTCCGGGGAGCACTTGAAGTACATCGTCTAGATTTACTTTGCCCGGGTAGAAGCCACGAACAATACAGCTGAGTATGAAGGGCTCCTTGCTGGGCTCAGGATTGCAGTAGAATTTGGGAATTAAGACGTTGATCATTCGAGGAGATTCACAGCTTGTGGTGGGACAAGTCAACAAGGATTATCAAAGCCCATTGATGGAAGCATACGTCGAGGAAGTGCGGAGATTGGAGGAGCACTTTGATGGGCTGCAAACAGAGCACGTACCCCAAGCAGAAAACATCATAGCTGATCACGTGTCAAAGTGTGCCACGCAGAAGCTTCCTGTGGAACCAGGAACTTTTGTTCTCCATCTCTCTCAACCCTTCGTATCACCAGCCACAATGGCCCAGAAAAGGAGAAAGTTGGACTATGATAAGCCTCCCCCGGTCAAGCTATCTGCTCCCAGCAGAGACCCTGCCAGAAACAACTCCTCACAGCCTGCCGGACCACCCCCTCTAGCCGGGCCTATGGACGCCACGAACGAGGCTGCTGCTCCCGCAGTAGAGGAGCTGCCGCAAGTCCTCGTTGCCGAGCCCCAGGATCCAACTTGGGCAAGGCACATTGTCCACCTCCTCCAAATCGAAGAATTCCCTGGCAATCAAGATGAAGCTGAAAGAGTAGCCCGGAGGGCCAGTATGTATCGGTTTGTCGAGGACACTCTGCACAGAAGGAGGCCCAATGGCGTGAAATTGAAGTGTGTTTAGCGGGAGGATGGAAAGGAACGGCTGGCCGAGATTCACAAAGGAATGTGCGGCTCCCACATTGGATTAAGGGCATTAGTTGGGAAAGCATTCCGGAAAGGATTCTATTAGCCCACAGCCCTCCAAGATGCGGTTGAGTTAGTGAGGAAATGTGAAGCCTGCCAGTTCCATTCCAAGAAAATACACCTACCTGCCCAAGCTCTTCAGACAAACCCTCTATCATGGCCATTTTTGGTCTGGGGGCTCGATATCCTCAGCCCCTTCCCCCGAGCAATCGGGGGCTTTGAATTCCTGTTCGTTGCCATCGACGAATTTACAAAGTGGTCGGAAGTGACTGCCGTGAGAAATGTGATTGCTCTGTCAGCTATCAAGTTCTTGAAAGAATTGGTGTGTCATTTTGGAGTTCCGGCAAGGATCATCATTGACAACGGCACCCAATTTACGAGCCACGCCTTCATGCAATATATTCATACTGTCACACCCTGATTTCCATGCCACAACACTTAAGCTAATAATCATGCTAAAATATGGTTTGACAAAAATTATTGAGTGTTTTGGTCTTTGCTAGATTGCTTTTTGTTTGCTGTTTCCAAGTGCTCTAAAAATCCAATAAATCGTCCATCTCTTTTGCTCCTTCTCCTTGGTCCGAAACTTTGCCCAATGATCATGCCATGTGTATAAGACATAATAGTATTTTCTTATAAAAAATATCTTGGCCAAAAAGTATTTTCTAAATTAGGTTTTCCAAAACCCCTGAATAGAGACTTGAACTACAAGTACTTAATTAAAGGTGTGAAAAATCTTTCAAAAATTATATTTCACTCCTGTTAGGTATAGGACTCCCATAAACCACATAATTATAATTATAAAAGTTGTTTTCCTATTTTATTCAAAGGCTTTCTCTTTAGGTCAGAAATGGTCTTTAATAGGTTAAAATTATTTAAATGTTTAAAAAATAGTTGCGAAAATTTAGGAAAACTCATAGGACATATATTGTCCATATATAAGAGTTTCAACACATGGACATGTTCAAAATATTTGACAAATCCCTCAAAAACCCTTTCTGGATATTTCAAGTTTTTGAAATATTTACAAAGAAAATATTCCCTAAAAATTCTAATAAAATTCTAGCATGTCACACACGACATATTTGATGATCTTGCCAAGCCTCATGCCTTGAAGATGAAGCAAACATCATCAAACCCCCTCAAAACCATTTCTGTCCTTTTTGTAGTTTGAGCAACTTTACATTGCCAAACTTGTCCAAATGCTCTCAAACTTGGTGCTCATGCTCAAATGATGTAATCATGCATCTAGATCAAATGGCACAAGTTGGAGAGGAAGATACCCTGGTCAAAGTGCCCCAAAACCGTCTCTGACCAGATCCAAATTTCAACAACTCTACATTACCAACTTTTTACTTGTGACCTGAAAATTTCTGGACAGACTTACAACCCCAAATGATGACACTACACCAAGTGGTGCATCATGGAGGAATGATTTGCATGACTAAATCTTGGAACAGCCATTTCTGTTGATTTCTATGGTTTGCCAAAGTAACATTGGCAACTTTCTTCAAATGAGCTCAACCTTGGTGACCAACCTCCATTCTACATGGCATTTGGTCCTGTTAATTCTCATGTAAATTGAACTTCATTTGCTTGCCAAGTTTGCATCAAACACCTTTTGTCATTTTGTCAAAACCATCATTTTGACCCCTTCCACTATTCTACCTTCCCTCAATTTTTTACCAGAGCTTCCCCTATTCATCTCCTACCTCTAGTAAGACCCATTAATGCAGAGCTCAATGATTGAGGGGTAAAATCCCTCACTTTACCCCTCTGGACAACACTGTTCTCTATCTATCTACTCCTCTCTCACTCCAGTGCCCCTCCAGAGCATCCAATGCTCCTTCCCCCCTTATTCTACTCCTCCTAGACCTCCTAGACAGAAAGGGACACGACCATGGCACATAAAGAATGCCATGGCAAGCAGAGCTCGCACTCTGGAGCACGCTGCAGTGCTCTCACGCATTGTAGATTGGCCCTCCCGAGGCAACAAGGCGGCCTTGGGCAGAGTAAGCATGTCTGTCGAGGACGCCTCGATGTCCGAGACATGGCATGCTGTCGACCCCTTCCTCCCTCTCCCTCCTCTCTCCACTACAGCTCATGCCCGTCGCCGCCCCATTTGGCAAGTGTCGCACCCGCGTCTGTGAGCCACCTCGAGCTCGCTCTGCTTGTCCTTTCCCTTCCTAGGACCCTGAGCCATCCCCACGAGCACCTCAGAGCCTTCCTCGCTCGCTCCCTTGACCTCCAGAACCATTCCCGCGGTCGGCCGTAAGCCCTATCCAAAGTGAACCTCGGGCTAGCCTATATAAGGCCACACCAGAGCCCCCTCTATCCTCCATCTGCTCCCTCTCTCTCTTACACCCCCAGGCCACCCCATTCTTCCTCCCGTGTCTTCTCCCTCCTTCCCTTCCGCCATTGCCCCATCGGGGCCCAGCTCAAAATTTAGGCGCCCCAGCCTCTCCCTCTCGTTCCAACCACCACCAAAGGCCCTCAGAAGCCCCCTGGAGCCTCCCCGCAATCTTGCTCCTTCTCCAATGACACGTGGCACCGTGCCCAGCTTCGACCGAAGCAACCTTCCGCCATGGTAGCGGCTCTAACCATTCCAGAGCTCGTCGGCGGGCGAACTACCTCCCTGCGGTTGCGCCCCACCACGCTGGTCATTCCGGTGGCGGAGCTTCGCCTGGGGTGGACCAAGCCGTCGGGGAGAGCGCCGGCACCGATCGACCTCGCTCCTCTGTCTCCCGTCGCGCCCGCGCAGGAGGTTGGAGATGAACCTACCAAGAGGGCGCCGTCTGTAAGCGTGTAACACAACAGATGTAACAATTCCATTTATGGCAATATAATCTTCATTGACTTAATCAATTCCATTCTGGGCTCCTCCTTCATTTCTGGTTTCTTCGTTTTGCCATGTGCATGTGTGCATATCATCCTTGTCATGTCATCATGTGCATTGCATTGCATTCGTGTTGTCACGTGCACCCGGTCATGCTCGTCTCTTCCCGTTGTCCGTTTCGAGTTCCGACACTCACACACGTGCCCGTGGCACCTCCGTGTCCTTCTTTCGCAAGTGGCCGTAGAACGTTCTCGGAATGAGGTGAGACTTGTCGTGCATTGTTGTTTTAGTATGTGGAGACCGCGTGTGAAGTTTCGTTGCGTTTGGAGGTCGTTTGATACTCCAACGGTTAATCACGTGGGCCGAAAACCCCCTATTTCTTTTGGCCCAGCACCCCTCCACAACAGCCCACAAACCCAGCACAACCACCTCCATCCTCTCGGTCGTTGGATCGTGATCATGTGGGCGAAAACCGCACCCTATTTGGACCCTCCTAGCTCCTTCTAGCTATAAAAACGTCCACCCCGTCCATTTTTCCCGGAGCAAACCCTAGATCAAACCTCTCCCTCCGTGCCGGACACGTATGCCGGCGCCGGACGTGTCCACCCTCCTCCTCCGCCACCACATGGCGCGATGCCATTCGCCAGCCCGTCGCCCCATTTCCCCGTCGGCCGAGGCCCGCGCGGCCCGAGTCGGGCCCGTCGGGCCCCTGCCCCCGCTGCTGCCTCCGCCCGCGGTCGCCCGAGGCTCGGCTGCTCCGCGCCGCGCCGCCAGGCAGCTCCTCGCCGCCGTGCGCGTCGCCGGTCGCCGCCGCTGCCGGGCGCTCTCGGGCGTGGTCTTCGCCGTCGCCGCGCTTGCTAATCCCCGCCGTCGGCCGCGCCTACTCCGGCCGCTCCGCCCCGTCCTCCACTTCGGCCCCGCCTCCGGCGAGCCGCCGCCCCAACTCCGGCGAGCTCCAGCCCCGATCCAGATCTGGTCAGGTGGACCAGATCCACCAAGCCCTCCATCCAAACACGCGTCCCCGAGCCCGGATCTCTTCGTCCCGGAATCCCTCCGTCCCGCATTGACTTTTCGCGGAGGTGAGATATCACTAAGTCCTAGATCTTTGTAATTTTGTTGCCTCCTTCATCATGTGGTAACTTTGGGCTCGGTGCTCCGTTTTGCTTGTAAGATATATTGAAATGTTCGTCTCGTCGTGCTCTACATGTTAGTATCAGTTCCATGCATGTTAAGGTTAACCTAGATGTATTAATATTCGTGGCAAGAGTGCTTCGTGATGCAACTGTTTCAACACTTGTTGTCTAAATAATTTTGTTTGCATGTTCGTGAGCTAGTAACTTTGTGCATGTTGGTCCAAATGGAGTGTATGATATGTCCAGATGTTCGTCTTGTGATGCTATTCATGATGGATGCATTGCATGCATGTTAGGTTGCATTATACCATGTTTAACCCTGTTGTAAAAGTGCATGTGGCTGATAAGTTTCTAAACTTGTTATGAGATGATGTTTTGTCTTGTTTGTGTATATTAATCCATGGGTCATATGAGCTAGGTGTCAACATGAGTTTTGCTCACTAGAATGTGCTCTACATGATAGATTCATTTTAATGCCATGATATATCTTGAGATGAGTGCATCAAGCTTGTTAACATGCCATCGTGATGTTAAATTTCTGCTAAGTGTGAATCTGTTAATTTTTATGCCATATTTCCATGATGCCACCGTCATTGTTGTGCATGGTTAGAGTTGTCCGGTGGGTGTTTCTTGTTGTATATGTTATGCTCTAGCTATCCATGCTCTTGTTTGCCATGATGCCTTGTTGTAGCTTGTTGTTTTCATGCTCTCAAGTTGCTATAAAATGTTTCTATCAGCTTGTTATCAGCAAGTTCAGTTTTGCCATGTCAATAGCTAGAGTTCTATGCATCCTATGACCATGTTATTGCCATGAGTAGCTTCACAAACATGTCTTATTTTTGTTGGTTATATTCACATGCCATGCTATGCTTTGAGTTGAGTTGCACAAGCTTGCAAACATGCCTACTTGTTGTAATTGTTGCCATGCCTTGTAATTTTCACTAAGTCTGATAAATCTGTAAACTTATTGAATATTGCCATGCTTGTTTAATTGTGTTCCAGTAAGTTTTTGGGTGTGCTCTAAGTTCATGCTTGTTTAGAATCATAGATATTTCACATCCTTGCCTTTGTCTTCATGTTTGGGTGTTGTAGCATAAATATATCTTGCTCCAAAGATGCCATGTTGCTGTTAACTGCAGTTTTGCATTGCATCTTGTATTGCTTGCCATTTGCAAATCGTGCATCTGTTTTCCATGATCTTTAAATTGTTTTCATCCGAAATTTTCTCATCTATCCAGTGGCTTGCTTGGTTACCTAAGATGAGGCCATTTCCATCACCTTCTCCTTAGGCTCGAGAGCATCCTCATGCATACACACAACATACTTGCATCCCATGTTATGTCTAGCATCATGATGATTGTGCATTGCACCGTGATTGATCTTGTGCCGTTGTTGTGCTCTTGTGTTGCGTACAGCCGGGAGCCGATACCGAGTTCGAGGATTTTGTCGAGACTGAGTTTGAGGAGCCATCTTACCATCCCACCGATGACTTACCAGGCAAGATGACCGTTCCCCGATATCACCTCTATCTTTGCAGATGCTAGTTGTCATGATCTTTAACTATGCCTCGATGCCTATTCCTGTTTGTCAGCCTCCTATTGTTGCCATGAAACACTCTAACCGCCTTCCTAGCAAACCGTTGATTGGCCAAGTACGCTTTTGCTCAGCCCCTCTTATAGCGTTGTTAGTTGCAGGTGAAGTTTCGAAGATTGCTCCATGATTGGACTTGTTTATTGGGATAACACAATATATATCTTAATCATATTAATGCACATATATATTGGAAATGGGTGGAAGGCTTGGCCTTCTGCTTGGTGTTTTGTTCCACTATGCCACCTTAGGACCCGATAAACCGGCGTTATGTTCCTTGATTTTGCGTTCCTAACACGGTTGGGGTTTATGGGCCCCCTTGATAATTCGCTATGCTTAAAGCTTTTCCAGCAAGACCCAACGTTGGTACTACATTTGCATCACAACTAAAACTTGCATAGGGAGTTATAAACCCGAGTTCTTAATCAACAACACGGGCCAGTGCTCCTCATGAGTGTTGGTCCAAATTGGGCAACCTGCGGGGCCGCCTTGAGGAAACCCAAGGTATCTGGTATATACCTGTAGCTTTTCCATCCGGTCGTGGCCTGAGACGAGATACGAGTGGCTACTATCAGGGTGTCGGCACGCCGGGAGGTCTTGCTGGATTAGTTTTACCTTTGTCGAAATATCTTGAGCACGGGATTCCGAGAATTGTCAGGTCTTCCCAATTTTGGAGTTGCGACTCCATAGATCGTGAGCTTGTGATGGGCTAAGTTGGGACACCCCTACAGGGTTTTGAACTTTCGAAAGCCGTGCCCGCGGTTATGTGGCAGATGGGAATTTGTTAATATCCGGTTGTATATAACTTGACACCATATCCTTAAGAATACACTACCTGTGTGAGTAACCGTGATGGTCTCTTTTCGAAGGGCTTCGCGAAATGAACACGGTGGGGTTATGTATGAATGTGAGTAGCTAGGATCACTTCTTGATCAACTTGGCGACCGTTGGCACATATTCTCATCTCGCTCTGAACTCGTAAGCTAGTTGCTTAGTGCTTGCTGCAAACACTTTATTACCTCTCCACACCTAAGGCTTTGCTAGTTTTGATACCGAGGAATGGGATTGCTGAGTCCTTGTGACTCACATATTACAACACACACCAGATGCAGGTATAGCCGAGTACGATGCAGGAGATGGATCAGAACTTCACTGGGAGTTCGATGAAGAGCGTCGTCGTTACTATGTTTCGTATCCCGACGATCAGTAGTGGTTCCTACTAGGGGCGATCAGGCCTTGTGATTTGTGGTATCTTTTCTCGTTTGGATTTCGTCCGTAGACGGACCCTGTGTTATCTGGATGAATGTATGCTAGTGTATTCATTGTGGGACGTGGCCAGTGTAAGCGAACTATCTTTTACTCTTTCACCCCTGAACTTTTACATGAGATGTGGAAAGATACCACACTTGAGATCATTCCAGAAAGCGCTTATGTTTCTAAGTCGTGCCTCAACACGTAGGAGATATAATCGCATCCTGGGCATTACAAAGCGAGTACCGACCGGGTCCACCCGCTTTAAGTGGAAATGCCCCCGACCGTTCCCGCTTGTCCGATCTGGAGGCGCACTCAGCGGAGACGCCTTCGACGTCGCCTGTGCGCCCGCGCAGCTCAGCCACTGGGCCGGCCCAACTGCTATCTCTCGCCCAGTGTGCATTGCCGCCTCTAGATTTTTGATCCATTAGGTTTTTTTTTTCCTTTTTACTTTTCAGCAGCTTCAAACTTTTCCCGAAAGCTCATTTCATATCCAAACTTGATGATTCAAATTTCTAGTGACTTCATAAATCAGTGTCTATCTAATAAGAAATAGTGAACATTTTTACTCTACCTAGTTTCCCCTGGATAAAATAAATAGGTCATTTATGCTCCTAAACCTGCTTAAAAATCCATAGAATATTCATTTGGACTCCAAATATGGTGAAACCAATTTCTAAATGTTTCTAAAATCATGCCATATTTAATTGGTACTTTTACTCATTTTCATAAAAAGGCATTCTGTAGAAAACTTGCAGATCCATTAAACCCCTTGATTCCATCATGTTGAAATGTTCCAAATTATCCTTTAATGCAATGCCAATGAAACCACTTTGTTCATTTTTCATATGACCAGAGGTACCCTAGAAAAGTCCAACTGCTAGTTTTATAGCACTTTTATTTTAGCCTTGTTGTGTTGCTTATTGTGATTGTTTTTGGCGTTAGTTGACGAAGTATACGGAGTACTTGGAGATGGACCAGAAGCTTTGAGGACTCTGATGAACAAGGCGAGCAGCCCTTTTACCATGACACCCGTCTTGTTCATCGATACCCCCTTTTCTGATTGTATGATGATGAAATATGATGGTGGTGAACTTGTTGTGAACCACCACATGATGCATACCCTTCTCATGACTTTACCTTGTTCATGAAAGCAATTAGTTGTTGATGCATAATGTTGCATGTGTACCATGAACTCTTCGTGGTTACAATCTTTCGAAAACCCCATCGGGTGCCCCTAATGCCCTTGGGTGATGTTGATCTAAGGTCACCACTTAAGGAAGAAGTGGTGTACCAAAGAAAGCTTTTGGTGTGTGTGTAAAATGATGGATTAGATTTATGTGTGATTACCGTCCCAACCAAACATGTGCAACCACTCTACCTCTTTATGGGACGGGGCATTATTGATTACTTAGGCTGATACTAGCATGGTGCCTACATTACTAGTGACGGGGGTAACTTGAGGTCATCTTCGGGACGGGGTCGTGCTTGGATAGGCGCCTTTGACTGTTTTTACAGGGCACCGGACACACCGTTGGTCCCTTCGTGTATGCCTGATAATGTGAAAAGGGCAGAGTCCATGATCTTGTACTTATACACGAGGGCCGTGCACCAACGAGTGGACCCTATGTTAGTATCGTCATGGGAAAGGTAATGATCGGGTGCTTCCCCCGTGTACTTCGGGTACCGCGGGATAGTGGATGACATGAAAGCTTCCCGGATCTTGTGGGTAAAGTGCGCAACCTCTGCGGAGTGTCAAACACTAATAGCCGTGTCCACGGTCATGGACAATTGGGAGGTGCTACTTAAACTATGTCCATAAATTTTACAATCTTGGTGCATATGTGTGTGGAAGAGAGCTATTTCTATCAAGGTGGTGACTTGACGTGTTGAATGAGCTAGCATTGATTCAAACTCGATTTATGTTGATATATGTAACCTATACTCAAGGTTACCTAAGTTCATTGTTGCATATCTCACAAGTTGATAGGACATCTCAACTAGCTTGAAGCTAGGTAGCTTACTTGTTGTACTACTTGCATCGTTACTTTAAACCAAATCATGGGTTACTTGCGAGTATATTCAAAGTACTCATTGTATTCCCACTGGTTATTTAATTGGCCAGGCATGGAAGAGAAGGAATTTGAAGAAGAGTTCTTTGGAGACGAACATGTGCACTAGGATGTTTTCACTGTCAGAATGCATGTAGGGTTAAGGAAGATGGCATGGGTTCTACTTATCTACGAAGACTTCCGCTACTAGAGTTTATTTGATGTTCAGCCCTTGAGGCTTTATCTATGTAAGACTTGACCATAATGATTATAATTTTTGTAAGACAATATGTATTGATGTAAGACTCTTGTTATTCAGCTTATATGTGTTCAGTGAGCATTGATCTATGGGATCACTATACACGTGCATTCGGTGATCTCGACTTACGAGCCGAGGTCCCCACAGAGCTGGTATCAGAGCCATCTTGACTATAGGAAGCCTTAGTTAGCATGGACATTAGATAGGACAAGGACTAGACCCTAGACCCCCAAAATCATTTGCAAGGATTATTCTACTTCTCTCCTCTTCTGATCTAGCCAACAATAACAACCTTTCACGCTTTCCGTGCCCTCTCTTGTCATATTGACCCTCCTCTAACCTCCTTGTATATGGTTGTCGCCCCCACAAGACTCCTCATGACCGGATTTCCACCACTCATAAGGGAATGCCTCGAGCAATGCCACTATCCTTCAGAGCCGATGTACACCCTGCACGAACTGGACAATGGCGAGTTCAAAATAGAGTTCTATGACAAAGTGATTGTACCTGCCAAGACCTCACCGCAAAGCTGGTTCTTTGTGGGACCACCTATGCCAACTCAGAACTTGGCCATTTAGCAAGTGGCCTACGAAGCCCTTCTCCGCCTTACATACCTCCTCCTGGAGATGAAGGAAGGTCAAGCTACATGTTACCTACCCAGCAAAAGTGGATCAGGAACCACATCTCAAGCAATGAATTGCATAGGAGACGAAGATCAAACCCTTAAGCTCCAGATCCGCTTCGCCCATACAGTCGATTATCTTTTGCGTGACCTCACTTAAGAATTCCTCAAGTCCCGCCAGGATTTTCCTTCACTTCTACACCTCCACTGCCTCGAGAAGAAGAAGGTGATCGAGCGGGAACAACAAATCACTGCCCTGCAAGTTTACATCGCCAATTAGAAGCAACGGATTGAAGAACTTCAGTGAGCTCGCAACCGAATACCGCGAAGAAGGCATAGGAATAAATTTCCATATCCATCTCGTGGAGGACCATCGTCAGTCCACCAACAATATGACCCAAGACTGGATAACAACCTCTTTGCTTCTGTCACATGTCACGGGTGTGGTGAACTTGGGCATATCAACAGGATGTGTCCCAACAACCAGGCAACTATCGCATACCCATCGGCACCACCTGAGGGCCTACAAGCTGAAGACTGAAGCCCTTTCCCTCCAAAAATGAAGCAAGCACGACTGTCGAGTCCGAGAACCCCTAGGGAAGGATGAGTCGTGTACCCCTTATGCAAAGTCGAGTCCATGTGATGGTTCAAACGAAACCTTGTTGTGTGTTGTCTATTTTTATCTGTTTGTGTTTCGATACAAGTCGCACTTTTGCCTTGTGCAGCATGCACGTGACTATATCACCTATCTTATCTTAATGAATGTGTGTGGCCTTTACGACACTTGTTTGTTTGCACTTGCACTATAGAACCCCCTCTAGGCATTCCCCTCCTCTATGCTACTTTTCCCTCTCATCTCCCTCCTTAAGTGAAGACCGGCAAGACAAGATGCGCCGATGATACCACCTCGGAAACCAACTAACAATGAAGACTTTTGCTACAACCTCCTTGACCAAGTGCGACCACGTAGAGTTATGGTTTCCCCTCATGATTAGAAACCCATGCCTAGATCTTCATGACTTCGCGAGATACCTAGCTCGAATCCTTAACCATGAGCTTAACCCACCGAATTGCAAGAAAAACCAGTTAAGTCTCTGTAACCTTGCACGACACATGGTTCATTATGAAACTAGTTAACGTAGTGAGCAAGCACATTGTCATACTAATATAGAATAAGAACTGACGATGCCATAGGAAAGACAAATTTGAGGACAAATGACTTGATGAGATTATATCCACAACTTTGAGGAATTATGTGAGACTAATTGGTGGATTATGAGGCTTTCATGTTGGCAGATGAACTTGATGGGAACACGTCAATGGGGTAGCATAAGACTTCATTACCCTTGAGTAAATTGGATTTAGTAGGACAAATTATGATCGCAAGCTGAAATTCTTGGAAGCATGAGGATTAGGCTTAGCCAAGTGATATAGATTGGAGATAGTTGGCACTACGACAATGACTTGGGGGAGATATGTAGGAATTCTCATTAGACATAAGATTTTGATTTAAGTAGGTGATTCTAGTTGAGTATAAATACTAAGTATGTCTATGTGGTTCGAAGTAAATTGGATTTAGGCCAATGATCTCGATCATGATACCATGTTTCTCAGTGAACGGCAAACTAGGTGATTGGATTAAATGTTGGAGTTGATCTATATAAGCATGAACCTGGAGTTTACTTGATCATTATGATGGGAATTAGTGGACTTGTTATAGTAATGGATAGACCTTTCAAGTATTCGGGGATTATAGGATATTAGAAGATCACGTGGAACACCATAGGTGTTGGATAGGTAGGTATAATTAATTATGTAGTGATTGATGGAGGTTAACGGGCTGTTGGAATTGATTAGGAAGGAAACAAGATCTTGGAGTGGCATACGACGTGTTTCCTTAGGATAGACATGCACTGTCTTGGACCTTGGAAGGATAGGGTGAGCACTTGGATTGTGATGTTTAATTCAAGCTTAGTAGCTTGTATGCCCTACCCATGGATTCTTAGGGGTAGCCATACATATGATTCTGGGGATTCATGAGGATATGTATGGCATGAGTGATGACTGGAGTTGATCTATACGAAATGATGCTTTCGGTGGTACAAGGACATTTGTTTAATAGACTAGGTAGAATTATTGGCATCTTAGAAATTGTGCTTAATGGTAAGATGATAAATGTTCACCCACACACTAGAATCCTTGAAACACTTTAGCCCCACAAAGCCACAACATGGACGGATCATGACCACGGACTTTGACTCTAGGTCAAGAAGATCTTTGTCAATACTCAACCGAGACCACCACCAATACCCCAGCCTACTTTGCGTACCCCATGGACTTCATGGAGTACTTGGACAAGCTAGTTGTCATTTCACTACATACTAGTCTACACAAAAAATGGAAGAAGAGTCGTTCAGCTGATTAGAAGACATTTGAAGACCGCCATGTCAAGGAGGAAGAACTACACCAACCACCGTCATCAAGAAGTAAACTTCCGCGTCAAAGACCAGATGTATCGGCAAGCCACCCCTCGTGAAGGAACCAAGCACTCCCATGTCAAAGAGAAGCTCACAGCAAGATTTATCGGCCCTCTCCAAGATCACTGCAAGACAAAGAGTAGACGGCTACTAGCTAGATTTACTACCTGAGTTACCCACCATGCACGAAATTTGCACGAGTCGCACCTCCGGAAATGTTTCCAACTTCCTAACTAGCCCGGTCTGTACGAGGACATCGATCACCGAGCCATTGACATCTAGCCCAACCTGACCTATACAAGAGACCCCTCAGCAACCTGCATAAAAAAGGATAACATACGCGAAGCCACACCATCAAGTACTTCATGTTTCAATGGAGCACCAATCGGAAGCAGAAGCAACATGTAGAAGTGAAGACTACCCCAGACACAAGTTTTTGTATTCCCTTCCACGCCTAGTTTGGGAATCTCGGTGATGAGATTCTTGTAAAGGGGGTAGGTCTGTCACACCCTGATTTTCATGCGACAACACTTAAGCTAATAATCATGCTAAAATATGGTTTGACAAAAACTTTTGAGTGTTTTGGTCTTTGCTTGATTGCTTTTTGTTTTCTGTTTACAAGTGCTCTAAAAATCAAATAAATCCTCCAGCTCTTTTCCTCCTTCTCCTTGGTCCAAAACTTTTCCCAATGATCCTGCCATGTGTATAAGACATAATAGTATTTTCTTATAAAAATATCTTGGCACAAAAGTATTTTCTAAATTAGGTTTTCCAAAAACCCCTGAATCAAGACTTGAACTACAAGTACTTAATTAAGGGTGTGAAAAATCTTTCAAAAATTATATTTCACTCCTATTAGGTATAGGACTCCCATAAACTACAAAAGTATAATTTTAAAAGTTATTTTCCTAATTTATTCAAAGGCTTTTTCTTTAGGACAACAATGGTCTTTAAAAAGGTTTAAATTATTTAAATGTTTCCAAAATATTTGAGAAAAATTAGGAAAATGCATAGGACATATATTGTCCATATATAAGAGTTTCAACACATGGTCATGTTCAAAATATTGGACAAATCCCTCAAAACCCCTTTCTGGATATTTCAATCTTTTGAAATATTTACAAAGGAAATATTCCCAAAAAATTCCAATAAATTCTAGCATGTCACACATGACATATTTGATGATTGATAACCCACAAGTGTAGGATATCGCAAAAGTTTTCGAGGGTAAAGTATTCTACCCAAATTTATTGATTCGACACAAGGGGAGCCAAAGAATACTCTTAAGTATTAGCAGCTGAGTTGTCAATTCAACCACACCTGGAAACTTAGTATCTACAGCAAGGTACTTTAGTAGCAAAGTAATATGGTAATAATGGTAACAGCACTAAAAGTAATGATAGTGTTTTTGTAGTTTTGTAATAGTAATAGTGGAAAAGTAAATTAGCAACAAGCAATATGTGAAAAGCTCGTACGCATTGGATCGGTGATGGGGAATTATGTCTGATGCGATTCATCATGTAGAAGTTATAACCTAGGGTGACACAGAACTAGCTCCAGTTCATCAATATAATGTAGGCATATATTCCGAATATAGTCATACGTGCTTATGGAAAAGAACTTGCATGACATCTTTTGTCCTACCCTCCCGTGACAGCGGGGTCCTAGTGGAAACTAAGGGATATTAAGGCCTCCTTTTAATAGAGTACCGGACCAAAGCACTAACACATAGTGAATACATGAACTCCTCAAACTACGGTCATCACCGGGAGTGGTCCCGATTATTGTCACTTCGGGGTTACCGGATCATAACACATAGTAGGTGACTATTGACTTGCAAGATAGGATCAAGAACACAGATATATTCATGAAAACATAATAGGTTCACATTTGAAATCATGGCACTCTGGCCCTAGTGACAAGCATTAAGCATAGCAAAGTCATAGCAACATCAATCTTAGAACATAGTGGATACTTGGGATCAAACCCTAACAAAACTAACTCGATTACATGGTAAATCTAATCCAACCCATCACCGTACAGCAAGCCTACGATGGGATTACTCACGCACGACGGTGAGCATCATGGAATTGGTAATGGAGGAAGGTTGATGATGACGATGGCAATGATCTCCACTCTCCGGAGCCCCGAACGGACTCCAGATCAGCCCTCCCGAGAAAGATTAGGGCTTGGCGGCGGCTCCATATCGTAAAACGTGATAATTCTTCCTCTCTCATTTTTTTCTCCCCGAAAGTGAATTTATGGAGTCCGGGCATACGTTAGTGGAGCAATAGGGGGCCACGAGGCAGAGGGACGCGCCCAGGGGGAGGGGGCGCGCCCCCACCCTCGTGGACAGGGTGTGGGCCCCTTGGTTTGGATCTTTCCGCAGGTATTTTTTATATTTTCCAAAATAATCCTCCGTGGATTTTCAGGTCATTCCGAGAACTTTTTATTTCTGCACAAAAACAACTCCAAGGCAATTCTACTGAAAACAGTGTCAGTCCTGGTTAGTTCCATTCAAATCATGCAAGTTATAGTCCAAAACAAGCGCAAAAGTGTTTGGAAAAGTAGATACGTTGGAGACGTATCAACTCCCCGAAGCTTAAACCTTTGCTTGTCCTCAAGCAATTCAGTTGATAAATTGGAAGTTATAAAGAAAAACTTTGACAAACTCTATTTGCTCTTGTTTTTGTAAATATGTAAAGCCAGCATTCAAGTTTTCAGCAAGATCATGAACATTCACAATAACTTTCAGGTTTCATGTCTACTCATATCAATGGCATAATCAACTAACGAGCAATAATAATAAACCTCGGATGACAACACTTTCTCAAAACAATCATAATATGATGTAACAAGATGGTATCTCGCTAGCCCTTTCTGAGACTGCAAAACATAAATGCAGAGCACCTTTAAAGATCAAGGACTGACTAGACATTGTAATTCATGGTAAAAGAGATCCAGTCACAATCATACTCAATGCAAATTAATAGTAATACATGAGGTGCTCTCCAACTGGTGCTCTTTAATAAGAGGATGATGACTCAGCATAAAAGTAAATAGATAGGCCTTTCGCAAAGGGAGTCAGGGATTTGTAGAGGTGCCAGAGCTCGATTTTTAAATAGAGACGAATAACATTTTGAGCGGTATACTCTCATTGTCCACATAACAACCAAGAATCTCGATATCTTCCATGATACATATATTATAGGCGGTTCCCAAACAGAATGGTAAAGTTTATACTCCCCCATCCACCAACAAGCACACTCCATGGCTAGCCCGAAACAACGGGTACCGTCCAAACTAGCAACAACCTTGGGGGAGTTTTGTTTAAGTACTATGAGTTGAGCATGGGACTGGGCATCCCGGTTACCGGCTGTTTTCTCATGAATGATGAGCGGAGTCCACTCATCGTGAGAATAACCAACCTAGCATGGAAGATATAGATAGCCCTAGTTGATACATGAGTTGTTCGAGCATACAAAACAGAATTTCATTTGAAGGTATTGAGAGTTTGGCACATACAAATTTACTTGGAACGGCAGGTAAATACCACATATAGGAAGGTATAGTGGACTCATATGGAATAACTTTGGGGTTTATGGAAGTTGGTGCACAAGCAGTATTCCCGTTTAGTACAGGTGAAGGCTAGAAAGAGACTGGGAAGCGACCAGCTAGAGAGCGACAACAGTCATGAACATGCATAAAAATTAATCAACGGTGAATGTGTCACACCCTGCATTCTGTAACATGGCTATTGCATTAATAAAGCATGAAAATTTGGACCAACTAAAACTTTTTGCATCATTTGGCTTTTATTTGGAGTTGAATTTTTCTCTCTCTGATTTCAAGTGCTCTTTAAAAGTCAACATAGCCTCACCTTCTACACTTCACCTCCTTGCCCCAAACTTCTGCCCAATGATCATACCATGTGTATAGAATAGTATAGTATATTCTTACAAAAATATTTTAGCCAAATAGTATTTTCTAAAATTAGTTTTCCAAAAACCCCTAAAGTGATATTTGCACTGCAAGTACTTGATTTAGGGTGAGATTTTTTTTTTACAAAGGTATGTTTGTATCCTATTAGGCATAGGACTCCCATAAACCACAAAAATATAATTTTAAAAGTTATTTTCCTATTTTATTTAAGGGTTTTTTCTTTATGCCAGAAATGGTCTTTAATAGGTGAAAATTATTTAAATGTTTCAAAAATATTTGTGAAAATTCATGGAGACTCATAGGACATATATTGTCCATATATAAGAGTTTCAACACATGGTCATGTTCAAAATATTGGGTAAATCCCTCAAATTCCCTTTCTGGATATTTCAAGCTTTTGAAATATTTACAAAGGAAATATTCTCTGAAAATTCCAGGAAAATTCTAGCAAGTCATATACTCATACTATGAGGACTTTGCAAAGTTTCAGCTCAATCCAAATTGTTTTAGTTCACAAAAGTGCCCCAAAACCATTTCTGTTCAGATTCAAATTTGAACAACTTTACATTACCAACTTGTTCCAAATGACCCCAAACTTTGTGGACATGTTCACAGCCCCAAATGATGACACTAAGCCGAGTGGTGCATCAAGGGGAATGGATTTGCATGACTAGATCTTGCTAAATGTTGTTCTGTTGATTTCTAGGGTTTACAAAAGTTGCATTAGCAACTTTGCCCAAATGAGCTATAATTTGGTGGAAGGGCCTAATCATATGCCATTTCATCCTGTGGAGTCTCATGACAAATGAAACCCATTTGCTTGCCCAAAACAAACTACAAACACCTTCTGGCCAATTACCAAAACAACAACTTTAGCTTCTTCCACTAATCCAAACATGCTCAAATTTTTACCACAGCACCACCAAGACCTCTTCTACCTCCAGTAACCATGGCTGAGCCTAAGCTCAATGATTGAAGGGTAAAACAACCTCTTTTACCTCTCTGCACAGCTCCTTTTACTCTTCTCTCTCAACCTCCTCTCCTTCTAGAAGCCCCCAGAGCATCCAATGCCATTCACCTGTTTTTTATTGCCTCCGTTAGCTTCCAGACACTACTGGCCACGACCAAAGGGCATAAACAATGCCGGTGCCGGCCATACGCACGCTCTAGAGCGCGCTACAGTGCGCTCTAGCACTGTAGCCGCTCCTGGACAAGCACCTCCGGCCACCTCGGCCCTCCCCGTCGCGCCAGCCGAGGCGCCTCGACGTCCACGACACGCCACGGTCGTGTCCCCCTCCTCCTTCTCCCTCCTATGGCCTCCCTCGCACGCGCGCCGGCTGACCGCGAGCTCCACTCCTCGGCCTCACACGCGTGAGCTCCCTGGAGACTTCACCGCTCCTTCCCTTCCCTTCTCTGGACGTGGACCTCGTCCACAAATGGCCTGGACACTCTCACGGCCTCAGGTCGCGCCCGTGACCTCGCCGGCGCACATGTCCACGGTGGACCGGCGCCCGGCTATATAAGCCAGCCCCAGGCTGCTCCAGTAGCACCAGCCTGCCCCTCACACCTCCTAGAGCAGTCCCGCACCTCCCACAAGCCCTCCAGGGGCTTCTATTCTCGGGATCGACCGGAGCCCCGCCGCCTCGGGTCGCCGTCGATCCAGAGGTATATGCCTCCTCCGCCCCCACTCTCACTCGATTTGGAACGGCCACCGTCCGACGCTCCTCCGCGGTGCATCCTCATCGCCGGCGAACCCGACAGCTCCGGCGACCATCTCCACCACCACCCGAACGGCGACTCTACGCTGAGTCCAGACCTGCCCTTCGCTCGCCCCACCGTGCCCTGCAACACCACCGGTGAGCCCGCCGGCTGTCTGGACGCGGGTTAGGGATGACAGGAGGGCCTTGCCTGTCTGCCACCCTTTCCTCTCGCCTCCCCTCTCTCCCACTAGCAGCTGGGCCCCGCCCGTCAGCTTTAAACCTGGCGCGCGCGCCGCTCTGCTCGCCCGGGCCGAAACCTCTCTAGGCCTGTGCACTGAGGCCGTTCTGGCCCAATTGCACAGTGGCCTTTTTCTTTTTCTTTTCTATGGATTTTTCAAATAAATCAACAGGATAAAATAATTATCCAAATTAATTTATTCCAACTCCTAAAATCTTGTATTATTCCAACCTATTTAATGATGTAACTTTCAGACATGTTCATGAACCTTTTCTGTACTGTTCAAATTAAATTCAAATTTGAACATTGAAACCTCTGTTCAAAAATCCATTCACCCTATTCTGTCACACCAAATCCAAAACTACGATTTTTTTTCCTTCTTAGTTTTCCTCCTAGTATTTTATAAAAATAGGTTGACATTTTTTGAGCACTTTGACTTTTCTGTTTTTATTATTATCTTATTTCTCCGTTATTTTCTTGTGATGATTAGATACCGTATTAGACGAAGTTGCTGAAGAAGAGGAACGAGAAGGATTTGAAGACTTTGAAGACAAAGCCAATCCAGGCAAGCAGCCCTTTGACCATGACGCCCCTCTTGTTCATCGGACCCCTTTTTCCGATTTGCGTGATGATGAAATATGACGGTGGTGAACTTGTTGTGAGCCACCACATGATGCACACCCTACTCATGCCTTTACCTTGTTCATGAAAGCAATTAGATGTAGGTGCATGATGTTGCATGTGTGCCATGAACTCTTCATGGTTACAACCTTTCAAAAAAAACATCGGGTGCCCCTAATGCCCTTGGGTGATGTTGAACTAAGTCACCACTTGAGAAAGAAGTGGTGTACCGAAGGGAGCTTTTGGCGTGTGTGTAAAATGATGGATTAGATTTATGTGTGATTACCGTCCCAACCAAACATGTGCAACCACTCTACCCCTTTATGGGACGGGGCATTATTGATTACTTAGGCTGATACTAGCATGGTGCCCACATTACTAGTGACGGGGGTGACTTGAGGTCTCTCTCGGGACGGGGTCGTGCTTGGATAGGCGGCCGTGACTATTTTCACAGGGCACCGGACACACCATTGGTCCCTTCGTGTATGTGTGATAATATAAAAAGGGCAAAGTCCCACAATCTTTTACTTATACACGAGGGATGTGCACCAACGAGTGGACCCTATGTTAGTATCATCTGGGGAATGGTAATGATCGGGTGCTTCCCCCGAGTACTTGAGGTACTGCGGGATGGTGGATGACATGAAAGCTTCCCGGATCTTGTGGGTAAAGTGCGCAACCTCTGCAGAGTGTCAAACTATTCGAATAGCCGTGTCCACGGTCATGGACAGTTGGGAGGTGCTACTTAAACTATATCCAGAATTTTACAATCTTGGTGTATATGTGTGTGTAGAGAACTATTTGGGTCAAGGTGGTGACTTGACATGTTGAATGAGCTAGTAATGATTCGAACTCTATTTATGTTGATATCTGTAACCTGTCCTCGAGGTTACCCAAGTTCATTGATGGATATCTCACAAGATGGTAGAACATCTTATCTAGCTTGAAGCTTGGTTGTTTATTTGTTGTACAACTAGCATTGTTACCGTCAACCAAATCATGGGTTGCTTGCGAGTACATTCAAAGTACTCATTGGCTTGCAATTGGTTATTCAATTGGCTAGGCATGGAGGAGCAGGAATTTGAAGAAGAGTTCTTTGGAGATGAACATGCGAACTAGGACGCTTTCCCAGTCAGAATGCCTGTAGGGTTAAGGCAGATGGCATGGGTTCTACTTATCTTCGAAGACTTCCGCTATTCGAGTTTATTTGCTATTCATCCCTTGAGGCTTTATCTATGTAAGACTTGACCATAACGGTCATAATTTGTATAAGACGGTATGTATGGATGTAAGACTCTTGTTATTCAGCTTCTGTGTGTTCAGTGGGCATTGATCTTTGGGATCACTGTACACGTGCATTCAGTGATCTCAACTCACAAGTCGGGGTCCCCACAGAGCTGGTATCAGATCCATCCTGACTGTAGGAAGCCTTAGTTACCATGGGCGTTAGTTAGGATGAGACCCTTTTCATAAACCTTCTGAACCTCTCTTCTTTTCTAAACCTTTCCAATCAGCTTATTAACCTCTCCCATTCAACCTTTGTAGGTGGCCGCTGTACCTGAAGAGCTCCTGATCACTAGGTTCCCCTTGCTTCTCGAGGATAGCCTCCAGGAGTGCCAGTTTTGCCGAGCACCCATCCTCACCTACCATGAGCATTGGGTTAGCAACACCGAGGTGGAGTACCATGTTGAAGTAATCGTGAAGGCAAACGATCCTCCCACAAGTTGGTTCTTCGAGGGACCCCAGATGGCAACACTACTCCTCGTTGTCGAGGCAACTGCACTCAAGGCACTAACCCGCCTCTGAGAACTTCTTCCGGAGATGGTAGTCAAGATGACAATCCGCTTCTTGCCTTACCAGAAGGAAGGTTAAGATGAGAGCAGCGCACGAGCTCCTCCACTGGAGGAAGGACTTCCACTTTGATTCTAGACCTACTTCAGCCTTTGTGCCAACAGCTTGGCACAAGAGTTGGCCTCGGAATCGATGAAACTCCGAGAGTAACTCCAGAAGATCAAGGCACTTCTTGGACGAGCACAAGAGAAGATGGATAGGATCAAGAAGGAAGGTGTGCCTCCTGGGCAACCCGCTCTTGCGTATCGAGGCGGAAGGCCCTCAGGAGATATATCTTCCAAGGATGAAGAACAACCCCAGCGATGCCGTCTGTCGATGAGGGAATTTCGCAAGCTCTTTCCCGCACCACCAACAAAACAATGCTGTGTCCAATTCCTCCACTCCCCACACCCTCAAGTGATAGGGGAGCCCAGATAGATGAAGACAAGGAGGAAGGCCCAAAATACGTGACCGAGCATTCCGCCACTTAGGCATTATTCGCAACTCGGATATGCCAGCTCGTGACCTCTACGGTAGGATAGGTCGTGTAACCCCTATGCGAAGTCGAGTCCTTGTATGGTTCATATGAAGCCATCTAGTGTTTGCTTTTGTTGTGTTTGGATGTAAGTCGTATCTTCCCTTCTGGAACATGTAAACGACTACCTCACCATTTGGAAATTTCAACGATTATGTTTGGCCCTTTTGGCCCTTGCATGAAAACAATTAGTGTCACACCCACCCCCTTACTAGGCACCCATCTTTATTGCTTTCCCTCTTCATTCCATATCATAATACCTTGACCGCTCCAACAGGATGCCTGTTGTAACTCGTACTGGTACCTCTAACCAGCAGCCCGAAGCTGGAGCATCCGCCCAAGCAGAGGCCAGCCAAGACCAAACCCGCGACCAAGCTCCACCACCACCTCCCCCGAACATGGACATGGCTCAGCTTCTCCAAGCCTTCCGAGAGGAATGCCAAGCCAACCACGCAGCCCTCCAGATGATTGCTCAAGCCGTCACCAACAATCGCCAGCCGGCGGGGAATGGCAATAGATGTTCCACGTTGGCGGAGTTCAAGAAGCATGCACCGCCAACCTTCATCGAGACTGCTGAACCCCTGGATGCAGATGACTGGGTCCGCACCATTGAGGACTTGCTGGAACTAGTCGGCTGCACCGAAGACTGTGAAAAGGTGGCTTATGCCGCCCACTGCCTCGGGGGGCCTGCTAGAGCTTGGTGGGATGGATTCAAGGTCATGCATGCTGGGCAAGACATCACTTGGGATAACTTCGAGGTAGAATTCCGCAAGGCCCATATTCCTTCCGGAATCATGTCTATCAAGAGGCGTGAGTTCTGAGCCCTGAAGCAAGGAAGTGGCACTGTCAAGGAGTAGATGTAGAAGTTCAGTGTTCTGTCAAGGTATGCCCCTGAAGATGTCAGCACGGATCCTGCAAAAAGGGAGCGCTTCATGGAAGGCCTCAATCAAACTCTGCAGTACTCGCTTGTCATGTGTGACTGCCCAACCTTTCCTGACCTGGTGAACAAAGCACACATGCTTGAAGACAAGCGGCGTGCTCTGGAAGACACTCGCAAGCGCAAGATGATGAACAAGGGAAGTTCCAGTAACCAGAAGCCTCGCCCGTGGCAGCCGGCCCCGGTCAGGCCAACCTATCAGCAGCCAAGAGCTCCTGCACCTCGCACCAACTATCAGCCTTAGCAGTATGCCAACCCAAGGCCAGCTTTCAATAACCCCAATAATAGTGGTGGCAACAAGATGAACAACCCAAACCAAGTCACTTGCTTTGGATGTGGTCAGTCAGGACACATCTCAAGGGTGTGCCCCAACAAAAAACTCGATGCCCCATGCCCCAATGCGCATAACCCAGGACAAGGCCGTGGGATGCCGGCAAGGAACCAAGCTCCTCTCAACCCGCCCAGCAATGGAAAGGGGCGTGTGAATCACGTCACTGCAGAAGAAGCCCAGGAAGACCCGGACGTCGTGTTGGGTACGCTCCTTGTCAACTCAGCACCTGCAACTGTCTTGTTTGATTCTGGAGCCACGCATTCATTTGTCACTCAAAGATTTGCATTAAAAAGTGGCATGACCCCTACACCCCTGGATAACCCCATGGTGGTACAAACCCTCGGAGCAAAGATGAGAGCCAAGATAGGCTGTAAGGGAGTCGGTATCGTCATTAACGGGGTAGATTTCCTAGCAGACCTTATCATCTTAAGATCGCAAGGCTTGGATGTGATCTTAGGAATGGATTGGCTCAGCAAGCACCAAGGCTTATTAAACTATGCCAACCGTACTTTCACTGTGACCAATGACCAAGGAGTCGAAGTTAAGTTTCCCTCCAACTCCTCCTTTGCTCAAACCGCTCAAGTGAACTGTATGTCTGAAGTTCGACTGGAGCAAGTGCCAGTAGTATGTGAGTATCCCGATGTCTTTCCGGATAAGCTACCTGGAATGCCTCCTGACCGTGACATTGAGTTCGTCATCGAGCTCATGCCCGGGGCAGGACCCATCTATATTAAGCCTTATAGAATGGGGACGCAAGAATTAGCCGAGTTGAAGAAGCAACTGGAAGAGCAGTTGAGGAAGGGATTTATCCGCCCTAGTGCCTTCCCTTGGGGATCACCTGTTCTATTTGTGGCAAAAAGGGATGGTACCATCTGCTTATGCATTGACTACCATTCCCTCAATGATGTTACAATCAAGAACAAGTATCCACTTCCCAAGGGTACCCAGAACGGTAGTACCGGAGCCAAGGTATTCAAAGGGCTGCTTGCCTGGATTGGCTTGGTCTTCAAGGTATCGAACCCCTTTTTCTGATTTGCATGATGATGAAATATGACGGTGGTGAACTTGTTGTGAGCCACCACATGACGCACACCCTACTCATGGCTTTACCTTGTTCATGAAAGCAATTAGATGTAGGTGCATGATGTTGCATGTGTGCCATGAACTCTTCATGTTTACAACCTTTCAAAAAAACATCGGGTGCCCCTAATGCCCTTGGGTGATGTTGAACTAAGGTCACCACTTGAGAAAGAAGTGGTGTGCCGAAGGGAGCTTTTGGCGTGTGTGTAAAATGATGGATTAGATTTATGTGTGATTGCCGTCCCAACCAAACATGTGCAACCACTCTACCCCTTTATGGGACGGGGCATTATTGATTACTTAGGCTCATACTAGCATGGTGCCCACATTACTAGTGACGGGGGTGACTTGAGGTCACTCTCGGGACGGGGTCGTGCTTGGATAGGCGGCCATGGCTGTTTTCACAGGGCACCGGACACACCGTTCATCCCTTTGCGTATGCGTGATAATGTAAAAAGGTCAAAGTCTCACGATCTTTTAATTATACACGAGGGTTGTGCACCAATGAGTGGACCCTATGTTAGTATCGTTTGGGAAAGGTAATGAACGGGTGCTTCCCCCGAGTACTTGAGGTACTGTGGGATCGTGGATGACACGAAAGCTTCCCAGATCTTGTGGGTAAAGTGCGCAACCTCTGTAGAGTGTCAAACTATTTGAATAGTCGTGTCCATGGTCATGGACAGTTGGGAGCTGCTACTTAAACTATGTCCAGAATTTTACAATCTTGGTGTATGTGTGTGTAGAGAACTATTTGAGTCAAGGTGGTGACTTGACGTGTTGAATGAGCTAGTAATGATTCAAACTCTATTTATGTTGATATCTGTAACCTTTCCTCGAGGTTACCCAAGTTCATTGATGCATATCTCACAAGATGGTAGAACATCTTATCTAGCTTGAAGCTAGGTTGCTTATTTTTTGTACAACTTGCATTGTTACCTTGAACCAAATCATGGGTTGCTTGCGAGTACATTCAAATTACTCACTGGCTTGCCACTTGTTATTTAATTGGCCAGGCATGGAGGAGCAAGAATTTGAAGAAGAGTTCTTTGGAGACGAACATGCGAACTATGACGCTTTCCCAGTCAGAATGAATGTAGGGTTAAGGCAGATGGCATGGGTTCTACTTATCTTCGAAGACTTCCGCTATTCGAGTTTATTTGTTGTTCAGCCCTTGAGGCTTTATCTATGTAAGACTTGACCATAACGGTCATAATTTGTGTAAGACTGTATGTGTGGATGTAAGACTCTTGTTATTCAGCTTCTGTGTGTTAAGTGAGCATTGATCTTTGGGATCACTGTACACGTGCATTCGGTGATCTCGACTCACAAGTCGGGGTTCCCACAGAATGCAAGCATGAGTAGGATAGAAATCACCATGAACATAAATATCGTGGAGGCTATGTTGATTTTGTTTCAACTACATGTGTGAACATGTGCCAAGTCAAACCACTTGAATCGTTCAAAGGAGGATACCACCCTATCATACCACATCACAACCATTTTAATATCATGTTGGCACGCAAGGTAAACCATTATAAACTCTTAGCTAATTAAACATGGCATGAGCATCTATGATCTCTAATTGTCATTGCAAGCATGTTTCATTCATAATAGGCTGAATCAAGAACGATGAACTTTCATATGTACAAAAACAAGAGAAGTCGAGTTCATACCAGCTTTTCACATCTCAATCAATTCATCATATATCGTCATTATTGCCTTTCACTCTCATGACCGAACGGTGTGGATAATAATCATAGTGCACGTGCATTGGACTAAGCTGGAATCTACAAGTATTTAGATACAAGAGAGAAGACAAGGTAATATGGCTCAAGGTTAAGTCAACAATAAAGCATATGAGAGCCACTAAGCATTTTCAATCATGGTCTTCTACTCTTGACCCCCAAAGAAAAGAAAAGAAACTATTTACACGGAAATCACCCAACAAGCAAAAGAAGAATGATAAATCTTTTTGGGTTTCCTTTTAATTACTACTACTACAAGCATCGAAGGTAAACTAGCTAAAAGCTACAACTAATTTTTTTTCTTAAGGTTTTTCTAACACACAAGAAAAAAACTAGGAAAGGAATTGAAACTAATCATGGATGGTACAGTGAAAGAGTGTGAGCACCGACGACTAGAATAAGTGTGTGAACATGAATGTAAGGTCGGTGAGAAACACGCACTCCCCCAAGCTTAGGCTTTTGGCCTAAGTTGGTCTATGGCCAAGGATCAAAGCTACTCTCTCCAGTGTACTTAGAAGTGTCCTCTGCGTGCCACTGGTTGGCAAGCTGATCTGGATCCCACCCATAAACAGACTGACGGTAAGGATCGAGTGGTGGCTCCGGCTCAGGTTCTGAAGCTCGTGCCTGGCTCTGGTACTTGTAGAAGGCATCTGACGTAATGAGATATATGCCTGAAAATAGATCACACAGAGATGGTGTAGGCAAGGTAACAATCTCATAATATTTTTCATCAAACCTCAATTTATAATTAAGCAACTTCTCCTTGTCTTTAACAATAAAATCATGTGCTATCATGCTCTTATAATCTAGATAGACAGGGGCAAGAAATTTTTCTTCCTTCTCATGATGCCTAATAGGTAATCTAAAATGTTTAGCAAGGCGAGAAGCAAAGATGACTCCAAAGACGGGACCTTTTGTGCGGTTAAGACTTAGTCGTTTAGCAACGACGGGCACCCAGGCTAAAAGTTGTGTCTCGAAACAAAGCATGACGCAAAATGACAATATCAGGGGCACTAAGATTACCACTGTTCCTTCGACCAATTAAACATCTACTAGCAAATAAAGCAAAGTAGCGCAGAACAGGAAAATGTATACTAGTAATTCTTGCCCCTGAGACTTGTCTAGTTTCCCCTACAGCTATCATGTCAATAAACCCTTCAATGTCTTCACGATGTGGTTCATCAAGACTACCAGCACAAGGTATCTTGCATACTTCACAAAAATTCAAAGAATGACATCTCCTTAACCTCATCATATAAACGAAACTCCACTATAGGTGGTGATTTCTTAGCATAAAAATGAAAGTTTTGCGTGAAAATATTAGTTAGTAAGGGATACTGTTAACGCTGGTCGTGGAGGAAGTCGGTGAGGCCTGGACTGTTCACCAAATAATAAAAGTCTTCGTAAATCCCGGCAGCTTTCATGAACTCATTACAAGGCCATTCACACGACCGAACTTCCACAATGCGAGGAAGATTATATTTGTGCTTCTTATTTTCTTCCTTCTTCTTATCCTCTGAACTTTTACTGGAGGAGCCTCTCAACAATATCTTTATCATTTTCCTCCTCTGAAAATTTCTGAATTTTTTAGTAACTCAAAATAAAAGTTAACCAAACTTAACAAGATTGATAGCAACTACTCCTACAAGTGCCTAGGGACTATATCATGCATTAGAACTACTTGGAACCAAAGAAATTTGACATGCAAGCTCAAGAACAAGGCCACCACAGCAGCTAAATTTTGCAATAAATAAAGAACTAGAGAATAAACTAATAGGACCAATGGAGGAGTCACATACCAAGGAACAATCTCCGCAAACAGTTTTGTGAATGGAGCTTTGAGCAAGGAGATCGAAAATGGCAGCAAGATGGGCTAGAACTCGTGCTTGAGCTAGATAGTTATTTTTTTTGGAAGGAAGAATAAGGATATGGGTGTAGGAATAAGTGGAGGGGGGCCACGTGGGGCCCATGAGGCAAGGGGCGCGCCCTGGACCCTCGTGGTTCCCCTCACTGTGTTTTCTGTGCCAAATATTCTCAAATATTCTAGAAAAAATCATGTCGCATTTTAGGGCATGTGGAGAACTTTTATTTTTGGGGTATTTTTATTATTGTACGGATGAGTCTGGCAACAGACAGAAAATGCTATTTTTGCCTTATTTAATCTAACTAACAGAAAGTAAAAGGAGGATACAGAAGGTTGTGCTATCTAGATTCACCCATCTCATGCTCATCAAAAGGAATGCATTAACAAGGTTGATCAAGTCTTGTTAATAAACTCTTTCCGAATAACATGAAACCAAAGAATTTTCGAACAACAGTAGGTTACCTCAATGGGGATATGTATGTCCCCAACAATAAGAATATCATATGTCTTCTTGATAGTAGGAAGAGGAAATTCAAAACCTCCAATAGTAATTGTTGACATTTTTCCAATATAATTGATATTGTGGACATGAGGTTGTTTCCTCAGAAAGTGTACCGTATGCTCATTACCAATGATATGAAAGGTGAAATTGTCTTTGTTGCAATCAATAATAGCCCCTGCAGTATTCAAAAAGGGTCTACCAAGGATAATAGACATACTATCGTCCTTGGGAATATCGAGGATAACAAAGTCCGTTAGAATAGTAACATTTGCAACCACAACAGGCACATCCTCACAAATACCAATAGGTATAGCAGTTGATTTATCGGCCATTTGCAAAGATATTTCAGTAGGTGTCAACTTACTCAAGTCAAGTCTACGATATAAAGAGAGAGGCATAACACTAACACCAGCTCCAAGATCACATAAAGCAGTTTTAACATAGTTTCTTTTAATGGAGCAAGGTATAGTAGGTACTCCCGGATCTCCTAGTTTCTTAGGTATTCCACCCTTAAAAGTGTGAGTGGCAAGCATGCTGGAAATTTCTACTTCAGGTATCTTTCTTTTGTTTGTAATAATATCTTTCATATACTTAGCATAAGAATTTGTTTTAAGCATATCAGTCAAACGCATACGCAAAAAGATAGGTCTAATCATTTCAGCAACATGCTCAAAATCCTCATCATCCTTTTTCTTGGATGGTTTAGGAGGAAAAGGCATGGGTTTCTGAACCCATGGTTCTCTTTCCTTACCGTGCTTCCTAGCAACAAAGTCTCTTATCATAACGTTGATTCTTTGATTGTGGGTTATCAAGATCAACAACAGGTTCAATCTCTACGTCTTTATCATTGCTAGGTTGAGCATCATCATGAACATCATCATTAACATTATCACTAGATTCATTTCATTACCAGATTGTGTTTCAGCATCAGAGATAGAGATATCATTAGGATTCTCAGGTGTGTCAGCTACAGGTTCACTAGAAGCATGCAAAGTCCTATCATTTTTCTTTTTCTTCTTCTCAGATGAACTAGCTGCATCTAAATTAGCTTTCTGAGAATCTTGCTCAATTCCCTTAGGGTGGCCTTCAGGATACAAAGGTTCCTGAGTCGCTTTACCACCTCTAGTTGCAACTCTAACAGCATAGTCATTATTCTTACTATTTAATTCATTGAGCAAATCATTCTGAGCCTTAAGTACTTGTTCTACTTGAGTGGTAACCATAGAAGCATGTTTACTAATGAGTTTCAATTCACCTTTAACTCTAGACATATAATCACTCAAGCGTTCAATCATATAAGCATTGCTTTGCAATTGTCTACCAACATAAGCATTGAAGTTTTCTTGTTTCACAATAAAGTTGTCAAACTCATCTAAGCATTGGCTAGAAGACTTATAATGAGGAATATCACCTTCATCAAATCTATAAAGAGAATATACCTTTACTAACTCTGTCGGGTTATCAAGACCATGTATTTCTTCAATAGGTAGTAAATTCTTAACAACTTTAGCTTTAATAACTTTTTCTTACATAGATTTCTTTGCCTCTTGCATATCTTCAAGACTGAGAAATAGAACTCCCCTTTTCTTCGGAGTTGGCTTAGGTGCTGGTTCAGGAAGTGTCCAATTATTTTCATTAGCCAGCATATTATTCAATAGTAATTCAGCTTGATCAACTGTTCTTTCCCTAAAAACACAACCAGCACAACTATCCAGGTGGTCTCTGGAAGCATCGTTTAGTCCATTATAAAAGACATCAAGTATATCGCTCCTCTAAAGAGGATGATCAGGCAAGGCATTAAGTAACTGGAGAAGCCTCCTCCAAGCTTGTGGGAGACTCTCTTCTTCAATTTGCATAAAGTTATATATTTCCCGTAAGGCAGCTTGTTCCTAATGAGCGGGAAAATATTTAGCACAGAAGTAATACATCATATCCTGGGGACTACGCACACAACCAGGATCAATAGAATTAAACCATGTCTTAGCATCACCCTTTAACGAGAAAGGAACTAACTTAAGGATATAATAATAACGAATCTTTTCATCGTTGGTAAACAGGGTGGCTATATCATTCAACTTGGTAAGATGGGCCACAACAGTTTCGGATTCATAGCCATGGAAAGGATCAGATTCAACCAAAGTAATTAACTCAGGATCAACAGAGAAATCATAATCCTTATCAGTAACAAAGATAGGTGAAATAGCAAAAGTAGGGTCATATTTCATTCTAGCATTCAAAGACTTTTCTTTCAGCTTAGATCATAATTTCTTAAGATCATATCTATCGCTGCAAGCAAGAAAGTCTCTAGCAGTTTCTTCATCCATAACATAACCCTCGGGAATAACATGCAATTCATATCTAGGGGGAGAATCTTCATCATCATTTTCATAAATATTATCAGTTTCAATATTTGCATTCTCCCTAACCTTAGCAATTTGTTCATCTAGGAATTCACCTAGTTGCACAGTATTATCAAGCATAGAAGTAGTTTCATCATACATAGCAGAAGTGGCATCATCAAGAACATGCGACATATCAGATTCAATAGCAGGAGTAGGAGTCGCAAATTTACTCATAACAGAAGGAGAATCAAGTGCAGAGCTAGATGGCAGTTCCTTACCTCCCCTCGTAGTTGCGGGAAAGATCTTGGTTTTTGAGTCCTTCAAATTCTTCATAGTGATCAATAGATATAAATCCCAAGTGGCTTAAAGAATATAGTTATGCTCCCCAGCAACGGCGCTAGAAAATAGTCTTGATAACCCACAAGTGTAGGGGATCGCAACAGTTTTCGAGGGTAAAATATTCAACCCAAATTTATTGATTCGACACATGGGGAGCCAAAGAATACTCTTAAGTATTAGCAGCTGAGTTGTGAATTCAACCACACCTGGAAACTTAGTATCTGCAGCAAGGTAGTTTAGTAGCAAAGTAATATGGTAATAGTGGTAACAGCAATAAAAGTAACGATAGTGTTTTTGTAGTTTTTGTAATAGCAATAGTGGAAAAGTAAATAAGAAACAAGCAATATATGAAAAGCTTGTAGGCATTGGATCGGTGATGGGGAATTATGTCGGATGCGATTCATCATGTAGAAGTTATAATCTAGGGTGACACATAACTAGCTCCAGTTCATCAATGTAATGTAGGCATGTATTCTGAATGTAGGGTGACATATTTTATCCAACCCTCTCGTGGCAGCGGGGTCCTAGTGGAAACTAAGGGATATTAAGGCCTCCTTTTAATAGGGTACCAGACCAAAGCATTAACACATAGTGAATACATGAACTCCTCAAACTACAGTCATCACCGGGAGTGGTCCCGATTATTGTCACTTCGGGGTTGCCGGATCATAACACATAGTAGGTGACTATTGACTTGCAAGATAGGATCAAGAACACACATATATTCCTGAAAACATAATAGGTTTAGAGATGAAATCATGGCACTCGGGCATAGTGGATACTAGGGATCAAACACTAACAAAACTAACTCGATTACATGGTAAATCTCATCAAACCCATCACCGTCCAGCAAGCCTACGATGGGATTACTCACGCACGGTGGTGAGCATCATGGAATTGGTGATGGAGGAAGGTTGATGATGACTATGGCGACGATCTCCACTCTCCGGAGCCCCGAACGGACTCCAGATCAGCCCTCTTGAGAGAGATTAGGGCTTGGTGGCGGCTTCGTATCGTAAAAAGCGATAATTCTTCCTCTCTCATTTTTTTCTCCCCGAAAGTGAATTTATGGAGTCCGGGGGTACGTCGGTGGAGCAACAGTGGGCCCAAGAGCCAGGGGCGCGCCCCCACCCTCGTGGACTGGGTGTGGGGCCCCTTGTCTTGATCTTTCCGCGGGTATTTTTTATATTTTCCAAAATAATTCTACGTGGATTTTCAGGTCATTCCAAGAACTTTTTATTTCTGCACAAAAACAACACCATGGCAATTCTGCTGAAAACAGCGTCAGTCCGGGTTAGTTCCATTCAAATCATGCAAGTTAGAGTCCAAAACAAGGGCAAAAGTGTTTGGAAAAGTAGATACATTGGTGACATATCAATGATCTTGCCAAGCCTCATGCCTTGAAGATGAAGAAAACATCATCAAACCCCCTCAAAACCATTTCTGTCCATTTTGAAGTTTGAGCAACTTTACATTGCCAAACTTGTCCAAATGCTCTCAAACTTGGTGATCAAGCTCAAATGATGTAATCATGCATCTAGATCAAATGGCACAAGTTGGAGAAGAAGATACTTTGGTCAAAGTGCCCCAAAACCCTCTCTGACCAGATCCAAACTTCAACCACTCTACATTACCAACTTTTTTACTTGTGACCTAAAAATTTGTGGACATGCTTACAACCCCAAATGATGACACTACACCAAGTGGTGCATCAAGGAGGAATGATTTGCATGACTAAATCTTGGAAACGCAATTTCTGTTGATTTCTAGGGTTTGCCAAAGTTACATTGGCAACTTTCTTCAAATGAGCTCAAACTTGGTGACCAACCTCCATTCTACATGCTATTTGGTCCTGTTAATTCTCATATCAATTGAACTTCATTTGCTTGCCAAGTTTGCTTCAAACACCTTCTGTCATTTTGCAAAAAGCATCATTTTGACCCCTTCCACTATTCTACCTTGCCTCAACTTTTTACCAGAGCTTCCTCTTTTCATCTTCTACCTCCAGTAAGACCCGTTCATGCAGAGCTCAATGATTGAGGGGTAAAAACCCTCACTTTACCCCTCTGTGCAACACTGTTCTCTCTCTCTCTCTACCCTTCTCTCACTCTAGTGCCCCTCCAGAGCATCCAATGCTCCTTCCCCCTTATTCTACTCCTCCTAGACCTCCTAGACCGAAAGGGACACAACCATGGCACATAAATAATGCCATGGCATGCAGACCTCGCGCTTTGGAGCACGCTACAGTGTTCTCACGTACTGTAGCTTGGCCCTCCTGAGGCAACCAGACGGCCTTCGGTAGAGCAAGTGTGTCCGTCGAGGACGCCTTGACGTTCGGGACACGACACACTGTCGGCCCCTTCCTCCGTCTCCCTCTCTCCTCTGCAGCTCGTGCCCGTCGCCGCTCCGTTTGGCTAGTGTCGCGCCCGCATCAGTGACCCACCTCAAGCTCGCTCTGCTTGTCCTCTCCCTTCCCAGGACCCTGAGCCATATCCACGAGCACCTCAGAGACTTCCTCGCTCGCTTCCTCGACCTCCAGAACCATTCCCGCGGTCGGCCGTGAGCCCTGTCCACGGTGAACCTCGGGCTCGCCTATATAAGGCCACACCCAAGCCCCCTCTCTGCTCCATCTGCTCCCTCTCTCTCTCTCTCTTTACACCCCCAGGCCACCCCATTCTTCCTCCAATGTATTCGCCCTCCTCCCCTGCCGCCATTGCCGCATCGAGGCCCTGCTTAAATTCAGGCGCCCCAGCCTCTCCCTCTCCTTCCAACCACCACCAAAGGCCCTCAAAAGCCTCCTCGAGCCTCCCCGATATCTCGCTCTCTCTCCGACGACCCGTGGCGCCATACCCAGCTTCGACCAAAGCAGCCTGCCACCACGGTAGCGGCTCTACCCGTTCTAGAGCCCACAGGCGGGCGAACTACCTCCATGCGGTGGCGCCCCACCGCGCTGGTCATTCCGGTGGACGGACCTCCGCCTGGGGTGGACCAAGCCGCCGGGAAGAGCGCCGGTGCCGATCGACCTCGCTCCTCTGTCTCCCTTCGCGCCCGCGCAGGAGGAGGGAGATGAACCTACCAAGCGGGCCCCGTCTGTAAGCGACTGCCGACCGGGTCCACCCAGTTTAAGTGGAAACGCCCCCGGCCGTTCCCGCCTCTCCGCTCTAGAGGCACACTCAGCGGAGATGCCTTCGACGTCGCTTGTGCGCCCGAGCGGCTCAGCTACAGGGCCAACCCAACTGCTATCTCTCGCCCAGTGCGCATTGCCACCGTGGATTTTTGGCCCATTAGGTTTTTTCCTTTATTCTCTTTCAGCAGATTCAAACTTTTCTAGAAGGCTCATTTCAAATCCAAACATGATTATTCAAATTTCTAGTGACTTCATAAATCAGTGTCTCTTTAATAAGCAATAGTGAACATTTTTACTCTGTCTAGTTTCTCCTGGATCAAATAAATATGTCATTTATGCTCCTAAACTAGCTTGAAAAATCTGTAGAATATTCATTTGGACTCCAAATCTGGTGAAACCAATTTCTAATTTTTTCTAAAATCATGCCTGATTTAATGAATATTCATTTAGACAACTTGCAGATCCATTAAACCCCTTGATTCCATCATATTGAAAAGTACAAAACTATCCATTAATCCAATGCCAATGAAACCACTTTGGTCATTTTTCATATGACCAGAGGTACCCTGAAAAGTCGAACTCCTATTTTTAGAGCACTTTCATTTTTGCCTTGTTGTGTTGCTTATTGTGATTGTTTCCGACGTTAGTTGATGAAGTATGCAGAGTACTTGGAAATGGACCAAAAGCTTTGAAGACTTTGATGAACAAGGCAAGCAGCCCTTTGACCATGACACCCCTCTTGTTCATCGGTACCCCTTTTTCGATTGCATGATGATGAAATATGACAGTGGTGAACTTGTTGTGAACCACCACATGATGCATACCCTACTCATTACTTTACCTTGTTCATGAAAGCAATTAGTTGTTGATGCATAATGTTGCACGTGTACCATGAACTCCTCGTGGTTACAATCTTTCGAAAACCCCACCGGGTGCCCCTAATGCCCTTGGGTGATGTTGATCTAAGGTGACCACTTGAGGAAGAAGTGGTGTACCGAAGAAAGCTTTTGGTGTGTGTGTAAAATGATGGATTAGATTTATGTGTGATTACGGTCCCAACCGAACATGTGCAACCACTCGACCCCTTTATGGGACGGTGCATTATTGATTACTTAGGCTGATACTAGCATGGTGCCCACATTACTAGTGATGGGGGTGACATGAGGTCATCTTAGAGACGGGGTCGTGCTTGGATAGGCGGCCATGACTGTTTTTACAGGGCACCGGACACACTGTTGGTCCCTTCGTGTATGCGTGATAATGTGAAAAGGGCAGAGTCTCGTGATCTTTTACATATACACGAGGGCCGTGTACCAACGAGTGGACCCTATGTTAGTATCGTTTGGGGAAAGGTAATGATCGGGAGCTTCCCCCAAGTACTTGAGGTACTGCGGGATCGTGGATGACATGAAAGCTTCCCGGATCTTGTGGGTAAAGCGCACAACCTCTGTACAGTGTCAAACTATTCGAATAGCCGTGTCCACAGTCATGGACAATTGGGAGGTGCTACTTAAACTATGTCCAAATGTTTTACAATCTTGGTGAATATGTGCGTGGAAGAGAGCTATTTCTGTCAAGGTGGTGACTTGACGTGTTGAATGAGCTAGCATTGATTCAAACTCTATTTATGTTGATATTTGTAACCAATAATCAAGGTTACCTAAGTTCATTGATGCATATCTCACAAGTTGTTAGGACATCTCAACTAGCTTGAAGCTAGGTGGCTTACTTGTTGTACTACTTGCGTCGTCACTTTAAACCAAATCATGGGTTGCTTGCGAGTACATTCAAAGTACTCATTGGCTTGCCACTGGTTATTTAATTGGCCAGGCATGGAAGAGCAGGAATTCGAAGAAGAGTTCTTTGGAGACGAACATGCGAACTAGGATGCTTTCCGAGTCAGAATGCGTGTAGGGTTAAGGTAGATGGCATGGGTTCTACTTATCTACGAAGACTTCCGCTACTCAAGTTTATTTGATGTTCAACCCTTGAGGCTTTATCTATGTAAGACTTGACTATAATGGTCATAATTTGTGTAAGACAGCATGTATAGATGTATGACTCTTGTTATTCAGCTTATGTGTGTTCAGTGAGCATTGATCTCTGGGATCACTGTACACGTGCATTCGGTGATCTTGACTTACGAGTCGGGGTCCCCACACATACCCTCGGATGCAAAATCTCATTTCCTTCTATGGCACACCCCCAGAGCAATGGAAAAGCTGAGAGGGAGAATGTTGAAGTGCTTAGTGGACTCAATACACGAACTTTTGATACGCTGCAGAAGCACGGTAGGCGGTGGATCGAGGAGCTGCGGTAGTTCTCTGGTCCATCAGAACGACACCTAACCGAGCTACCGGGCAGACTCTCTTCTCCCTGGTTTACGAGGCAGAAGCAGTTATCCCCACGGAACTCATTTCTAGGTCCCCTCGAGTGCTTGCCTACGATGAAGTAGTGCAAGATCAGCACCGGCGTGACGACGACGTGCTACTCGAGGAAAACCGTCTCCGGGCTGCTACGCGTGTTGCACGTTACCAGCAAGCCCTGCATCGCTATCATAGCCGCAGGGTTCATGCCCGGTGTTTTGAGGAAGGTCACCTTGTCCTTAGGTGCGTTTAGTCCGCCAAGGGTACAAACAAGGTGTCACCAAAGTGGGAAGGCCCTTACCGGGTGATACGAGTCACCAGACCTGGCGTAGTCCGTCTGGAGATCGGGGATGGCACTCAGTTCCAAAAAATCATGGAATATTGAGCATCTTAGTAAGTACTACCCGTAAGGTGCGAGGCTGTCGGACACTGCCCAGCAATCACCCTTTTATACAGGCCTTGCCTCAACTGCATGTAACCCCTTGTACAAAGCCGTGGCGATGACCCCGTTTAAGAGAAAATAGAGAAGTGCTGAGAGGGGGGCCCCCAACCAAGATCACTACATAAGAATTTGATGAGCATTAGCATATGCATATAGATAGGATCGCATCATGCATTCATTCTCATCTACTTGGAGTTGCTGGTTCCTGCCGAGAACTTGGCTTCGATAAGGAGTTGAGAAGATGCCCCCGCACTACGATCCCCGACAATCCAAAACAGATAAGATCTACCCCTTTTATCCATTAGTGTTCTGTAATGCTATAACTTGTGCATAGAGTAACCTCACCGCTCTCTTGGAACGAGGGTGCTCCCATCCTTGGCTCGAACGTTGCTTCAGCCTAGGGCAGACATAGTGGCCCTAGGTAAAAGGGAGTGGGCAGGGGGCTGGCACCTCAGTCTATTCCTCGGAAGACATGATTCTCCGGCAGACGAAAAGGGTGCCGGCATGATATCCTGCCAGAAAAAAAACTCGTTTAATTACAGTAAAGAGGCATTCCACCTCTGCATGGACATATACATGCACGGGTTCCCGGCAAGGTTTATCTCTTTCATTGACATGCAGATACAAGTAAAAGCATTATAGAACACAAACATGGATGCAAGGATTACATTATTTGAATTAAAATTTCGCGATTGCCTACAAGTTTAAGATTAAAAAAAAGATAAGTGCCCCGTGATCCCCTCTTTTCGTTTTCCCTCATTCAGGCACTGCGATGGAAGGAGGAAAATACGAGAAAAGGAGCACCCAAGCAGGAACCCACTCCTGGTCCCGTTAGGTCCCGCCGAGCGCGGCCTGACAAGACCAGGAGTGGCGAGACAGTGAAGGAGGAGTGCGGGGGACTGGGCGGCGTCCTCTGGTCACCACCTCCAGAGCCAGCAAGAAGCCCCGACTTCAACACCGGTGGTTTCCTCCACCAAATCTCAGTCGAAAGACTGTTGGAGGGGAGGCGAAGGCGCCAAGAGAACATCCCTCCTCGGCCACCACCCGAAGAGGCTGGTGAGGATGGTGCTGAGGAGGGAGGGGTGGAGCAGAAAGACGAGGTGGCAGGTCCCCAAAAGGGGGATGAGCGTGTCATGGTCACCATACTCCAACCCGACCCCGCGCCATCCGCCTTCTTCGTCCTCCCTCACTTTCTCTTCATCACCGCTGCTCTCGGGAAGCGCCAAGACTCCAACCTGGCGCACCCAGCAGAGAAACGGCAAGTGGCCAGAGCAGCCAGGGGGCTGGAGGCGCGCCACTCCCCACCTTGACGGGCAGGAAGGCGTTCCCCTTGTCAACACTAGCCCAAAGGCTCCCGGGAAGGACGATGCTGGGATTACCAATGATCTCCAGCCCCGCCTCCCGGCCGAGCCTTTAATAAACTGAAAGGTTCACCGCGGGTAGGACCAGGCTCACTCCCCAAGCATCAACACCAACATGAGACAACAACAACCCCAAGCTGGAGCCTGGGGGCTGGCCCAGGCTCTCTTCTTCGACAAAAATAGCAAAGGAGATGAGGAATGCAAAGATGGATGGGCACCATCCTCCTCCGTCAATTCAAGATGACCGGGCCCTCACCATGATGCTCTCCCACGCCACGCGCCTCTGTCACCTACCCCGCGCGATGCATGTCGCATACGTTGCTAGGAATAAGGGCGTGGTGGGAAGAGTAAATTGGCAGTTTCCACCGCCGTGCGTTAAAGTCATTCATGAGACATTACTGGAGCGGCCCAACCACAGTTGGCTTTACGCAGTGCGCGAAGAAATTGGAAACTGGCCAATATTCAAGACTCATGAAGTAGCAAAAAGAGGACCTCAAGAGAACGACCTCTTCAGCAACCCTGTCTGTGCACCCTGACGACGCTCAGCAGCGCGATTAGGGCAGGCCCGAGGGCTTCTGTCGGTGCAACAAACCCTGGGTCCATTGCCCAGACTGTGCACAAGCACAGGACCAATATTGAAGCACCAGCCTTAGCCAAAGTACAAGGAATCAAGAGGAATGAAGAACCAGCTCAGAGCAGAGAGACCAAAGCCAAGCCACAGAACCAAGACATCACCAAGAGAAGGGCCTCCCTTGTCGGGTAGGCGAGCCCGGCAAGGGGCGAGGCCACCCCCGAAGCAGATAGCAGAAACACCCGAGGAGGGCCTGTCGGGGGTTCGCGGAGGCCAAACCGCCCCACCGAACGCTCAAACACGACCCACTTCATTAATCAATGTGGTTTCAAGCCCCGAGATGATTAAGTGGCAGCCATTAGCCACATGGCAGCCAGTTCCTACAAGAATAACCCGCAGATGACACCCGTCTTGCGACGTGCCAAGTATGGGGACATGGAGCTGGCGGGATACCTCGCAAGGCTTGTCGGGCAACCAACAATGTGACATTAAGCGGCGCATTTAATGCACCCTGTCAGCCTACAAAGTTAGGTATGATAGAACTGTTCGCTATCTTATCAGTGCATAATGACTACTTTGCCACTTGGTAACCCCTTTATCTATAAAATTAGGCCCATGGTAACCGTAGAAAGGGTCGGAAAGTTGATGAACCCACTCCACCATACGCGCGTAGTCGCTGCGGCCCTGAGGCAAACCCTGCCGGGCAAGTATACCACGCACCACCTCACTCATTCCACCATCAATCCACCAAAGCAGCAGTAGGGTCTTACGCGTGGCGGCGGCCCGAACCTGGATAAATTGCTTGTGTGCTTGCTACCTCTCAAGCTGGCGTTGTTTTTCCCTTGAAGAGGAAAGGGTGATGCAACACAGTAGCGTAAGTATTTACCTCAGTTTTTGAGAACTAAGGTATCAATCCTATAGGAGACCACTCGCGAGTCCCTCGTACCTTTACAAACAAATAAGAACCTTGCAACCAAGGCGATAAAGAGGTTGTCAATCCCTTCTCGGCCAATTGCAAAAGTGAGATCTCATAAAGATAATAAGATATTATTTTTGGTATTTTGTTTATAGATTGAAAGTAAAGATTGCAAAGTAAAAGTAAAGTAAAGATAAATAGTTGATGAATGATTGATAAGATAGAAGATAGACCCGAGGGTCATAGGTTTCACTCATGGCTTCTCTCATGATAGCAGATTTCTACGGTGGGTGAACAAATTACTATCGAGCAATTGATAGAAGAGCGCATAATTATGAGAATATCTAGGCATGATCATTGTATATAGGCATCACGTCCGTGAAAAGTAAACCTAAACGATTCTGCATCTACTACTATTACTCCAGACATCGACCGCTATCCAGCATGCATCTAGAGTATTAAGTTCATAAGAACAGAGTAACGCCTTAAGCAAGATGACATGATGTAGAGGGATAAACTCATGCAATATGATGTAAACCCCATCTTTTTATCCTCGATGGCAACAATACAATACTTGCCTTGCTGCCCCTGTTGTCACTGGGAAAGGACACCACAAGATTGAACCCAAAGTTAAGCACTTCACCCTTTGCAAGAACTACCAATCTAGTTGGCCAAACCAAACTGATAATTCAAAAAGACTTGCAAAGATATTTAAATCAAGAATCAAATATTTCAGAGAAGAATCAAATATTGTTCATAGATAATCTTGATCATAAACCCACAATTCATCGGATCTCAACAAACACACCGCAAAAAGAATTACATCGAATAGATCTCCAAGAAGATCGAGGAAAACTTTGTATTGAGATCCAAAGAGAGAGAAGAAGCCATCTACCTAATAACTATGGACCCGAAGGTCTGTGGTAAACTACTCACAACTCATCGGAGAGGCTATGGTGTTGATGTAGAAGCCCTCCGTGATCGATGCCCCCTCCGGTGGAGCACCGGAACAGGCCCCAAGATGGGATCTCATGGGTACAGAAGGTTGTGGCGGTGGAATTAGGGTTTCGTGGTGCTCTCAGATGTTTTCAGGGTACGTAGGTATATATAGAAGGAACAGGGACGTCAGGGGAGCAACAGGGGGCCCATGAGGGTGGGGGGCGCACCTACCCCGCTGGGCACGCCCCCTGCCCTTGTGGACGCCTCGTTTCTTCCTTGGCGTGTATTTCAAGTCTTCTGTGTTGTATTTGTTCCAAAAACGACTCTCCCGAAGGTTTCATTCCGTTTGGACTCTGTTTGATATTCGTTTTCTGCGAAACACTAAAATAGGCAAAAAACAGCAATTTGCACTGGGCCTTGGATTAGTAGGTTAGTCCAAAAAATAATATACAAGTGTATAATAAAGCCCATTAAACATCCAAAACAGATAATATAATAGCATGTGACAATAAAAAATTATAGATATGTTGGAGACGTATCAAGCATCCACAAGCTTAATTCCTGCTCGTCCTCGAGTAGGTAAATGATAAAAACAGAATTTTAGATGTGGAATGCTACCCAACATAATTCTCAATGTAATTTTCTTTATTGTGGCATGAATGTTCAAATCCGAAATATTCAAGACAAAAGTTTAATATTGACATAAGAATAATAATACTTCAAGCATACTAACAAGGCAATCATGTCTTCTCAAAATAACATGGCCAAAGAAAGTTATCCCTACAAAATCATATAGTCTTCCTATGCTCTATCTTCATCACACAAAATATTTAAATGATGCGCAACCCCGGTTTCAGCCAAGCAATTGTTTCACACTTCAATATTTTTAAACTTTTCAATTTTCACGCAATACATGAGCGTGAGCCATGGATATAGCACTATAGGTGGAATAGAGTGGTGGTTGTGGAGAAGACAAAAGAGGAAGAAGATAGTCTCACTTCAACTAGGCATATTAATGGGCTATGGAGATGCCCATCAATAGATATCAATGTGAGTGAGTAGGGATTGCCATGCAACAGATGCACTACAGCTATAAGTGTATGAAAGCTCAACAAAGGAAACTAAGTGGGTGTGCGTCCAACTTGCTTGCTTACGAAGACCTAAGGCATTTTGAGGAAGCCCATCATTGGAATATACAAGCCAAGTTCCATAATGAAAATTCCCACTGGTATATTAAAGTGACAAAATAAGAGACCCTCTATCATGAGGATCATGGTGCTACTTTGAAGCACAAGTGTGGAAAAAGGATAGTAGCATTGCCCCTTCTTTCTTTTTCTCTCCTTTTTTATGGCCTCTTTTTTTTGTCCGAAGTCTCATCCCAACTTGTGGGGGAATCATAGTCTCCATCATCCTTTCCTCACTAGGACAATGCTCTGGTAATGAAGATCATCACACTTTTATTTACTTACAACTCAAAGATTACAACTCGAAGCTAGAACAAAATATGACTCTATGTGAATGCCTCCGGTGGTGTACCGGGATGTGCAATGAATCAAGAGTGACATGTATGAAAAATTATGCATGGTGGACTTGCCACAGATACGATGTCAACTAATGATCATGCATGGCAATATGACAATGATGAAGCGTGTCATAATAAACGGAACGGTGGAAAGTTGCATGGCAATATATCTCTGAATGGCTATGGGAAGGCCATGATAGGTAGGTATGGTGGCTGTTTTGAGGAAGGTATATGGTTTGTGTATGGTACCTGCGAAAGTTGAGTGGTACTAGAGAGGCTAGCAATGGTGGAAGGGTGAGAGTGTGTATAATCCATGGACTCAACATTACTCATAAAGAACTCATATAATTATTGCAAAAATCTACGAGTTATCAAAACAAAGTATTCAACGCATGCTCCTAGGGGAAGGATTGGTAGGAGTTAACCATCACGCGATCCCGACCTCCACACAAAGGATGGCAATCAATAAATAAATCATGCTCCAACTTCATCACATAACGGTTCACCATACGTGCATGCTACGGGAATCACAAACTTTAACACAAGTGTTTCTCAAATTCACAATTACTCCACTAGCATGAATCTAATATCACCATCCTCATATCTCAAAACAATCATCTAGTATCAAACTTCTCATAATATTCAATGCAGTTTTTATGAAAGTTTTTATTATACCCATCTTGGATGTCTATCATATTAGGACTAAATTTATAACCAAAGCAAATTTCCATGCTGTTCTAGAAGACCCTCAAAATAATATAAGTGAATGATACGTCTCAAACGTATCTACTTTTCCAAACACTTTTGATATTGTTTTGGCCTCATTCTTGCATGATTTGGACTAAACTAACCCGGACTGACGCTGTTTTCACCAGAGCTGCCTGTATGGTTTATTTGTGTGCAGGAAAATGGATTTTTAGGTACCTCAAAAAAATCCACGAAAAATCACAGAAAATCCACGCACCCGAAGGAACCAGGAACCAGAAGTGGGGCCAGAGGGGGGCCAGGGGGTGCCCAGGCGCCCTGTGGGCGCCCCCCCCCTGGGTCGCGTCGGGGGGCGCCTGGGTGGGTCCCACACCCCATGGTGCCCTACTTTACCCCGTATTTTTACTCTCGACGCAGAAACCCCAGATCAGAAGTTCTTTCGCAGTTTTTCGTCGTGGAGCCGCCGCCACCCTCTGTTCTTCCTCGGGAGGGCTAATCTGGAGGCTGAATTGGCCTCCGGAGAGGGGAGATCGTCGTCATCGTCATCATCATCACCACTCCATCATCCCTCCATGACTTCTCCCTCCATGTGTGAGTAATTCCCCCGCTGTAGGCGAAGGGGATGGTAGGGATTGGATGAGTTAGATCATGTAATAGTTTATCAGATTGTTGGGGGCATGTTGCCTATCATCTACTATGGTGTTTATCATCTTTGCTTCAACTTATTACTCTTAATGCTTGACACTTAGGGCCCGAGTGCCATGATTTCAGATCTGAACCATATGTGTTTGTATGAATATATTTGTGTTCGTGATCCTATCTATGAGTTGTTTGCACCTGTTACGGTTCGGAACCGGCGATCCCAAAAGTGACAGCTTGGGACACCAAAGGGGATGATCCGTAGTTTGAGGATTACATGTATCCATTGAGTTCATTGCTTTGTTCCGGTGCTCTTTGACAGGAGCACCTTAATATCCATAAGTTCCTTTTGGCCCCGTTCGTAGCGGGATGGTAGGACAAAAGATGTTGTGCAAGTTCTTATTGCAAGCTCGTACAACTACCTACGGGATACATGCCTAATGTTTGATATTTGCCTAGATGATCATTACTTTTCCGTGTGCCGTGCCCCAAGTTAAATCTATCTCATCCATGCAGCGCCCAACCATCCATCTCCCTACCTACAGTGTTTTAAATCCTGCTTGTCACTAGTTGCTACTTTTGCCATTTACTACTGCTATTTACTTTTGCTGTTTACTTTTACTATTACTATCATCACTATCATATCACTGTTACCACTTATCTTTTGTTGCAAGTAAGTATATTTCAGGTGCGGTTGAATTGACAACTCAACTGTCAAAGCTTATAAATACTCTTTGGCTCCCCGTGTGTCAAATCAATAAATTGGGTTATTCTTACCCGCGAAGACTATCTCGATCCCTTACGGTTGAGGGTTATCAAGTACCGTTTTCTGGCGCCGTTGCCGGGGAGCATAGCAATATTTACAAGTCTACTTGAGGTATCCTACCTGCTGCACTTCATTCACTATGGGTAAGAAAGCAGGCCCCAAGGTTCCGATCTTACTATCCACTACAAGAAGAGGTACTGCTCTGAGCACTAGTGCTACACTTGATTCACCTTCCGTTATGAGTAAGTTTGCCTCACCACCACCACATGATGCTCCTACTGAATCTGTTACTATGTCTGATACTCTTGATGATGCCTCTACTACTTTCGATGATGATATTAGTTCGCTTGGTTATGCTCTTGAGAAACAAATTGCTGTTGCTGCTAAAAAGTCTAGAATTGAACTTCCTGTTACTCGCTACCCTATTGGTGAAACTTATGATTATCCTGATTTGAGTAAACTCAAAGAGAGGCTCCTTGATGATGATTACTATATACTAGATGAAGAATTATGCAGGGAACTGACAGAGTTTTCTGGCTCTGACCCTGAAGCTATTAAGAAACTGTTTGAAAAACACTCTCTGAAGAACAAAACCGTTCCTAATCCTGAATTTGCTACATCCCCTATATGCATTGATGATCCTGATTATGATTTTCCTGTTGATATTTCACTTATACCTATGGTTGAAGCTGACCCCTTTTGTGGCAGAGAAAATGATGATGCTATTGCACACCTGACTAAACTCGGTGAGTTGGGTAGCCTGTTTACCACAGATGAGAAGACACGATACTTTTATGTGACCAAGCTTCTTCCTTTCTCCTTGAAGGAGGGTGCTAAAGCATGGTATGATTCACTCCCATGCGGTTCCATTAAGAGTCCTCAGGACTTAGCTCACTCTTTTGTTGATAAGTACTTTCCTGCTCACATGCAACATGCTGCTTTACAAAGAATTTATAACTTTAAACAGTTGCAGGATGAGTCCCTCCCTAAAGCTTGGGGGAGGTACTGCAGTCTGATTCGGGCTAGACCAGGACATGAAATCCCTAAGAATGAATTAATCGATATATTCTATGCTGGTCTAACTGATGAATCCAGGTCCTATTTGGACAGTTGTGCTGGTTGTGTTTCCAGGAAAAGAACACCGGACGATGCGGAAGATTTAATGGGCAGGATTGCCAAAAACCATGAAGATTGGTCCGTCCCTGAACCACCTCCACCAACAAAGAAGAGGGGCATGTTTGTTCTGAGCCCCGAGGATATACGAGAAGCAAATAAGTCTATTAAAGAGAAAGGTATTAAAGCTGAAGACGTGAAGAATCTACCCCCTATTGAGAAGCTGTGTGAGCCTACCGCTCACCCTCCTATGGTAGAGGTACACTCTCTTTTAGATTTCAACGCAAGTTACATCCCTCATGGTAAGCCTCCTGATCAATGTTTAGATGAGTTTGATAATTTTATTATGAAACAAAATCATTTTAATGAGAGGATAGAAAGTCAGTTGCATGATAATTCCCTTGCTATCGAAAGACTGCTTGATGTTTTAGATAGAACAGTTAATGATGTTCAGTGTCTTGTGAAGCATTTTCATATGGTTCAAACTCAGCTTGATCAAATTTCTAATGTGCAAAGAGATTTGCTTGCTAACAATGCCAAACAAGATAATTTGCAGGCTTTTGGGATTAAGACCCGAGGAGGAACTAGCACTCAAGATCCTCTTTACCCAGAGGGGCATCCGAAGAGAATCGAGCAGGATTCTCAAATGCAGGAAGAAGAAATTGTTGGCTCTCCAAAGAAAAAGAAGAAACATCAGGAGACTGGCAATTCTAATGATCATATTGCAGATGAAGAACCAGCTATTGATCCCAACAGTGTATCTATCTCCGATGCTGAGACTGAAGACGGTGCTGAACCTGAAGGTAATAATAATGAGAAGAATGATCCGCCTGAAGTTCGAGAAGAAGAAGCACCTGACAAACGTAAGAGGTACACTAAAGAAGACTTCATCGCAAGAAAACATGGGAAGGAAAGAGAACCATGGATACAGAAACCCATGCCCTTTCCAGGTAAGTCCATCAAATCTAAAGAAGAAGAAGAGCATTATAATAAGTTTTGTGAGTGGATTAAACCTCTTTTTCTTCAAATCCCTTTGACTGATGCTATTAAGTTACTTCCTTATTCAAAATATATGAAAGATATTGTCACTAATAAAAGAAAAGTTCCTAATGATGCAATATCTACTATGCTTGCTAACTACTCTTTCAGTGGCAAGATTCCCGAGAAGCTCAGTGATCCAGGTATACCCACCATTCCTTGCTCCATAAAGAATAATTATGTCAAAACTGCTTTATGTGATCTTGGAGCAGGAGTGAGTGTTATGCCTCTCTCTCTTTACGAGAGGCTTTGTTTAGAAAAACTAATTCCTACAGATATCTCCCTTCAGATGGCTGACAAGTCAACCGCTGTCCCGATAGGTATTTGTGAGGATGTTCCCGTAGAAGTTGCTAATTGTTTAATTCTTACTGATTTTGTTGTGCTTGACATGCCCGAGGATGGGAGCATGTCCATTATTCTTGGTAGACCTTTCCTTAACACCGCAGGTGCTATTATTGATTGCAATAAAGGGAAGGTTACCTTCCATGTGAATGATAAAGAACACACGGTATATTTTCCGAAGAAGACCGACAGGAGGCATGCCCTCAACTCTGTAGAAAATATCGAGACCGTGAAGATTGGAGAATGGGATTGTCCACTACATGTGCCTCACAAATACAAAACTATCATGGTAGGGACAATGTCCATCAAGGTAAAGGTTCAGTGATTACTTCGTGAGAGGTGAGACTTTTTGCTCTATATATCGCTTGTTTGTTGGTAAGACTTGATCAACCTTATTAACAAATATGTTTTATATGGATAAAAAGTTGAGCTTGTTATGTTTTCACTTGTTTTTAGTTTTGTCCTACTTGCTGTACCAAGTATTTATGTTTTTGAAGCTTCACAATACTACTAATTGCTTCAAGTTTTCAGAGAGTTTCGCAGCTTTTTGAACTTCGAAAAAATTTCAACAGTGAAGTTTTCAGAAAAATTCCAGAAAAATTATAATAAAAATTTCCACGTCGGGAGAGACCCAGAGGGGCCTGGGGCCAGCCAGGGGGGCCACCAGTGGCCCAGGCGGCCAGCTGGCGCGGCCCAGCCCCTGGCCGCGCCCACAGGGCGCCTGGGGCCCACGGGACTCCCCTCCAGGTACTTCTTCTTCCTCCCTCTCTCTCTTTCTCCAAAAACACGAGTTTTGCTTTTGTTCTTGTGTTCTTGCTGTTCTTGGAGGCAATTCTTCGATCTCTCTCTACAGCCCATCATTTGAGCTGAAATTTTGAGCAAATACTCCCTGGTATGTGACTCCTCCACCCCTCCAATTAGATTTTTGATTGGTGGCCTCATTTGTGAGTATTTAGTAGTTCTTGGTGCTGTAGAGATGAGCTTGCATGCATGTGTAGAAAGTTATTTTCCAAGTTTTGATGCAAGTTTATGCCTTGGGCAAGTGAGTTGAGTAGTTTGCCTTAGCTCACTTTGTTTTAATCCTCGTTTTTGTAAATTGTAAAAAAAATCAGAAATGAGTTTGTTAGAAAGGGCAAAAGGGTGGCTTGAGAAGAGGAGGCCCGCACACTCCGATCGAGTTACTAGAGCCGCAGCTTCACCATCGACTGCTAGGGTGAGCTATAATGAAGATCATGTGCCCCTGGAGTTGTTGGAAGATACAAGTCCAGCACGTGCGATGACATTTCCATGTGATGAATTCATGGAAGCTGCGGGAATCAAGGATGAGTTTTATAATCTTTGTGCTAATGCAGGTTTGACACGACTCGTCACGAGCCGTGTTACCCAGTATCAAAAACTCACCTCCAGTTTCATTAACAGTTTTAGATATAATCCTGATTCAGGTGCTATTGAGTTTAAAATTTATAATGATCTTATCACCATGACTTTGGGAAATTTTTGTGAAATAATAGGTGTGCCGAACGTTGGGAGGACGGCTAGGATGGCCACTCAGCCCTCCGAGCTGAAAACTGTCATCAACTCCCTCTGCAGCATGGGTACGAGGGATATTCATCGGTCGAAGATCTCTAGCATCTTATTTCCTCACCTAAGGTATTTTGCATATTATATTGCTAGAGGGGTGTTAGCTCATGACAACACGAGCAGCATTTCTGCTCCGGATATTGCTATCCTGGCAGCAGCCCTCTCAGGGAGGTCTGATTATAATCTGGGTACCTTAATTGCTCGACGCCTTGCTATGAACGGTAACAAGGGGGACTTATATGGTGGCGTTTACGCCACACTTATCTTAGAGCATCTTGGAGGCACCCCACACCCTGATGATACTCCTTTTACTTATTTAAGCTTTGATCTTGCTGCTATGAAAAGGCATAAGTTTGTTACCATGGGTTCTGAACTTAATAATCTTATCTATATCTTGCGTTTCGGAACTGCCGCGGAACGCGAGATCCGTCTACCTGCACCTCTTTTGTTTGATTTTTCTCGCAGGAACGGATGGTCCTTTGATGTTGTTCAGTTCGATGAGTTCATGGTCCAGCATCAGTTTCATAACCCCATCGAGGGGGTTGTGCCCGACGAGGAGAGGCACGGTGAGATACCACATTTTCAGGAAGAGACCGCCACCGAGTTTGGTGAAGGGTCTTCCTCTGTTTGGCGTTCGGAACCTTCCTCGTGGGAGACTCCGAGGAGTTCGGTGTACGCGCCAGCATCCTTCTACGACCCGTGGACTCACCACCATACCCCTGGAGCAGGAGGCTCCTGGGGGCAGTAGCTGCTACCAACTTAGGCCAAAAGCCTAAGCTTGGGGGAGTACGTGCCCTTCTCACTTTTCCATTGTATTATCCGTTTTATTCGCTTTGATCTTTTCGAAGTTTTTTCCCATTCTTCTTTATTTCTCTCTTTGCAAAAACAACAAAAAGATTTTCTTTTTTCTTTTGCTTTTATTCAACCTTTGAAAAACCCAAAAAGATTTCCTTTCTCTCTTTAGTTTGCTTTGTTTTCAGAGATCAGCTCGAGTCCGTGATGTCATTTGATTATATTTCCTACGTTCGATCGTGCAAGTGACAAGCAGTGATGACGAAGATCGACTGAAAGGAAGCAACAAGGAAGACCGGTATGAACTCTTATTGTTTCTACTTTTGTACATATGTCTGTACTTATGATCTAGAGACCAGCTTGTAGCGACATAGTGCTATGTTTACAATGCTCTTCCAGTGGTTCATGCTTTCCTTGTGGCTAGTCCCGAATAACTAGAGTATATAATGTGTTATTGAAATGATCTACATGCATTGCACTGTTCATAGTCTGGTATACTAAGGTGGTATTTCCCTTTAGAGAATTTTTGGATTGACTTGGCACATGCTTACACATGTTTAAGACTAAAAAGTCTACCTTGCCTTGATGATCTTTGAGTTTTAGAATAGTTATATCACTTTCTTGCCCGATTCAATGTTGCTTTGTCGCTCTGCATGATTATGACCGTTATTGCTCTCTAGTTGGTCGCTTCCCAGTCTTTTGCTAAACCTCCACCTATACTAAGCGGACTGACTGCTTGTGCATCCAAAATCCTTAAAACCAGTTATGCCATATGAGTCCACTATACCTTCCTATACATGGTATTTACCTGCCATTCCTAACGAAGACTTTCATGTACCATCTCGAAACTAATCAAAAGCATTTCCTTTTTGTGCCTACGTTTTAGCTCATGAGGAAGTAGTAGTTAATTCATGATCTTTTTAAGTTGGACAAGTTTCACCCCTGGATTGCATGTATAATGTGCAAACCCCTAATACGAAAAGGAACTGGCATTGAGTGCGCCCGGCTCAAAAAGATAATATAACAAACAAACCCTCCTTCACGCTTTGTTCATGAGGAATCAGAAAACTTTGGCAGTGATAAACAAAGGAGATTAAGAGGATGTGATCGTCCTCATGCGGGAGCCGTTCCTCGAGACTTGTCCACTTAAAAGGTGATTGAGTTATCTGCTAGCATTTGTTGACGAAATATGCACTTCTCAAAACATGTTTACTTCTATTTTTAAAACCAAGAGCTCTGGTACATGTTTAGTTTTTGTTTCCGACCACGGGTTTTCAACCTTGCCAATAAAAGCCACGGTTCGAGAGTCTCGCCTTCTTTCTTCAAAGCACCGACTAGGAGAGCATAATTGTCATTCTGAGTGTAATGTGCATTGTCCCAAAGTATTACATTGTCTTCTGCATACTTGTGATATGATTTATTCTGAAATTCTTAGTTCTAGTCTCCTTTAAAACTCTGGAGGAGTCTCTGCATTTATGTTTTGCTTCACTCATTGAGGCTAGCGAGATACCACCCTAATATGCTCAAGCTATGTGCAATGTAATCTTGTCTTGATTTTCAGTAATATATTATTTACTTTAAGTATTTGTGACTGGTCACTTGAAAGAAGGATTGATCCTTGCATTATCCTCATAGTACTGTTTCAATACTTGCTAAACTCTTTTCGTAGTACATGCTTATATACATCTAATGAAGCAAAAGAGTTTGTCAAAGTTTTATTTGTCGCGTCCAGTTCGTTGAACTGAATTGTTTGAGGACAAGCAATATGCTAAGCTTGGGGGAGTTGATACGTCTCAAACGTATCTACTTTTCCAAACACTTTTGATATTGTTTTGGCCTCATTCTTGCATGATTTGGACTAAACTAACCCGGACTGACGCTGTTTTCAGCAGAGCTGCCTGTATGGTTTATTTGTGTGCAGGAAAACGGATTTTTAGGTACCTCAGAAAAATCCACGAAAAATCACAGAAAATCCACGCACCCGAAGGAACCAGGAACCAGAAGTGGGGCCAGAGGGGGGCCAGGGGGTGCCCAGGCGCCCTGTGGGCGCGCCTCCCCCCCTGGGCCGCGCCGGGGGGGGCGCCTGGGGGGGTCCCACACCCCCTGGTGCCCTACTTTACCCCGTATTTTTACTCCCGACGCAGAAACCCCAGATCAGAAGTTCTTTCGCAGTTTTTCGTCGCGGAGCCGCCGCCACCCTCTGTTCTTCCTCGGGAGGGCTAATCTGGAGGCTGAATTGGCCTCCGGAGAGGGGAGATTGTCGCCATCGTCATCATCATCACGACTCCATCATCCCTCCATGACTTCTCCATCCATGTGTGAGTAATTCCCCCGCTGTAGGGGAAGGGGATGGTAGGGATTGGATGAGTTAGATCATGTAATAGTTTATCAGATTGTTGGGGGCATGTTGCCTATCATCTACTATGGTGTTTATCATCTTTGCTTCAACTTATTACTCTTAATGCTTGACACTTAGGGCCCAAGTGCCATGATTTCAGATCTGAACCATATGTGTTTGTATGAATATATTTGTGTTCGTGATCCTATCTATGAGTTGTTTGCACCTGTTACGGTTCGGAACCGGCGATCCCAAAAGTGACAGCTTGGGACACCAAAGTGGATGATCCGTAGTTTGAGGATTACATGTATCCATTGAGTTCATTGCTTTGTTCCGGTGCTCTTTGACAGGAGCACCTTAATATGCATAAGTTCCTTTTGGCCCCGTTCGTAGCGGGATGGTAGGATAAAAGATGTTGTGCAAGTTCTTATTGCAAGCACGTACAACTACCTACGGGATACATGCCTAATGTTTGATATTTGCCTAGATGATCATTACTTTTCCGTGTGTCATGCCCCAAGTTAAATCTATCTCATCCATGCAGCGCCCAACCATCCATCTCCCTAGCCTACAGTGTTTTAAATCCTGCTTGTCACTAGTTGCTACTTTTGCCATTTACTACTGCTATTTACTTTTGCTGTTTACTTTTACTATTACTATCATCACTATCATATCACTGTTACCACTTATCTTTTGTTGCAAGTAAGTATATTTCAGGTGCGGTTGAATTGACAACTCAACTGTCAAAGCTTATAAATACTCTTTGGCTCCCCGTGTGTCGAATCAATAAATTGGGTTATTCTTACCCGTGAAGACTATATCGATCCCTTACGGTTGAGGGTTATCAGTGAAGCATGAGAGATCAATAATTTCTATAAAATAAAACCATCGCCGTGCTCTAAAAAGCTCTAAGTGAAGCACTAGGGAAAAACTATCTAGCTCAAAAGATATAAGTGAAGCACATAGATTATTCTAATAAATTCCGATTCATGTGTGTCTCTCTCAAAAGGTGTGTACAGCAAGGATGATTGTGGTAAACTAAAAAGCAAAGACTCAAATCATACACGATGCTCCAAGAAAACACATATCATGTGGTGAATAAAAAAATAGTCTCAAGTAAAGTTACCAATAAACGAAGACGAAAGAGGGGATGCCTTCCCGGGGCATCCCCAAGCTTAGGCTTTTTGTTGTCCATGAATTTTACCTTGGGGTGCCTTGGGCATCCCCAAGCTTAGTCTCTTGCCACTCTTTGTTCCATAGTCCATCAAATCCTAACCCAAAACTTGAAAACTTCACAACACAGAACTTACCAAAAATCTGTGAGCTCTGTTAGTATAAGAACACAAACCACCACTCAAAGGTACTGTAATGAACGCATTCATTATTTATATTGGTGTTAAACCTATTGTATTACAACTTCTCTATGATTCATACCCCCCGATACTACTCATAGATTCATCGAAATAAGCAAACAACACACGAAAAACAGAATCTATCAAAAACAAAATAGTTTATAGAAATCTATAACTTTCGAATACTTCTATAACTCTAAACAAATTGAAATAAATTGGTGGACGTGAGGAATTTGTCTATTAATCATCTGCAAAAAGAATCAACTAAAAAGCACTCTCCAGTAGAAAATGGTAGCTACTCTCGTGAGCTCAAAAGTTTCCGTTTTTTACAGCATGATCGCAAAGACTTCACCCAAGTCTTCCCAAAGGTTCTACTTGGCACAAACACTAATTAAAACAAAAAACCACATCTAAACAGAAGCTAGATGCATTATTTATTACTAAACAAAAGCAAAAACAAATAAAATAAAATTGGGTTGTCTCCCAACAAGCGTTATCGTTTAACGCCCCTAGCTAGGCATGAGACAATAATAGATCTAGGTATTCCCATCTTTGGTAGGCAATTCTTCAATTGAATACTTATAATTCTTAGGAGTTTCTTCCTTCCTATTAATAATCAAACTCCTAGGCAAGAAATCAAGAAATTCATTTGTAGCAAAAGGTTCCCTAATGATAGTGAGAAAGTTGGGGTGAACACTTATTGATTTAAGATCCGCAGTTCCCTGACTAGAGGATTCACCCATATTGGCCATTTTTGTAGTAGAGGGGTTCGAACTGTTTCTCACAGCAGAAAAAGCAGACCCTATATTGGTAACAATATCCTCAAGTTTATCTATTCTTGTAGAATCTTGATCTATTTTTCCATTAACTATGGGTTCCTTTTCCTTAAAACAATTCAGAGCGACTCCTACCCTAGATCCATATTGGGTAAGTTGGTTATGGATATTTTTATCCAAATTCTCAATCAACTCCACCGTGGCAACATTAATTTCAATAATTTCAAGCCTTTGCATTATGTGTTCTAAAGTTAAGATAGTTCCATTAACCAAAAGAGGTGGTGGGCCAAACAAATCTATCATAGCATTATAAGAATCAAAAGTGTGGCTACCCATGAAATTCCCCCTGGTAATGGTATCAAGAATATATCTATTCCAAGGAGTGACGCCCACATAAAAATTGCGAAGAACCACGGAAGTGGAAAGCTTCCTAGTAGACCTATTGTGAGCATTGCAAATTCTATACCAAACATCTTTTAGATTTTCTCCTTCCCTTTGTTTAAAATTGAGAACTTCACTCTTGGGAGTATTAATAATGATAAGAGGACTAGCCATGATGGCGAAGGAGAATGATAAAACACACGGAGCAGAAAAGAGGGTGAATAAAACGGCAAGGGTGAAGTGGGGGAGAGGAAAACGAGAGGCAAATGGCAAATAATGTAATGCGAGGGATGAGTGTTTGTGATGAGTACTTGATATATGACTTCTGCGTAGATCTCCCCACCAACGGCGCCAGAAATTCTTCTTGCTACCTCTTCAGCTTGTGTTGTTTTTTCCTTGATGAGGAAAGGGTGATGCACCACGGTAGTGTAAGTATTTCCCTCAGTTTTTGAGAACCAAGGTATCAATCCAGTAGGAGACCATGCACGAGACTCTCGTACCTACACAAACAAATAAGAACCTTGCAACCTACACGATAAAGGTGTTGTCAATCCCTTCTGGGCCACTTGCAAAAGTGAGATCTGATAAAGATAGTAAGATAATATTTTTGGTATTTTGTTTATAGATTGAAAGTAAAGATTGCAAAGTAAAAGTAAAGTAAAGATAAATAGTTGATGCAAGATTGATAGGATAGAAGATAGACCCGGGGGGCATAGGTTTCTCTAGTGGCTTCTCTCATGATAGCAGATTTCTATGGTGGGTGAACAAATTACTGTCGAGCAATTGATAGAAGAGAGCATAGTTATGAGAATATCTAGGCATGATCATTGTATATAGGCATCACGTCCGTGACAAGTAGACCGAAACGATTCCGCATCTACTACTATTACTCCACACATCGACCACTATCCAGCATGCATCTAGAGTATTAAGTTCATAAGAACAGAGTAACGCCTTAAACAAGATGACATCATGTAGAGGGATAAACTCATGCAATATGATGTAAACCCCACACTACTAGAAAAACAGTTATGGCCAATATGGACACTAATGGCGCACTATACATGTGATGCGCCATTACTAAATAGTAATGGCGCACCATGTGTAGGTGCGCAATTAGTAACCAAATAGTAATGGCGCACCAGGTGAAAAGTGCGCCATTACTAAGTTTGACCAAGGTTTGACCCAGTCATACACATAGTAATGGCGCACTTTGTATAGGTGCGACATTTCTTAGTTGACATAGTAATGGTGCACCTTTACAAAGTGCGCCATAACTATATGTATGACTGGGTCAAACCTTGGTCAAACTTAGTAATGGTGCACTTTGCATAGGTGCGCCATTACTATGTCAAACTTAGTAATGGCGTACCTATACAACGTGCGCCATTACTAACTTTGACAACATGCGCCATTACTAACTTTGACCAAGGTTTGACCAAGTCATACACATAGTAATGGCGCACTTTTTGAAGGTGCGCCATTACTAACTTTCTAGGTGGACGAAAATTTCACCAAATGCACCCCCCCTAGTGGACCGCCTTTTCAGTTTAAAAATAAATAAAAGAAAATGATGGAAATGTCAAAAAATAAAAGAAAATAAAAGAAAATAATTTTCCCATGTGATATGTGGTCTAGTTGTTGGGAAAATTTACAAATATGAATTTTGACTTTATTTGCAAAATCTCTCTGGAATTTAGTAAAATGGGCATAACTTTTGCATACGAACTCGGATTAAAAAGTTTTTATATGAAAAATCATCTACTCAAAAAGTTACATCCGAATTCAACCGGGGGAACCCCGATGAAGATTTTGATAATCCCCAAAAACCTAACAGAATAAAAGATACGGGGCTTTTAAGATCTAGAGGAGGGAAATGGAAAAAAAATCCAAACTTAGTAATGGCGCACCATTTGCTAGGTGCGCCACTAGTAACAAAAAAAATTGGTTTCGAATTTTTTTTTGGAAAAAATGTTCAAAACATGATATGTTATATGACCGGGAAGTTTGAAATATTTTTTCAAAATTTCATCACACTCATGAACATGAACAAAGTCCTAGACATCAACAAGGTTTAATAGGATTGATATGATAGATATATCAAGAAGTGCGTGTTAAGTGAGCTGGTGCTGGGATTGGATAGAACTGAGAAGTTAAGCGTGCTGGTGATGGAGTAGTGTGAGGATGGGTGAACTTTTGGGAAGTTTGACCATGGAGTGCGATTTGACTTGAGATTAAGCATATTGACCCGAGATTAAGCCATAGTGACCCAAGATTAAGGGAAAATGAAAAAAAATTGTAATTTTTTTTTTGTATTTTTTTTTGAAAAAAAAGTGTTAGTAGTGGCGCACTTCTATGTGGTGCGCCATTATTAAGTCAGATAGTAATGGCGCACTACTAGGCATAGTAATGGCGCACCAAATGTCCGCAATTACTAATAGTTACTAATGGCGTGCTAGTAATGGCGCACCTATAGTGCGCCATTAATAGACAAAATAGGTGTGCCATTAATAGCCTATTTTCTAACAGTGCCATCTTTTTATCCTCGATGGCAACAATACAATACGTGCCTTGCTACCCCTCCTGTCACTGGGAAAGGACACCGAAAGATTGAACCCAAAGCTAAGCACTTCTCCCATTGCAAGAACTACCAATCTAGTAGGCGAAACCAAACTGATAATTCGAAGAGACTTGCAAAGATATTTTAATCATGAATTAAACATTTCAGAGAAGAATCAAATATTGTTCATAGATAATATTGATCATAAACCCACAATTCATCGCATCTCGACAAACACAACGCAAAAAGAATTGCATCGAATATATCTCCAAGAAGATCGAGGAGAACTTTGTATTGAGATCCAATGAGAGAGAAGAAGCCATCTAGCTAATAACTATGGACCCGAAGGTCTGTGGTAAACTACTCACAACTCAACGGGGAGGCTATGATGTTGATGTAGAAGCCCTCCGTGATGGATGCCCCCTCCGGTGGAGCTTCGGAACAGGCCTCAAGATGGGATTTCACGGGTACAGAAGGTTGCGGCGGTGGAATTAGGGTCTCGTTGTGCCCTCGGATGTTTTCAGGGTACGTAGGTATATAAAGGAGGAAGAGGGACGTCAGGGGAGGAATAGGGGCCCACGAGGGTGGGGACGCTCCCCCTGCCCTCGTGGCCGCCTCGTTTCTTCAAGTCTTCCGTGTTGTATTTGTTCCAAAAACGACTCTCCCAAAGGTTTCATTCCGTTTGGACTCCGTTTGCTATTCCTTTTATGTGAAACACTGAAATAGGCAAAAAAAACAACAATTTGCACTGGGCCTTGGGTTAGTAGGTTAGTCCCAAAAATAATATAAAAGCATATAATAAAGCCCATTAAACATCCAAAACAGATAATATAATAGAATGGAACAATCAAAAATTATAGATACGTTGGAGACGTATCAGTGTTCTCTGCCTTGCTGCCGTACGCCGATCTACTCTTTGTGCAACGCGACATCCCCCCTGCCGAACCAGCAAGGGGCCACCCGGTCACATAGGTGGCCGCGGATATCCCGCGACAGCGGGGCCATCAGGTGGGGACAACCCACCTGAGGGCGCCAGGAGGGGGGCGACCTGGTGAGTTGTGCCCACCCAGGTGCACCCCTCCGGTGGTTCTTGGCTCCAGTATTTTTCTTTTATTATATAAAAAAATCCTCGCAAAGTTTTGTTCCATTCCGATAACTTTTATTTCTGCACAAAAACAACACCATGGTAGTTCTGCTGAAAACAACGTCAGTCCGGGGTTTGTTTCATTCAAATCATGCAAATTAGAGTCCAAACCAAGAGGAAAAGCGTTAGGAAAAGTAGATACATTGGAGACATATCAACTGCCCTAAGCTTAAACCTTTGCTTGTCCTCAAGCAATTTAGTTGATAAACTGAAAGTGAGAAAGAAAAACTTTTACGAACTCTGTTACTCTTGTTTGCATAAATAAGCGTAAACAGCAGCCAGGTTTTCAGCCAGCATTATAACCAACCATGTCGACACTAACTCTTAAGAATTATAATACCTCATATCAATGACATAATCAGCTAGCGAGCAATAATAGGATATCTCAAATAGCAACACGTTATAAAACAACCATGATATAATATGACAATAGTGGTATGTCGCTAGCCCTTTCTGAGACCGCAAAACATAAATACAGAGCACCTCCAAAGTCCGAGAAACGACTAAACATTGTAATTCATGATAACACCCAACATTCACTACACAAAATGCATAGGCATGACAATAGTGCTATTAGATCTGGCGCTTATTAGAGAAGGTGATGACACAACATAAAAGTAAATAGATAGTTCCTTCGCAGAGGGAAGCAGTGATTTGCAGAGGTGCCAGAGCTCATGTTTTCAAAATAGAGGTAAATGATATTTTGAGAGATGAACCCTTCTCATTTACTTCACGACTATCAGTTACCGATATCTCCCATGCTAAACATACTAGTTGCGGTTCCCAAGCAGGAAAGTAAAGGTTTAGACTCCATTGGGAGTTTTTTGTTTGTTTATTTATAAGCTTTTTCTTTTTACAATTTGGGACTGGAAATCCCTATTACCTCCCTTTTCTCGTGCGATGGCCAGTGAATAAACACTCGACATGAGAATAACCCGCTTAGCATGGAAGATACCAACCACCTCCTGTCGTTCCATGAACGATCCAGGCACACAAAAATGATATTTATTTGAAGTTTTTTTACAGGTGGCACATGCAAATTTACTTAGGATGGTAGGGTAATACCGCATATAGGTAGGTATGGTGGACTCATCTGGAATAACTTGAGTTTTTGAATTTGATGCACAAGCAGTAATCCCGCTTAGTACATGTGAATGCTAGCAAACAGGTTGGGAAGCGGCCAGCTAGAGAGCAACAATGGTCAGGAACATGCATCATGCATAATAAACATTGGACACCCGCATGAGTAGGATATGGACACCATGAACATAAATATCACAGAGCCTATGTTGGTTTTGATTCAACTACATTCATAAACATGTGCAAAGTCAAGCCACTCGAACATTCAGAGGAGGATACCATATTATCATACTACATCACAATCATTTTAACGCAATGTTATTATCAAAGATAAATCATTATCAACTCTTAGCTACTTATGCATGGCGTGTGAAACTCTAGTCTCTAATTGTCATTGCAAACATGTTTAATCATAATGGGCTGAATCATGGATACGAGGTTAAACCTATTTACAATAGCAGAACAAGTCGAGTTCATACGAGTTTTTCTCTGCCACGGCCAGTTCATAGAATATCGTCATTATTGCCATTCACTTGCACAACCGAATGATGTGAAATAATAATAATAATGGTGCAAGAGTGGTGTGGACTAAGCTGGAATCTGCAAACATTTTATTCAACAGGAGAAGACAAGGTAAAATGGGCTCTTTATTAGATCAACAATTATGCATAAGAGAGCCACTCGACATTTTCATCGTGGTCTTATCCTTAGTATGGCTCGGAAAATAAAAAGAAAGAAATTCAGAGAAACATACTGAAATATTTTTAGAGTTTTTGGTTTTTCAAAACAAGCAAACAAAAGAGGAAAGCAAAAACGAGAAAACTATTTACACGGGAAAACTCCCAACAAGCAAAAGAAGAACAAGGAAATATTTTTGTGTTTTCTTTTTAATATTACAACTAGGCAAGCAAAGAAAGTAGACTAACTATAGATAGACATTCTCTTTGTTTCCAATGTTTATCAAACGCACAAGAAGAAAGCGAGAAAATAATTAAGCATGGTTAATACAATGAAAAAGTGTGAACACCGATGATTGAGATGTGTGAACATGAATGTAAAGTCGGTGAGAAACATGTACTCCCCCAATCTTAGGCATTTGGCCTAACTTGGTATGCAGTCAGTAGCCTAGATAGTAGTCGGGGTACTGAGGAGCAGGCATCCACTCATCCCACTATTGAGGATCCTCCTCTCCTGCAGCTTGGGCGTTCCGATAGGCAATGATATCCGCAGGCATAATCATGTATCCGCCCCTTGGCGATAAGATCAATAAAGGCAGGTGTAGGAAGTGGAATGATATCACGAGTAGTCGCCCTAAAGACCAGGTTATAAGGAATAGAAATGTTAGGATAATCAACAACAGTAAAGTGGTGGTGATCCATAGCGGCGAGATCTAAGTAAACATTGTGTAAAGGAAAATCATGGAGGCGTATCTGAATGTTAAAGCGAGTCGCCAAACGAGTGGCATAGACACCTCCATGTATTTTACCCTTAGACTTATTAACGTGGAGGCGGCGTGCCACAATAGCTCCCAAGCTATAAGTGTTGTTGCCCTCTAGTGCACGATGCAAAAGAGGAAGGTCTAGTGAACTGAGTGTACCCAGCTTCTCTCTAGCTAGCAAGCATTTTGTAATGAAAAGAGCAAAATAACAAACAACTGGAAAATGCAAGCCAGCGGTAGTGATACCGACAACCCTCTCTCATCACCCACTGTCGGAGTACGGTAAAAGCTTTCAAACTCTGCAGGTCTAGGCTCTGCCAAACTACCATTAGTAGGAAGCAAGTATATTTCGCAAAATTCAATAAGCGGTATCTGATGGGATTCAGCATATAATTTAAAGTGCCCTCAGGGGGATTATTCCTAGGGAGAAAATTAAAACTTTGCACAAAGGTATTTGTGAGGAGATGATACTGTTCACATTCACCCATAATAAAGTCGGTGAGGCCGGCATTAGTAGAATATTTTGCAAACTCTTGAAGGATTTCGGCATCTTCCATGAACGGAGTATGTGGCCACTCGCATGGCCCTATCTCCGCCAATCTCCTGATGTGGAGATCACTATCAGATGACTCCCCAATCACTCCTTTGGAATTCTTCTTGGAAGCAAACTTCCTAAAGATACTCATGTTTTTCCTATGAACAAAATTCTGAAATTTTTAGTCCACAAATTTGTTGTCAACAAAACTTTACAAGATTGATAGCAACTACTCATAGGGATACATAGAAGCCATAGCAAACATTAAAACTACTTAGAACTCGAAGAATTCAACATGCAAGCTCATCTACAGTAGCACCAAGAGTAGCAAATTATTCAAAATATAAACCACTAAAACAAAAACTAAATGGACAAATGGGGAGTCACATACCAAGCAACAATCCCCGAAAACAGTTTCGGAAACGGAGCTTCGAGAAAAGAGATCGAAATCCGCATGTTTGAGAACAAGAACATGAGAGAGAGACCAATGGAGAATTTTATTTTCTAGAGGTAGGTGATGAAGTGGTATAAAGAGATAAGGGAGAGGGCCGACGTGGGGACCACAACCAACCAGGGCGCGCCTAGGGGTCCTGGCGCGCCCATGTGGGTTGTGCCCACCTGGTGCACCTCCCTCTGATATTATTTGCACCAGAATTTCTTAAATATTCGGAAAACAATCATGTTAAATTTTTAGGGCATTCTGAGAACTTTTATTTTTGGGCCATTTTTTATTGCACGGGAAATTCAGAAAACACACAAAACATGGCATTTTATTTTATTTAACTAATAAAAACAGAAAACAAAAGATAGGGACAAAAGGTAGTGCTTACTAAATTCATGAACTTAATACCGCTCAAAAATGATCCATTAATAAGGTTGATCAAGTCTTATTAACAACCACTTTCGCTTAGCAAGAAACGGAAGAACTTTCGTAAATCACTAAGTTACCTCAACGGGGATATGAAAGTCCCCAACAATAAGCATTTCATATTTATTTTTAACAGTAAGTATAGGTATTTGAAAACTTCCAATAGTGATTGTCGCAGATTTCTCAATAACATTAACACCACTCACTTGAAATTGTTTCTTCAGAAAGTGCACCATATGTTCAATACCATTGATATGAAAAGTGACCTTGCTTTTATTGCAATCAATAACAGCCCCTGCAGTGTTCAAGAAGGGTCTACCAAGGGTAATTGACATGCTGTCGTCCTCGGGCATCTCAAGTATAACAAAGTCAGTCAAAATAGTAAAATTAGCAACAACAACGGGCACATCCTCACAGACACCGATAGGGATGGCAGTTGATTTATCATCCATTTGCAAAGATATTTCAGTAGGTGTGAGTTTATTCAAATCAAGTCTTTTATATAAGGAGAAAGGCATAACACTAACACCAGCTCCTAAATCACATAAAGCAGTTTTAACATAATTCTTTTTGATGGAGCAAGGTATAGTTGGTATTCCTGGGTCTCCAAGTTTTTTTAGGTACTCCATCCCTAAAAGTATAATTAGCAAGCATGGTGGAGATTTCAGCTTTTGGTATTTTTCTCTTATTGGTGATGATGTGTTTCATGTACTTTGCATAAGGAGGCATTTTCAAGATATCAGTCAAGCGAGTACGCAGAAAGACTGGCCTCAGCATTTCAGGAAAGCGTTCAAATTCTTCATCATCTTTCTTTTTAGTCGGCTGAGGTGGAAAGGCATCGGTTTTTGAACCCATGGTTCTCTTTCTTTACCGTGTTTCCTAGCAACAAAGTCCCTTTTATCATATCTTTTATTCTTAGGTTGTGGGTTATCAAGATCAACTGGTGGTTCTTTTTCAACATCATTATCTCGTTCCTTTTCAATGTTTGGTTGAGTATCTTCATGAACCTCAGCATTACCTTTTTCATTATCACTAGGTGAATGTTCATTACCAGATTGAGTTTCAGCATCAGAGATAGAAACATCATTATCATTATCAGGAGGTTTTTCTACTTCAGGTTCACTAGTAGCATGCAAAGTCCTGCCATTTTTCTCTTTCTTATTCTTTTTAGAGGGACTAGGTGTAGTGGTGTTTCTTCTTTGCGAATACTATTCTATTCTTTTTGAGTGTCCCTCGGGATAAAGTGGTTCCTAAGTCATTTTTCCTCCTCTAGTTGCAACTCTAACGGCGAAGTCATGTATGTTGCTATTCATTTCATCAAGTAATTCTCTTTGAGATTTATCAACTTCTTCTAGCCGGGTTTGTACCATAGAAGCATGTTTTCCTACACCTCTAACATCATTTGAAATTCTAAATAACAACTCACTCAAGCGAGCAATTTTATCAGAATTATATTTCAATTGTTTCATAACATTTGCATTGAAGTGATCTTGTTTCCTAATGTAATTTTCAAACTCATGAAGGCATTAACTAGGGTGCATATTGTGAGGATTATCATTTGCATTGAATTTCCTTAGAGAATTTATCTCTACCACCTTAGGCAGTGGTGGTGCATTAAGCCCATGTATTCCTTCAACAGGAGGTAAATTGTTAACATCCTCAGCTTTAATACCTTTTTCCTTCATGAATTTCTTTGCCTCTTGCATTTCTTCAGGACTGAGATATAATATACCCCTCTTCTTCAGAGTGGGCTTAGGTGGTGGTTCAGGAAGAGTCCAATCATCATAATTTTTCAATATGTTATTCAATAATTCTTCATCTTGTCCAATGGTTTGTTCCCTGAAAACACAACCAGCACAACTATCTAGGAAGTCCCTAGAAGCATCGGTTAGTCCATTATAGAAGATATCGAGTATTTAATTTTTCTTAAAAGGATGATCAGGCAAAGCATTAAGTAACTAGCAAAGCCTCCCCAAGCTTGTGGGAGACTCTCTTCTTTAATTTTCACAAAGTTAAATATTTCCTATAAGGTAGCTTGTTTCTTATGAGCAAGAAAATATTTTTAGAGAAGTAATAAATCATATCCTAGGGACTATGCACACAACTAGGAGTAAGAGTATTGTACCAAGCTTTAGCATCACCCTTTAATGAGAATGGAAATAATTTGAGAATATAGTAGTAACGGATTTTCTCATCATGAGTAAAAGGGTGGCTATGTCATTTTACTTAGTGAGATGTGCCACAACAGTTTAAGTTTCATAACCATGGAAGGGATCAGATTCAACCAAAGTGATTAACTCTGGGTCGACAGAGAATTTATAATCGTTATCATCAATAAACATAGGTGAGGTAGAAAACTTAGGATCATATTTCATTCTAGCATTTAGAGACTTCTCTTTATACTTGCATAAAAATTTCTCTAGATCATCTCTATCATTACAAGCAAGAATATCTCTGGTTGTTTCCTCACTCATAACATCACCTTCGGGTACCTTAGGCAATTCATATCTAAGAAGGCTAGTTCTAGCATGTGTTTCAAAATTTTCAGCTTCAAGCTCATCATCAGATTCAACAACATCATGTTGTCTTACTCTAGTAATTTTTTCTTCAAGAAAGTCACCAAGTAGCACATCATCATCATGCAAGGTACTAGCATCATTATATGTATCATTCCTAGCGGAAGTAGCATCATCAATAACTTGCGACATATCATGAGTAATAACATGTGGTGGTGTTGCAAGTTTACTTATAACAGAAGGTGAATCTAAAGCAGAACTGGATGGCAGTACCTTACCTCCCCTCGTCTTAGAGGAAAAAAATCCTAGTCTTAGCATCCTTCAGATTCTTCATAGTGATTGATTGATAATAGTCCCAAGTGACTCAACAAATATAGCTATGCTTCCCTGGCAACGGCGCCAGAAAAAGGTCTTGATAACTCACAAGTATAGGGGATCACAACAGTTTTCGAGGGTGGTGTATTCAACCTAAATTTATAGATTCGATACAACGGGAGCCAAAGAATATTTGTAAGTATTACCAGCTGAGTTGTCAATTCAACCACACCTAGAGATAAATTATCTGCAGCAAAGTAATTAGTAGCACAGTAATAGGATAGTTTTGATGGTAGTGGTAGGAGCAATAGTTTTGTAACAAGTGCAGCAGTAACGATAGCAGTAGTAACTTAGCAAGATCTATATAGGATAAATTCGTAGGCATTGGATCGACAATTTGTTGGATGATATTCATCATGTGACAGTCATAACCTAGAACGATACCGCACTATCTCTAGTTCATAAATATAATGTAGCCATGTATTCCGTAAATAGTCATATGTGCTTACGTAAAGAACTTGCATGACATCTTTTGTCCTACCCTCCCGTGGCAGCGGGTTCCATATTGGAAACTAAGGGATATTAAGGTCTCCTTTTAATAGAGAACCAGAACAAAGGATTAACACACAGTGAATACATGTACTCCTCAAACAACGGTCATCACCGGGAGTGGTTCCGGTTACTGTCACTCCGGGGTTGCCAGGTCATAACATGTAGTAGGTGACTATAACTTGCAAGATCGGATCTAAAACATGAATATAATGACAATATCATAAACTGTTCAGATCTAAAATCATGGCACCCGGGCCCAAAGTGACAAGCATTAAGCATGGCAAAGTCATAACAACATCAATCTCAGAACATAGTGGATACTAGGGATCGGCCCTAACAAAACTAACTAGATTACATGATGAATCTCATCCAACTCCTCATCGACCAGTGAGCCTACGAAGGAATTACTCACTCCCAGTGGGGAGCATCATGGAATTGGCGATGGAGAAGGGATTGTGATGACGAAGGACGAAGACCCCCCCCCCCTCTCCGGAGCCCCAAACGGACTCCAGATCTGGCCTCCTGATGAAGAACAGGAGCTGGCGGCCGATCCATCTTGTAGATCGTGATAATTCGTCCTCCCTGATTTTTTTCTCTGCAAATGTGAATTTATAGTATCATGGTTCACGTTTGCGGGGCCACCGGGTGGGGGAAAACCCACCTGGCCGCGCCAGGAGGGGGGGCGCCCTAGTGGGTTGTGCCCACCCAGGTGCCCCCCTCCGGTGGTTCTTCGATCTAGTATTTTTATTTTATTATATAAAAAATCCTCGCAGAGTTTCGTTCCATTCTGAGAACTTTTATTTCTGCACAAAAAACAACACCATGGTAGTTCTGCTAAAAACATCGTCAGTCAGGAGTTAGTTTAATTCAAAACATGCAAATTAGAGTCCAAAACAAGAGGAAAAGCATTAGGAAAAGTAGATACGTTGGAGATGTATCAAGGTGCTGGAGGCGGTCATTTTCCACGACCATCTGGCGAATACATCTACAATGGCGCTGGCGGTGGAGACGCGCAACTCCCGTCCCCTCAGCGCAACGATGAGCTGGTCAGGCGCGAGCCGAGATCCTCCTTGATGCGGAGCATCCTATGGACATCACCATGTCAAGAGTCCATTTCGCAAGTGACACGTGCAACATCTACTTCATACATACAAAGGTGAATCATCTCCTTTACATGTGCCCACTTGTACCTTTCGAGGATGGTATACTACTTGAACCCTCTCTCATGCGCATTCATAGGTGTGAGCAGAGCTACACATTCATCGAGGAGGAGTCTAAGAGCAGGAGAACAACTACACCATCAAAGAGTGAAGCCTGGAAGTGGAGAAGGAACCGGCCAAGAAAAAGGCAGGTGTTCCCAGGTGACCCCGTGCGCATGGGCCCCTCCAACCCCGTGCCCACGGGCCTCCTAGGCTGCACGGTCCTGAAGACCCCGTGCACATGAGCGTGTACCATGCACACGGGACCCCCATGCCCACGGGCCTCACACCCCGTGCACACGAGCTACTGCGTCCGGTCTCTCGTGACCCCATGTGCACGTGCTCCACTTACGCCGTGCGCACGGCCCCCCTGTGTGTTGCTGCGGGCTTTGCCCTTGTATTACCATTTCACCCCCACTTATCCCTCTCCTTGCCTAGGACTATATATACTCCTTCCCCCTCCTCCATTTGGACTTAGCTAAGGATAGATCTGGACATTCAATCTTAGCTCATGTATCTCCCCTTGTGGGATTTCTTGTGAGAGAGAACACTCCATTGGATTTCAAGGCCTCCATTGGATAAGATCCCTAGGGATTCAAGACCACTTTCTAGGGAAGGATCTATCTAGGTCATCAAGACCTCATATCCTTTGGATTTGGGCTGAAATTTATCTTGTATCTTTCCCTTTGTTGGTCGTGTACCTTTGTATATCTCGTGTGATTGTGAGTCTAGTGGATGTGTGATTGGACTTGTTCTTGAGTGTTTCCCATTCTAATTTCTACCCGTTCTTCCCCGTGTTCATTATGTTCTTCGTGTTCTTCGTGTTCTTCGTAGGAATCCACTCCAATCTTGAAAAATCAGCCAAACCAGGTTCAACCGCATATCATATGGTATCTAGAGCCACGTTGATCACGATTTTGGAGTGTTCCCCTTTGTTTTCTAGCCTAATTTTACTTGTTCTTTCCCAATTTTGAAAATTCCCCACAAAAAGAGCCATACCATTTTTTTGTGATTTGATGTTCCTAGTGACTTTTTGTTGATTTCAACCCATGGATCTAGTGTTTAGCAAGTAGATCTACCTCCTATTGCACCCCATAGCCTAATTCTTCTTCCCCCCCTTTGAATTTGACCTGAAAACGCGAATTTCCTGCCACCCCGTGCCCACAGCCCCTAGACCACATGCGCATGGCCCCCCGCAAAGTTCCTAGAAACCACGTGCCCACGGCCTTGTCCCACGCGCACGGACACCCGTGCCCACAACCTAAAACCCCGTGCAAACGGCCCCCCTACAGGCAGCCGCTAACGCTTTACACTTTTGGTCACAACTTCCACCTCCGAACTTTGATTTGGTTGCTCTTTGGCTCGTTGAAAAAGCTAGTGACGTGCCTGACCTGCTCATGTTGGTTTTACCACCATTTGAATCCATAAATTGTTGTGCATTTTCACATCTTTTGCATAGCCCATACACCATATCGTCTGCATAACCACCATAGCATTCCGCAAACCTAATCCATTTTAGTTCCCATTGCATTTGTGGTTTATTAATTCGTGATTTGAGTCTCCTAAGGTGTTTTGGCTGCTTAGGGACGGTTACATCTTAATCCACCACCGATGACTTGTATCATTCCATAACCTACATCCACCACGAGCTTCGACATCGACAACGACAATGCATCCTTTGAGACCATCTTCAACCGGAAGCAAGGCTGGTTACTCCCGACTTCGTGAAAGGTTAAGTGTGACGAAGGTATTCATTTAGTCATATACTTCTCCTTACTTGCCATTTCATATTGAGAGCCCCACCATCTTTGCGCATACCTTCATACCTATTGAGACTAGCTATCCGAGTATTGTCGGGCTTCACGAACACTTGTGCGCCATAGTGATACGATATCATATTGTTTCATCATTGGATATATCATATAGTGCAATTGCTAGCTCCCGTGTATATCTTTTGATAATTATCTCATGTTTGTGGTTGACGCTCAATAAGAAAAGTGGAAAGGAATAGAAAAAAAGAAGAAGAAAAAAACTTTTTAAGCAAGAAAGAAAGATCATAAGCTCATAAGCAAAAGAGAGTTGAGCATGAAAAGAGATACTTGTGCATGATGATACATGGAATAGGAAACATTTTGCTTGCATGCATATATGTTGGTGCCAAGTGGTGAATCGTGCCCAAGTGTGCAATGAAGCAAGTGCTCTCCTAGTGTTTGTGCAACACGAGCTTAGTCTTCGTTAGGCAATTTTGTATTGCTCACCCTTATTGTTGCACAAGCCCCGTTATCCCAATGTGTCTGTTTCTTTATTGCCCTCGTCTATATTTGTGATCACTTACTTTGCATTTTGAGTCCTTTGGCTTGATCTCAACATTTACAAATCTTGGAATTCAATTTGCATGAAATTTGTGCCACTTGTCCTGACCAAGCCACTTGATAAGCTTTACTTTGTAGGTGTGAGTGAACAAGTCCGGTACCAAATCCACTATTCTTTCGTTTCACATTGAGTGACACGAGATACATCTCAACTTTGCGGAATGGTAGCTTGGTATTGTTTATCTCATTTCCTACTCACCTTTGCTCGAGTCTTGTGATGGATAGGCAAAGCACATTATCTCCGGTCTACAACCACGACGACAAGTTCAATGCCATGACGAACATCATCGACGCCAAGATGGACCAGCACATGAAGGAGCTCAAGCCCCTCATCAACTACCACAATCGGTCTTCCTCATCTTCGAGAACACGCTCAAGTGCACATGCTTCCGAGCTACCATCTCCGGCAAGTACAAACCAGCATCGACCCTGACAGGACCAAGACACTCAAGTTCTGATGAGGACATCAATACCATTGTTACACCCACAACCCCTGCCGCTATACATACTGGGCCAATTACTAGAGCTCGTGCATGCCAATTAAATTACCAGGTACTTCCATTTCTTAGTAACGATTCTAATTTTCATGAGAATATGATGCTGCCTAAATTGTATACATTTTGTTTGCTTACAAATGAAGGTCCTAGCTTGGACAAGAAGGATGAACATTGAAGCAAGACCAAGCATGGAGATGAGGGCATGCGCAAGGTGAACAAGAATGGAGATTCAAGTGGTTATTTCAGGACTCTGAAGCCACCCTCATGAGTGCATAAAGGCTTGGACGAAATATACAAGACACTACTTCATAAATTTCGTCCAGAGGCTATTATAGGTGTTGCGTCCCCTTATCATTGGGTCAGGCCCATGTAATTTCGAAATACTTCAGTATAGGCTGTTTTTAGAGTCTGTATGTATGGGAAACAGAGTTTGGGTTGGTTTCACATCCTTCCTCGAAGGGGTCACGAAATTTCACCCCTACTCCTCCATATATACAACCCTTACACTGCTACTCATCGGTGCTATACAAACGATTTTTAACCCCTTTCCGCGACGGCGTTCAAAACCCTCGCCAAGTGAGTGACTGTGATAGGGGGGTCCTTCCCACATGTCTCAGAAATCATCAGGGATATGCCCTCCTGGCACAGACGCTCGGCAAAATGAGGTCGGGTGTGACCGGCGAGCGCTCAAATACAGTTATACATACAATAGTGCTAAAAACTACAATTATACAGGTGAAACGTTTCCGGTCGTAAGTAAATCCCACATAGTGAGTCCCTGCTAAACTTTTCGTTTGTATGTACATTCCACATTGTCCATCCAATGAATATTTTTCCGTTAGTATGTACATCACACAAAGCTAATCCAAGAAGTACCTATCGCACACGTTCTTCTATGACCAAACGTTTGCGATGCGCACAACATCACAAACAGTCCATAATTTTAAACCATGCGTGATAAGATGACTATCGCAAACATTTAATAAGAAAGAACTGTGTGCGATGCTATTGTTAATCACACACGGGTTTTCTTGACTGATCGTGTGTGCAGTGGAGATTGATTGCACACAGTTTTTCTTGGTTGATCGTGTGTGCAGTGGAGATTGATCGCACACGTAGCGGATCCTAGAAACGTGTTTGATCTCCACGTCTATCATAGACGTTTCGCTTTCACCAGCCGTGTGTAGTCTAATCGCTAATTTAAGAATCATTTGTTTTGAATTTGATAGTAGGCAATGACTTATTTCATATCCAACCATGTTTATTACAAATTTAGGTTCAACCACAAATGCATAATTCCATGCACAGGTACATATACTGAAAAACAGAAGCACCAAGTAAATAATGATGAACCACGGTTGTACTAAAGACTGTAAAGAGAAAGGCAAAAGACATTCTGGTTGCTGGAGAAGGTGAAGCGGAATGCCCATACTGTGCCCTCCTCCATGCATAATGCATGCACGACTCTAGGCCAACCCCTTGTGATGGCTGCGTGTCCATCCTTCACTGTCTTCATTACATATTATCGATGTTCATTGTAGTCTAGAGGAAATACTTTAACCTTCATTGCGTGTCCACGAATCATGTACTTAGCGAGGTAATGTTGAGTGAATTGCTTCGGGAACCACTGCGAACGAAAAAGATTCAGACATTGTTGTCTAACAACTCATTATGGGCAGTAAAAAGAGAAGGTTGTTGAGTTTGTAATTACCATCCTACAGCTCACTATTGTATTGGATAGAGCATACACAAATAATTCGCTTGCCACCATTCGTATCTTTTTGCTAATAATCCTTATCAGTATCCTCACTTGATGCTTGTTCATGAATATCTCATTGCCCCATACGCAAAAAGGGTCGATGTGTGGATCCTTGCGAAGGGCATATGTACCTACAAGCATCAAGTCAATATTAGAAGCTAACAAGTGTGAAGGCCTGGATCTATATGCACGGCATTATGGAATGACGGGAGGAGTACAAGCCGAGAGATGAAGCTAACCTCAGCAGAAAACGGTGGCCACTCCCGTTGTTGTCCTGCATAAGTAGTGGAAAGGAATGATAAGTAAATCAACCTTAACATCAAACAAATAGAGCAAAAGTAAACAACATCATCTCCAAATGATAGCTTGAATGTGTTGGTTTCGGCATGATGTTAAAGCATATATAAAATGGAAGGCAATGTTACCGACAGCAGGCTTAACAACCATCAAATATTGCTATTCAAACTGGTATTGTTGATATTGAATAGAACTTAGGTAATGCTTAAACATCATACTGGATAAATGTGTAAAACTGAAATAAAGGGCACGTGTTAACTACACCAGGCATAACTAGAACCAAATATAGCCGTTCAAACTGGTATTGATGTAGTCGAGCGGCACAGTTCCGACTTGCACATAATGAACAACACATTTGTGAGTGACTGAAATAAACAAGGCATAAATGATCAGTATAACAACCAAATATAGCCATTGAAAACATGATAGTGCCTCAATGCAGCCAACCTAACAAGCAAATACAGATAAACAGGGCATATTCTTGAAAACTGGACAAATGCTCACTGCAACCAACCTAACAAGCAAATACAGATAAACAAGGCATCTGCTTGAAAACTGGACAAATGCTAAAAAAACAACCTAACAACCAAATACAGATAAAAAAGGCATCTACTTCATAACTGGACAAATGCTCACTGCAACCACACTAAGAACCAAATACATATAAACAAGGCATCGGCTCGATAACTAGAAAAATGCTCACTGCAACCAACCTAACAACCAAACATAGATAAACAAGGCATCTACTCACTATAAACAACCAAATATAGCCATTCGTGAAACTGAAGTGGACACTTCATACTAAAAAATCACATAGCCCTATTGAACAATACATATTTGCATAAGTGAAATAATTAAACACGACACAATTATAGCACCGCACGACAAATGCTACTACAACAAAAGGTACGTGTTGGCAAGCTAGAAAAGGTAAGATTTGCTGATAGGATGTTGCCTCACATTTCATGGACGGGATCCTTCCAGTTGGAAGAGCACATACCCATGGTGCGCTCTCTGATGTCACAGATGGGCTGTTTCACCTTGGAAGAACCTTTGTGGGTGCCCTCCTCGTGGTCGTGGTCATGGTCGATGAGATCTGACTTGGCAATTGAGTGTCCCAAGCCGCCGGTGTAGAACGTGTCCTTCTGAAATGACAAAATGGGCTCGATGGTGTATAAGGATCACAAATCCTTGATCGCTTGGTGGAGGAGATAAGAGGTAGGGCCGTCGAAGAGATCGAAGGTGGTTGAACAAGAGGGGTTGGCGATGGACCACGTAACATGTGACATGGCCCATGTGAAGCCGTCGCTGTTGACGAGCTTGATGTCATAGCTAGCTCTCCCGAGATACAGTAATACACATGCCCGCTGACATGAAGCCTTCGGCATGGCAACGTAGTCAGCCTCTTCGCCAGCTTCGTGGCGACGTGTTGCTCCGGGATCGACAGGTCGGGGTGAATGGCGGCCACCTTGCCAACGTCCGCTGAAGAGGCCATGATAAACCTCTTCTTGGCCGAACGCTCGTCGGGCTCCCCGGGATACGTGATCGAGCTTAGGCTGCGACATTCTAGAGCAGGGGATGTGGATATGGCGGCGAGGAGACCGCAGGACTCATCTAAAAACACAAGGGAGTGGACATATGGGAATCGCTGGGTAACCTGAACTTTATTATCTAAGCTAGGAGGAACGGGCAGACCGGCATGGATTGGCAGCGGTCATGAGCTAAGGTTCGAGGGGGGAAGGGTGCTGGGTGGGGGACTGTGGAGGGGGGATGGTGGTGTTGGAGGATACGTCGCGGCTACTGAAAATTTTAGTAATAGTGGGTGGAGATGGTGGTGGACGAGGGAGGACGACGGTTCGAATGCCTCGGCTACTGCAATATTACTATAAGGTCGGTGCTGGAGTAGTGTGGGCGATGGTTGAAGTACGTCGGCTACTAGAATTTGGGTAAAGGAATTGATGCGGTGCGGGAGTGCCCAAGATCGCGCACGGTCCAATAAGAATATGTGTGTAAGATAATAAGGAAAAGTGGCGGAACTGTTAATTTTTGTAACGCTCAAGGTGGGTAGTTTGTTTTTATATTTCTAGCTAGCTGATCTATAGCACACGGTTTGTCCTAATTTCTAAATAAACTTACCCACCTTTAGCTTGTGCAGTCGTGGTGATTTTACAGCGCACTTGCATCACACACGGTTAAGCTAGTACCTCCACAATTTGCTCGCGCTTGCGCAATTGTGGTGATTTTACATCAAAAAAATAACCTATAGAAACATAGTCTACAAATTAGAAAAACAAGGATCCCAAGGTTTATATAATCATCATGTCAGGTCATTATAGAGATAAGGTAACTATAGATATATTTATCTCTTTATCTCTATAATGACCATGTCATGACAATTAAATGAATCTTTAGATATGTAACTTCCCACGGGGTCACCCATCTTTGGACCACTACAGCCCGACCACGCTTAACTTCTGCGTTCTATTCGACTAGGCAAGCGGATGGGAAGCGGCACCTTGGTGATATGAATTGCCTCCTTGCCTTTAAGGCGTTTCACGTTGGTCACCCTATGGGACCTACTCCCTCCTATCACGCACATTTGTGCTTTTAGAAACCGTGTGCGATATTTACATGGCCGGTGTGTCGCCGTCTAGCCTTCAATGAGCACTAACACTCGTAACGGGAAACTGATGGGAGAAGAGGCGGGAAACCGATGAGGAGTGGCGGGAAATGGTAGCCTGTTTAGAAAACATAGTAGTGAAGGAAGCGTGAGCTAGCATGACGCATGCACACATCGCTTACCCATGTACTGCATGTGATATCGAAAGGGCTGAGGGTTGCCGTTTGATCTGGGAGCATCCAATGGTGCAGACGTATGATCCGTGGGGTTTGGGTTCTAGCAAATCAAAACGCGGGACTCAGATCACGCGTGCAGCATGGGGGAGCACTACAAAAAAAGACACATCTATGACATTGTTGGCCGAACGAATTTTTTTTCTGTCATACTTATGACACTTTTATGACAATAATTGTGACAAAACATGGTATCATCATAGATGTGGTGGGGTCCTACTTCTATGAGAAAAAATCATGACAGAAAATGGGTTGTTTGTCCTGGGCGGGCCGGAGACGTAGCTGCATGACATTCTTTGGGCCGTCCATGACGGAAAAAACCATGGTAGAAGCGAGGGCGAGGAAAATATCGGGGTGTTCCCTGTTACGGTGGATGGTCGGGGCCGAGCTATGCGCGTTTCTCTCGTACACGCACGCGCGTGGGTGCGAGGCGTTGGGCTCTAAATGAACCCGAGCGATTGCATTGCAGGCTATGCGTTACTGAACCCGAGCGATCGATCGATGGCTACTGAACCCGATCGAGCGATTCCTTCGCTACTGCTGCTAACTGAAGCCGATCGAGCTGCCTCTGCATGAACAGTGAACGTTGCTGGGGGGGTTGGATGAACAGTTCCCTATGGGGGTGGATGAACAGGACCCCGTAGTGTTGCCTCTAGATGAACAGGACCCCGATCGATCGAGCCGGTTGGAGCTGGATGAACAGGAGCCCGTGGAGGGCTGGATGAACAGGACCACCCCGTGGAGGGCTGGATGAACAGTGGATGATGGAGGGATGGATGAACAGTAGCCCGTGGAGGGGTGGTTGAATAGGATCCCATGGAGAGGGCTGGTTGAACCGTAGCCGGTGGAGTAGCGCGCGGTGGAGACTGAACAATCACAGGTGGAGCCAGGAGGAGGTCGCTGGTGGATGAATAGTAGCTTGTGGAGGCTGGAGGGGGTCGACGGTGGAGATGAACAGTATCCCGTGGAGTCCCATTTTGCGGTACGCCACACCCTCCCGATGAAAAGGACCCCCGTTTCGACCGTAGCGCTCCAACACAAGTCTGTTTCCTCCGTTTTGCGGTATGCCACACCCCTTCGGATCAAGAGGACCCCCGTTTCGACCATAAGAGGTCCGTTTCCTCCGTTTTGCGGTACACCAGACCCCTCCCGATGAACAGGATCCTGTTTCGACTGTGGCCAGTCGAACACAAGGCCGTTTCCTCCGTTCTGCGGTACGCCAGGCCTCTTTTCCATCGGTTGTTCCGTCCAAGCCCTCCCGATGAACACGACGACGCATTCCGTTCTGACCCAGCCGGTTGGCTCCCCATGAACACAACGACGACGTTGTTTCTCCGTTTCGACCCGTACACGAGCCCTGGCCGTACGTATGCGCGAGTAGGCGTTCGAGACCCTGCCCGTATCTACGTACGTGGTCGTATTCTCTTTCTTGTACACTGGCCGCTCTACGTACGTGTACATGCTACGTGCGCGCCTCTACTACGACACGTGCACGCCTCTACATCGACCAGTATGTACGTACACGTTCGCGACCAGAATGACAATGCTACATACGCTTCGACCAGGTGGGTCCCGACTGTCAGGCACTTCCTTGCCTGCGAAGAGGTAGCTAGTGGGTCCCAGCAGTCAGGGGGCCGAATCGTCTTCCTTTCGGATGCACTTCCTTCCGTGCGAAGATGTAGCTGGTGGGTCCCAGCAGTCAGGGGGGAACATTTTTTTCATGAAATACGATGGCCCGTCCGGTGGGTCTCCGCTGTCAGGTGGAGGAATAATTATTTTGCGCGTAATAAGGAGGCACTTCCTTGCTGCGGCCGTGGACCCAGCTGTCACCCTCTCCACGTACAGTACTCTTCCGATGGAAGTCGGTAATTGACCACATTGACCACGCCGCGCCGAGATCACCAAGGCGATGGACGACGGCGAGGCCTAGGAAGGGGACGACGCAGAGCCAGGGAAGACGCGAAAGTGCATGCCCACGCGGAGAGGAGTACGAGGGTTCACTGGTTCGGCTGCGGTGTGAGGCTGTCGTCGCCGCAGAATAACAGGGGGTGTGGGTGAGTAGAGCGATGGCCTGGCCAGCGGTGGGAGTAGTAGGGGGCGGTGAGTCCTCAGCGGCATCGCAGCCGGCCACGGGAGGCAGGAGCACGTGGCACGACGGGCGCTGGTTTGGGCGACTGGAGCAAGAAGACCAGAGGTTGAAGAAGCACTACGGCCGTTGGATGGACATCGTATGGTCACTGGAGCTATAATCGTGCATATTGACTAAGTTGACAAAGCCCTCCGTCCCCGTCAACTTAGTTGGCCCACAAGTCAGCCTCCCACTATACTCGGTCCCAGCTAGCAGGGGGTATTCATTTTTTGTGCGTAATAAGGAGGCACTTCCTTCCGTGCGAAGATATAGCTGGTGGGTCCGAGCTGTCAGCGGCGGTAATGTTTTTTAGCGAAATACAGAGGCACTTTCGGTGGGTCCCATATGTCAGGTGGAGGAATCATTATTTTGCGTGTAATAAGGAGGTGTTTCCTTGCGTGCGGTCGTGGACCCAGTTGTCAGCCTCTCCACGTATAGTCCACTTCAGATGCATATCGGTCATTGACCACATTGACCAGGCCGCGCCGAGAGCACCAGGGCGGTGGACGATGGCGAGGCCTAGGAAGGGAACGACAAAGAGCCAGGGAAGACTCGACAGTTGTTTCCCATGCGGCGGGGAGTACGACTGTATGAGGGTTTACTGGTTCGTCTGCCGTCGCCGGAGAATAACAGCAGGTGTGGGTGAGTAGAGGGATGACTAGGCCAGCGATGGGAGTACGGTGGGGCAGTGAGGCCTGCGCGGCAGCACAATGCTACTTCTCGAGCTTGCGTTGTATTCCCTCGAAGAGGAAAGGGAGATGCAGCACAGTAGCGTAAGTATTTCCCTCAGTTTTTGAGAACCAAGGTATCAATCCACTAGGAGACCACGCGCGAGTCCCTCGCACCTGCACAAACAAATAATAACTTCGCAGCCAATGCGATAAGGGGTTGTCAATCCCTTTGCGGTCACTTACGAAAGTGAGATCTGATAGAGATGATAGTTTGATATTTTTGGTATTTTTTATTATAAGAACAGAAAGTAAAAGCGGAAAAAGTAAAGTAAGTGTAGATTGATATGTTGAGAATAGACCCAGGGGCCATAGTGTTCTCTAGTGGCTTCTCTCATGATAGCGATATTCTACGGCGGGTAAACAAATTACTATCGAGCAATTGATAGAAAAGCGAATAATTATGAGACTATCTAGGCATGATCATTATATATAAGCATCACGTCTGAGACAAGTGGACCGAAATGATTATGCATCTACTACTATTACTCCACACATCGACCGCCTTAAGCATGATGACATGATGTAGAGGGATAAACTCAAGCAATATGATATAAAACCCATCTTTTTATCCTCGATGGCAACAATACAATACGTGCCTTGCTGCCCCTACTGGCACTAGGAAAGGACACCGCAAGATTGAACCCAAAGCCAAGCACTTCTCCCATTGCAAGAACTATAGATCTAGTAGGCCAAACCAAACAAATAATTCGAAGAGACTTACAAGGATATTATAATCATACATAAAGAGTTCAGAGAAGAACCAAATATTTCTCATAGATAATCTTGATCGTAAACAAACAATTCATCGGATCTCGACAAACACACCGCAAAAAGAGATTACATCGAATAGATCTCCATGAAGACCGAGGAGAACTTTGTATTGAGATCCAAAGAGAGAGAAGAAGCCATCTAGATACTAGCTTTGGACCCGAAGGTCTGTGGTAAACTACTCACAACTCATGGTGAGGCGATGATGTGGAAGATCCCCCCTCCGGAGGAGCTCCGGAACAGGCCCCAAGATGGGATCTCACGGGAACATAAGGTTACGGCGGTGGAACTAGGGTTTTCTCTGTTGTTCTGATGGTTTCGGGGTACATAGGCATATATAGGAGGAAGGAGGGCACCGGGGGCCGTATGTGGGACCCATGAGGCAGGGGCGCGCCCCCACCCTCGTGGGCACCTCGTAGGCCCTACACCGTGGTTCTCAAGTCTCCCGTGCGTGGTTTTCTCCAAAAATATATCTCCCGAAGGTTTCATTCCGTTTGGACTCCGTTTGATATCCCTTTTCTATAAAACCCTGAAACAGGCAAAAAACAGCAATCTGGACTGGGCCTTTGGGTTAGTAGGCTAGTCCCAAAAATAATATAAAAGTGTATGACAAAGCCCATTAAATATCCAAAACATCATAAATAATAGCATGGAACAATCAAAATTTATAGATACGTTGGAGACGTATCAAGCATCCCCAAGCTTAATTCCTGCTCGTCCTCGAGTAGGTAAATGATAAAAACAGAATTTTTGATGCGGAATGCTAACCAACATAGTTTTTCAATGTAATTCTCTTAATTGTGGCATGAATGTTCAGATCTGAAAGATTCTAGATAAAACTCTATATTGACAAAAGAAATAGTAATACTTCAAGCATACTAACAAAGCAATCATGTCTTCTCAAAATACTATGGCTAAAGAAAGTTATCCCTACAAAATCATATAGTCTGGCTATGCTCCCTCTTCATCACACAAAATATTCATATCATGCACAACCCCGATTTCAGCCAAGCACTTGTTTTGATACTCTATTCTTTCAAACCTTTCAACTTTCACGCAATACATGAGCGTGAGCCATGGACATAGCACTATGGGTGGAATAGAGAGGTGGTTGTGGAGAAGACAAAAAAGGAGGGAGATAGTCTCACATCAACTAGGCGTATCAACGGGCTATGGAGATGCCCATCAATAGATATCAATGTGAGTGAGTAGGGATTTCCATGCAACGGATGCACTAGAGCTAAATATGTATGAAAGCTCAACAAAAGAAAGTAGTGGGTGTGCATCCAACTTGCTTGCTCACGAAGACCTAGGGCATTTGAGGAAGCCCATCGTTGGAATATACAAGCCAAGTTCTATAATGAAAATTCCCACTAGTATATGAAAGTGACTAAACATGATGCTCTCTATCATGAAGAACATGGTGCTACTTTGAAGCACAAGTGTGGAAAAATATCGTAGCAATTGTCCCTTTTTCTTTTCTTTTTTTTTTCTTTTTGGCCCTTTTATTCTTTGGCCTTTCCTTTTTTTCCTTTTTTGTGGAGGGGCTTTATTGATTTAGCCTTTCCTCACATGGGACAATGCTCTAATAATGATGATCATCACACTTTCATTGAATTACAACTCGATATTACAACTCGATACTAGAACAAGTATGACTCTATATGAATGCCTCCGGTGGTGTACCGGGATGTGCAATGAATCAAGAGTGACATGTATGAAAAATTATGCATGGTGGCTTTGCCACAAATATGATGTCAACTACATGATCATGCATGGCAATATGACAATATGATGTGTGTCATATGAACGGAGCAATGGAAAGTTTCATGGCAATATATCTCGGAATGGCTATGGAAATGCCATGATAGGTAGGTATGGTGGCTGTTTTGAGGAATAATATGGTGGTTGTTTTGAGGAATTATATATAGTGGGTGTATGGTACCGGCGAAAGTTGCGCGATACAAGAGAGGCTAGCAATGGTGGAAGGGTGAGAGTGCGTATAATCCATGGACTCAACATTAGTCATAAGAACTCATATACTTATTGCAAAAATTTATGAGTCATCAAAACAAAGCAATCAACGCATGCTCCTAGGGGGGAGGTTGGTTGGAGTTAACCATCGCGCGCCCCCGACCTCCACACAAAGGTTGACACTTTACAAATACCTCATGCTCTAACTTCGTTTCATAGCGGTTCACAATATGTGCATGCTACGTGAATCACTAACCTTAACACAAGCATTTCTCAATTTCATAATAACTCCATTAGCATGACTCTAATATCACTATCCTCATATCTCAAAACAATTATCAAGCATCCAACTTCTCATCATATTCAATGCACTCAGTGTGAAAGTTTTTACTACATTGATATTGGATGTCTATCATGTGAAGACTAGTTTTATAGCCTAAACACATTACCATGCTATTTTAATTGACTCTCAAATGGATATAAGTGAAGCATGAGATTTCAACAATTTCTTCAAAATATTATCACCACCGCGCTCTAAAAGATATAAGTGAAGCACTAGAGCAAATACTATTCAACTCAAAAGATATAAGTGAAGCACATAGAGTGTTCTAACAATTCCTAGGACATATTTAACTCTCTCAAATAGGTGTGTCCAGCAAGGATAATCGTGGAAAACTAACAAGCAAAGACTCAAATTATACAAGACGCTCCAAGTAAAACACATATCATGTGGTGAATAAAAATATAGCTCCGAGTATAGTTACCGATGGATGAAGACGAAAGAGGGGATGCCTTCCCGGGGCATCCCCAAGCTTAGGCTTTTGGTTGTCCTTGAATTTTACTTGGGGTGCCTTTGGCATCCCCAAGCTTTGGCCCTTGCTACCCTTTGTTCCATAGTCCATCAAAGCAATACTCAAAACATGAAAACTTCACAACACAAAACTTAGACAAAAATCTCGTGAGCTCCGTTAGTATAAGAAAGCAAACCACTACTCAAAGGTACTGCAATGAATTCATTCCTTGTTTATATTGGTGTTAAACCTACTGTATTCCAACTTCTCTATGGTTCATACTTGCCAATACTACTCATAGATGCATTGAAATAAGCAAACAACACACGAAAAACAGAATCTGTCAAAAACAGAACAGTCTGTAGTAATCTGCATGTTTTGCATACTTCTGTAACTCCAAAAAATTCAAACTAAATTGGTAAACATGAGGAATTTGTCTATTAATAATCTTCAAACATAATCAACTACATAGCACCCTCCAGTAAAATCAGATGACCATTCTAGCGAGCGCTAACGATTCTGTTTTTCACAACAATATCACATAAACTTCACACAAGTCTTCCCAAAGGTTCTACTTGGCACAAACAGTAAACAAAACACAAAACCACATCTAAACATAAGCTAGATGCAATATTTATTCCTAAACATAAGCAAAAAAAATTGGTTTGCCTCCCAACAAGCTCTTTCTTTATAGCCATTAAGATAGGCTTGAGAATTCAATGATGCTCACATGAAAGATAAGAATTGAAGCACAAAGAGAGCATCATATAGCATGTGAAAAACACATCCAAGTCTAACATACTTCCTATGCATAGGCATCTTATAGGAAAACAAATTAGCAAGACAAGCAAGATCTAGCATATGCAAGGAAGCAAAAAGGAAGGATAACAATCTCAACATAACGGGAGGTAATTTAGTAACATGAAGATTTCTACAACCATATTTCCCTCTCTCGTAATAATTGCATGTAGGATCATAAGAAAATTCTACAATATAGCTATCACAAAACATATTTTGAACACGATCCTCATGCATACGAAGTTCACACTCTTCCAAAATAGTGGGATCAATATTAACTAAAGTCATGACCTCTCCAAACCCACTTTTATCAAAAAAAATTAAGATTGATCATACTCCAAATATGTGGGATCAAAACCTAACACTCTTCCAAACCCACTTTCAATATTACTACAAACATTATTATCAATATTACATTCATCATGGGGATTAAATATATTTTCAAGATCATAAGAAGAATCACCCCAATCATGATCATTGCAACAAATAGTAGTCATAGCAAAACTAGCATCCCCAAGCTTAGGGTTTTGCATATCATTAGCACAACTGACATTAATAGAATTTACAATAACATCATTGCAATCATGATTTTTATTTAACAAGCTATCATGAATCACTTATTCTTTTAACAATTCCTCACAATTTTCAGATTCATAAATTTCAAGCAAAACCCCATAAAGATAATCTAGTGCACACAACTCACTAGCAATTGGTTAAACATAATTGGATCTCTTAAAGAGATTAGCAAGTGGATGAGGATCCATACTTTAGCAAGCGAAGATGCAAGCTAATAGAGGGCACATAGTAACACAAGCAAACAGAAAGGTGAACGGAAAAGGGTGAATAAAACGGCAAGGGTGAAGTGGGGGAGAGGAAAACGAGAGGAAAAAATGTAATGTGAAGGATAAGGGTTTGTGGTAGGTACTTGGTATATGACTTTTGCGTAAGCCTCCCCGACAACGGCGCCAGAAATTCCTCTTGCTACTTCTCGAGCTTGCGTTGTATTCCCTCGAAGAGGAAAGGGAGATGCAGCACAGTAGCGCAAGTATTTCCCTCAGCTTTTGGGAACCAAGGTATCAATCCAGGAGGAGACCACGCGCGAGTCGCTCGTACCTGCACAAACAAATAAGAACTTTGCAGCCAACGCGATAAGGGGTTGTCAATCCCTTTACGGTCACTTATGAAAGTGAGATCTGATAGAGATGATAGTTTGATATTTTTGGTATTTTTGATTATAAGAACAGAAAGTAAAAGCAGAAAAAGTAAAGTAAGTGTAGATGGATATGTTGAGAATAGACCTGGGGGCCATAGTGTTCTCGAGTGGCTTATCTCATGATAGCTATATTCTACGGCGGGTAAACAAATTACTGTTGAGCAATTGATAGAAAAGCGAATAATTATGAGACTATCTAGGCATGATCATTATATATAGGCATCACGTCCGAGACAAGTAGACCGAATCGATTCTGCATCTACTACTATTACTCCACACATCGACCGCTATCCAGCATGCATCTAGTGTATTGAATTCATAAGAACAGAGTAACGCCTTAAGCAAGATGACATGATGTAGCGGGATAAACTCAAGCAATATGATATAAACTCCATCTTTTTATCCTTGATGGCAACTATACAATACGTGCCTTGCTGCCCCTACTGTTACTGGGAAAGGACACCGCAAGATTGAACCCAAAGCCAGGCACTTCTCCCATTGCAAGAACTATACATCTAGTAGGCCAAACCAAACCAATAATTCGAAGAGACTTGCAAGGATATTATAATCATACATAAGGAGTTAAGAGAAGAACCAAATATTTCTCATAGATAATCTTGATCATAAACCCACAATTCATCGGATCTCGACAAACACACCGCAAAAAGAGATTACATCGAATAGATCTCCTCGAAGACCGAGGAGAACTTTGTATTGAGATCCAAAGAGAGAGAAGAAGCCATCTAGATACTAGCTATGGACCCGAAGGTCTGTGGTAAACTACTCACAACTCATGGTGAGGCGATGATGATGATGTAGAAGCACTCCGTGGAAGATCCCTCCTCCGGCGGAGCTCCGGAACAGGCCCCAAGATGGGATCTCACGGGAACAGAAGGTTACGGCAGTGGAACTAGTGTTTTCTCTGTTGTTCTGATGGTTTCGGGGTACGTAGGCATATATAGGAGGAAGGAGGGCACCGGGGGCCGTACGTGGGACCCACGAGGCAGGGGGGCGCGCCCTACGGGGGGCGCCCCTACCCTCGTGGGCACCTCGTAGGTCCTACTCCATGGTTCTGAAGTCTCCCGTGCGTGATTTTCTCCAAAAATATCTCTCCCGAAGGTTTCATTCCGTTTGGACTCCGTTTGATATCCCTTTTCTGTAAAACCCTGAAACATGCAAAAAACAGCAATCTGGACTGGGCCTTTGGGTTAGTAGGTTAGTCCCAAAAATAATATAAAAGTGTATGACAAATCCCATTAAACATTCAAAACATCATAAATAATAGCATGGAAAAATAAAAAATTATAGATACATTGGAGACGTATCACATAGCCGGCCGCGGGGAGGAGAGAGCAGGCAGTCCCGCCGGCGCTTGTTTGAGCAGCTGGAGTAGGAAGAGCAGATATTGAAGAAGCATGATGGCCGTTGGATGGACATCCAATAGTCACTGCTTGTGCCTCAACCTTTTTTAGGAAACCGTCAAATCTGTGGAAAACATCATACAACCCATCTGCCATTATTTCTAATAATTTACAGCCCATTTGCTAATTCTTAAGGTTTTTTTGGAGCCCATATTCTTTTTGTTAGCATTACAGCCCATATTGTGGCCACGGTTAAAAAATTATACGAAATTTTGCATATTTCGGTGCGGTCCGAACTGTTTTTAATCTCGAAATTTCGAGTCACGTTCAAACTGATTTAAAAAATAAATATATATCAATATAAAATCCAACAAATTGTCCACGCATAAAAATCAACGCAATTTAAAATATCGAAATGAAAAAAAGAAATTTGAAACTAATTGCCGGTTTGATGTGTTTTAAAAATGTACAACCCATTTCTCATTACAGGTAGGCCATTTTCTCGGCCAGCCGAATGAAAGCTCTCCTCGTCTTGAAAGATTTGCAGCCCAACATGCCTGACAAAGCGACTTACTTGGCAAATCACAAAAAAACTGGGTTGTGGCCGTGTACCCAGCTGTCAGCCTCTCCATGTACAGTACTCTTCCGAGAGCACCAAGACCACATTGACTACGCCACCAAGAGCACCAAGGCGGTGGACGACGGCGAGGCCTTGGAAGGGGATGACGCGGAGCCGGGGAAGACGCGTCAGTGGATGCCCACGCGGAGAGGAGTACAAGGGTTCACTAGTTTAGCTGCTTTGTGAGGCTGCCGTCGCCGTACGGCCTGGCTAGCAGTGGCAGTAGTAGGGGGCGATGAGGCCTCAACGGCAGCACAGCCGGCCACTGGAGGTAGGATCAGGCGGTCTCGCCGGCGCTGGTTTGGGTAGCTGGTGCAAGAAGAGCAGCGATTGAAGAAGCAGCAGGACCGTTCGATTCAAATCCAACGGTTACTGCTACTAGAATCGTTTGTTGACTAAGTTGACAAGCCCTGCGTATGCGTCAACTTAGTAGGCCCACAGCTCTACCTCCCAACCGGTGCGCCCCAGATGTCTGTGGGAGGAATCATTTTTTTCACGTAATAAAGAGGCAGTTGATTACGTGCGGCCAGGCCAGCGAACAGAGTAGGGTGGGCCGGGGAAGCCGGCGCGGCATCACAGCGGGCCACAAGAGGAGGGAGCAGGCAGTCCCGCCGGTGCTAGTTTAGGCGGCTGGAGCAGGAAGATCAGAGATTGAAGAAGCACGTCGACCGTTGGATGGACATCCAACATTCACTGCTGCTAGAATCGTGTGTTGACTGACAAAGCCTTGCGTAAACAAGTTAGCCTCGAAATATGTGGCGTGTACAGCCCATTAGCTATTATTTTTATAATTTTCACTCATTTTCTAATTCATATGGAATTTATTGTAGCCCACTTTCCATTTTTAGAATTGCTGCCCATTTTCTGGTTAGTACCTGGGTTAAAAAAATTAACTAAATATGTGGGAAATTTTGAAAATTTGCAAATTTTTGTTGGGGAGCAAAATATTCTTAATCCAAAAATTAGTAGCCATACTAAAACAAATTGAAAAATAAATTAGTAATATGTCATGTTAAATCCAATGAAATGCGTATAAGATATCAGTGAAGAACAAAACCAAAAAAAAACTAATATCTCATTTGCTATAATTTTTTTGGAATTTTCAACCCCTTTTGATATTAATTTTAACAAACACTGACCATACTCTTTGGCCAGGCCAGAATGCATCCATCCTCATCTTGAAAGATTTGCAGCCCAGTAAGTCGGAGAAAACAAATAGGCCTAGCTTGGGTATTCTTCAAAAAGAAATACTGGGCTACCTATTTTCCCAAGGAAATAACTGATGGGCTGGTCATGTTGTTAGACGGGCCACAGAGACCGCACAACCCAGTTTATAGCTTTCTCCTATGAATTACTTATTTATGTTTAGTGGACCATGAGAATGTCCCTGGACCAGATTCATGTGAGAGCCTCCATTCCAGTTAATTATGGGCTTATCTATTGGGCCTTCATCAGTGGGCTGCATGTTATCAACAGGTGGAAAATGTGTTCCGTAAGAAAAATAGTATGCGCTAAGTACGGTGCGGGGCACTACAGGATCGAACCGTGCAACGAATTCAAAAAACATTGTGTTTGTCGTTCTAACAACACATTTATTCAACCAACAGACGAAATATACTACTGACTGTACATTGAAAATAGCAGCAACAACAACCAGGGTTGGGGGTGCAACAGAAGCAGTAAGCATGCCGGAAGAGTGAAGACGTAGCTCTCTCTTCCAAACCAAACATCAGCCATCATTACAAAAGGGCTACCAAAAAAGAAAAAGTGTATGCATCAAACTAAATAAAGATCATACTAAACAAGTGTACACATAACTAACTAGCTCAATTAGACATTACTATTTATTAAGTTGTGGAGATTGGCTAATGGCTTGAACCAGATGGGTGCCTGACGGGGGAATCTCCGGCCAGCAAGTCGAAGTATGATACTTGCGACCCTCTCTCCTACTTTGGGCTGCACAGCATGGCTGCACATATCAGGGTATGGTGCATGCAGAGACGCATGGTACGCTGTGTACACACAGTTTTGCCTGATGAACGAAACCACGCAGCCATCATGATCCTTGCCGTCGGTTATCTACTGGTTAATTGGATAATTCAGTCCAACAAACAGAGAGCGTGTACCAAGGCTACTTACCAACCTCCAGTCAAAAATTCCCGAAGGCCCAAAGAAGCTGGGATCCTGCTCAAAGACCTTGCAGTGACTATGATTGTATTCCGCGAAACAACACGTCCGGTACGTGCGAACGATCATCAATTGTTCGCCGTCGTCTGATCGAGCCAGGAACCACCTGCAACTGCCATGCCGCTTTTCTTTGAAAGATTCTGGGATTAGGAAGGGTAGGGACTCCAGGCGGCCTACAACATTATATCAAGTTGGAGTCAAATAACCCTCAAAAAAAGTTGGAGTCAAATAAAAAAGGGCTCTTGATGTAGTCAATCTTAAGAACAACATGTTATGAGCATGAATATTTTTTCAGTAATTGTTGACAGTAATATAAGCAAGCCATCATGATATCATAGGAAAGTAACATACTGTTGTAACAGCCGTTTGTAGCGATGACTGGAGTAGGCCAGCAATACGTCCAGCCATAGAAGGAGTCGACGGCGTAAATGAAGCCCTCGTGTTCAATAGCATCAGAGAACCATGGAGGATGTATGATCCTGTGATGGACGTGCAGATTTATCCACTTACCGCAGTGACCTGTCAGATAGGCGAGACCGCGATTAAAGAGCGCAATTTGCCTGAAGTCTTTATAATTCGCAGATCACTACTGGCCCTTGGCGAAGAACATCAAGTACGAGATGTGCTACTGCTTCACCATGCCGGAGTCGCTGGAGGATCAGCGCCGCCTGCTAGTCTCGGAGGAGGACGACAGCGTCTTCCTCTTGATCGTGGGCATCGGCGAGGCCCGCGCAGGCCGCCGACACATCTCTGTAGTGTGCGTCAGGGGCGACGCCACTTATGCTGACACAGACACGAGGCCGATGTACGCCTGCGTGCTCACTATTACTAACCCTCGGAGGTACGTGGGCGGCAACACTTGCTACGTCAAGCTGACTTGGACTCTGTCGAGCTGGGACCTTCCCGTCGATGTGGACATGGAAGACGCACAGTATTATTTGACCCCCAACAATGTGCACGGGGACTCCAGGGAGGTTAACCTGGACATCTGCATTATCAAGTTAAATGTTGATTATTAGTCTTCGCTCAATGTAATCCGTTGTCTAAGCATGTGGAGACTTCCATCCATGATCTTGCTCTATTGGAGTATCACGCATGAATAAAAGTGTATCCATTTATGGTTTAGTCTAGAATCTTCCATGTATGATTTTTTACTACAGTACTGGTGAAAGACTTCTGATCAACCATTTCTTACATATCCTCTGCCCCCTTCAAGTCATCCTGATTTAATCCCTCCGTCTAGGTGTATAAGGGCATGGTTAATACTTAAATAGTATAGCCAACTGTTGACTATAAGAAAGTGCCATGTCATGTGTAGCTAACATGTAAAACAATGGATACTCAGAAACTAATTCTTGAAGATCATTTCCTGCAAAGCACAATAAGAGTTATTTCTTCACAAGTTTTGGATGCAGGTTGAACAGTTGAACGCTTTTGTTTGCAAAATATACATTTTTATCTATTTCACCCGGATGTTTATGAGCTCTAGAGATGAAATAATATCCGAACAAACCTATCGATACCCGTTACACATGAGATGACCCCCACATCCTTTGTCAAAATAAACAACTCCCCGATCAATGCATTTCACTCTTCCGTGCAATGCACGGGCACCTTACTATAGATTAGTACGACCAAAAATTGAAGTAACATTATATATAGTATGATAAATGATGATGCATGTCACCTAAAATTATATCATTGAAAACTATGTTCAAATATGAATCCAATGATATTGTTTTTGTTGACATGCACTAACATTTTGTCAGTTAAATCTTCAGTCAAATTCAATGGGGGATAATGCACGACCAATGTAGTAGTACTAGTGTAGAGGACGGCGCTGCACGGGAGTCTCACCTCGCTCGTGGCGCGGCAGTAAAGCCGTCATATCACAAAACCCAACCACTCCCAGTAATAAGTGGCCTGGTAAAATAAACGGACAAGCAACCATCACATCCCTCCGTCTTTTTTGCATTTCACCTCTCTGCATTTACTTTCTCCAGTTCATCTCGCACACTCGATCACTAGCTACTACTCCTAGTATCCCTAGCTACTACTCCTAGGGCCAGTTCTTTTGGCGGCTTCCCCAGCTTTTCCCATAAGACTAGTCAAAATGGAGAGTAACATTAAGGCGCCTCACTCATATATTTGGGCTTCTAAACTAGTACTACTAATAGTACCTCCGTCCTGGTTTATTCCTCACCATTGTAATTTCTTCTAAATTTTGACCAAAGGTTTAACTGATAAAATGTTAGTGCATGTGGCATGCACTAATATTTCATTAGTTAAATTTATGATCAAAATTTGACACAGATTACAATGGGGACAAATAAACCAGGACGGAGGTACTTAGTAGTTATGGGATTACTAATCTAGAAGCCTGAAACAACTGGCCCCTAGTACTCCTACTAGTAGTACTCCCTCCGTCTAGGTGTGTAAGTCACCTAAGGTGGAGCAGCGCGACCTAGATGGCGGCGGATTGGAAGAAGCCAAAGAATCAAACCGAAAATTTGTCTAATCACTGCGCTACTTTTTTCCTCCTAAACCAAACAGAGATTAGCATTGAATCCCTAATTAATAGGGCTGCTATTTTAGCTAACCCATGCAGGCCCATTGACGTGCTTGCAAACTGGGGTCAATTCCTCCCCTAATCAACACGTTCCTTCTCTACATGCATAGGTCGCTCATTCTCTCCCGCATTAACTTCCTCCCCCGCGTGGTTCAGCAAAAAAATTGCTCGCTGATGAGCGAGGCAGTGAGGGGAACGAGGAAGGAATTTAATACATTGCGCCTAAGTGTTTTGGGAATATCTGATTTTCATAAGGTGACTTACACACCTAGACGGAGGGAGTAGTACTCAGGTTGGAATTCCAATTGCACGGCACAACTTGTTTGGCAAAAAATTCGATACAGGGTGTAGGAAGCGGTTTGGGAATTTGCATGCCTTTTCGACAAGTGAGATACTCCGTACAAAGTACGACAGAGAAATAACCACAGAGAAGGAAGCTAAAAGTAAACAATCAAACGAGCATTTTTGCATTTGTTTTGCATTGAATCGTTTCACAAGCTTGACTAGTGCTGTTTTTCTACTTTTACAAAAACCGCATCATAGTGTTAAAACGTGCATTTGCATGTACATAAGTAATAGTAGTACTCCCTCTATCTAGGTGTATAAGTCTTCCTTTTTCTTGGTCACCGTGCACAACCAAATATGACTTATTGACCTAGACGGAGGGAGTAGCATAGTCTGCAAGCATATATAGAGAGAGACGTGTAGTGCGACAGTATATAGTAAAGTTTGTGATATATGCACGTACTTACAAAATGCGTACGAATACAGAAGGTTTCCAAACTTTCCCTTTTACATACTTAATTGAGGATGCTAATAATTCCTGAACGTTCGGGATTTATCATTTGCTTCCCAAAACTAATGAGATCGCCTTACGAAACAAAAATTATACTCCTACTAAAAGCAACGGCGCTCACAGGAGCACTTGCGGCGTGCCACGAGTGCCCTGGTGCGCGGCCATTTCCCAGCGCGCCGACACAACACCTCTTCCTCAGCCTCGCAACTCGCGAGGTGCAGATTGGCGGCCTGCCGGCGGGCGAGCGTGATCTTACCGGTGTGGTGATCCGGCGCCAACAGATACTCCTCCTGGCTGGAAGCGTGCACCCGGTACACGTACCGCCAAGCATAAATGAGGCGCTTGGGCCCGACTACACTCAAGGCTTTGGCATGGGTGTCCTCCGCTACCCTCACGGCCCTCGCACGAGCCTTCTGCCAAAGAGCCAATTGCCTGACTCTCTTGGACGCGACATAGTCCAGCCAGGCAGCTTGTCCTGCGGTGCACTTCTCTTCCTCGGCCTTCTTCGCCGCCTCTATTTTGGCGCGCTCTGCTGGAGGCAAAGCCTCCCACAAGGCGACATCCATTTCTTTCCAAAGCTCCTCAAGGCTGGAGGGGGCTCGGCGGGCGGCATGGCGTTCTCCTCATAGCGGGGAGCCGACGCGTCCTTTGACGCGCGTGCTGGCGAGATTTGGAACGCCGACGTGTCCACCTCGACGCGTCGCGGCGAGGAGCGGAACGCTGACGCGTCCTCCTCGACTAGTGGCGGCGAGGAGCGAAACGCCGATGCGTCCAGCTCGACGCATCGCGGCGAGGAGCGGAACGCAGACGCGTCCTCCTGGACTAGTGGCGGCGAGGAATGGAACGGCGACGCGTCACCGTCCGCGCGGTGTAGCGAGGGGCGCCTGGGGCTTGGGAGGGGCGATGCCATGGTGGTCGACGTGAGAGGGAGAGGGAGGAGAGAGCAATGAACGCGAGCGTTCTTCTGAATGTCGTTGAGGCGCAGTATTTATAGCAAGCAATGGCATACCTATGGCTGAGCTGCACTGACTTAACTGCAGGTCCAATTGCGTCACTGACATGTGGGCCAGACCCCTGTTGGTCCCATATGTCAGTGACCCAATGCACCTGAAGTTAAGTAACTGAAGCAGCGTCCATGATGGAGTGGTGGGACCGCCGGAGGGAGAAGGAGAGTCTGGCATGCATATTGTTTCCACACATGGAGAGGAAAAGATCTGGAGACGAACAGGCTTCCTGCAGGTAAGGGGAACGGTGCATAAAGTCTCATCTTGCATGCCGGGCAAGGTATAGTCTCAAGTCATTACAAATATACACGCCCCACACATGTTCATATTTCAAGGTGCATTAAATTATTGCATGCGATGGTTAAGGCTGGCCATAATGGTGGTATCTTAGCTGGTACTCCCTCCGATCCTTTATACTCCGCGCATAACTTTTTTCGTTTTTCCAAAATGCTCTGTGCGATCCCCTTGAGTAGCGCACCTTTCCCAGCATGCCCCTGCCTTTCCGCTTCGCTAGCAATTAATCTCCTTAATTGGCGCAACTTCGTAGTTTGCATGCAGAGACATAAGCGGAGGAGAGAGAGATTACGTGTGACATGCATGGAGGGATTCGAGGCGGCTAGTACTCAAATCCATGCAAAAGCAGGGGCAAACTTGTCCAGAATATTTTGAACGGGCCTCTCCTTAGTATGCGAGCTACGAGTTATGCGCAAAGTAAAAAGAAACGGAGGGAGTATCATGCACACGGGAATAGCAAACAAGCCGGCATGGCGTGGGAACAGGCCGAAGGTCGTGGGAGGTGCGATGGTTGATGGAATTAATTGAAGTTACACCCAAGCCGGCATGGCGTGTGAACATGCAGAAGCTATACCGTCAGGCCTACGATATGGGTCTAGTAGACATGACATCTAGTGGGTCCCGCATAGTTCTCGAGAACTCTTGGGGGGCTTGCAGCTGTTTATCCACCAGGCAAGCCAGCAACCCCACGCCGTTCATGTGCCCTACTTGTCCCCGTCTTCTACGGGTACAGTGCCTTACAATAGTTCGCTCCCAGTCGTCCCATCAATCCTAACCCTCCTCCTAAATCCATGGCGTCCCAAATCTCCATGATCGACTATGAGTACAAGGTTAAAACCATCACCGGCGATGAGTTTTACTTCATCTACGCCCGTTCTTCCGCAATGGTGAAAGAATGCCTTGCTCGCTTCAAACACATGTTCTAAAACTCAAATGATGAGTAGGTCGCTGGGCTAGATGTTGAGTACACCACAGTCCTAGGAAGCGAGAAGAAACTAAAGGAGGCAGAGAAAAAGAAGCCCGTCGTGATCCAGGTTTGCGTGTATGACTTATGCTTGGTCTACCATATATGCCATGCCGACGTTGAGTGCGAGGAATTTAAGAGGTTTCTCAAGGGTAGCCGAGTCAAATTCGTTACTATAGACTTTAGGAATGACAAGGAAATCCCCGGGTCGGATAGGCCTCGTTGTAGGCCCTTCAATCTCCAGAAGGAGAGCCTGGTGTCCTCCTCTCAGCCTTCAATGCTGACCCTGGCAGTAGCCATGATTGATCATTCGTACGCTAAACTGAAGAAACCTCACCACGAGTTTCATCATGCATGGGAGTCGAAGACATTAGATGAAGATCACATCCTGTACGCAGCAATGGATGCCTACCTTTGTTTAAATATCTACAAGGGTTGGATGAAGAAGCAGAGCCCAGTGTCCGGTTCAAGCAAAGAAGCGTCGGCGAAGAGGAAAAGGAAGAGGGACGAGGACGAAGTCGAGGAAGTGGACTCGGACTCCGAGTAGGTGGCAGTGCCATCGCTCATGCTGGTTCTACTACAGTATCAAGCGGACTAATTGCTTAGTTTATTTTCAAGGGTGTGTTGTGCTGAGGCCCCAGCAGAACTATGTTTATGTTCTTTCTCGTTATTTTAACTCTTTAGTACGTACAGTAGTACTAGTACTATGTCTTACTACTGTTCTTCTTGAAGTTGGTACTACTGCTCGTATCTTCGTGTTCCTACTGTAGTTAATACGTTCATACTAGTAGTATAATTTGGGTCAGTCGATTTGTGAAAGAAGTTCGATGGAGTGAAGGAAGAAGACGGCATCATGCCCATGATCTATCTTATGAGTGTTGGGTGTGGAATGCAGTTCGCTGGAAAAAATGGATCGTGCCCGGGGTTAAACGGATGGGGGGTGGGGGAGCATGGCGGTGGCAGGCGGTTCAGGGGAGGGCGCGGCATCGGCGACAGGCGGTTAGGCGTGTGGCGGGCTGAGAAGATGAACGTTGCATCTATTTCGGAGGTTGAAGAAGCCCTTCTAGCCATCCATGTTGAATCAAACGGCTCACAAGAGTCGACTGACCCAAATTTCTCCTTCAGATTACAGGATCCATGTGGCATTCAAGGTCTCAAAGGTAGATTCCGCATCCGCACCCGGTTTGCGGGCTCGACGCGCGTGCGACCGTTTTGCAAATCTAACCCATGTGGGTTGATGAACTCAAACTACAAGTGGTGCTCTAAAATTCTTGATGAGCTACATCAACCTTGAGCATCCCACACAAGTTCAACTACATGATCAAGATCAACACCACCACCCAAGGTATGTTATTCCATCTTAGAGAAGCTTTACCCCAAGACATGGGTCAAAGCAACTCAACAAGATGAGAATACATTAAATGCTTAAACGACAAATGGTAACCCCATTTTGAGCTTAAACGATGAGTATGAATTATGATCAAGTGTCACCGCCCAATTCTAGATGAAGTTCCCTAGTGTTTCTCTAAGTTTGTGCATTTGCTCCTTGCATTTTTTCCTTATTTAAAAAATAGCTTCATCTAGATTTTCTTTTCTCTATTTTGTTCTGGATTTTCTGCATCCAATTCATTGCAAATCCTTCAGTTAATTCCTTGCAAATCTTTGTGAGATCTTATTTGCCTAGTGAGCAGAGGTGACTATTGCTCTTTTTCTGTGTTGAACTCAGTCCCACTAGTTTTTTCATTTTCGATCCAACCGAACCAGTTTGGTGCAACTGAAGAACACAACTTGGTGTCACCGATTTCACTGCAGAAAAGACAATTTGCCACTTGTTCCTGCACTTTTGTTCCAGCTCCACTCAATGATACTTGTCCTCTACCAGCCTCACATTTTATATACGGCTCTGCTGTGTGACTCAAGGACCAAACCTATTTTGACTCACACTCCAGAAGATCCCTTCTTGGAAATTGATGTCAAAGGGGAAGGGAGAATTCACATCAAAGCTTAATGATAGAATGTCTCAAATAGGGGGAGAGAGGAATAACATGCCCCAGATGCTTGGTATTCAAGAGGAGAAAAGTCACATGTCTTTAAGAGGGGAAATACATGTCTATGTTATGTCTTTGCAATTTGATCTGCTATGCTCTGATTCTGTTTCCCTACTCTCTTCCATTATCCACTATAAGATTCAGGTGGAGAAAGACTGCTAGGGAAGAAAGTCTTTTAATTCATTGCATATCTTTTACCTTTGGGAACATGTCTGTATTCAAGAGTACCCAGTACTCGCTCTCTACATGTCATCCCAATCTTGGTACTCTTGTGGCTCTTTTGTTGCTCAGTCTAGTAGATGTACCTGTGTTATCTAACCTTGTTTACTCAGGTTCACCTTTTCATAAGCCAACTCAAGATCACAAGGTAATTATATGCATCACACTCATGTGCTTGAAGATCTCTTGCTAATGTACATATTGTTTGCAAGAAGGAATCATGAACATGAGGATACACTTAATATATTCATATCATTTGCTCTGATGCATATAGCCAAGATACATGTAACTCATTGCTTGCTCTGTCATGTCTATGCTTTCACATGCTCTTATGTTCCATATTTACATGATTGCATACATGTAGGGGGAGCCTATGCATGTTACATGTCCTTCAAAAGCTTTACTTGTTATTCTTCATATCTTTATCTAAGGCTTTGACGTATGTTGTCATCAATTACCAAAAAGGGGAGAATGAAAGCACAAGTGCTCCCTGGGTTTTTGGCAATTAATGTCAACATATCTCTAGTATATTTCAGACAAGTTCAACAAATGGAGTGGCATGGACTAGAGGATGTGGAACTCCTTCAAGATGATAAGGACAAAGGATTGGCTCAAGCTCAAAGCTCAGGACTCTACATTTTCTAGTTTAGTGATCAAAGATCACACTGAGTCCATAGGAAAGCCATAACTATTAAAAGGGGATGAGGCGTTGCTTAATGGCTTGCTTTCTCAAAGTGCTTAGTGATATGCTCCTAAACCCTCAACCACTTTCTCATATCCACATATGTCCCAAACCAAAATTCAAACTCATCCTCACCGAAACTTTCTATCCTTAGCCACCGAGTTCACTTGACATAGCCACTGCCAGAAACCGAGATGTGAGAATCGGTCTCACCGAGTTAGCATTGCAAACTCTCTGTTTCCCCTTCGTAACTTTCGGTCCCATCGAAATGAGCGAATCGGTCCCACCAAGTTTACCTAACCAACTCTCTGGTTAGCTTATTACCAAAATCGGTCTTACTGAGTTTGTGTAATCGGTCTCACCGAGATTACGTTATACCCAAACCCTAATGAAATCGGTCCTATCGAGTTGATCATATCAGTCCCACCGAAATGCCTAACGGTCACATTATGAACTAAATTGGTCAGACCGAGTTCTCTAATCTGATCCCACCGAGTTTGGTAAATTGTGTGTAACGGATAGATTTTGTGTGGAGGATATATATATACCCCTCCACCCACCCTTCATTCATGGAGAGAGCCATCAGAACATACCTACACTTCCATTACTCACTGTTCTGAGAGAGAACCACCTACTCATGTGTTGAGACCAAGATATTCCATTCCTACCACATGAATCTTGATCTCTAGCCTTCCCCAAGTTGCTTTCCACTCAAATCATCTTTCCACAAAATCCAAATCTGTGTGAGAGAGTTGAGTCACTTGGGCAGTGGTGTCTCCTAGACTGGTATATGCGCACGGGAAATGAGATCGCCTACTTCGTGAAGTTCTACCCTCGTGAGGCAAGTCTTTCGTGGGCGTTGGCCATGGTGGGATAGACAAGGTTGCTTCTTCGTGGGTGGAGCCCTCCGTGGACTCATGCAGCCGTTACGCTTCATGGGTTGAAGTCTCCATCAACATGGATGTACGATAGCACCACCTATCGGAACCACGAGTAAAAAATCTCCGTGTCTACATTGTGTTTGCTCCCTCAAACTCCTCCCTTTACCTTGATATGAAATTGCTTTACATACCGCTGCTATACTCTTAGAATTGCATGTGTAGGTTGATTGCTTGACTTGTGCATAATTGCTAAAATCTGCCAAGCAAGGCTAAGTTTTTATTTGGGTCAAGTAGTCGAAATTGCATGCTTTACTTTCCAATGCGCATATACTCTTTTCATGCTTGCTTGATATGTATTGTGAATGTTTAAACATGTGCTAATTCTCCACCTCAACCTGAAGATATTAAAAACTGCCACTTTTCTTGCTAAGAGTCTATTCATCCTCCTCTAGACAACTCTTCTCGATCCTTTCATTATCCGAGTGGGCTGTTTGCTGCGTATCACACACATCTGGTTTAGACAAATCATTTGTGTTCTTTTGGCTCATCACAAATGCCACATATCACACACATGTTGTTAAGATGAACTGTTTCCGTTATCTTGCCTAATCGAAAACATTTTGTTCGAGTGAACCGTATGCCGTAACACATGCCTTGATCTGGCTGACCGTTTCTGTTGCATTCCCTAATAGCACATAGTTCATTGGAGCATACTATATGTTGTATATCGCACACACATCGATATGGCTACCCATTTCTGTTGTTCTTCCTCATCGCAAACGGTTCTTCTGGATCAACTGTATGCCCTGCATCGCACACACAACTAAAATCTGAACCGTGTTTGATGCATCCATCATTGCAAATGTTTTGCACCTTTTTGACGGTTTTTTACATCACTGTTTGTGATTATTGCATCGCACACAATTTCGTTGATGGGTCTCTGATCGTAGTGTCGCGTTAGCAGCATCCTGCAGTAGTATTAGGGTATCATTTTGACTTTGGGTTTTTTCTAGAATAAAGTTTGCCATAGCTGCAACTTCGCGTACTTCGTTTGTGTTCAACGACCAGACAAAGGCGTCAAAGAACCCCACCTTGATCAATAAATCTTTCCTCTTATATTCGCAAAATCCAGATTGCAATCTCAGTTTCTTGCTTGTTCTTCGTTTGCTTGCTCGAAATAGACCCTCATGGGCAGGTTGATTATGCCCCCGCATGGTCAATAACCTCTCGGAGTTGGTTAGCGGTTGCTAAGGCGCGACGTCTTCGCACATTCGTAGTCGGATCATCAAAGTCTACTCCGTCGAAAACGATAATCACCATCTCATCGAAAGATGGGACACCTTTTCCTCTATCAAGTGGTATCAGATTTCCAGGTTGCTCTATCAGAATTTATAGTTTTTCGTAGTTTAGATCGAGTCTGTTCTTCATACTTACAGTCCACGAAAAAGTCACAAAAAATTAGGGTTAGTTCGTCATATCCGAACCAGTCTGAGCCTTTGCATAGTCTTTTCAGTATTTTGCTTTTTTGAATTTGCGGTTGCATCCTCGTGTCAAGTTGCTGGTCTTAGAGTCTAGTCTTTTAGAGTTTTGAGTTCTGGTCATAAGTTGTCATGCCACCACCGCAACATTTTCATCGCCCCTACCATATACCACCACTGATTCGTATCCATATACCAACACCGATCCGTATCCATATACCACCACAGATCCGTATCCATATACCACAACCGCTGCCATATCCTACCACCATATATCCACCACCAATCCGAGTTCTTTTCGTATTAGGTTTGTTTTTGAGATCCATCTAGTTCTGGATTCATGTTTCCTTACCTGAGTACGTCTGGAGACCCCCTGGCGGTTTTTAGGCCAGAATTTTGGTTGGTGAAAATATTTTTTTCCTATCTTGTTTTTAGGCTTTTCTGAGGCTTTTGAGACACGTGCCATCATACTGATTTTTTTGTCGCACTTTTTGGACGTCGATGCCCTGATTTCCGAAAAAAATAGTTAAGTTTTTGTGGCTATCCTATTATTTTGACATGGGAAGAATTTTGGAACACTCGCCGTTATAGTGATTTTCTGCAAAAAAAAAAGGGAGAGCAAAAAAAGAGCGCAAAAAAACTAGAGTGTGATTTTCCTTTGTTTCCGTGTCACGCTGTTATTTTGTTAGTGTTCTAGGCTCGCATCTCTAGCACGGTCTAGCCTAGGACCAGAACAGTACCGTCGTTGAGCGTTTCTTCACACACATCTACATCGTGCGTTTGACACCACCTAACAATCGCACTGTCCATGCTTTGAGAGTTTTAACTACGAAGGTTGCTGATCACCACCTTCTGTTTGGTAAGAACTGGTAAGAGGTTGACATTTTCTTGATGGATTTGTGACACCACCATTTTCTAGTAGTCGGTAGGGTCAAATTCTTTTGTGTTTCTATTGCTGCAAACCATGGAAGGATCACAAGCCGATCAGACTGACTAGGAGAACATGACGAACAAGGAGTTGCATGATAAGTTTCAACAAATGATGAGTGGCCAGGTGGGAGATGTGCTAAACAGATTTGAAGAGGCCATGGAGAATACATTCGAAACAAAGCTCGATGGGGAGTTTAATGAACTGCCCACGCGTCTTCCACAAGCACCAGCGGCTACACCTCAACAACAACAACAACAACAACAACAACAGCAACAGCAACAGCAACAGCAGCAGCACCAGCAGCAGCAGCAGCAGCAGCAGCAGCAACAGC
>LR738714.1:269590816-269725619 GCA_902687465.1 Secale cereale | reverse complement strand
CCAGCACCAGCACCAGCACCAGCACCAGCAGCAGCAGCAGCAGCAGCAGCAGCAGCAGCAACAGCAACATCAACAGCAACAGCAACACCAACACCAACACCAACACCAACACCAACACCAACACCAACACCAACACCAACACCAACGTCACCTTCCAAATCAAGTAGGACGAGCAATGCATGTTCCCCTTGAACCCGGCCAAACTTCTGGTACCGCTGCACCTACTGTTGATGCTTTTGTGGTTGCTTCTGTTGTTGAGAAGGAGGACGATTACGTGGGCGATTACGAGGATGAGGTTGATCAAAATGAGAATTATGTGCAAGCACCAGCACCACCACCAGGTCATCCACATACAAATAATCGCAATGGTACGGCTGCACCACCCCATCAGGTACGAGATCATGACCATCTCCCTAAACTAAAATTGAATATTCTACCATTTGAGGGTAGATATCTTCCTAATATATATCTTACTTGGGAGTTAGAAACCGAACAACGTTTCACATGTTTAGAATATCTTGAGGAGAGACGTGTTGCTGCTGCTCTTTGTGCTTTCACTAGTTTTGATTGTATGTAGTGGTCTAAACATCGTACATTATATCTGAGTAATATTCCAAGTACTTGGGTTGCTTCAAAACTGCTATGCGTACTCGTTGGGTTCCACCATATTATCAATGTGAATTACTACAAAAATTGCAGCGTTTAGGACAAGGCAAAAATTCCGTAGAAGAATATTATCAGCAATTACAAACTGGCATGAATAGATGTGGTATTGTTGAGGATAACGAAGCTATGCTTGCACATTTTATGGGTGGCTTAAGTAGAGAGATTCAGACCATTCTAGAGTATAAGGAGTATAATAATATCACTCGTTTATTCCATCTTGCTTGCAAAGCTGAATGTGTTGTGCGGGATCGACATGCATTGGCGTAGAATAACTTTTCTGCAGGTCGACCTTCATCATGGACACCGCGTGCATCTTTTACCTCCACACACTCTACTGCACCGGCACCTCCGTCAGTTCCCACCTCCATCCGTGATACAAGAAAGCAGGCACAATCACCACTATCTGCCAAGAGCACACCCATCGGGCCTGCACATAGCTCCTCTTCATCCATGGCATCAACAGGGCACACAAGTGATATTATTTGTCGCAATTGTAAGGGAAGAGGTCATTTTGCGAGGGAATGCAAATCTCAGTGTGTCATGATTGCTACTTAGGATGGTGGGTATGAGTCCGCTAGTGACTATGATGAGGAGACTTTGGCTCTTATTACAAGTGAAGAACACGGTGGAGATGATTCTGAACAAGAGACGCATTACATGGCTGTTGACGACGCTCACAGGTATACTGTTTAGTTACTCAACAAGTTTTGAGTGTACAGGTCACACGAGCTGAGAAAAACCTGAGGCGCAATTTGTTCCATACAAAGGGAGTGAAGGAACGCTCTGTTCACGTCATTGTAGATGGGGGGAGCTACAACAATTTCGCTAGCATGGAGATGGTGGAGAAGTTGTCTCTCACCACAAGACCACATCCACATCCTTACTACATCCAATGGTTCAACAACAACGGCAAGGTTAAGGTAACATGTATTGTTCGTGTGCATTTTTGTATAGCTACATATGCTGATTAAGTTGATTTCAATGTGGTACCCATGCAAGCATGTTCCTTATTACTTGGTAGACCATGGAAATTTGATAAAAAATATGTACACCATGGTAGAAACAATCAATATACTCTTGTTCATCAGGATAAACATATTACTTTGCTTCCTATGACTCTTGATTCAATTTTGAAAGGTGATATTCATCGAGCTAGTAAAGCAAAACAAGAGCGAAAAAAGAGTGAAAATCATATTGTGGCGAAAGAATTTGAGCAACAAATGAAACCTAATAACAAACCATCATCTCATGTTGCGTCTGAAATTAAATTTAAAAGTGGATGTTTAGTTGCCACCAAATCTGATATTGATGATCTAGATTTCAGCAAATCTATTTGCTATGCTTTTATGTGCAAAGAGGCATTATTTTCATTCGAGTACGTGCCTTCCACTTTGCCTACTGTTGTCACTAACATTTTGCAGGAGTTCCCTGACGTCTTTCCACAAGACTTACCACAGGGATTACCACCTATTCGAGGGATTGAGCATCAGATTGGCTTAATTCCCGGTGCATCGCTACCCAACCTTGCACCATACTGTACCAATCCAGAGGAGACGAAGGGGATTATGCGTCAAGTACGGGAGCTACTAGATAAAGGTTATATACATGAATACCTTAGTCCTTGTGTTGTTCCTATTATTCTAGTGTCGAAAAAGGATGGTACATCACCTATGTGTGTTCATTGTAGAGGCATTAATAATATTACTATTCGTTATCGTCATCCTATTCCTAGGCTAGATAATATGCTTGATGAATTAAGTGGCTCTACTATTTTCTCCAAAGTTCATTTGCGTAGTGGATACCATCAAAATCATATGAAATTGGGAGATGAATGAATAACATCATTTAAAACTATGTTTGGATTGTATGAGTGGTTAGTCATGCATTTTGGGTCAACTAATGCACCTAGTACTTTCATGAGATTAAAGAATGAAGTTTTACATGCTTTAATTGGACGATTCATGGTAGTTTACTTTGACAATATACTGATTTGTAGTAGATCTTTGGAGGGACATTTGGAACATTTACGTGTTGTTTTTATTGCTCTACGTGATGCACGTTTGTTTGGCAACCTTAGGAAGTGCACCTTTTGCTCCGACCGAGTATCTTTTCTTGGCTATGTTGTTACTCGACAAGGAACTGAGGTTGATAAAGCCAAGATTGAAGCTATTGAGAGTTGGCCGCAGCCCAAAACGGTCACACATGTGAGGAGTTTTCTTGGACTTGCTGGTTTCTATGGGCGTTTGTGAGAGACTTCAGTACCATTGCTGCACCTCTCAATGAACTTACAAAGAAGGATGAGCCTTTTGTTTGGGGTACTACACAGGAAGAAGCCTTCACGGTATTGAAAGATAAGTTAACACATGCTCCATTACTCCAACTTCCTGATTTTAATAAGACTTTTGAGCTTGAATGTGATGCTAGTGGAATTGTATTAGGAGGTGTGTTATTACAAGATGGTAAACCTGTTGCATACTTTTCTGAAAAATTGAGTGGGTCTAGTCTGAACTATTCTACTTATGACAAGGAATTATATGCTCTTGTTTGGACTTTGGAAACATGGCAACATTATTTATGGCCCAAAGAATTTGTTATACATTCTGATCATGAATCTTTGAAGAATATTAAAAGTCAAGCTAAATTGAACCACAGACATGCTAAATGGGTTGAATTCATTGAGACTTTACCTTATGTCATTAAACAAAAGAAGGGTAATCAAAATGTTATTGCTGATGCATTGCCTCATCGTTATACTATGCTTTCACAACTTGACTTTAACATATTTAATTTGAAGACCATCAAAGATCAATCTGTGCATGATGCTGAATTTAAAGATGTATTGCAGATTTATAGAAGGGAGAACATGGAACAAGTTCATCGTTAATGATGGATTTCTGTTTCGTGCTAACAAGCCATGCATTCCAGCTAGCTCTGGTCATCTTTTGTTGTTGCAGGAGACACATGGAGGAGGATTAATTGGACACTTTGGCGTTAAGAAGATGAAGGACATACTTGCTACAAATTTCTTTTGGCCAAAGATGAGATGGGATGTTGAGCGTTTTGTTGCTCGCTGCACTACATGTGAAAAAGCTAAGTCACGACTCAATCCTCATGGTTTATATATGCCCTTGCCTGTACCTAGTTTTCCTTGGGAAGATATATCTATCGACTTTCTTTCAGGTTTACCTTGAACAAAGAAGGGGAGGGATAGCATATTTGTTGTCACGGATAGATTTCCGAAAATGGCACACTTCATACCATGTCACAAAAGCAATGATGCTGCTAATGCTGCGAATGTTGATGATTTATTATTTCATGTAATTATTCGCTTGCATGGTGTGCCAAATACTATTGTTTCATATCGTGATACTAAATTTCTTAGCCACATTGGGAGATGTTTATGGGCTAAGTTGGGGACTAAACTGCTTTTTAATACTACATGTCACCCCCAAACTGATCGACAAACTAAAGTAGTTAATAGAATTTTGTATACTATGCTTAGGGATGTTTTGAAGAATAACACGAAAATGTGGGAAGAATGCTTGCCTCATATTAAATTTGCTTATAATCGTTCACTTCATTCTAATACTAAGATGTGCCCTTTTGAAATTGTGTATCGTTTCTTACCTCGAGTACCTATTGATTTGTTGCCTCTTCCATCTTCAGAGAAGGTTAATTTTGATGCTAAACAACGTGCTGAATTGTTCTTAAAAATGCATGAGTTAACCAAGAAAAATATTGAGCGCATGAGTGCTACATATAAACTTGCTGGAGATAAGGGTAGAAAACGTGTTGTCTTTGCACTTGGAGATCTTGTTTGGTTACATTTACGTAAGGATAGGTTTCCTAATTTGCGCAAGTCGGGTGACGATGATGAGCATCCGTCGTGGACGAGTTCATTTCAAGAAGCGGGGGATGATGAGGACATCAATACCATTGTTACACCCACGTCCCCTGCCGCTATAGATACTGGGCCAATTACTAGAGCTCGTGCATGCCAATTAAATTACCAGATACTTTCGTTTCATGGTACCTATTCTAATGTTCATGAGAATATGATACTGCCTAAATTGGATACATTTGTTTTGCTTACAAATGAAGGGCCTAGCTTAGACAAAAATGATGAACATTGGAGCAAGACCAAGCATGGAGATTAGGGCATGCGCAAGGGGAACAAGTGTAATGCCCAAGATGCGACTATATCTCCTACATGTCAAGGCATGACATAGAGGCATAATCGCATTTTGGTATGAACGCAAGATGGCCATCTTCACACATTCCCATGTACAAGAACAAAGGAAAAAAATACATAGTTGTCTTACAATCGCCACTTCACACAATGCATAAATAAGTCATACATTCATCCAAGTACAATCATGGTCCGTCTACGAACAAATCCAAATGAAAAGAAGATAACCACCCACTATGCCCGACCGGCCCTAGTAGGAACCACTATTGATCGTCGGGATACGTCACGTACATACGCCCACATTCTTCATCAAACTCCCACTTGAGTTCCCGGTCACCACCTGTTTCGTACTCTGTTGTACCTGCACCTATGTTTGTAGTAAACCGTGAGTCATGAGGACACATCAATCCCACTCCCCGGTATCAAAACTATCAAAGCCTTTGGGTAAGGAGGAAGTGTATAAGTGGGCTATTGCAAGCCCTAAGCGTAGATGAGGTGGCTAGCTTACGTATCATCAAAGCGAGAAGAGAAGTGAAAGCCATCCGTCGTGAGCTAAATCATGGTCACTAGATGATCCTGTCTACCTACGAGTCATCCATAACCCAACCGTGTTCTCTTCCAAAACTCCCTCGAAAAGAGACCATCACGACTACTCACACGATAGTGTATTATGTTTGAGTTTTTGTGACAAGTTATCTACAACAGGATACTAACAAATTCCAATCCGCCACATAATCGCGGGCACGGCTTTCGAAAGATCATAACCCTGCAGGGGTGTCCCAACTTAGCCCATCACAAGCTCTCTCGATCTACAGAGGTAAGAAAACCCTTATCTTAGGGACTACCCGATCAGACTCGAAATCCCGGTGTACAAGATATTTCGACAATGGTAAACCAAGTCCAGCAAGACCTCCCGGCATGCGGACACCCTCATAGTAGCCGCAAAAACAAGGAATGCAAAATCAAGGAACATAACACCGGTTTATCGGTTCTTAAGGCAACATGAGTTGAACTAAACACTAAGCAAAAGGCCAAGTCTTCCACCCATTGCCAAGTATATAGGTGCATTAATTTAAATAATAGATATTGTGTTATTCCCAAAAACCCAATCCACATGGAGCAAACTTCATCTTCACCTGCAACTAACAACGCTATAATAGGGGGGCTTGAGCAAAAGCGTAACTTAGCCAAAAAATGGTTTGCTAGGAAGGTAGTTAGAGGTTTCATGACAAGGTAGGGGCTGTCATGCAAAAGGATAGATATCGCGACAAAGCAATAGAGCAAGGCATCTAGCATAGCAACAATAGAGGTGATATCAAGGAATGCTCATCTTGCCTGAGATCCCGCAAGGAAGAAGAACGAGTCCATGAAGAAGACAAGCAGACGTAGTTGAACGAATCCACACAACTCCGGAACGAAACCGAAGCTAACGAGAGAAGCATACCGGAAAGAAGCAATCAACATGGTAAACACAAGCATAAACATGTCATATGATGCAGAAACAAGTATGATGCATGTCTGGTTTTAAATAGGCATGGCAAAGTGCAACAAACAATACTACAAAATAAGTGGAGCTCAATATGCAATGAGTTGCATATTGACGAAACACCACATTCAATTATTTAGTTCGCTCTCTTTTATGTTCACAACAAGTTTAAATGTTGATTAACATGGCAAGAGGTATTTAAGAAAGTTAAATGGGGCGGAAACAACAAACAACAATTCCGGAAAACCCCATGTGCATATTATGTATTTGGTACTGTTCTGCCTATTACTTAATTTTAAGGTTGTTAAACATCAAAAGTAAATGAACCATGTTAATCTACTCATTTTTCTACCCTCAAAAGCATATAAAGTTTATTAAATTTGGAGCTACGGTTATTTAGTTATGAAATAAATCATTTTAACATATTATTTATACAAATTAATGCAAACAACAAGTTTACCATTTTTAAGATGGATTAAAGTTGCATATTATTAATCTACATAAAATTCTAAGCAATTTTCATATATAAAGTTTTTACATATAATGCCCGGTTGTGGAGTTATTAAATGCATGATGTAGAGGTACTTTTCTGTAAAACTGCAGTTTTCTGGAAATAGAGAAATTCGTCCAGGGGAAAAACAGGAGTTGGGCCAAAACTGGATGGCCCAACAGTGCAGAGGGGGGTTCAGGCGGCTGCTCACATCAGGCTTGACTGGGCCAGTTCAGATCTGGAAAGAAGCAGGCTGCAGCCCACAGGGCGCTTGAGGCAGGGTCAACGCGAGGCAGAGGATCGAACGAGCTGCTCGTCTCCTGGATCGAGCACGAGCGCTTGGAGAAGAAAAACGCGGCGGCAAGGAGGAAGCCATGGGGCGTCTGGATCCGGGCGGTGGAGGCCGAGGCGGAACTGCTTTGGCCGGATCTCGGCCGGAGTTCGAGCGGCGGAGCTCCTGCAGCAACAAGGCAGCAGCAGCGGCAGTGGTCAAAACAGGCGCGCGTGGAGAAAATAAGGTCCAGCGCGGGCGCAAGATGGACCTGACGGAAAAAATGTGGATGGGGCGCTGCTTGGCGATGGATCCGATGCAGACGACGGCCATGGGAGCTTCGGTGAGTTCCCTGAGGAGAAGGGGAGCGGGCGGCGACGACCGGTGCTAGGGCCCCGGCGAGCTTCGGCCAAAACGATCGGGATGAGCGACGCGGGGACCCGGGCGGCGCTGCAGCTGTTCGAGGTGAAGTGGGGCGTGATTCAGGCGAAGCAGAGGCACGGGGAGGCAGGGGCTCGACCTCTAGGTGCTTGACGAAGACGGTGCGAAGGCCCTCGAGCGGGAGAGGATGTGGGCGCGGAGGAGGTCCACTCCTCTCAGATCGAACGGGAAAGAGGATGCGTTGTGTGTAGGTGAGACCAAGTACAATAAGATGATGTAGGCGGGCTGTAAGACATTAAATATTATATTTTTGCTTACTTGGAAGAGAGAGAAGAGGAGAGAGAAGAGAAGCGGGCTACTAGTTAACAGCCGGCTGCAGCACGTGCTCCTAGGTACTTTGTGAGAGAGTGGGGTGGGCCATGTATCAACAAAGTAGTACATATTTATATCTAGCTATTGTACTTGTTGGCTATAAGCTTGGCTATATGTGACATGACAAAATCATATAGCCAGCAGCTGGCTATATTATTAACCATGCTCTGAGGGCACGGGCCTGTCGGCGTTGGGGGATCGAGGGAGGCAGGGGAGTGGTCGGGCACGGAAACGGAGGCGATGGTGGTCGGATGCGGTGGCTAGGGTAGGATCCTAGGAAATAGGGTTTGGTCTGATTTGGACTAGTGGTCAATATATAGTGAAAATAGGAGAGTTTGGGTCAACCGATCAAAATCAGACGATCGAGATAAAATAGGCTAGGGAGTCCAAACAAATAACCGAAGATATTTTAGGGATGTTTGGGGATGATCCGAACCCATCGGTAACGACAGCCATGCTCGGGTTCGGGTAAGTTTTCGGATGCACGTTATGGGATCTATGCACTGTGCAAAGGGTTTAGGCGGTCAGACAAGAGGGACACGAAAACCCGGTTGGTCTGAGAAATGACACCGGAGACAAAAAGAGAAGCGACAACTACGAACGACTACTGGTTTTATGAAAACATGTTGATGCAAACTACCGATGCGATGCAAATGATGACATGATGCAATGCACAAATGAAACACATGGTGAAACCCGGAATAGCTGAAAGTCTTCTGGATCGTCAGTCTTGGGGCGTCACAACTCTCCCACATTAACAGAGGATCTCGACCCGAGATCGTAGAGAAGTCACCGGATAGAAGAGGATAAGGAAGAGGTAAAAAAAGTTGCTTCTTCGACAAACGAGTCAAACCATGAACCTTGAGAGGTTGAACAAATTGAAAGGAAAAATACAATGGAGATGAACAAGATTGCAAACACGCCATTAGCAAATAGGAACAAGGAACATTACGAGAACCTTGTAGGTTGAAAGACATGAACAAGAGCTCACTGATGTCGAAAGAATTTAAAAACCACTCCGGTTAAAACAAGGTAGAGAAGGAATGAGAAATAAATAATTCAGACAACACTCCGATTGAAAATGGAAGAAATTAACATGAACTTGAGAAGATGGGATGATGCTTGATGAAATTAACAACACACTCCCTCCGGAACAATTGAAAGAATGGCACAAGGTGTAAGAAAGGTTTCAGACAACACTTCAATTGAAAAGAGAGGCAAAACTTGATAAGACGAAAATAATGTGGAAAGAGGACACAACACTCCGGTTGAATCAATAAGCAAAGGAAAGAACATGATCTTTGACAAAAATGGGATGATGGGTCGAAGAGTGCAACATAATAATGCTTCCGGACTCAAAGAATGGATAAAATGAATGGAGAAGAACATGATAATGTTCACCACAATGATAAAATTGGAAGAGTAACCTTATGAAGAAGGGTTGAACAGAGTTGTTATAGAATGAACAATCAAATGATATCCTCCTCGTGGACTTATGAAAACATCTCAAAACTAGAGATGAAACTCTGCCGCTGTCGGTGTCAAAACTGGCAGATCTCGGGTAGGGGGTCCCGAACTATGCGTCTGAGGATTGATGGTAATAGGAGGTTGGGGACACGATGTTTACCCAGGTTCAGGCCCTCTCAATCGAGGTAATACCCTACTTCCTGCTATATTAATATGGATGAATATGATTACAAGAGTTGATATACCTCGAGATCGTATTGTCTAAACCCTAGAGTCTAGCCTATTAGGAGTTGTGATTCTCTATTAGCCTCTACGGACTAAACCCTCCAGTTTATATACACACCGGACGGGCCCAGTGATAGAGGTAAAGGTGTCCCGTCTTTCGATGAGATGGTGGCTATCGTTTGGATGAAGTCGACTTTGACGATCCGACTACGAACGTGTGTGGACGTCGCGCCTTAGCAATTGCTAAACCAACTCCGAGAGGTTATCGACCACACCGGAGCACGATCAACCTGACCACGAAGGTCTGTTTCCTGCAAGCAAACGAAGAACAAGCAAGAAACTAAGATTGAAATCTGGATATTGCGAATATAAGAAGAAAGCTTTATTGATCAAGGTGGGGTTCTGTGACGCCTTTGTCTGGTCGTTGAACACAAACGAAGTACGCGAAGTTGCAGCTATGGCGAACTTTTAATCTAAACAAAACCCAAAGTCTAAACGACGCCCTAAGGGCTGTATATATGGGGGAAAGAGGGGGAAATTTCGTGGCCCTTGGTGGAGGGGTCCGAAACCAACCCTAACTCTTGTTTCCCCACACATACGGACTCTAAAAACAGCCTATACTCAAGTATTTCGAAATTACATGGGCCTGGCCCAATAATAAGGTGACGCAGCACCTATAATAGCCTCTGGACGAAATTTATGAAGTGGCATCTTGTATATTTCGTCCAAGGTTTCTCGCACTCATTATGGTGGCTTCAAAGTCCTGAAATCATCAATTGAAACTCCATTCTTGTTCCCCTTGCGCATGCCATCATCTCCATGCTTGATCTTGCTCCAATGTTCATCCTTCTTGTCCAAGCTAGGCCCTTCATTTGCAAGCAAGACAAATGTATCCAATTTAGGCAGCATCATATTCTCATGAACATTAGATTCATTACCAAGAAACGAAAGTACCTGGTAATTTAATTGGCATGCGCGAGCTCTAGTAATTGGTCATGTATATGTGTCAGTTGGAGCTGTGGGTGTAACCTTGTTAGTGATGTCCTCATCATCCTCCCCTTCTTGAATTGAAGTCGTCCTCGACGGAAGCTCGTCTTCCTCACCCAAGTAAGGCTTCAAATCTGCAATGTTAAATGTGGGACTAACCCCAAAATCTGCAGGTAACTCAAGCTTATATGCATTATCATTTATTTTCTCTAGCACCTTGAAAGGACCATCAGCACGTGGCATTAGCTTTGACTTGCTCAAATTAGGAAACCTATCCTTACGCAAATGTAACCAAACAAGATCTCCAGGTGCAAAGACAACACGTTTTCTACCCTTATCTCCAACAAGTTTATATTTAGCATTCATGCGCTCAATATTTTCCTTAGTTAACTCATGCATTTTTAAGATCAATTCAGCACGTTGTTTAGCATCAAAATTAACCTTCTCCGAAGATGGAAGAGGCAACAAATCAATAGGTGCACGAGGTAGGAAACCATAGACAATTTCAAAAGGGCACATCTTAGTAGTAGAATGCAACGAACGATTATAAGCAAATTCAATATGAGGCAAGCATTCTTCCCACATTTTCTTATTATTCTTCAAAACAGCCCTAAGCATAGTAGACAAAGTTCTGTTGACTACTTCAGTTTGTCCATCAGTTTGGGGGTGACAAGTAGTACTAAAAAGCAGTTTGGTCCCCAACTTAGCCCATAAACATCTCCAAAAGTGGCTAAGAAATTTAGTATCACGATCTAAAACAATAGTATTTGGCAAACCATGCAAGCGAATAATTTCACGAAAGAACAAATCAGCAACATTAGCAGCATCATCGCTTTTATGACATGGTATAAAGTGTGCCATCTTCGAGAACCTATCCACGACAACAAATATGATATCCCTCCCCTTCTTTGTTCGAGGTAAACCCAAAACAAAGTCCATAGATATATCTTCCCAAGGAACACTAGGGACAGGCAAAGGCATATATAAACCATGAGGATTGAGTCATGACTTAGCTTTTTGACATGTAGTGCAGCGACCAACAAAACGCTCAACATCCCGTCGCATCTTTGGCCAAAAGAAAAGTGTAGCAAGTACGTCCTCCGTCTTCTTCACGCCAAAGTGTCCCATTAATCCTCCTCCATGCGCCTCATGCAACAACAAAAGACGAACAGAGCTAGCTGGAATGCATAGCTTGTTAGCACGAAACACAAATCCATCATTAACGACGAACTTGTTCCATGTTCTCCCTTCTTTACAATTCTGCACTACATCTTTAAATTCAGCATCATGCACATATTGATCTTTGATGGTCTCCAAACCAAATATTTTAAAGTCAAGTTGTGAAAGCATAGTATAACGACGAGACAATGCATCAGCAATAACATTTTCTTTTCCCTTCTTGTGTTTAATAACATAAGGGAAAGTCTCTATGAATTAAACCCATTTAGCATGTCTACGGTGCAGTTTTGCTTGACTTTTAATGTGCTTCAAAGATTCATGATCAGAATGTATACCAAATTCTTTGGGCCATAAATAATGTTGCCATGTTTCCAAAGTCCGAACAAGAGCATATAATTCCTTATCATAAGTAGAATAATTCAGACTAGGCCCACTCAATTTTTCAGAAAAGTATGCAACAGGTTTACCATCTTGTAATAACACACCTCCTAACCCAATGCCACTAGCATCACATTCAAGCTCAAAAGTCTTATTAAAATCAGGAAGTTGGAGTAAAGGAGCATGTGTCAACTTATCTTTCAATACCGTGAATGCTTCTTCCTGTGCAGTACCCCAAACAAAAGGCACATCCTTCTTTGTAAGCTCATTGAGAGGTGCAGCAATGGTGCTGAAATCTCTCACAAAACGCCGATAGAATCCAGCGAGGCCAAGGAAACTCCTCACGTGTGTGACCGTTTTGGGCTGCGGCCAACTCTCAATAGCTTCAATCTTGGCTTTATAAACCTCAATTCCCTGTGGAGTAACAACATAGCCAAGAAAAGAGACTCGGTCGGTGCAAAAGGTGCACTTTCCAAGGTTACCAAACAAACGTGCATCACGTAGAGCAATAAAAACAGCACGTAAATGTTCCAAATGTTCCTCCAAAGATCTGCTAAAAATCAATATATCATCAAAGTATACTACCACAAATCGTCCAATGAAAGCACGTAAAACTTCATTCATTAATCTCATGAAAGTACTAGGTGCATTAGTTAACCCAAAAGGCATGACTAACCACTCATATAATCCAAACTTAGTTTTAAATGTTGTTTTCCATTCATCTCCCAATTTCATACGAATTTGATGGTATCCACTACGCAAATCAACTTTGGAGAAAATTGTAGAGCCACTCAATTCATCTAGCATATCATCTAGCCTAGGAATAGGATGACGATAACGAATAGTAATATTATTAATGCCTCTACAATCAACACACATACGCAATGTACCATCCTTTTTCGGCACTAGAATAATAGGAACAGCACACAAGGACTAAGGGATTCGCGTATATAACCTTTGTCGAGTAGCTCCTGTACTTGACGCATAATCTCCTTCGTCTCTTCTGGATTGGTACGGTATGGTGCGCGGTTGGGTAGCGATGCACCGGGAATTAAGTCAATCTGATGCTCAATCCCTCGAATATGTGGTAATCCCGGTGGCACGTCTTGTGGAAAGACGTCGGCGAACTCCTGCAAAATGTTAGTGACAGCAAGAGGCAAAGAGGAAGGCACGTCCTCGAATGAAAATAATGCCTCTTTGCACACAAAAGCATAGTAAACAGATTTGCTAAAATCTAGCTCATCAATATCAGATTTGGTGGCAAATAAACATGCAGTTTTCAATTTAATTTCAGAAGCAACAGTAGATGGTTTATTATTAGGCTTCATTTGTTGCTCAAATTCTTTTGCCACAATCTGATTTTCACTCTTATTTTTCTCCTGTTTTGCTTTATTAGCTCTATTAATATCATCTTTCAAAATGGAATCAGGAGTCATAGGAAGCAAAGTAATATTTTTATCCTTATGAACAAGAGTATACTGATTGTTTCTACCATGGTGTACATATTTTTTATCAAATTGCCATGGTCTACCAAGTAATAAGGAACATGCTTGCATAGGTACCACATCACAATCAACATAATCAGCATATGTAGAGATATTAAAATGCACACGAACAGTACGTGTTACCTTAACCTTGCCGCTGTTGTTGAACCATTGGATGTAGTAAGGATGTGGATGTGGTCTTGTGGTGAGAGATAGCTTCTCCACCATCTCCATGCTAGCCAAGTTGTTGCAACTCCCTTTTTTGAAAATAAAGCCGTCCTCGGCGTTGCTTAATCTGAAATGTGGGTAAGAAAATAGACAAGGTGTACATGTTGTATATGTATATGTCATCCATTTTTACTTCCCTTAATTTTCGCACATATGACACATGTATAGATGAGTAACTTTCATAGTTCATAAAATATAAAGCCAAAATATTATCACAAGAAGTAGAAAGCATGAAAATATTGCAACTCAGTTTGCACAAATAAGTGAAGCTCTTATTCATATCAAAAGATTGACAATCTTCATCATTAAACCATCCCAACATTGGTGAATAAACCTTACTTGCATGTAATTCACAGGCTACAACATGCTTAAATAAGCAAACATGCAATAACTCATTTGACATAGAATCGTCACCAAGATTAGAGGTCATATCAAAATGATTAAACATTGGCACAATTATTTTCAAATGTATTTTATCCAAATCTGATTTATTCTCCGATTCACATGATTCTTTTGCATCAACAGTTAATTCAATGGGTGCACTCAAAATTGTTGATATTTCAGTTGTTTGATCACATGTCGCATTCATGACAGTAACATGATTATCTAAACTAGGTGGTGTGCTCAAATCAACAGGTAATTTAATACATGATGTATTCAAGTTAACTAGATATGCATCATCCTCAAGTGAAGTTACATCATTGATTTTACTGTTACCTTGTCGCAAAGATGTAGGCGATGTAGGTACGGACGATGACAATGTACCATACACTTTAGATGATGTCACGCTCACAATCGGAGGTGTGGCTGCTCTAGTAGGTGCAATGGTGGAGGAACCAACCAGTGGTAGTGAGCATGAACTGGAATAGTAGTTGTTGTAGTCACACAATCCATCCTCCTGTATTTGTCTCTCAAAGGTACAAGCACGAACATACATACCAGTAATGCAACGAGGAATATACTGAAATCTTGCACGAATATCATGGTTTAAACCACCAAAAAATCTATTCATTGTATCATCCTCAGATTCTTCTATGTCACAATGATGCATATAAGATTTGAACTCTTGGTAGTAAGCATGAACTGTGTTACTGCCTTGTTTTAATTGTTCCAATTTGCGAAGCAATTCACGCCGATGGTAAGGAGGAAAAAATGTTTTCTCATTACAGCCTTCAAATCTTTCCAAGTTGTGGGTTGGTTATCAATATTTTTCTTACAATGCACACTCCACCAAACAGAAGCAAAACCAGTAAATACTCTAGTGGCAGCTTGTACTCTCTCAAGTTCAGAAAAATGATGGTGACTAAAAACTTTTTCTAATTCAAGCTCCCAAGCTAGATAAATAGCAGGATTAAATCTATCCTCAAATGACGGTAAAGAAATAACCTGACCATGTGCTTGTGTGTGTTGTCCCATGTCTCGTGATGGTGAAGATGTATCCGTCGTCCAAGAACTTCTGTCTCCGGTACCTGTCATGATTAGTAGAAACAAGAAACAAAATTCGAGAATAATGTCCCTATGAACTACTAGGATGTGGTGGTAAAGCGCTCACAGTAAAGCAAATATCAATATCTTACAAGTTCTTACCATGCAGCAGGTGGTGATAGGCAACCAGCGGTGTCAAATAACTCCAAAGATTGAGTAAAGCGATTGCCAGGTGAACGTACGTAAACACGGTGTAGAAATATGTGGAGCTGGGTTGGCTTTATATATGGTAGCAAAAGATTAGCAATAATCAATTCAGAGATGCAATGTTGAATAAACGCTCAACGACGGTACTGTGCTGGTCCTAGGCTAGACCGGACTAGAGACGCGAGCCTAGAACACTGATGAGGTCACGGTGTAGCACAACTAGCATCAATAAAGGATACGAAGTAGCTCTGAACAGCAAGATATAAGTGAAGATCACAACGACAGTAAAGATAATGATGAAAACAACTGCCAAGCAGAATATACAACAACTCTCTCTCCAACTTTCTTTTTCTTCTTTTTCTTTTTCTTTTTTCTCACACTTTTTCTCCTTTTTCTTTCTCTCCTCTTTTTTTTTACTTTTTTTTCTCTGTCTTTTTTTTCTTTCTCCCTCTTTCCAAGACAAACTAGATAAGATGCAGATTGGATCAAGCAAAGATGCGAATGACTTCAAGTATGATTGTGACAATGAACGATGGGTAACACTTGATAGAGGTAAAGGTGTCCCGTCTTTCGATGAGATGGTGGCTATCGTTTGGATGAAGTCGACTTTGACGATCCGACTACGAACGTGCGTGGACGTCGTGCCTTAGCAATCGCTAAACCAACTCCGAGAGGTTATCGACCACACCGGAGCACGATCAACCTGACCACGAAGGTCTGTTTCCTGCAAGCAAACGAAGAACAAGCAAGAAACTAAGATTGAAATCTGGATATTGCGAATATAAGAGGAAAGCTTTATTGATCAAGGTGGGGTTCTGTGATGCCTTTGTCTGGTCGTTGAACACAAACGAAGTACGCGAAGTTGCAGCTATGGCGAACTTTTAATCTAAACAAAACCCAAAGTCTAAACGACGCCCTAAGGGCTGTATATATGGGGGAAAGAGGGGGAATTTCGTGGCCCTTTGTGGAGGGGTCCGAAACCAACCCTAACTCTTGTTTCCCCACACATACGGACTCTAAAAACAGCCTATACTCAAGTATTTCGAAATCACATGGGCCTGGCCCAATAATAAGGTGACGCGGTACCTATAATAGCCTCTGGACGAAATTTATGAAGTGGCATCTTGTATATTTCGTCCAAGGCTTCTCGCGCTCATTATGGTGGCTTCAAAGTCCTGAGATCATCAATTGAAACTCCATTCTTGTTCCCCTTGCGCATGCCATCATCTCCATGCTTGATCTTGCTCCAATGTTCATCCTTCTTGTCCAAGCTAGGCCCTTCATTTGTAAGCAAGACAAATGTATCCAATTTAGGCAGCATCATATTCTCATGAACATTAGATTCATTACCAAGAAACGAAAGTACCTGGTAATTTAATTGGCGTGCGCGAGCTCTAGTAATTGGTCCTGTATATGTGTCAGTTGGAGCTGTGGGTGTAACCTTGTTAGTGATGTCCTCATCACCTAGGGTTTGTACATAACCATCTTGCAGAGGAAGGAAAGATTACACCCGAACCTAAAACTTGCCATTACACGAATACAGGAGTCCTATCCGGATACGAGAGACGATCTTCGACTATGATCTTCACGACCCACCAGTCCGACCAACCAAAAGTTATCTGGACTCTAGAGGACCCCTCGATCCAGGACTCCCTGAGTAGCCCCTGAACCTGTCTTTGATGACGATGAGTTCGGCTTCCGTATTGTCTTCGGCATTGCAAGGCGGGTTATCTTCTGCAAAAAGGCGTATTGTGTTCGGCTCTGCAAGGTTAGTACAACCCTTATCCTCGAAGGCAAGGGTCTTAAAAGAAAATGAATCGTGTGTCTTTACTGACAACTTTTTGGTGAAGCGTCGCGTCCATCCCACTAACATATCGAACCGTTTTATTTGGTCCTAGTTTCATGTATCGAGGCATATACTCATTGACACGTCTTATCATAATAGAGATCGTGGCCACTGATTGTGGGATCCTTATCAATGTGACGTGAGCATCCACACCGTGCATTACGCACAACCGCTTTGGGAACCGGTGAGGTTTATGGCTACAGTGGGGGGATGTTCTGTATTCACAGTGTTATAAAACGATATCAATCCCTTTCATCAGCCCCACGCTTTCCTCAAGCTCGAGCTCTCCTACTCCCCTAGCCCCGGCATCCTCATCTCTTGCACCCACCGCTTTCCGTTCCTCCACCACTACCCCCTTCCCCAGCAATGGTTGGATCCGGTGCCAGAGGCAAGTGAGAGGCCTCCACGGTCACTGAGAAAACCGTGGAGGATCTTCGGAGCGTCGGCTATCTCGCCGCCGACATCGCGCACCGAGTCCCCGCCAATGGCCAGGTGATCCCCGTCCCAGAGGCGGATGGGAGAGTAGTGTTCACTTCACAATGTGTTGGGGGCTCGGGTTTCCGCTCCACCCCTTTGTTCAGGGTTTGCTATTCTTCTACGGACTAGATTTCCATGATCTAGCCCCGAAGTGAATCCTTCAAATCTCCGCTTTCATAGTGGTGTGTGAAGCTTTCCTCCGCATCCCTCCACACATCGGCCTATGCCTTAAAACCTTCAACGTGAAGCGGAAGGTGGTGGATGGGCAACACACAGAGTGCGGGGGTGCCATGATTAGCAAGCCCCCGAATGCAACTTGGCCAAAAGGGTCATTCGTAGATATGAACAAGGTCTCGCAGCTGGAGTGGTTTTATATCACCGAACGCCACGACGCCAAATGGGCGGCCGAACCTGCTTTTAGATCTGGACCCCCAGAGAGGTTCACCTCCTGGTCCAAAAAGGGTCTAGACTGGGGGTCTCAAGTTGAAGTGATGACACTCCAGAGCCGTGTGTCCAGCATGATTTCCAAGGGCCACCAGATCTCGTCCGTGGTCTAGGTAATGATGGCCCGCCTTGTCCTTCCTTGCCAAAGCCGGGACCCCTCCCTATGGGAGTTCGATCTGGCAGGAGATAAGCCTCTGAAGCATCTCTTTGGCTTTACACTCAAAGAGATCTAGAAGCATCTCTTCAAGAGCCAGAAGGAGTGACCGGAAGAAACCGAGGATGCGGGCAATAGCACTGCGGTCTACGCCCCAGAGGTAATAGAAAATTTCGCCGAACATATATCCCCTTTCTTAATCAATGATAACAGGAATTAGAGTTTTTGCATGATACACATGGCTGGATGAAGAAGGCGACCCGGATCAAGTGTCCGGCGCCTTTGCCCCAAGACCCAGAATCGCCTCGACTGATGGTGATGCCAGTCCCGGCCGTACGAGGCGCCGGTCAAGAAGCCCAAGAAGAAGGGCAAGGGGGCAAGAGACAGCCCCCGCCCTACGTACGAGAAGTCCGAGAAGATCAACATCCTCTCCACCGAAGAGGAGGAGGATGACGAGGAAGAAGAAGAAGAAGAACTCCCTGGGCAAGGTAGGGGGACGACGAGGGAAGCCGCTGCTCACGCGGGCACGGCCGCACCATGGAGGAAGCTGAACCTCGCTGCTAGTTTGTGTTCATCATCCGAACATAGCTTCATGGTGAAGCCTAGGGAGAAACCCCTGCCCGAAATGTTAGTTTGTCCGGATTAATTGCTGCACCTTTGTTTAGCATTTTTTATGCTTACTTAGTATTTCTCACCTGCTGACCTACAGCCCTCCCGGAGGACACCCCGACACCTCCTTATCGAAGGGGAACTCTCTAGCACCCGGAGAGACGGAGAGTGACCTGCCGGTCCGAGCTCCTTCGCCCATGATCGGTAGGGACACCGAAGTATCCTACCAGCGGGTGTCCTCCGCTCAAGGAGATGAGGGTGGGGCAGGTGACGGGGCGACCAGGGGTAATACCTCGGCCGCCGCTGACCATGGGGAAACAACCCCCATGGAGACTGAAGACGGGGGGCCCAAACAATCCGGCGCCCTCCCAAACATTGACCCGGAGCCTAGTGCGGCTCCAGGGTCCGAAGACCAGACACCCCAGGTGGGGGTGGATACGACGATGCTCGGAGTCAATCCAGAGGCGCCGGACCCTATGAAGGGAGCACTACAAAGTGCTTCCACCGTGGAGGAGCACCGCACCGTGATCGGTGCGGTGATGAATAAGATTCAGTCCGTCAAGGGGGGAATGGATGAAGCCTTCGACAGCCTATTAACGGGATTTGAGGTAACCAAGATAATGTTCTTTATGGAACTTTATTTGTTTTAAATACACATTGTCGGCGTCCTGGGAACGGGGGTACCCAGGCTTGCCTGCCTGCGGCCCAGGGTGTGGCTCACTGCAAGGCGGCCTAGTACGGCCCAGCATCTTCATCGACCACTCAAGACCCTCATCAGGGGCCAAGCCTCACGAGGCAGACGACGCATGGCATCCCCTGGGGCGGCCTCACAAGGCTGGCTTGTGAGGATCGGAGATATCGAGGTGAGGGACTCCTCGTGAGGTCCTCGTGACATGAGCAGTGACGACCAAGGCTAGGCGGGCGCCAGAGGGCACATAATGCTAGTTTCCTCTTTGGTGCTAAAGGGGCAGGTGCAGGCGAGGAGTCCCGAGGCGTCACGCAAAGGTTTCCATATCGGTGCAACAAGGCCAGGAACAACGGGGCAACAGGACGGAGGTCATCGCGGAGCCCAAGACAGCATCACCCCCAGGCCTTTGGCAGGCGAAGACCACCTTTTGTCAGGATACCTTGTACTGGCTATCCCCCTTCAAATTTGGCCACTGTGGGATCCCTTCCCACTCAATATTTGGGAAGACGATCCGGGCCTCTATAAATAGGACTAGCCACCACCATAGAAGGGGATCGGATCATCAAGACCTCTCACACACCGCAAGCACACCCGAGCTCAAGAACGCCTCTCCTCAGGAGGCAGTTCATCCATGTACTAGTTCTTCCTCGGCCTATAAGGCAATCCACCACACCACACTGGATTAGGGTGTTACACCACAACGGTGGCCCAAACCAGTATAAATCTCGTGCCTGTTGTTCATCAGATCTGACAAGCTAGATCTAGAGCTGTTGAGTAGGTGAACTAGGGCGGAAGGAGAGATCTTCGTGCGCACCCCAAAGTTAGAACCTTAAGGGTTTTGCAGGAACCCGAAATTCGACACACATATATAGCCAGTAGCCCCTGATGCTTTGTGTGATTCTGAACAGACTCGTACGAAGTATCCATAGTATAGCATATTCTACAGCTGAAATGTATGTTTTCTATATTTGAGCAGGCTTCACTAGTTACGGCAACTGCACGAGATGCGGGGGTTGCCGAACTAAACCGGAAGCTCTTGTTGGCCAACGCGGACCTCGACCGCATCAACCAACATTTAGATGAAACGCAAGGTATGTGGATTTAAAAAATTAAGATGTCAAGAAGACTAACAATATTAATTGAGTATAGTTATAAACTCTTTTATGATATTCTGTATTACACATTTGGCGCCACTAAGCTCGAGGCCCTTAAGGGCTAGCTCGCGAAGGCCAAGGAGGAGGCCAAGGCGAGCAAGGCAATCGCGGATAAGGTGGTTGCCAGACTAGAGGCCGAAAAGGCTGAGTGCGAGAAGCACGAGGCTCGGGTGTCCAAAGTCGAGGTTGAGCTCAGAGATGCCATTCTCAAATGTGAGGCATTGGAAGAGAAGACTACAGAATGGGTGTCCGAGCTTACTACGACAGTTAAGGCTGCCCTAGATGCGCGAGGCGAGGCGTGCAACGCCTATGAAGAAATTAATCAGGCACGACAGATAGCATCCGGTAAGACTTTTCTCTTACAGAGCATCTTCGGAGGGCGGAAGTATGTTGGGCTGACACGGTTATGGATTTCTCCAGGCGTGTTTGCTGATCTTCCGAGGAGCAGTGCAGAAGCGGCCCAATACTTTCGAGCCCAGGAGGGGAACGCCACGAAGAAATTGTTTTGGTCGCAATTCTATGCGCCAAAACATCTGGTGCCCCTCAACGACCAGATGAAGCAGCTAGTCGAGCTGCACAACATGGCGGTTTCAACCATGAAGGACTTAATAGTCCAGCTATGGCCCGATGATCCACTCCCAAGTAGTTACTTCGGATTGGTGAAGCGGCTCATCGAAGCGAGTTCGCGGGTCGACGTATTGACGCGTTCGGCCTGCATAGAGGGTGCTCGGATGGCCTTCGCTCGTGTGAAGGTGCACTGGGCAAAGATGAGGCCGAAGCACATAGCTACTGCTGGTCCGCCCGAGGGCAAGGAGCACTGCAAGCCGGAGAAGTACTTCGAGGACGTCATCAAAGGTGCCCGCCTTGTAGAAGGCCAATGCTCGAAGGATATTATCTTCGAGTAATTGTATTCGGCTGTAAAGACTTAAGCTTATGAATCCGATGTATATAACTTTTGCGCTATTATAATATGAGCGTGTTTTACCTCGTGTGTGACTGTTTATGTAAATCTGAAAGTTTCCAGTCGTCGGCTTCAGCCCCCATGTACATTGTACTGGGGTGTTCGGTCATATGCATACTACCAGGCAACCAGACTATGCGGCGTTATTGTTTTCACTTAGTCGTAGGAGTTTGACATGTGGGGCTAGGTACTAGCCCCTTATGCGGATATGATATTCCTTACTTAAGGTATCCAATTGCACCTGGTTGGGCGAAAAAACTAACCCTTCGTATAACACGGGGTAGATCTCTATCGATCGTAGTATAAAACTAAGTCACCGAATTGCGGACCAGGTTCTCTCCTATCATGACGGTCAGTTTTCGGATTTCTCTACTGAGGTACTTAACCGGACAAGCCAGAAGAACAATCGCAGTAGTTCTCCCTTTACACCCTAGCCGAACAATCGGGAATGTAGGGGTAAGCACAGGAGCCGGGCAACCCAACTATTGACACAAGACATGATTCGGAACTGATGCATATAAGGCAAACATCCAGGACGCCGAACACTCCCTATGGGTGTTCGGTCTTTTCGACATATACGAGGCTGAATGCAGTCCCTGGTAATAGACCCTGTTGACAATGCACATGTGGCAATGTGATGTGGGGAGAGAACATTTATGGTGAGTGAATAAAACTCCAAACATAATGCGAATCAAGCTGCTCTATTAATATCCCTTTATAGTACGGCGAGCCGTAAGCTTACAGATAATGCCGATAACTTCCTTAGACATTTTACATGCCAGAAAGGTATATAACAAGAAAGAGAAAAAAGGTTTACACAAGATCTTAATCTAAAAAAGAAACCTTTGCACGGGTCCCTGCTGCACGTCTGCGCCGTTTCCTTCTGTGTAATGTGTCCTTGAAACGGGGAGTATGATGGCCATCTGTAAAAAGAAAAGGAAACTTTGGAAAAGAAAAAGAAATCCAGTGTGGCCATAAACAAGATTGGTTCGTTTAGTGAACCTTAAAATATAATTTTAGAGTCCGAATAGGGTCGACCCGAACTATGGACTATATGAAGTGTTCCCCAACGTCGCCTAATGGATTATTAATGCATAGTTATGTACCCGAGGCACATTTGTTATCGCCATATGGGGCACTCGATGGGGGCGTAGCTGCTAATCTAGCTCAGGTTCATCTAAGCTGCCACACTAAGGCCTGTGCCGGACATGTTTAGCTATGTCCATGACTGATAGGTTATCTAGCTTGAATAGGACGTTTTGGACTTCGGCTGCTAAGGCCGCAGTGTCCTCCTCCATACGGAGAGAGCGCTCCATATTTCCATTGACCATGATGACACCAGGTGGTCCAGTCATTTTAAGCTTTAGATAAGCATAATGCGGGACTGCATTAAAGCGGGGGAAGGCCGTTCTTCCGAGTAGTGCGTGACAACCACTTCGGAACGGAGCTATGTTGAAGATTAGCTCTTTGCTTCGAAAGTTATCGGGATAGCCGAATACGACCTCCAATGTTAAAGAGCCCGTGTAGCGGGCGTCAACGCCCGGTATCACTCCTTTAAAGGTCGTGCCGCTTGGCTTGATTCTTGATGGGTCGATCCCCATCTTGTGAACATTATCCTGATATATCAGATTAAGACTGCTATCACTGTCCAAAAGGACTCGGGTGAGATGGTATCCATCGATTATTAGGTCGAGCACTAGGGCAGCCTAACCCCCATGACGGATACTAGTTGGATGCTCCCTGCGATCGAAAGTTATCGAACAGGCCGACCATGGGTTGAATTTGGGGGCAACAGGCTCGACGGCGTAGACATCTCGGAGTGCGCGCTTGCGCTCCGTCTTTGGGATATGAGTGGCATATATCATGTTCACTATTTGGATCTCCGGTGGAAATTTCTTCTGTCCCCCTGTATTCGGCTGGCGAGGTTCATCCCTGTCTTCGCTCTGAGGTCCCTTCCCCTTGTGTTCGGCGTTGAGCTTGCCGGCCTACTTGAAGACCCAACAATTACGGTTGGTATGGTTTGCAGGTTTCTCTGGGGTGCCATGGATTTGGCAGGGCCTATCTAATATTTTGTCCAGACTAGATGGACCATCATTATTGCCTTTAAATGGCTTCTTCCGTTGAACGGGTCTGGAGCCACTGAATCCAGCGTATACCGCTGTATCATTTGGGCTTCCACCATTGTTTCAACGTTTGTTTTTGTTACGTCATGGCTTTCCATTGTTGTCCCTGACTTCAGATGTTCCAAGGTCGCTGGTGCTGCTATGAGCTAACCAGCTGTCCTCACCCGCGCAAAAGCGGGTCATGAGTGTAGTTAGGGCTACCATTGTCCTCGGCTTTTCCTGTCCGAGGTGTCTGGCTAGACATTCGTCCCGGACACTGTTCTTGAAGGCCGCTAAGGCTTCGCCGTCCGGACAGTCGACAATTTGGTTATTCTTAGTGAGAAACTGGTTCCAAAGATTATGGGCTGACTCCCCGGGTTGTTGGATGATGTGACTTAGATTGTCAGCGTCCGGGGACTGGACATCGGTCCCTTGAAAATTGGCCCGAAAAGCATCCTCAAGTTCTTCGCAACTCCCAATGGAGTTCTCTAGGAGGCTGTTTACCCAGTGCCGAGCTGGTCCTTTCAGCTTGAGGGGTAGGTATTTAATGGCGTGGAGATCATCTCCTCGAGCCATGTGGATGTGAAGAATGAAGTCTTCTATCCAGACGGCAGGATCAGTCGTTCCATCGTATGCCTCGATGTTCATGGGTTTAATCCCTTCTTGAAAATCATGATCCAGTACCTCATCGGTCAGGCACCGAGGTTGTGATGTACCTCATCGTATTTTGCTATATCATGGCGTATGTCCGATGGTTGTGATGTTCGGTATTGACCCCGAACTGGTATATGACCGGCGCGATTGGCTTGATAGCTGCCGTACCGTGCGGGTGCCCGGTCCCTAGGTCCGTAGATAGACCTAGTCTTGCTGGCTTTTCCGTTACAGGGCGCGGGCTTGTGTACACCATTGCTAGCCACTCTGTCCCATCCGCGAGGTGGTCGGTCTGGCTTATCGGCGGTGTTATTCTTCGGCGGTATGGGCGGAGTGACCTCGTCGTCGAATTCGGGCAGCTGTTTACTCTTAGGATAGCCTTTGGTTTGTCCGTTGTAGCCATGTTTTTGCTCAGCGTCTAGCACCTCGTTCCATCTTTCGTTGAGCATGTCATGTGCGGCTCGAAGCCGTCTCTGCTGCTCGTACAGGCTCCTTGTCGTGGCAATATGCCTCTGAATGAAGCGCTTTTGTTCTGAGAGTTCTTCTAGTACGATGTATTCGTCGTCGCCCAGGCTAACATCCTCTTCGGAGATAGGTTCATAGTTGCTGTCTTCGGCATCGCTGTCATCGGATAGTGGTTTCAGACTATGTTTGCGTCCTCTCGCTCCTCCTGCTCCATCCTGGGTCTGCTTATTCGGCTTGTTCTGGACTATCACCGTTGTTAGTGACAGTGTTGCTATCCTTTCCTTTACAGGATTTGGTTCGGTTCTTTGGACGCTGACGTTTGGGAGGTTCTTCGACAGGCTTGTCCTCTAAGGGATCAATTTCGCCGTCGCCCTCCTTCTCCTTAGGTGTATCCACCATGTACATGTCATATGAAGACATAGCCGTCCACCGCCCGGTTACGAGACGGCTTTGATCTGGATCTGCTTCGGCGTCGAGGTCCATCCCTTCGAAGTCTTTGGAAGCGTAGTCAAGTAGATCGGTTAGATCTTCAACCATGGCTACCAAGTGGGTGGTGGGTGGGGAATAAAATTTTCCATCAGCCTCCAGTTCAAACCGGATATAATTCGGTTGTGTGTCCCCAGCTAGGGAGAGGGATTTTAACGATTTTAGCATGTCGCCAAAGGGTGAGTGCTGGAATATATCTACATCACTGAATTCGGCGATAGATGCCTGATTGAGCTTGAAGGGTGCAGATGCGCATGATTCGAATCTAAGGCCAGAGTCGAGTCCGGGGTTCCGGTAACACAGACCCCGCTCATAGTTGGGTCTGTGTGTAGCTCCCACGCCATTGATTCTACGGCTTCCGTGGCGAGGTTGAGCATCCCGTCCTCGATATGTTCTCGATCTAGGGCCAGAACTATTGCAGATGCTATTTCCTTATCCGATGATAGAGTTAGGTCGTGTTCATCATGATGGCAGAGAGAGGCCGCCGCGGGCTCGAATCCGTCGAAGATCAAGTCTACGCGGATATCAGCAACGTAGTTTAAGCTTCCGAATCTAACTTGATGGCCAGGGGCGTAGCTCTCAATCTGCTCGAGGTGGCCTTCAGTGTTGGCGCAGAGCGCGAAGTCGTCGAACACGAAGAGCTGTCCGGGAGGGAAGATTCCCTCGGTGCTACGGTCGTGGTCGATGACGCGATCCATCAGTCCTTCGGTCAACGACATAGTGGAACTCTCAATGAAATCACCAATGTTGGTGTCAAGACCGGCGGATCTCGGGTAGGGGGTCCCGAACTATGCGTCTAAGGATTGATGGTAACAGGAGGCTAGGGACACGATGTTTACCCAGGTTCAGGCCCTCTCGATCAAGGTAATACCCTACTTCCTGCTATATTAATATGGACGAATATGATTACAAGAGTTGATCTACCTTGACATCGTATTGGCTAAACCCTAAAGTCTAGCCTATGAGGATTTGTGATTCTCTATTACCCTCTACGGACTAAACCTTCCTGTTTATATACAGACCGAAGGGGCCTAGGGTTTGTACATAACCATCTTGCTGAGGAAGGAAAGATTACACCCGAACCTGAAACCTGCCATTACACAAATATAGGAGTCATATCCGGATACGAGAGAAGATCTTTGACTATGATCTTCACGGCCCACCAGTCCAGTCCACGAAGAGTTATTTGGCCTCCCGAGGACCCCTCGATCCAGGACTCCCTCAACCGCAAATGGAAAACAATTGTTTGGATTGAGATCAACAAAGAGACGTAAACTTCTTCACCGAGAGGATCAATGGAGAACTTGGGTCATTTATAAGCACCATAAATAGCAACAATCCTTGGGGAAAATCTTTTAGGTGAGATACAACCCAAGATTATCTCCAACAAGTAAATTATTATGGGTTGAAACAACTCATAATCACACAGAAAATGATGGTTTTACAATATCATATTCCTGACAACTTGTGAATCATGAAACATGAAGGAAATTGTCAACAATGAAATTACACCGCCTCAAAAGAAAAGGTAGAAAGAATTGCACTTCGAAATGAAAGAAGAATACTTGAGCTCCTCCAACTAGAATCTTGAAGAACACTTGAAGAATGAATTAAATCATGATTAACCACCATGAGGAACTATGGTAACACAAGTATGATAAGTGAAGAATGAATTATATAATTGAAATTACTTGGAGCTCCGGAAAAGAAGATGAACAACTTGGAACCGAGAATATGATATGATGAACAAGCTCCGAAAAAAGGGATTCATCACTTCAAGGAAATAAGAAAAAGATTTATTGTATGCTTATCCTTCATAAAATTAAATTGATGAAAAGCAACGGATTTGGCATGCTACTTATTCTTCTTGAAAAGGATTGGAGAGATATATATCACAATTCACACCGATAGGATTTGGAAAGAACGGCTGAATTGATATGAAAAGAACGGAAGTGGAAATCTTAAATGAACAACCGTAGGAACGAACCGAGTGATGAAATAGAACAAACCACCGGGAAGAATTAGCAAAAGAACAAAGGCACTTGAGGAAACTTACATACAAAAGAACGAAGAGATCATGAGTTGACTAGAGTATATTTGAACAATACGCTGGTAGAATTGGGAGATGAATGAAGAAACAGTAACAAATAAATATTCTGAGATGATGGTCTCCGTGGAATCAAAATGAAAATAGCTCTGAAATGCTTTAAATGGTTATGAAAAGAATTTAGGAGCGATCTTGGAGAAGGCATATGACTGATGGAATACATTCTTACGTCGCACTTGAAAAGAATCTGAGAATAACTTTGGGAAAAAAATTAGAAGAGCCAGGTAAGATCCCGGGAATAGACATGTTGGTAAGGGACCACTCAAAAGAAACACTGTTGAATGATTTCAAAGAGAGATTACACCGGTTGAATTAAATGGCTCGAATGAGATAACAACTTCGAAATAGATTGAACTGATTAAGAATGGAAACACGAATGTTTCGACATATCTTGAACACTCCGGAGAAGAATTAGAGAGAGTTTGGTAACCATGAGAGACTTTGGATAAGAAATTTCAACATGTGAAAACATGTGAAACAAGAGGAAGGATATAATCAACACCAAAGCATGAATTAAATCCACCAAAGAAGAAACGTGAGCGGAGAATGATAAACAGGAAGCTTCCTGAGCATCTTCACGAGAAATCACCGGATAAACAACATCGAAGGAAAGAATGAAGAGACTTCACATGAATATAATGGATACTTGATTAAAGAATTATGGCTCCATAAATAAAAAGGGTGGGAGGGTGGTGAAAACAAAGACAACTTGGGATGAATGAAATAGACACCGTTGAGAAAAACCAAGAATTGGTCTTGCACATATTGAAAGGATTGGGTTAACTTGAAGAGAAGCACACATGTTGAGAAGAATTTAATATGACAATCTTGATGATCAAGAAGGATTAGCACTCCCATAGAAATATGAGAACACCGCTTAGGAAAGGTATGGAATCAACACTTGACATCGAAGCAACTCGAATACCACAACTCAAAACAAAACAAAGGATTTGGCATGCGAAAGAAGCCGGAACAAATATATGATAGAGGTTTCGTCCAAAGTTTTCGTGATGAGGCCCCCCGGGCACGACGTTACAAAGGACATTGCATCCCCAAATCAATATAGCCAAGGATTCATTTAGATGCAACCCCGAGTGTAAAATCGACCGTGACAAATGAACCACTAGACGTTGAACCCCAACCTCATATCATGCATCCGTTGGAAGATTTCCTAAGAGCTACTTGAATTCCCACCTATTAATTCTCGAAGCTTTCTGGTTAGTCAATCTGGTGTTTGGGATACAGGGGAAGCACCGTATAACACACAACTAACAAGTCCTACATCTAGCTGTATCCATCCGTCAACACATAACCAGGCACCTTCGAAAACCGTTTAGCTCAGACCTTCGAAAAGCATCCGCTATACTAGCTATGGCAATACTCCCGAACTATCCCCCCAGTAAAGGGTGATGTTGGGGTTATCTCACCACCAGACATGCATAGAAGTGTTTTCGATGTCGGCCACCTATGGTATTCCGGAACTACAATGATACTATTGTGACGAGAACACATCGGAGCTCAACTCCCGAAGACACTGCCACAACCCCTAAATGACAGGAGGCACCAAGAACAATGTTCTCGTCACAAAGATATCGGAATGATCCGAACAATACCTGCGTGATCCTAAAAAACATTTAGTGGAAAAGAGGGTAGGAATTCAAAACTTCTACGTCAGGAGTCCTCACTAGAGCGACGAAGGGGATAAGGAGAAAAGGAATTCCTACTCTCCGACATATATAATGCTAAGACTCAAAACATTTTTTAAATTTTAGACTCAACACCGGCAGTGGTTCGGTCAAGCAGGGGCTCCTAGGTCGGGGAAGGCTGTGATACCAACTTTTAACGCCCAAGATGCGATTATATCTCCTACGTGTCGAGGCACGATTTAGAGGCATAATCGCATTTTGGTATGATCGCAAGATGGTCATCTTCACACATTCCCATGTACAAGAACAAAGAAAAAAAATACATAGCTGGCTTACAATCGCCACTTCACACAATGCATAAATAAGTCATACATTCATCCAAGTACAATCATGGTCCGGCTATAGACAAATCCAAGTGAAAAGAAGATAACCACCCACTATGCCCAATCGGCCCTAGTAGGAACCACTATTGTTCGTCGGGATACGTCACGTACATACGCCCACGTTCTTCATTGAACTCCCACTTGAGTTCCTGGTCACCACCTGTTTCGTACTCGGTTGTAACTGCACCTGCATTTGCAGTAAACCGTGAGTCACGAGGACTCAGCAATCCCTATCAGAGCCTTTGGATAAGGAGGAAGTGTATAAGTGGGATATTGCAAGCACTAAGCGTAGATGAGGTGGCTAGCTTACGTATCATAAGAGCGAGAAGAGAAGTGAAAGCCATCGGTCATGAGCTAAATCATGATCACTAGATGATCCTGTCTACCTACGAGTCATCCATAACCCAACCCTGTTCTCTTCCTGAACTCCCTCGAAAAGAGACCATCACGACTACTCACACGGTAGTGTATTATGTTTGAGTTTTCGTGACAAGTTATCTACAACCGAATATTAATAAATTCCAATCCGCCACATTACCGCGGGCACGACTTTCGAAAGATCATAACCCTACAGGGGTGTCCCAACTTAGCCCATCACAAGCTCTCTCGATATACAGAGGTAAATAACCCCTTATCTTAGGGACTACCCGATCAGACTCGGAATCCCGGTGTACAAGATATTTCGACAATGGTAAACCAAGTCTAGCAAGACCTCCCGACATGCGGACACCCTGATCGTAGCCGCACGTATCTCTTCTCAGACCACGACCGGATGGGACATCCTACAGATAAAACCAATTCTCGAGTTACCCCGTGGTGGTCCCGCCGTCTACCTAGTTTGGACCAACACTCATGAGGAGCACTGGCTCGGGTTGTTAATTAAGTCATCGGGGTCCGGAAAGTCCCTATGCAAGTTTTTAGTTATCAGGAAAATGGTAAAACCAAAGTTGGGCCTTCCTGGAGGAGTTTTATTCAAAGCGAACTGTTGAGGGGGGGCCATAAACCCTAACCGCGTTAGGAATGCAAAATCAAGGAACATCACACCGGTTTGCAGGTTCTTAAGGAGGCATGAGTGGAACAAAACACCGAGCAAAAGGCCAAGCCTTCCACAATTGCCAAGTATATAGGTTCATTAATTTAACTAATAGATATTGTGTTATTCCCAAAACCTAATCCAAATGGAGTAAACTTCATCTTCACCTGCAATTAACAACGCTATAAGAGGGGGGCTTGAGCAAAAGCGTAACTTAGCCAAACAATGTTTGCTAGGAAGATAGTTAGAGGTTTCATGGCAAGGTAGGGCCTGTCATGCAAAAGGATAGGTATCGCGACAAAGCAATAGAGCGAGGCATCTAGCATTGCAACAATAGAGGTGATATCAAGGAATGCTCATCTTGCCTGAGATCCCGCAAGGAAGAAGATAGAGTCCATGAAGAAGACAAGCGGACCTCGTTGAACGAATCATCACAACTCCGGAACGAAACCAAAGCTAATGAGAGAAGCATACTGGAAAGAAGCAAACAACATGGTAAACACAAGCATAAACATGGCATATGATGCGCAAACAAGTATGATGCATGTCCGGTTTTAAATAGGCATGGCAAAGTGCAACAAACAATACTAAAAATTAAGTGGAACTCAATATGCAACGAGTTGCATATTGATGAAACACCACATTCAATTATTTAGTTTTCTCTCTTTTATGTTCACAACAAGTTTAAATGTTGATTAACATGGCAAGAGGTAACATATTAAATTTGGAGCTACGGTTATTTAGTTATGAAATAAATCATTTTAACATATTATTTATACAAATTAATGCAAACAGCAAGTTTAACATTTTTAACATGGATTAAAGTTGCATATTATTAATCTACACAAAATTCTAAGAATTTTTCATATACAAGGTTTTTACATATAATGCCCGGTTGTGGAGTTATTAAATGCATGATGTAGAGGGACTTTTTTGTAAAACTATAGTTTTCTAGAATTAGAGAAATTCGTCCAGGGGAAAAAACAGGAGTTGGGCCGAAACTAGCTGGCCCAACAGTGCAGAGGGGGGGGGGGGTTCAGGCGGCTGCTCACATCAGGCTTGACTGGGCCAGTTTTGATCTGGAAAGAAGTAGGCTGCGACCCACGAGGCGCTTGAGACGGGGTCAACGCGAGGCAGAGGATCGAACGAGCTCCTCATCTCCTGGCTCGAGCTCGAGCGCATGGAGAAGAAGAATGCGGCGGCAAGGACGAAGCCATGGGGCGTGTGGATCCGGGCGCTGGAGGCCAAGGTGAAACTGCTTGGGCCGGATCTCGGCCGGAGTTCGAGCGGTTGAGCTCCTACAGCAACAAGGCAGCAGCAGCGGCAGTGGTCAAAACAGGCGTGCGAGGAGAAAAGAAGGTCCAGCACGGGCACATGATGGACCTGACGGAAACAACGTGGATGGGGCGCTGCTTGGCTATGGACCCGACGGAGACGTTGGCCATGCGAGCTTCGGCGAGTTCCCCGAGGAGAATGGGAGCGGGCGGCGACGACCAGTGCTAGGGCCCCAGTGAGCTCCTGCCAAAACGATGGTGACGGGCGACGCGGGGACCCGGGCGGTGCTACAGCTGTTAGAGGTGAAGCGGGGCGTGATTCAAGCGAAGCGGAGGCACGTTGAGGCAGGGGCTCGAGTTCCTGGTGCTATGGGCGCGGAGGAGCTCCACTCCTGTGAGATCGAACAGGGAAGAGGATGCGCTCGGTGTAGGTGAGGGCGTGGTCCTGCGGGCGTTGGGGGATCGAGGGAGGCAGGGGAGTGGTCGGGCGCGGAAACGGAGGCGGTGGTGGTCGGATGCGGCGGCTAGGGTAGGATCCTAGGAAATAGGGTTTGGTCTGATTTGGACTAGTGGTCAATATATAGTGAAAGGAGGGAATTTGGGTCAACCGATCAAAATCAGACGGTCGAGATAAAATAGGCTAGGGAGTCCGAAAAAATAACTAAAGATATTTTAGGGATGTTTGGGGATGATTCGAACCCATCGGTAACGACAACCCGACTCGGGTTCGGGTAAGCTTTTGGATGCACGTGATGGGATCTGTGCACTGTGCAAAGGGTTTAGGCGGTCAGACAAGAGGGACTCGAAAACCCGGTTGGTCAGAGAAAGGACACCAGAGACAAAAGGAGAGGCGACAACTACGAACGACTTCTGATTTTATGAAAACATGTGGATGCAAACTACCGATGCAATGCAAATGATGACATGATGCAATGCACAAATGAAACACACACGAAACCTGGAATAGGTGGAAGTCTTCTGGAGCCTCGGTCTTGGGGCGTCACAACAAGAACAGAGATTCAAGTTTTGATTTTAGGACTCTAAAGCCACCCTAATGAGTGCATAAAGGCTTGGACGAAATATACAAGATGCTAATTCATATTTTTTTTCCAGAGGCTATTATAGGTGCTGCGTCACCTTATTATTTTTCCATGCCCAAGTAATTTCAAAATACTTCATTATAGGCTATTTTTATAGTCCGTATGTATGGGGGAAATAGAGTTTGGGTTGGTTTCAGACCCCTCCTCCATGGGGTCACGAAATTTTCTCCTACCCCTCCATATATAGAGCCCTTTGGGCATTGTTTAGACTTTGGGTTTTGTTTAGATTAAAGTTCGCCAGAGCTCCAACTTCGCGTACTTTGTTTGTGTTCAACGACCAGACAAAGGTGTCACTGAACCCCACCTTGATCAATAAATCTTTCCTCTTATATTCGTAATATACAGATTGCAATCTCAGTTTCTGGCTTGTCCTTCGTTTGCTTGTAGGAAATAGACCCCCGTGGTCAGGTTGATCGTGCTCCGGCATGGTGAATAACCTCTCGGAGTTGGTTTAGCAACTGCTAAGGCGCGACGTCTTCGCACGTTCGTAGTCGGATCGTATAAGTCTACTCCTCCGAAAACTATAATCTCCATCTCATCGAAAGATGGGACACCTTTTCCTCTTTCAAGTTCATCAAGGGCGTACCACAACAATGGAATAGCAGACTTCCGGACACGAGTTGGCTACTCTGCCAACCATGTGCACATGGGGTGCACACGTGACCCCGTGAACACGGCCTACTACAACCCCCCGTGCACAGACCATACAGAGTAGTGACATCATCCCTGACAAGACGGCTTCTTCGACTACGTTGGCATCTTTGCCAAGTGACCTCAAGGCATCCTTGCCTTTGGATGTATGGCATCTTCGCCTACTCCACGAGCTCAAGTCTACGACTTCCACAAGCTACTACGACTTTGACATCAACTACAAGATTCAATTCTTTGGGACTCATGACCCCGAAGAGTACCTCGAGTGGGAGCACAAGATGGATGACTACCTCAAGTTACATCAAGTCCCCTCCGAAGATCAAGTGAAATGCGCCACAAGTAACTTCCATGACTACGCATCAACATGGTGGCTTCATGGACCTTCGACAAACTTCACCATGACTTGAGCCAAGATGAAGAAAGGAATGAGGCGAGAATTTGTGCCTTCCACATACAGGGAACATCTACAAGGCCAATTGGAGAACACCATAGAAGAATCCAAGTACCTCGATGAGTACTTCAAGAACATGAAGAAAGCCTTGCGATGAGCCGGCGTGGACGACCCTATTTGGATGAAGTTCCACTTCTCGATGGGATTAAACAATGACATTGCCAAGACTATCTTCACCCACAACTACGAGTCCCTTGATGACATGTACATTGGCGCTCTCAAAGCGCAATAAGAACTCATGAAGGCCAAGTCTACTCGACCGCAAGCACCCTTCGCGATGACCATGTTCCAAGACGACGAGCATGAGGCTAGTACCACCGAGATGATTGAGCATGGGATTTTCCCTTCGTTCATGGAAGACAGTGATGATGTGCCATCTTCGGCCTTCATCCACGACGACGACTACGAGACGATTGAGCATGGGATTTTACCTTCGACCAATGAGGCGTATGGTGATGAGTTGAAGGACTTGTGCCATCATATTGAGAGTGAGAGTTACTTCACCACTAGCCCCATATATGATGAGCTACCCAAATTCCCAAGTGAGGAGAGCCACCACCACCACTACTTGAGTGATTTGAGTGACTCCACCACATGTGACTTTGGGTGCACATACCTTGAGGGAGTGAGTGAGCCATCACCACAAAGAGAGAGTGAGATAGTTGATAGGTCTTGTGATGAAAATTTAAAATCTAATAACTTGACCTCTAACTCTATTGTGTCTTCTCATTTGGTGCTAGGTCCAATATACGATGACACCCCGATCCTTGACGACTTCATCCTTCCTTTGGACAAGACGATGGCCATGGTGGACTATGATGCACCCCCACATGGTTACATCAAGATGAAGATGATGACCTCGAATTAGTCCTTGCCACCTCACCTACACCACATGAGTGGAATGAGGAAGGTAACATAGGTGAAGGCGATGCTCTTGTCTCACTAGTGGACATTCTTGACATTGATTGCTTGCATGATGTTGATCCACATATTGCCATGCTTCTTGCTAGTATGATTTCCCCATGCGATGATTTACCAATTTATGATGAGTTTGATGATTGTCATATGGAGTCTATTTGTTGTGATGCCAAGTTGCATAGGATCACTTGTGATAATTCTTCAGGTCACATCATGTTTGATAATCTGCTTGACTTATCATATGCTATGAGTGAGATATCCCATATTGCAAAATTACAAACTCATCATAGTGACTATGCATATGCCATTCAAATAAACCCAATTTGCACATATGGCATATATGACAAGAGCATGGTTATTGGCATTTGTTTTTCTTGTGATGATATTGACATGCTCCCTTTGCATCATATACATCATATGCGCCATGGTTACCTAGCTTCGAATATGCATTGTTTTGGATGTTGTTCCACTTGTCCATATTATGCTTTCACTATTGCTCATGAGGAGACCCCCATAGTTTCCTAATACATTTTAGGAGCTTTTGATCCATCCCTCTCGTATTCAGGGCCCCGCAAAACCCTCGTTAGATTCGAACACTCGAGTGCGTCCGAAGAACTCAATTTCCCTTGTCAGCCTACTCGCCGTTCTCATGATCTAGCTCGATGAACAGGAAGGAAATAGCACAAAGTAGTTGTCACACCCTGATTTCCATGCTACAACACTTAAGCTAATAATCATCCTAAAATATGGTTTGACAACAACTTTTGAGTGATTTGGACTATGCTTGATTTGGTTTTCTATTTGTTGTTTGCAAGTGCTCTAGAAAAATCAAATAAATCCTCCAACTCTTATACTTCATATCCTTGATCCAAAACCTTTACCCAATGATCATGAAACATTTATAGGACATAATAGTATTTTCTTCCAAAATTATTTTTGGCCAAAAAGCTAAATTTAGTTTTCGAAAAACCCAAGAATTGAGGTTTGCACTACAGGTACTTAATTAAGGGTGTGAAAAATCTTTCAAAAATTATATTTCAATCCTATTAGGTATAGGACTCCCATAAACCACAAAATTATAATTTTAAAACTTGTTTTCCTATTTTATTTAAAGGCTTTTTTAGGCCAGAAATGGTCTTTAATAGGTTAATATTATTTTAATGTTTCAAAAATATTTGAGAACATTTAGGGAAGCTCAGTGGACATATATTGTCCATATATATGAGTTTAAACACATGGTCATGTTCAAAATATTGGTCAAATCCCTCAAAAACCCTTTCTGGATATTTCAAGCTTTTGAAATATTTACAATGGAAATGTTCATCATTAATTCAAAAAAAATTCTAACATGTCACATATGACATATTTGATGATCTTGCAAAGCCTCATGCCTTGAAGACCAAGAAAACATCATCAAACCCCCTCTCCATTTTGAAGTTTGAGCAACTTCACATTGCCAAACATGTCCAAATTCTCTCAAACTTGGTGCACATGCTAAACTGGTCTAATTATTCATCTAGACCAAATGTCACAAGTTTTGGAGAATGATAACTTCACCAAAGTGCCCCAAACCCTTTCTGACCAGATCCATATTTGAACAACTCTACATTACCAACTTTTTACTTGTGACCTCAAATTTTGTGGACATGCTCAAAACCACAAATGATGACACTACAGCAAGTGGTGCATCAAGGAGGAATGATTTGCATGTATAAATCTTGGACAATCCATTTCTGTTGATTTCTAGGGTTTACCAAAGTTACATTGGCAACTTTCCCCAAATGAGCTCAAACATGGTAGAACACCCTATTTCTATATACCATTTGCTCATGTTAAGTCTCATGTCATTTGGACTCCATTTGCTTGCCCAAAAGACCATCAAACACCTTCCAAAAATGCTATTTTCACCTCTTTCCTTGTTCTCCATGAGCTAAGCTTTTTACCAGAGCATCCCCTAGTCACCTTCTACCTCCAGTAACTCACCCATGCCCTCAGCTCAATTATTGGAGGGGGTAAAACCCTCATATACTTCAATGTTCTCACCATGGCAGATCTCCTCTCTTCCCCTCCTCTTACTATTACGCTTGACTTACACCATAAGCTACCAGAGGGCATCTCCAGACCAGCCAGTAGCTAATGGACAAGGTGGCCACGCCTACAGCGCTTGGGGACATGGCCATGCCGGCCATACGGCCACTCTAGAGTGCGCTACAGTGTGCTCCCGCACTGTAGCCGCCCTCTGCCCAATGCTCTCGTCGACCTTGGGCACCGGGACCGTGTCTCCCGAGGTGGCTTCGACGTCCGTGTCATGCAACACTATCGGCCCCTTCCACCCTCTCCCTCCTCTCTCCTCTGCAGCTCGTTCCCATCGTCGCCCCGTTCGGCCAGTGCCGCGCCCGCTTCTGTGACCCACCTCGAGCTCGCTCTACTCCTCCTCTCCCTTCCCAGAACCCTAAGCCATCCCCACGAGCACCTCAGAGCCTTCCTCGCGCACGCCCTCAACCTCCAGAACCAACCCCGCGGTCGGCCGTGAGCCCCGTCCATGGTGAACCTCGGGCTGGCCTATATAAGGCCTCCCCCGAACCCTCTGTGTGCTCTGTTTGCCTCCTCTCCCTCCAGTGTGCCTCCCCGACCAACCCTCTCTCTCTCCCGTGCCTTCATCCTCCTCCTCTGTGGCCATTGCCAACCCGGGGCCCCGCTCAAATTTGGGCACCTCGGCCCTCTCTCCCCCCAGACACTCCAAACCCCATTCATCACCACCTCCGACCAACCCTGTGCTCTGATACCTCTTCTCCACGCCTGACTAGCCGTCCTGGATCTCGCCATCGGCCTCCTCCGCTATGGCCGACGGGGAGCTCAAGTAAAACCCCCCAGGCTTAATGGAGGGCCTTTACCGATGCGCCGCCCCTCGATGAACACACCGGTGCCCGGACCACCAAAAATGGTGGCCGGTAGCACCGACGGCCGCCGTTGAGCATCACCTCTGTTTCCCGTCGTGTTGCGCGGGAGGAAGAGGATATGGACACATGGGAAGCGGACAGCTAGAGAGCAACAATGGTCATGAACATACATCATGCATAATAAACATTGGACACCAGCATGAGTAGGATATGGACACCATGAACGGTCATGAACATACATTATGCATAATAAACATTGGACATCAGCATGACTAGGATATGGACACCATGAACATAAATATCATAGAGGCTATGTTGGCTTCGATTCAACTACATGCATAAACATGTGCCTAGTCAAGCCACTCGAACATTCATAGGGGGATACCATATCATCATATTACATCACAGTCATTTTAACGCAATGTTGATATCCAAGATAAATCATTATCAACTCTTAACTACTTATGCATGGCATGTGAAACTATAATCTCTAATTGTCATTACAAACATGTTTAATCATAATGGGCTGAATCATGGATACTAGGTTAAACATATTTACAAAAACAGAACAAGTCGAGTTCATTCCAGTTTCTCTCTGCCACAGCCAGTTCATCGCATATCGGCATTATTGCCTTTCACTTGCACGATCGAACGATGTGAAAATAATAATAGTGCAAGAGTGTCGTGGACTAAGCTAGAATCTGCAAACATTTTATTCAAAAGGAGAGGACAAGGTAAAATGGGCTCTTTGTTAGATTAGCAATTATGCATATGAGTGCCACTCAACATTTTCATTGTGGTCTTCTCCTTGGCACGACTCAATAAACAGAAAAGAAATTCAGAGAAACACACTGAAATATTTTTGGAGTTTTTGGTTTCCAAGAACAAACAAATAAAAGGAGAAATAAAAAACGAGAAAAACTATTTACATGGCAAAACTCCTAACAAGCAAAAGAAGAACAAGGAAATTTTTTTGGGTTTTCTTTTTAGTGCTACAACAAACTATTCTCAAAAGAAGAGCAAAAGGAAGTATGAAATATTTTGTATTTTCTCAAGTTTTTCAAACACACAAGAAGAAAGCGAGAAAATAAAATTAAGCATGGACAATACAATGAAAAAGTGTGGACACCGACAACTGAAATGTGTGAACATGAATGTAAAGTTGGTGAGAAACACGTACTCCCCCAAGCTTAGGCTTTTGGCCTAGCTTGATAGTCAGTCGGTAGCCTCGATAGTAGTCGGCGTGGTAGCTTACTGAGGCTCTCGGTGTGGATGCCTCGGCCTGCCGTGCTGCCTCAACCGCGGCGTTGTGGGCTCAGGCCTCACTCTCAAGAACGGAATATCTTCCCTTCCTGACGCAGCACCTATAATAGCCTCTCGACGAAATTTATGAAGTGGCATCTTGTATATTTCGCCCAAGGCTTCTCACACTCATTATGGTGGCTTCAAAGTCCTGAATTCATTAATTGAAACTCCATTCTTGTTCCCCTTGCGCATGCCATCATCTCCATGCTTGATCTTGCTCCAATGTTCATCCTTCTTGTCCAAGCTAGGCCCTTCATTTGTAAGCAAGACAAATGTATCCAATTTAGGCAGCATCATATTCTCATGAACATTAGATTCATTACCAAGAAACGAAAGTACCTGGTAATTTAATTGGCGTGCGCGAGCTCTAGTAATTGGTCCTGTATATGTGTCAGTTGGAGCTGTGGGTATAACCTTGTTAGTGATGTCCTCATCACTTCTTCATGAAGCAAGAATCTTCAAGTCTTCACCTGCAACTAACAACGCTATAAGAGGGGCTGAGCAAAGCTTACATAGCCAACCAACTGTTTGCTAGGTGGGTGGTTAGAGAGTTTCATGGCAAGAATAGGAAGGCTGACAAACAGACATAGGCATCGAGGCAATATCTAAAGAGCGAGACATCTACCATAGGCAAAGATAGTAGTGATATTTGGGTAAGGTCATCTTGCCTGTTGATTCCATGGAGGGATCGTAACCTTGCTACTCAAACTTAGCCTCGGTAGGAACCTTGTACTCTGAATCGTCACCGGGCTCTAACCAATACAACAAGCAACACCGGAACAACAATCAATCAACATGCAATGCTCAACCACGTGATGCATGAACATGATGAATAAGGACAAGAGTAGATATGATGCATGACCTAGGGTCACAAAAGTGCAATAACATCATAGCCAAACAAGATCACTCACATGAAAGAAAATAACCAAAAGAACAACTAACAAGTCTATGTAGATTATTCAAACAAGCACCCAACAAGTTTAAAGGGGTTGGTTAACATGGCAAGGGTGCAACTAATATTACAACAACATGCTAGCACATTTAAATGGGCTGGAAATACCAAACAACATTTTCCAGAAATTCCCATATTAATTAATTGCATTTGGGACAGATCTGAAAAACTTCTGTTATAAAGTTGTCAAACATGCTAAACAACAGAACCAAAATATTCTACACATTTTCCCACCCCAAATGCATATAAAGTTTGTTAAATTTGGATTTGTAGATATTTAGTTAGGATTTTTCCAAGTTTTAGCATATTTAAAACAATAATAAATTCAAACAGCATTTTAAATGTTTTTAAACATGGCAACAAACATCATATTCATAATCTACATGGAAAACTAAGCATTTTACATATACAACTTATTTCCATCAGATGAATATATCAACAGATATTAATTAAACAAAGAAAATGCAGAAAAAAAACAGAAAAAAAACAAGCACACGGGTCAAAGTTGACCCACGCCTGCGCTAGCAAGAGCAATGACAACGGGGGGCCATCTACGCTGAGGTGGCTTCCACGGGTGCGCGAGGGGGCTGGAGTGCATAGTGGGGATGACACGTGGGGCCTGCCTGTCATCCTCTTAGGAAAAACAAAAAGGGGGGCGAATAACCCACTGCCCCGCACGGATTCGAACCCACGACCTGATGCATATCTGACGGAGACACAAGCCACTGCGCTAGCTTTCGATTCTTGACAGAATACAGGTGCGACGCCTGAAGACTTAACTGAAGAAGCTAGTGGCTGAAGAAAAACGGAGGCTCGTCGGAGCTGCTCGTCGGAGTTGCTCCGGCGACCTAGAGGGACGGCGGAGTGGTGCGGTGCGCTCTTGGGGGAGTGCCGCATCCACTTGAGGCATTCGCAGCACCTAACAAACAATACATTGGCGGCGACGAGCACATGACAGATCTACGGCGGCGGAGCTCTACGCGACAACAAGGCCTAGGCAGGATCGGCGATGAGCGTCGGGCGGGCACGCGAGCAAGCAAGCGAGCGAGCGGAGCACTACTAGGAGAAACCAGAGCGCGCAGACGCGCGGGCGCGGGCTGCAAGCACTACTGACAGACGAAACTACAGACAAACCTCGGATCACTGGGAGCACGGCTACGGCAAGGCTACGGTGACGAGCACAGAGGACTAACGACGACAAGGAGGAGATGGTGAGGAGCTGGGTATACCTCCTTACCCTTGGACAGGACGGAGTCGATGGAGACGAGCTGGAGACGCTGCGAAGGAGCTCTGAACTTGGCGCGGTTCTGTCCCGAGAAGAAGAGGAAGAAGAGGGACGTCGTGGGACTTGTCCTCGGGCTTGAATCGGCGTCGGAGCGGGCTCGGGGAAGACGTCGGGGTGCTCGGGATCGACGGAGAGGAAGCCGGTGACGCTCCTATGCCGGCGCTGGGATCTTGCTCGGGGAGGCCATCGCGACTGCAGGGAGTAGAGGAGTGGGTGGAGCTGCTGGCGGCGGCGGAGGAGAAAGGGGAAGGAGGAGCAACCCTAGGGCGCGGCTGCCAGCTAAAAAGGGGGGAGAGGAGACGGCGCGACCTCGGCGTCTGTGAAGTTCACGGCGCAAGCGCGAGCACTCTATCTCTGAAGCAGAGACGGCGACGCAACAGGGCAGGTATGTCAGGACCCCGATCCTAAGTCACACCGATCTAGCTTGTAACACATGATATCACTTTGCGGCCTCACGCACGGTATCCCCACGGGTGCCACCTTACCTGGCCCGGGACCGTTTGCGCATTTTGGCACACGTATATGATAGTGTCACTAGCATCCATATGACAGAGAACCTGGGCCAACATGGCTAGTTATAAACCAAAAGTGGCACTAAATTACAGAGACAGGCATCCATGACCCAGCAACGAACGTGTCGATCATCAACGTATGAACCCAAGTCGTAGCAAGCTACATGGACTTAAAGGAACAATGCGTGACATTTCCCCTAAGGTACAGACACAGGAACGAAGAAGGACACATGCCGGCCAGCCTACGTGTTCCGGAGCAGTAGCAAGCTACCAAGGCTCAGTGGAAGCACTAGGAGGCATTTCCCTGTAAGATAGGCTACCAAATGTAAACAACTAGGTGTCGGATCCCACACATACCAAGCATTTCAATCATACACACAATATGCTCAATATGTGCAAATACAACATTGCATCACAACAGAACTCTATGACTCAAAGTACTTCATTTAAGAGGCTCCTAAGAGCCATACATAACATATCCATACAGGTAGGGGTCACACGACCCAACACTCAAGTCATACAATCATACAAGCACAAGCGGAAGCTAACATGTCTGAGTACAGACAACTTGGAAATAAAACATGCTTGGTGTTGCCTGACTATCTACAAGGCCCTTCACAAGCTCAGGATCTCCGTCTGGGTAGCAAGCTACTCGTCGACGTCAACGTCTATGTAAAACCCATCAGAAGGGGCAGGGTTCTCCTCTGCAACAGTTATTAAGAAAACATGAGTACAAAGGTACTCAGCAAGACTTACAAAAGAACCTATCATATATGCATCATTATCAACAAGGGTAGTGGAGTTCACTGCAGCAAGCCAGCTTTAACTCTTGGCTAACCTATACTACAACTCTCAGCAGATTGCAAGATAAGACTACGTACACGAGTCCTCTACTCACCACAACAATACACCACCGTGGATCCTCTTCCGTCATCCTACGGAAGGGCCATCCACGGCACTCACACTTGTCTTGAAGCTTTTAGTAGTATCCATCAACTTGTCTATGAACTGTATAGGCAACCAAGTGGTCCGTACCGCGAACAACGGCTATTCGAATAGATTGGTAACCCTGCAGGGGTGTACTTATTCACACACGCTTCCACCACTTATCGCCGTTTACTCGACATGTACTCGGCAACCTTCAACTGAAAGCCCGGCTAGGGTGTCGGCCACGACCTGACTAACCACACAAGTCCCTAGTCCAGGTTTATCGCCTATTTGGGTTCCATCCGTGGGGAGATCCGGCCGGGGTGTCGCTCACGGCCCCAAACGATGTGTACAGGGTTCCCGAGTTACCAAACGGGCGACCGGTACACCGTGCCACGTACCTGCCGCATCACAGCCCACCCCGAGGGTCAGCGCTGTGCACGACCACCAGTAAACTACAAACACCACAAACTAGTTGCAACTCCTGGACAGAGGACAAGGGCAGGTAATAAGTCGAGAGAGTCAATTAAGGATCCCAATGTGTGGTAATAGCTGAAACTTGAATCACACATATAGATCTCAGGTCCTATGGACGGCTCCAATGAAACAACCCACCATGTACTCCTACATGGCCTTTCATCGATACCTTTACCAAACATATTCCACACTTCCTTCTCTTTATCGAGCATGATCATTTCACTCTGATCCATCACCCAGATGAACCAGACATGACACAACTCTAAGCATAGCAGGCAAGATAAACAAATAGCATGGTAGAACACACATCACAAGGCTCAAACAACTCCTACACATGCTAGTGGGTTTCAACTATTTACTGTCGCAATGACAGGTCATGCAAAGGAATAGGGTTCAACTACCGCAACAAGTAGCAGTTCATACGCTGTTGCCTTAATACAGTAAAAGAGAGAAGGAGCGAGAAGATGGGTTTGTATAGGAATGATCAATGGGTTACTTGCCTGACAGATTGGTTGTCGGGTACTCTCTTCAGTTGGATACGCGGTTGTATCCTCGGGAGCAGGACCTACCACGGAGAACGCCGACGATACAATCAATATACAAACAAATGCAACAATATGATGCATGCTCATGACAAGGCAAGATGAATGTGTTTTGGGCTAATGCAACTATAAACAGAAAGGTTTGAGCCCATTTGAATCAAAGATTCAAATTTATACCCAAACTATAATTTATTAAAGTGCATTATCATGTTTTGATGTGAACAACAAGGTTAACTTGCTCAAATATGCATGAAACCAGTGCCATTGGAAAGACTGGATTTTTCTGATCAATTTTCATATATAAATCTTTTCCATCTGAGCTACTCTTGAATTTATATGATTTTTTTGAAGTTTAAAGCATTTTTCGGAATTTCCTGAATTGTTTTAAATCAAATAATCCCAGAAAAGCATTTACTGCGTCAGCATGACATCATGCTGACATCAGCAGGTGAGCAGACCTGGTCCAGGTCAAACCTGACTGGTGGGTCCCGCGTGTTAGTGTCATTAACTAAACTAATTAAACTAAACTGCTAATCCTAAATTAATTAGCCGCATGGGCCCACCTGTCATAGACTCCAGGGGGTTAACCTGGGGCCACCCGTGGTCAAACGGGGTAAAACTGACCGGCGTTTAGCCGCCGGCAAGGCCAGACGCGGCGGTGCGGTGTGGGATTCGTGCTCCGGTGACCAAAACGACGGCGGAGCACGTCTACGTGATGCTGGGGAAGTGCTGCATCGAGTGGTGGTGGTGGTTGGCCTCGGGGTCGCAGGAAAAGGCGCCCGCGACGACCTTGGCGGCTGCCGGAGCTCGGGTGAGCTCGGGCTAGTCGCTAGGAGGCATGGCGAGGCCCGTGGAGAGGTGCTCTAGGCTCCTGGGGGTGCGGTGAAGCTGATGGACAGGGTGGCGCGGCCGTTGGGTGGCCGGAGCTTCGTCGGCGACGAGCTCCGCGGCGGCACATGCAGGTGAGCTACGTGCTATCTTTACAGAGCTCGAGGGGGAAACGGAGAGGATGGGGAGGTAGCCAGGCTCACGGTGGTCGCGTTGGAGTTGACGGCGAGGTCGGGGACGAGCTGCTGCGACGGTGAGGTCTCCGGCGATCTCGACGGCCGAACAGGGGAGAAGTGCTCGGGGACGGCGCGTTGGAGCTTCCGGCGTTGCATGGCACATCGGGGAGGTGTAGAAGACGATGGCGGAGCTCGGGGTCACGACGGCGGGGCGAGAGGAGCTCGGTGGCTGCGGTTATGGCGGCAGGACGGCGGCGGCTGCATCGGCCATGGCGCGGGGAGGGCGAGGGAGAGAGACAGGGGAGGAGTGGAGGCGTTGATAGAGGCAAAGGTGTCCCGTCTTTCGAAGAGATCGTGGCTATCGTTTTCAGTGGAGTAGACTTTGACGATCCGACTACGAACGTGCGAGGACGTCGCGCCTTAGCAATCGCTAAACCAACTCCGAGAGGTTATTGACCACGCCGGAGCACGATCAACCTGACCACGAGGGTCTATTTCCTGCAAGCAAACGAAGAACAAGCAAGAAACTAAGATTGCAATCTAGATATTGCGAATATAAGAGGAAAGCTTTATTGATCAAGGTGGGGTTCTGTGACGCCTTGGTCTCGTCGTTGAACACAAACGAAGTACGCGAAGTTGCAGCTATGGCCAACTTTTAGTCTAAACAAAACCCACAGTCTAAACGATGCCCTAAGGGCTGTATATATGGGGGAAAGAGGGGGGAATTTCGTGGCCCTTGGTGGAGGAGTCCGAAACCAACCCTAACTCTTGTTTCCCCACACATACGCACTCTAAAAACAGCCTATACTAAATTATTTCGAGATTACATGGGCCTGTCCCAATAATAAGGTGACGCGGCACCTATAATAGCCTCTGGACGAAATTTATGAAGTGGCTTCTTGTATATTTCGTCCAAGGCTTCACGCACTCATTATGGTGGCTTCAAAGTCCTGAAATCATCACTTGTAACTCCATTCTTGTTCCCCTTGCGCATGCCATCATCTCCATGCTTGATCTTGCTCCAATGTTCATCCTTCTTGTCCAAGCTAGGCCCTTCATTTGTAAGCAAGACAAATGTATCCAATTTAGGCAGCATCATATTATCATGAACATTAGATTCATTACCAAGAAACGAAAGTACCTGGTAATTTAACTGGCGTGCGCGAGCTCTAGTAATTGGTCCAGTATATGTGTATGTTGGAGCTGTGGGTGTAACCTTGATAGTGATGTCCTCATCATCCTCCCCTTCTTGAATTGTAGTCGTCCTTGACGGAAGCTCATCTTCCTCACCCAAGTAAGGCTTCAAATCTGCAATGTTAAATATGGGACTAACCCCAAAATCTGTAGGCAACTCAAGTTTATATGCATTATCATTTATTTTCTCTAGCACCTTGAAAGGACCATCAGCACATGGCATTAGCTTTGACTTGCGCAAATTAGGAAACCTATCCTTACGCAAATGTAACCAAACAAGATCTCTAGGTGCAAAGACAACACGTTTTCTACCCTTATCTCCAACAAGTTTATATTTAGCATTCATGCGCTCAATATTTTCCTTAGTTAAGTCATGCATTTTTAAGATCAATTCAGCACGCTGTTTAGCATCAAAATTAACCTTCTCCGAAGATGGAAGAGGCAACAAATCAATAGGTGCACGAGGTAGGAAACTATAGACAATTTCAAAAGGGCACATCTTAGTAGTAGAATGCAACGAACGGTTATAAGCAAATTTAATATGAGGCAAGCATTCTTGCCACATACATCCATTTTTACTTTCCTTAATTTTCGCACATACGACACATGTATATATGAGTAACTTTTGTAGTTCATAAAATATAACACCAAAATATTATCACAAGAAGTAGAAAGCATTAAAATATTGCAACTCAGTTTGCACAAATAAGTGAATCTCTTATTCATATCGAAAGATTGACAATGTGCATCATTAAACCATCCCAACATAGGCGAATAAACCTTACTTGCACGAAATTCACAGGCTACAACATGCCTAGATAAGCAAACATGCAATAAGTCATTTGACATAGAATCGTCACCAAGATTAGAGGTCATATCAAAATGATTAAACATTGGCACAATTATTTTCAAATTTATTTTATCCAAATCTGATTTATTCTCTAATGCACATGATTCTTTTGCATCAACAGTTAATTCAATGGGTGCACTCAAAATTGTTGGTATTTTAGTTGTTTGATCACATGACACATTCATCACAGTAACATGATTATCTAAACTAGGTGGTGTGCTCAAATCAACAGATAATTCAATACATGATGTATTCAAGTTAACTAGATATGCATCATCCTCATGTGAAGTTATATCATCATTGATTTTACTGTTACCTTGTCGCAAAGACGTAGGTGATGTAGGTATGGACGATGAAAATGTACCATACACTTATATGATGTCACGCTCACAATTGGAGGTGTGGCTGCTCTAGTAGGTGCAATGGAGGAGGAACCAACCAGTGGGGGTGAGCATGAACTGGAATAGTAGTTGTGGTAGTCACACAATGCATCCTCCTGTATTTGTCTCTCAAAGGTACAAGCACGAACATACATACCAATAATGCAACGAGGAATATACTGAAATCTTGCACGAATATCACGGTTCAAACCACCAAAACATCTATTCATTGTATCATCCTCAGATTCTTCTATGTCACAATGATGCATATAAGATTTGAACTCTTGGTAGTAAGCATGAACAGTGTTACTGTGTAATGCCCAGGATGGGACTATACCTCCTACGTGTCGAGGCACGACTTAAAGGTATAAGCCCATTCTGGAATGATCTCAAGTTTGGTATCTTTGCACGACTCATGTAAAAATAGGGATGAAATTGTAAAAGAATAGTTGGCTTACACTCGCCATGTCACACAATACATTACATAAGCAAATCATCATCCAAAACATCACAAGCCGACTACGTGTGAAGATCCAAAAGAAAGATACCAAAAAAAACATAAAGCCACAGGTCCGAATCGCCCCTAGTAGAAACCACTACTGATCGTCGAAACACGTCACATACATACGGCCACTCTCTTCATCGAGCTCCCAGTGAAGTACTTGAACCAGCTCCTGCATCATTCTCGGCTGAACCTGCATCTGGTGTTGTAGTATCTGTGAGCCACGAGAACTCAGCAATCCCATAACCATGGGTATCAAGACTAGCAAAGCTTTATGGGTAGGAAGAGGTAAAGTGGTGAGGTTGCAGCAGCGGCTATGCATAATATGGTGGCTAACTTACGAGTACAAGAATAAGATGAGCATCTACGCAAACGGTCGCAAACTAGTAGTGATCGCTAAAGATCCTGAACTACCTACGAGTCAAACATAACCCCACCGTGTTCTCTTCTCAAAGTGAAAAGAGACAGTCACGGTTACTCACACAGTTGTGTGTTTTACTTCGGATCCTCTGTCAAGTTTTCTACAACCGGACATTAACAAATTCCAATCTGCCACATAACCGCGGCCATGTCTTTCGAAAGATTATAACCCTACAGGGGTGTCCCAACTTAGCCCATCACAAGCTCTCACGATTAGCTGAAGTGATAAATATAATATCATCACCCCTTATCTTAGGGAAATCCGATCAGGCTCGGTATCCCGGTTCACAAGACATTTCGGCAATGGTAAAACAAGTCCAGCAAGACCTCCCGGCGTGCCGACACCCTGATAGTAGCCGCGCGTATCTCGTCTCAGGCCACGTCCGGATGAGCACTACGTACAGCAACCGAAGACCTCAGATAACTGGGTGGCACCGCAAGTGGCTCTAGTTTGGGACCAACACCATCAGCACTGGCCCCCCTACTATGTAGAAAAGAATCCCGAGGGCGCGACCCCCTATGCAATTTTAATTAATTAATTAAGTTGTTATTATGAGGCAAATTAAAACCAATGTTGGGCCTTGCTGGAGGAGTTTTATTCAAAGTCGAAGTGTCAAGGGGTCCCCATATACCCATCGTGTAAGGACGCAAAATCAAGGAACATAATGCCGGTTTATCGGCACCTAAGGTGGCATGAGTGGAACAAAACACCGAGCAAAAGGCCAAGCCTTCCACCCATGCCCAGTATATAGGTGTGTTATTATATATATATATATATATATATATATATATATATATATATATATATATATATATATATATATATATAACATATTGTGATATTCCAACAACAAGTTCCCTCCTGGAACGATCTTCATCTTCACCTGCAACTAACAACGCTATAAGAGGGGCTGAGCAAGCGGGTAGCATAGCCAAACAATGGTTTTGCTAGGAAGGTGTCAAAGGTTAGAGGATTCATGGCAACAAGGAGAGGCTGACATAAAAGATGGGTAGCGCGACATGTAATGATAGCATCGAGACAACTAAGCATGGCAATGGTAGTAAAGGTATCCAAGTGTATGGTCATCTTGCCTGGGATTCCGCAAGGAAGAAGAACGGATCCATGAAGTAGTCGAACAGAACCTCACAACCCCGGAACGAACCCGAAGCTAACGAGGGAAGCAAACCGGAAAGAAACAAGCAACCCGGTAAACACGCACGCAGAAACATGGCATACGATGCACATTCAAGTATGATGCATGACAGTTCTATATAGGATGCACTACAAGTCTATACAGGAAGCAAAACATGGCAAGGTAGGAAGCATAGAAACAACACAAGTCTATATGATGCAATACATGGCAAGGTATGATGCATGACAAGTCTATACAGGAAGCACAGCAAGTCTATATAGGAAGCATAACATGGCAAGGTAGGAAGCACAGTAAAAACAACACAAGTCTATATGATGCAATACATGGCAAGGTATGATCCATGACAAGTCTATACAGGAAGCAATACATGGCAAGGTAGGAAGCACAGAAAAACAACACAAGTCTATATGATGCAATACATGGCAAGGTATGATGCATGACAAGTCTATACAGGAAGCATTACATGGCAAGGTAGGAAGCACAGAAAAACAACACAATTTAGGCATTTTAAATGAGGCCGGAAATAACAACAACAATTCCGGGAAAATCCCCATATGCATGTTTAGCAATTTTAAGCAACAACAATTCACACATTTTAATGTTGTTAACATGATGGGGATGACATGATCAAGTTTTATGCAATTTTTAGTAAAAGTTAACATGAAGAGATATGAAGTATTGTCACCGTGGTGGAAGGAAAGGGTGCCACGGCAACGATCCGAAAATGATGCAACGACAACATCTCGGTTCCGGTAACTCGTTGAGAGACCGGTGCAAAAGAAAAGGTGGCGTGAGCAAGCCAAACAATACGAAAGGTGGGGTGATCCCGTCACCGGGTTCCCATGGGTTGGCGACGAGGCAACCGAGGAGCATGACAAAAGACGAATCGGGCACGGTGCACACAAGGGAAACATCTCATACAACCACAAGCATTCGTCCACGGATCAACGTCTAGGGGTTATACCTTCGGAACGTTCGTTACGGGGCGGTTCGAGGTCATAGAGGAAGTAGTGGTACTCGCGGGTCGTGGTACACGTTCGTAGAGGAAGTAGTCGTTCCGTTCGTAGTCGTGCACGGGGCGTCGGGGTCGTCGTACACGTTCCGTAGAGGTACTTGTCGCGGCATCGGACGTAGTGGTACTTGACTCGTCATAGGGGTACTCGTGGAATCCGTGTAGTCGAACTTGAAGGTCGTCGACGCGGTGTCGTGGGAGGTAGAGGTACACGTTTTGTAGATGAACTTGACGGTTCCGAGGGCTCCGGGCGTCGTGGTACTTGCCGCGTCCGTTCATGGTTCTTCATGCGTCGTGGTACTTGGGTCTTCAAACTTGTCGGTCTTGACAAAATGAAGGGGTACTTGGTGTTTGCCATGTTCTGTCTTGGCGAGTTGTAGGTGGCAGTAGAGGTACATAACATCCTCACACTTGGCGAAAAAAAACAACAGCAACAGCCACGGAGGTACACGGGGAAAACGGAGACCTCCGGTGAGAGACGCGGCTACCGGGGCTGATGCAGGAGACTCGGGCCCGAGGAAGAAGACGGCAGCGACGCGATCTCCAACGAGAAGCCAGAGCAGAGGAGGTCGGGGTTGAGCACGGGGAGGCTGGACGAGGAAGCAGCGCCGGTGGGGAGGCTCGCGACGGCAGCGGCGCTCCTGCCTGGCCGAGGCTGCTCGAGGGGCTCCTCCCCTCGGGTGAGCTCGCGCGGGGCGGCTCGGTTATGCGCCTGACGACAGCAGTGGCCATGGGATCCTGCGGCGGCCGGGACGGGCGCGGCTCCGAGCGGCAAGGGGGGGCTGGCCGAGGCGACGCAGCGGAGGTGGAGGAGAGGAGGGGTCGCGGCGGGGCGGCGAGTGGACGGAGGGAGGAGGCAGCGAGGTGGAGCATGGAGGCGGCGTGGTGGAATAAGGAGGCGGGGCTAGCGAGAGGAGATTGGGCGAGAGGAGGCGAGGTGCGTGTGGGATTGGGATCGGGGCAGAGGGAGAAGGAGATCGAGAGGAGAGGGAGATGGGGTCGGGCGAGAGCGAGGGAACGAGGAGTGGCGGCGGAGGAAACGAGGAGGAGGGTCGAGGAACCTGGATCGCTAGGGTTAGAGGGAAACAGGCTGCGGCTGGGCCTTGGGGAAAATGGGCCCAGTTCGGCTGAGCTTAGAACGCCACGGCTTGGGCCCTTCTCCTTCTGCAGTTGTTTTCCCAAAAAAAAAACAGAAAACAATAAAGAAGAAAAGAAAAGGAAGGAGGTGGCTAGGGAAAAATTAGTACATGGGATTATTTTTCTCGGGCTCATAAAAATGAGCGTAGTCTGAGAAAAATAGAAGTGGCAAGATCGAGATATAATTCAAACATATTTGAATTTACTTCAAATGGGTTTGAACTAAGACTTGATTTTCGAAGTGTCCAAAAATGCTCGGATTTTTGGAGGAACCTCGATAAACGGGAAAAGAATTATAGAGAAGGTTTTGACGGAGAAACTTGAAGTAGAAAAGGCATGGGGAATATATGCAAGTGTGTTTGGGTTAATTCCAAACAAATGGAATATTTATTTATAATAGCTCCATAATATTAGGAGGATATGTTATAAAGAGAAGTCACTCTTCCCTCGATTTAAATAGATCAAAAGATCTATGCCATTTATTTAGTTGAGATGCAAAGACGAATGACATGATGGCATGATGACATGATGCAATGCAAAAAAATAAATAACACAAGCACAAAAGAAACACACGGGAGAACCCGGAACATCTGGAATCTTCTAGGACGTCGGTCTTCGGGCGTCACAACTCTCCCACACTAGCAGAGGATCTCGACCCGAGATCCTGGAGATGGCACCGGATAGAAACGAAAAAGAAGAGGTAAAACAAAGTTGCTTCTTTGACAGACGAGTGAAACCACGAACCTAAGAGGTTGACCAAAATGAAATAAGAATACAACGGAGATGAACGAATATGAAAACACTCCGTTAGAATGAGTAACAAGGAGCATTATGTGAACCTTGTAGGTTGAAAGACATGAAACAATAGCTTACGAACCAAAAGAATATGAAACCGCAATGGTATAGCCAAGGAATAAGAATGACATGATTCGGACATCACTCCAACTGAAAATGTAAGGAATTGAACATGAACTTGCCAAGTTGGGATGATACTTGATGAAAAAACCACAACACACAGCCTCCGGAACATTGAAAGAATATATGCTAGGTCGGTGGAAAGAAAAGAACGGAGAAGAAAATGACAACTTCTCCCACGAATGAATTTGACAGAGCATCTTTACCAAGATGGGTTGAACAGAGTTGTTGGAATTCAACAACGAAAAGAATAAGCTTGATGTGGGCTTATGGAAAACATCTCGAAATTATGAGGTGACAACCAGCCACTGACGAAAATATTTGATTGGATTGCGATCAACAAGGAGACGAAAAACTTTCAACGGGAGGATAAATGAAGAACTTGGGTCATTTATAAGCATCATAATTAGCAACAATCCTTAGGGAAAACTTTTAGGTGAAATACAACCCAAGATTACTCCAACGAAAAAAAATTGAATGGTTGGAAAGATCTCCTGAACAAAGAAAATGATGGGTTTAAATATCTCATTCCTGACAACTTGTGAATCATGAAACATGAAGGAAAATTGTCAATAATGGCATACCACCATCTCAAACAATAAGGTAGAAAGAATTGCACTTGGAAAGCATGATGAAGAATGCTTGAGCTCCAACAAGAATCTTGATGAAGACTTCGAGGATGAATTAAATCTTGATGAACCACCATGAAAACTCCGGTAATGAAAAGCATGAGATGCGAAAGATGAAAAGAATAAGTTTCAAGGCCTGCGATGAATTAGATGGAGGTTTGAAATGATATAATTGAAATGACTTGGAGCTCCGGAAAACAAGATGAACAACTTAGAACCGAGAATATGATATGATGAACAAGCTCCGAAGGAAGGGATTAAATCACCTTAAAGTAATAAGAATAAGAATTATGTCATGCATATCCTTCACCAATTTAAATTTATGACAACCAAAGGATTTGGCATACTACTTATTCTTCTTGAAAAGGATTGGAGAGAGATATAGCCAAACTTGAGAATAATCTTGAACGACTCACCGGTAGGATTATGAAAAGAACAAATGAATTAATACGATAACAACGGAAGAGTAATCTTGAAAGAACCACCGTAAAAATATGGAGAAGGACAAAGAGACATCAATTAAGAATAGTTGGAGGACGAAGTTGAAAACCGAGAACGAAGAATCTTCTGAAATGATGGCCTTCAGAGGATCACAATGGAAAGAATTCATGAAATACTTCGGATGGGTATAAAAGAATTCCTCACAATCTGAACAATAATGAGGATGGCATGAAGCTAGAACCACGAATCTTGGAAGAACGGATAAGGATTCAAGAGGAACTCGTCTTTGGGTCTTCAAAATCTGAGAAGACGATGAGATACACAACCATGAATTGTATAGGCACTCCGTAATGAAGAATTTAAAATGTTGAACCAATGATGAAAAGAATTGAACGCGATCTTGGAGAAGGTATATTACTGATGTAATCCATTCTTACGTCACATTTGAAAAGGATTCTCCGAAAAAAGAAGAGTCAGGTAAGATCCTGGAAAAAGACTTGTGGGTTAGGGCCCACTCAAAAGAAAATCACCTTTGAAAAGATTGCTTAAGAGGTATTGCACCGGTTGAATTAAATGCCTTGAATAAGATGGCAACCTCAAAATAGTTTGAACGGATTAGGAATGGAATTATGAATCTTCTGAGATGTCTTGTACACTCCGGATAAGAATAGGAGAGATAAATAAATAAGAGAGCCTTCGGATAATAATTTTCAACATGGGAAAACATGTTAAACAAGAGGCACTGATATGATCAATACGGAAGCTTGGATTTACATCCACCGGCAGAATTGGAGAACAAAAGAATGATGAACTTGAAGTTTCCTGGGTATCTTCCTGAGAATCACCGGATAATGAAATTGAACGAAACGAATGAAGAAACATCACATTAATAAAATGGATATTTCGTTCTAGAATTTCCGACTCCTAGAATAAGAAGGGAGGGAGGGCGGGGAAACAAAGACAACTTGGGATGAATGCAACAGACACCGATGAGGAAAACCAAGACTTGGTCTTGCACATATAAAAAGGACCGGGTTAACATGAAGAGAAGCGCACCGATTGAAACGAATTTAACATGACAATCTTGATGATCAAGAAGGATTAGCACTCCCATATAAATATGAGAACACCGATTAGGAAAGATATGGAATCAACATTTGACATCAAAGCAACTCGAATACCAGAATCAAAACAAAAACAAAGGATAGATATGTTGCAACATAACTTCACGATATCATCCGAACAGAGAATTGAACGAATGAATTCCGCAGGTACATCAACTTGTCGAGAAGCCACTTGGGAGAACAAAAGGTAAATAAAAACAACAAAGAGCAGATAGAACAAATACACGATAGAAGCTTCATTCCACATATTCGTGCTGAAAGCTCATGGAACGTGTTACGAAAGGGTTTTGCAATCCCCGGATCAGCATAGCCAAGGACCCTTTAAGATGCAACTCCCGATCGGAACAACAGCCATAAAACCACTTCACTCAATGTAGAACCCTGAACTCCATATCATGCATTCGTTGGAAGAATGCCTACGAGCTACTAGAATAACCCACCTATTAATTTCCGAAAGTTTCCAGTTATGCAATCAGGTGTTGGGGATACAGGGGAAGCATCGCGCACTCAACTCTAATCCTACATCCAGCTGTATCCATCCTTCAACACATAACCAGTTATTTCCGGAAACCGTTTACCTCGGACCTTCAAAACACATCTACTATACAAGCTATGGCAATACTCCCGAACTACCTCCCCAGTACTGGGTGATGTCGGGGTTATCTTGCCACTAACCGCATAGGAGAGTTTTCGATGTCGGCCGTCTTAAGTATTCCAGAACTGATGCGATATATTTGTGACGACAACACCTCGGAGCTCAACTCCCCGGGACACTGCCACAACCCCTAAATGACAGGAGGCATCGAGAACAATGTTCTCGTCACAAAGACATCAGAACAATCCAAACAATACTCGCGTGATCCTAAAAAAAATTGGTGAATTTTTGAGAGTAGAAGAGATAAAAGTAATCGTCACGAGTCCTCACCAGAGTGAAAAGGGATGAGGAGCAAAAGAAATCCTACTCTCTGATATATATAGGACTCAAAACATTTTCAAGTGTGTGCCTAGACTCGACCGTCAATGATTCGATTAATCAGGGGGGCTTCTTGGTTGGAGAAGGCTCTGAATACCAACTTGTAATGCCCAGGATGGGACTATACCTCCTACGTGTCGAGGCACGACTTAAAGGTATAAGCCCATTCTGGAATGATCTCAAGTTTGGTATCTTTGCACGACTCATGTAAAAATAGGGATGAAATTGCAAAAGAATAGTTGGCTTACACTCGCCACGTCACACAATACATTACATAAGCAAATCATCATCCAAAACGTCACAACCCGACTACGGGTGAAGATCCAAAAGAAAGATACCAAAAAAAACATAAAGCCACAGGTCCGAATCGCCCCTAGTAGAAACCAGTACTGATCGTCGAAACACGTCACATACATACGGCCACTCTCTTCATCGATCTCCAAGTGAAGTACTTGAACCAGCTCCTGCATCATTCTCGGCTGAACATGCATCTGGTGTTGTAGTATCTGTGAGCCACGAGGACTCAGCAATCCCATAACCATGGGTATCAAGACTAGCAAAGCTTTATTGGTAGGAAGAGGTAAAGTGGTGAGGTTGCAGCAGCGGCTAAGCATAATATGGTGGCTAACTTACGAGTATAAGAATAAGATGAGCATCTACGCAAACGGTCGCAAACTAGTAGTGATCGGTAAAGATCCTGAACTACCTACAAGTCAAACATAACCCCACCGTGTTCTATTCTCAAAGTGAAAATAGACAGTCACGGTTACTCACACAGTTGTGTGTTTTACTTTGGATCCTCTGTCAAGTTTTCTACAACCGGACATTAACAAATTCCAATCTGCCACATAACCGCGGGCACGGCTTTCGAAAGATTATAACCCTGCAGGGGTGTCCCAACTTAGCCCATCACAAGCTCTCACGATTAGCTGAAGTGATAGATATAATATCATCACCCCTTATCTTAGGGAAATCCGATCAGGCTCGGTATCCCGGTGCACAAGACATTTCGACAATGGTAAAACAAGTCCAGCAAGACCTCCCAGCATGCCGACACCCTGATAGTAGCCGCGCGTATCTCGTCTCAGGCCACGTCCGGATGAGCACTACGTACAGCAACCGAAGACCCCAGATAACTGGGTGGCACCGCAAGTGGCTCTAGTTTGGGACCAACACCATCAGCACTGGCCCCCCTGCTATGTAGAAAAGAATCCCGAGGGCACGACCCCCTATGCAATGTTAATTAATTAATTAAGTTGTTATTATGAGGCAAATTAAAACCAATGTTGGGCCTTGCTGGAGGAGGTTTATTCAAAGTCGAAGTGTCAAGGGGTCCCCATATACCCATCGTGTAAGGAACGCAAAATCAAGGAACATAATGTCGGTTTATCGGCGCCTAAGGTGGCATGAGTGGAAGAAAACACCGAGCAAAAGGCCAAGCCTTCCACCCATGCCCAGTATATAGGTGTGTTATTATATATATATAACATATTGTGATATTCCAACAACAAGTTCCCTCCTGGAACGATCTTCATCTTCACCTACAACTAACAACGGTATAAGAGGGGCTGAGCAAGCGGGTAACATAGCCAAACAATGGTTTTGCTAGGAAGGTGTCAAAGGTTAGAGGTTTCATGGCTACAAGGAGAGGCTGACATAAAAGATGGGTAGCGCGACATGTAACGATAGCATCGAGACAACTAAGCATGGCAATGGTAGTAAAGGTATCCAAGGGTATGGTCATCTTGCCTGGGATTCCGCAAGGAAGAAGAACAGATCCATGAAGTAGTCGAACAGAACCTCACAACCCCGGAACGAACCCGAAGCTAATGAGGGAAGCAAACCGGAAAGAAACAAGCAACCTGGTAAACACGCAAGCATAAACATGGCATACGATGCACATCCAAGTATGATGCATGACAGTTCTATATAGGATGCACTACAAGTCTATACAGGAAGCAAAACATGGCAAGGTAGGAAGCACAGAAAACAACACAAGTCTATATGATGCAATACATGGCAAGGTATGATGCATAACAAGTCTATACAGGAAGCACATCAAGTCTATACAGGAAGCATAACATGGCAAGGTAGGAAGCACAGTAAAAACAACACAAGTCTATATGATGCAATACATGGCAATGTATGATGCATGACAAGTCTATACAGGAAGCAATACATGACAAGGTAGGAAGCACAGAAAAACAACACAAGTCTATATGATGCAATACATGGCAAGGTATGATGCATGACAAGTCTATACAGGAAGCATTACATGGCAAGGTAGGAAGCACAGAAAAACAACACAATTTAGGCATTTTAAATGAGGCCGGAAATAACAACAACAATTCCGGAAAAATCCCCATATGCATGTTTAGCAATTTTAAGCAACAACAATTCACACATTTTAATGTTGTTAACATGATGCGGATGACATGATCAAGTTTTATGCAATTTTTAGTAAAAGTTAACATGAAGAGATATGAAGTATTGTCACCGTGGTGGAAGGAAAGGGTGCCACAGCAACGATCCTAAAATGATGCAACGGCAACATCTCGGTTCCGGTAACTCGTTGAGAGACCGGTGCAAAAGAAAAGGTGGCGTGATCAAGCCGAACAATACGAAAGGTGGGGTGATCCCGTCACCGGGTTCCCACGGGTTGGCAACGAGGCAACCGAGGAGCATGACAAAAGACGAATCGGGCACGGTGCACACAAGGGAAACATCTCATACAACCACAAGCATTCATCCACGGGTCATCGTCTCGGGGTTATACCTTCGGAACATTCGTTACGGGGCGGTTCGAGGTCGTAGAGGAAGTAGTGGTACTCGCGGGTTGTGGTACACGTTCGTAGAGGAAGTAGTCGTTCCGCTCGTAGTCGTACACGGGGTGTCGGGGTCGTCGTACACGTTCCGTAGAGGTACTTCTCGCGGCATCGGACGTAGTGGTACTTGACGCGTCGTAGGGGTACTCGTGGAATCCGTGTAGTCGAACTTGAAGGTCGTCAACGCGGTGTCGTGGGAGGTAGAGGTACACGTTTTGTAGATGAACTTGACGGTTCTGAGGGTTCCGGGCGTCGTGGTACTTGCCGCGTTTGTTCATGGTTCTTCATGCGTTGTGGTACTTGGGTCTTCAAACTTGTCTGTCTTGACAAAATGAAGGGGTACTTGGTGTTCGCCATGTTCTGTCTTGGCGAGTTGTAGGTGGCAGTAGAGGTACATAACATCCCGGCACTTGGCGAAAAAAACAACAGCAACAGCCACGGTGGTACACGGGGACAACGGAGACCTAAGGTGAGAGACACGGCTACCGGGGCTAATGCAGGAGACTCGGGCCCGAGGAAGAAGACGGCAGCGATGCGATCTCCAACGAGAAGCCAGAGCAGAGGAGGTCGGGGTTGAGCACAGGGAGGCTGGACGAGGAAGCAACGCCGGTGGGGAGGCTCGCGACGGCGGCGGCGCTCCTGCCTGGCCGAGGCTGCTCGAGGGGCTCCTCCCCTTGGGTGAGCTCGCGTGGGGCGGCTCGGTTATGCGCCTGACGGCAGCAGTGGCCATGGGATCCTGTGGCGACCGGGACGGGCGCGGCTCCGAGCGGCAAGGGGGGCTGGCCGAGGCGACGCAACGGAGGTGGAGCAGAGGAGGGTTCGCGGCGGGGCGGCGAGTGGACGGAGAGAGGAGGCAGCGAGGTGGAGCATGGAGACGGCGAGGTGGAATAAGGAGGCGGGGCTAGCGAGAGGAGATTGGGCGAGAGGAGGCGAGGTGCGTGTGGGATTGGGATCGGGGCAGAGGGAGAAGGAGATCGAGAGGAGAGGGAGATGGGGTCGGGCGAGAGCGAGGGAACGAGGAGTGGCGGCAGAGGAAACGAGGAGGAGGGTCGAGGACCCTGGATCGCTAGGGTTAGAGGGAAAGAGGCTGCGGCTGGGCCTTGGGGAAAATGGGCCCAGTTCGGGTGAGCTTAGAAGGCCACGGCTTGGGCCCTTCTCCTTCTGTAGTTGTTTTCCCAAAAAAAACCAGAAAACAATAAAGAAGAAAAGAAAAGGAAGGAGGTGGCTAGGGAAAAATTAGTACATGGGATTATTTTTCTCGGGCTCATAAAAATGAGCGTAGTCTGAGAAAAATAGAAGTGGCAAGATCGAGATATAATTCAAACATATTTGAATTTACTTCAAATGGGTTTGAACTAAGACTTGATTTTCGAAGTGTCCAAAAATGCTCGGATTTTTCGAGAAACCTCGATAAACAGGAAAAGAATTATAGAGAAGGTTTTGACGGAGAAACTTGAAGTAGAAAAGGCATGGGGAATATATGCAAGTGTGTTTGGGTTAATTCCAAACAAATGGAATATTTATTTATAATAGCTCCATAATATTAGGAGGATATTTTATAAAGAGAAGTCACTCTTCCCTCGATTTAAATAGATCAAAAGATCTATGCCATTTATTTAGTTGAGATGCAAAGACGAATGACATGATGGCATGATGACATGACGCAATGCAAAAAAATAAATAACACAAGCACAAAAGAAACACACGGGAGAACCCGGAACATCTGGAATCTTCTGGGACGTCGGTCTTCGGGCGTCACATACTGCCTTGTTTTAATTGTTCCAATTTACGAAGCAATTCACGGCAATAGTAAGGAGGAAAAAAAATGTTTTCTCATTACAGCCTTCAAATCTTTCCAAGTTGTGGGTTGGTTATCAATATTTTTCTTACAATGCACACTCCACCAAACAGAAGAAAAACTAGTAAATGCTCTAGTGACAGCTCGTACCCTCTTAAGTTCAGAAAAATCATGGCTAGCAAAAATTAGTTCGACCTCAAACTCCCAAGTAAGATAAATAGCAGGATTAAATCTACCCTCAAATGACGGTAAAGAAATAACCTGACCACGTGCTTGTGTGTGTTGTCCCAGGTCTCGTGATGGTGAATATGTATCTGTCGTCCAAGAACTTCTGTCTCCGATACCTGTCATGATTAGTAGAAACAAGAAACTAAGAATAATGTTCCTACGAACTACTAGGATGTGGTGGTAAAGCGCTCACAGTAAAGCAAATATCAATATCTTACAAGTTCTTACCATGCAGCAGGTGGTGATAGGCAACCAGCGGTGTCAAATAACTCCAAAGATTGAGTAAAGCGATTGCCAGGTGAACATAAATATGCACGGTGTAGAAATATGTGGAGCTGGGTTGGCTATATATGGTAGCAAAAGATTAGCAATAATCAATTCAGAGATGCAATGTTGAATAAACGCTCAAGGACGATACTGTGCTGGTCGTAGGCTAGACCAGACTAGAGACGCGAGCCTAGAACACTAATGAGGTCACGGTGTAGCACAACTAGCATCAATAAAGGATACGAAGTAGCTCTGGACAGCAAGATATAAGTGAAGATCACAACGGCAGTAAAGATAATGATGGAAACAACTGCCAAGCAGAATATACAACAACTCTCTCTCCAACTTTCTTTTTCTTTTTTCTCACACTTTTTTCTTTCTCTCCTCTTTTTTCTTTTTTTTTCTCTGTCTTTTTTTTTCTTTCTCCCTCTTTCCAAGACAAACTAGATAAGATGCAGATTGGATCAAGCAAAGATGCGAACGACTTCAAGTATGATTGTGACAATGAACGATGGGTAGCACGAGGTGGAAATTGATGGATGATGTGGTGGACAGCGGAAGGGATAACGATGCAGCGGCGACGTGACTAATGTGAACAGAACTCGAAACTCTAACGAACTAGACACTAAGACCAGCAACTCGACACGACGATGCAACCGATAATTCAATAATGCAAACAATGAATAGAAAATTGCAAAGGCTCGGACTGGCTAGGACAAAGGATGAATAGATCTAACTTTTTGTGGCTTTTCCTTGGACAATAGGTAAGAAAATAAATCTAATCTAGGAATAACTGGAAATTCTCACTGAGCAACCTGAAAACTGATACCACTTGATAGAGGCAAATGTGTCCCGTCTTTCGATGAGATCGTGGCTATCATTTTCAGTGGAGTAGACTTTGACGATCCGACTATGAACGTGCGAGGACGTCGCGCCTTAGCAATCGCTAAACCAACTCCGAGAGGTTATTGACCACGCCGGAGCACGATCAACCTGACCAAGAGGGTATATTTCCTGCAAGCAAACGAAGAACAAGCAAGAAACTAAGATTGCAATATGGATATTGCGAATATAAGAGGAAATCTTTATTGATCAAGGTGGGGTTCTGTGACGCCTTGGTCTGGTCGTTGAACACAAACGATGTACGCGAAGTTGCAGCTATGGCGAACTTTTAATCTAAACAAAACCCAAAGTCTAAACGACGCCCTAAGGGTTGTATATATGGGGGAAAGAGGGGGGAATTTCGTGGCCCTTGGTGGAGGAGTCCGAAACCAACCCTAACTCTTGTTTCCCCACACATACGCACTCTAAAAACAGCCTATACTCAAGTATTTCGAAATTACATGGGCCTGGCCCAATAATAAGGTGATGCATCACCTATAATAGCCTCTGGACGAAATTTATGAAGTGGCGTCTTGTATATTTCGTCCAAGGCTTCACGCACTCATTATGGTGGCTTCAAAGTCTTGAAATCATCACTTGTAACTCCATTCTTGTTCCCCTTGCGCATGCCATCATCTCCATGCTTGATCTTGCTCCAATGTTCATCCTTCTTGTCTAAGCTAGGCCCTTCATTTGTAAGCAAGACAAATGTATCCAATTTAGGCAGCATCATATTCTCATGAACATTAGATTCATTACCAAGAAACGAAAGTACCTGGTAATTTAACTAGCGTGCGCGAGCTCTAGTAATTGGTCATGTATATGTGTCAGTTGGAGCTGTGGGTGTAACCTTGTTAGTGATGTCCTCATCAGGCGTCCAGCGTCTTCGGGGCGCGACGTGGAGGTCGTCCAGACCGTTCCCGCGGCGAGGCGGCGTCCAGGCGGCAAGCAGCTGCCGCGGTGGCGCGCGGCCATGCGCCGGCGTCACCTGCCTGCCTGGCTGCCGAAGCAGCTGGCTGGCTCGGGCTAGCACAGTGCTGGGCCGCCAGGTGGGCCGGCTGGTCCAGGTAAGTGGGTTGTGCCCTCTCTTTCCCTTTTTCTATTTTTCTTTCTGTTTTGTTTCTTTTTCAACTTTGTTGAATTAATAAAAATGCTATAGCATTTTTATAAATCATAAAACTAGTCATGCCCACTATATATAATATGAACAACATGGAACATTTTAGTTTATGATTATTTGGGCACCTAAAATATTTTATAGCATTTAAATGCCCAGATGCAAATACAATATGAATTAAACCAGTGACCTTTGGATGTCCTAGAAAATTTTGCACCATTTTTGTCAGAGGATTAAGACCAAGGCAATAATGATGAACATTTTTGAAGGGCATTTTGGGTACATTGGAAAATATTTTATTAAACCCTAGTTGTTAGAAGAGGGGTGCTGGGGTTTCTGTCATTCCCATTTCAAGTTTCTGGAGAAAGTAAACATGATGCACACTCTAGCTAGTCCTATTGCAAGCACTGACTAGGGATGTGACAAGGTAGGAGCGAAGGAGGAGGGGGATGACATGCAGGCCCGGGTGCGAGGGGAGAGACGGCGCAACTGCGAGCGGCTCGGTCGGGCCTGCGGGCGTTAGCTGGGCCGCGGGAGAGACTATGCCTCGGGAAGGAGGAGGAGGATGCCCAGGCCACTGCTGTAGCTGGTGTCCTCCTTTTCCTTTTCATTTATCTTCAGACAGAAAAGAAAAATAAAAAAACACATCCTTAAAGGAAAAGAGTTAGGGGGAAAAGAAAATATCCCCATGATCCTTGATTTATGCCCTATTTAGCAAAATTGGCTTGGACATTTCTAGAGGCAGAAAAATAAAAGGAGTTCGAATATGGTTCAAACTCTTGTCATTTTTAAACCCAACCAAATCAATTCCAAATAGGGTGATATTTGGCAGAGAGGGTGTAGACATGGGGCTAGGTTTTTAGGAAAAGAAAGAACATTAAAGGACTTGGCTAGGTGACTTGAAAATAGAGTAAAGAAAGGAAAGAAAAGTAAAAGGAAGAAGAAAAAGAGGGAAACAAAGGAGGGGGTCTAGGGTTTAGCAAGCCAAGGCTAGAACCACACTCACATACATCACAAGGCCTCACACATACACATCACAACAAGAAAGTAAACTAAGATGCCATGATGATGAAAGCAATGCATGGATGCAAAAATAAAAATAAATGACATGGCAATGCAAAAAATAAAATGAGCTCAAATGACAAGAACCCCCAAGGATAAGGACAAGGATCAAAATGAGAATGCTTTATTGCCATTACAGGAAAGTATCACATATGGGGTGTTACATAGGGTCTCTACCGGAAGCGGACGGCTCTGCCGGGAGAGGCTTACCGTAGTCCAACTTTCTCCTTTTCCAGGCCATTGTTGCTGTGGATACACAGGGCTGAGAGAGACAGAGAAAAAAAGTTCCTGGTTCCACAGGGAGCTTCTGCACAACACACTTTGACAGGTGATCAGCTATGATGTTTCTGCATGGGGTACGTGCTCTGTTTGCAGGCCGTCAAAGTGCTCCTCCAACCTCCTCACTTCCTCGACATATCCCTCCATCAATGGACTTTGGTAATCTTTGTTGACTAGTGTCACCACAAGCTATGAATATCCTTGAATAATTAGTTTCTTAATTCCCAATTCTGCTGCAATTCTGAGCCTTACAAGGAGCCCTTCATACTCTGATGTATTGTTGGTGGCTTCTTCCCGGGAAAAATGCATTTGGACCACATACTTCAAGTGCTCCCTGGAGGAGGCAACAAGAAGCATGCCAGCTCCAGCACCTTGCAGGGAAAAAGAACCATCAAAATACATAATCCATTCTTGGGGTGATTCCTTGCCGGGGATAACTGTCTTTGTTATCTCCTCATCAGGGGTTGGCGTATATTCTGCAATAAACTTTGCCAATGCCTTGTTCTGACTAGTTGATGTGCTCTCATACTTCAATCCAAAGCTGGATAACTCCAAAGCCCACTCCACTATTCTACCAATATCCTCGAGGTTTTGGAGTATCCTTTGCAACGGGAAACGAGTGACAACCATGATCTCATGGGCTTGGAAGTAGTGGTGCAGTTTCCTTGAGGCCATAACGATACCAAAGATCAAGTTTTGCACACCAGAGTACCTTGATGTAGCCCCCTGTAAGAAGGAGCTGAAAAAGTACACTGGGCGTTGCACCACTTTCTTCCATGTCGTGTCCTTGGGGTTGCTCTCGTTGCCATGCTCATTGTTGTATTGATTCTCTTGTGACTTTGTTGTGTTGTGCTTGCTTTCTGCATCTTCAACTTCTCATTGTGCTACCAATGCTGCACTGACCACTTGGTTGGTTGCCGCCAAGTATAGAAACAACGGCTCTTTGGGTTTTGGAGCAACCAAGGTGGGCACAGAGGAAAGGTAGGACTTTAACTCTTGCAGGGCTGCATCTTCTTCAGGGGTCCACTTCACAGGCTCTGCCTTCTTCAAAATTTTAAAGAACGGCATGGCGCGCTCAGCACACTTGGAGATGAATTTGCTTAGTTCGGCAATGCATCCTTTTAAGCACCTCACATTCTTACCTGTAATTGTTGCTTCGACCTACTCAATGGCTCTGTTCTTGTCAGGGTTGGCTTCGATCCCCGGGTGGGACACAAAGATCCCAAGTAGCTTGTCGGACGTAACACCAAACATACACTTCTCCAGATTAAGCTTCAAATTGATCTTGCACAGATTGGCAAATGTCTCCTCTAAATCTTGGATAATGGTGGCCTTATCCTTGGTCTTGACCATGATATCCTCCATATAAGCTTCTATATTTCTATGCAACTGTGGTTCAAAGCCAATCTGGACCGCCCTTGCAAAAGTTGACCCAACACTCGTTAATCCGATTGGCATGCATACAAAGCAGTACATACCACAAGGAGTAATGAATTATTTCTTCTCTTCGTCTTCTTTCGACATGAAGATCTGATGATACCCGGAGTATGCATCCAGAAAGGAGAGAAAGTCACAACCTGAAGTGGAATCCACAATCTGGTTGATGCGGGGCAAGGGAAATGGATCCTTAGGACAAGCCTTGTTGGGATCTGTGAAATCAATGCAAAGCCTCCATTTCCCGTTAGCCTTCTGGACTACCACTAGATTTGCCAACCAAGTAGGGTGCAATACTCCTCTGGCCAAACAAGATGCCTCCAGTTTCTTGATCTCTACGGCAATGAACTGTTGCCTCTCTAAGGCCTGCTTCCAGACTTTCAGCTTCACAGGTCGGGCGTGTTGGCAGACAACAAGGTGCTGCTCGATTAACTCCCTGGGAACACCGGGGATATCAGATGGTTGCCAGGCAAACAAATTGATATCCGCCCGCAGGAAGTCAATGAGCGTGCTTTCAAATTTGTCATCGAGGGTGGCGCTGATTGTGAAAGTACCATCAACACCAGCCAGCCCTGCCGGGAACTTTTTCACTTGGGGTGCAGGAATCTTGGATCTCTTGCTATTGGAACACTCCGGCACGTCGTCAATGGGTGCCTTGCACTCGGAGGGGGCACGCTTCCCGGACTCCTTGCCGGAGGTCCTACCATCCTTCTCATTTCCTTTGCTTTCCTTGGAAGGAACTGTTGCTGCCCCTGCCTCTGCCGCACGTGCATCCCGATACATCTTGTCAACACAACATCCTTCTCATCTGATGGGATAGTGATGACCCCCATTGGCCCCGGCATCTTCAATGTGTTGTGAGAATAGTGAGATGTTGCCATGAACTTGGCTAGGGCCGGGCGTCCAAAAATCCCATTGTACGGCAGGGGGAGATCAACCACATCAAACACAATATTCTCTGTCCGATAGTTCAGTTCTCCCCCAAACTTTACCGACAGTGTAATCTTTCCCTTAGGATGGCTCCTACCGGGATTAACTCCTTGGAACGTGTCGGTAACCTCTAGCTCTTCTTCTCCTATCTGAAGCTTGTTGATGGCTGCCGGGGTGATCAGATACAACCCAGCCCCGCCCTCCACTAACATCTTTGTGACCTTGAGGTTATGAATTGTTGGGGAGACCAACAATGGAAAACATCCTCCCGTGGTGGTGTGGCCAGGGTGATCCTCTTCGTCAAAGATGATGGGCGTGTCGGATCATTTGAGCGGCTTCCGGGCTTCTAGCGCTGGCTCCATAGCATTTATATTTCGTGCCCACCGCTTGAGATGGAGGTGAGAGCTGTGCAAAGATGCACCCCCATCAATGCGCAGGGCGTCAGTGGCCATCAAAAAGTCCTGCTCACTGGTTTCTTCTTCATCCCCTCCATCACTCACATTATCACACACTTCCTTCTCTTGACCCCTGCACATATGGGTTTTCCTTGGTTCCGAAAGGGTTTGCCGGGGTGGTTTGCTTCACCACCTCGGCCCTTACCACCAGCGGCATTCTGGCCTGATAGAGGCAAAGGTGTCCCATCTTTCAATGAGATGGTGGCTATTGTTTTGGAAGAAGTCGACTTTGACGATCCGACTATGAATGTGCAAGGACGCTGCGCATTAGCAATCGCTAAACCAACTCCGAGAGGTTATTGACCACGCCGAAGCACGATCAACCTAACCACGAAGGTCTGTTTCCTGCAGGTAAACAAAGAACAAGCAAGAAACTGAGATTGCAATCTAGATATTGCGAATTTTCGAGGAAAGCTTAATTGATCAAGTGGGGTTCTGTGACGTCTTTGTCTTGTCATTGAACACAAATGAAGTACGCGAAGTTGCAGCTATGGCGAACTTTAATCTAAACAAAACCTAAAGTCTAAAAGATGCCCTAAGGGTTGTATATATGGAGGAAGAGGGGGGAATTTCATGGCCCTTGGGGAAGGGGACCGAAAGCAACCCTAACTCTTGTTTCCCTGCACATACGGACTCTAAAAACAGCCTATATTAAGCTATGGATGAAATTTATGAAAGGGCATCTTGAATATTTTGCCATGTCCTTGTACGTCATCGTGGTGGCTCGAAAGTGTTGTAATCTCCACCAGAAACTTTGTTCTTGTTCCACATGTGCATGCCCTCGTCTCCATGCTTGATCTTGCTCCAATGATTATCCTTCTTCTCCAAGCTAGGCCCTTCATTTGTAAGCAAGACAAATGTATCCAATTTAGGCAGCATCATTTTCTCATGAACATTAGAATCATTACCAAGAAACAAAAGTTCCTGGTAATTTAATTGGCGTGCACGAGCTCTAGTAATTGGTCTTGTATATGTATCAACAGGGGTTGTGGGTGTAACTTTGTTAGTGATGTCCCCGTCATCCTCCCCTTCTTGAACTAAAGTCACCCTCGATGGAAGCTCATCTTTCTCACCCAAGTAAGGCTTCAAATCTCGAATGTTAAAAGTGGGACTAACCCCAAAATCTGCAGGCAACTCAAGTTTATATGCATTATCATTTATTTTCTCTGACACCTTAAAATAACGATCAGCATGTGGCATTAGCATTGACTTGCGTAAATGAGGAAACCTATCCTTACGTAAATGTAACCAAACAAGATCTCTAGGTGCAAAGACAACATGTTTTCTACCCTTATCTCCAACAAGTTTATATTTATCATTCATGCGCTCAATATTTTCCTTAGTTAAATCATGCATTTTTAAGATCAATTCAGCACGTTGTTTAGCATCAAAATTAACCTTCTCCGAAGATGGAACAGGCAACAAATCAATAGGTGCACGAGGTAAGAAACCATACAAAATTTCAAAAGGGCACATATTAGTACTAGAATGCAGTGAACGATTATAAGCAAATTCGATATGAGATAAGCATTCTTCCCACATTTTCTTGTTATTCTTCCAAACAGCCCTAATCATAGTAGATAAAGTTCTATTGACAACTTCAGTTTGTCCATCAGTTTAGGGGTGACATGTAGAACTAAAAAGCAGTTTAGTCCCCAACTTAGCCCATAAATATCTCCAAAAGTGGCTAAGAAATTTAGTACCATGATCTGAAACAATAGTATTTGGCACACCATGCAAGCGAATAATTTCACGAAAGAACAAATCAGCAACATTAGAAGCATCATCGCTTTTATGACATGGTATGAAGTGTGCGATTTTCGAGAACCTATCCACGACAAAAAATATGCTATCCCAACCCTTCTTTGTTAAGGTAAACCTAAAACAATGTCCATAAATATATCTTCCCAAGGAATACTAGGGACAGGAAAAGGCATATATAAACCATGAGGATTGAGTCGCGACTTAGCTTTTTGACATGTAGTGTAGCGAGCAACAAAACGCTCAACATCCCGTCTCATCTTTGGCCAAATGAAATATGTAGCAAGTACGTCGTCCGTCTTCTTCACGCCAAAGTGTCCCATTAATCCTCCTCCATGCGCCTCCTGCAACAACAAAAGACGAACATAGCTAGCTGGAATGGATAGCTAGTTAGAACGAAACACAAATCCATCATTAACGACGAACTTGTTCCATGTTCTCCCTTCTTTACAATTCTTCAATACAACTTTAAATTCAGCATCATGCGCATATTGATCTTTGATGGTCTCCAAACCAGATATTTTAAAGTCAAGTTGTGAAAGCATGGTATAACGACGAGACAATGCATCAGCAGTAACATTTTCTTTTCCCTTCTTGTGTTTAATAACATAAGGGAAAGTCTCTATGAATTCAACCTATTTAGCATGTCTATGGTTCAGTTTTGCTTAACTTTTAATGTGCTTCAAAGATTCATGATCAGAATGTATAACAAATTCTTTAGGCCATAAATAATGTTGCCATGTTTCCAAAGTCCGAACAAGAGCATATAATTCCTTATCATAAGTAGAATAATTAAGACTAGGCCCACTCAAATTTTCAGAAAAGTATGCAACAGGTTTACTATCTTGTAATGACATAGCTCCTAATCCACTTCCACTAGCATCACATTCAAGCTCAAAAGTCTTATTAAAATTAGGAAGTTGAAGTAAAGGAGCATGTGTGAACTTATCTTTCAATACCGTGAATGCTTCTTCCTCTGTAGTACCCCAAACAAAAGGCACATCCTTATTTGTAAGCTCATTGAGAGGTGCAACAATGGTGCTTAAATCTCTCACAAAATGCTTATAGAATCCAGCAAGGCCAAGGAAACTCCTCACGTGTGTGAACGTTTTGGGCTACGACCAACTCTCAATAGCTTCAATGTTGGCTTTATCAACCTCAATTCCCTGTGGAGTAACAACATAGCTAAGAAAAGATACTCGGTCGGTGCAAACGGTGCACTTTCCAAGGTTACCAAAAAACGTGTGTCACGTAAAGCAATAAAAATAGCATGTAAATGTTCCTCCAAAGATCTGCTATAAATCAATATATCATCAAAGTAAACTACCACAAATCGTCCAATGAAATCATGTAAAACTTCGTTCATTAATCTCACGAAAGTACTAGGTGCATTAGTTAACCCAAAAAGGCATGACTAACCACTCATATAATCCAAACTTAGTTTTAAATGCTGTTTTACATTCATCTCCCAATTACATATGAATTTGATGGTATCCACTACGCAAATCAACTTTGGAGAATATTCTAGAGCCACTCAATTCATCAAGCATATCATCTAGCCTAGGAATAGGATGACGATAACGAATAGTAATATTATTAATGCCCCTACAATTAACACACATTCGCGATGTACCATCCTTTTTTGGCACTAGAATAATATTTACAACACAAGGACTAAGGGATTCGCGTATATAACCTTTGTCGAGTAGCTCCTGTACTTGATGGATAATCTCCTTCGTCTCCTCTGGATTGGTATGGTATGGTGCGCGCTTGGGTAGTGATGCACCGGGAAATAATTCAATCTGATGCTCAATCCCTCAAATAGGTGGTAATCCCGGTGGCACGTCTTGTGGAAAGACATTCGCAAACTCCTTGCAAAATGTTAGAGACAAGAGGAGGCAAAGAGGAAGGCACATTCTCGAATGAAAAAATGCCTCTTTGCACACAAAAGCATAGAAAACAGATTTGCTGAAATCTAGATCATCAATATCAGATTTGGTGGCAAGTAAACACCCAGTTTTTAATTTAATTTCAGATGCAACATGAGATGATGGTGTGTTATTAGGCTTCATTTGTTGCTCAAATTCTTTTGCCACAATCTGATTTTCACTCTTATTTTGCTGATGTTTCGCTTTATTAACTCTATTAATATCATCTTTCAAAATGGAATCAGTAGACATAGGAAGCAAAGTAATACGTTTATCCTTATGAACAAGAGTATATTGATTGTTTCTACCATGGTGTACAGAATTTTCATCAAATTGCCATGGTCTACCAAGTAATAAAGAACATGCTTGCATGGGTACACATCATAATCAACATAATCAACATATGTAGAGATACTAAAATGCACATGAACAGTACGTGTTACCTTAACCTTGCCGCTGTTGTTGAACCATTGGATGTGGATGTGGTCTTGTGGTGAGAGATAGCTTCTCCACCATCTCCATGCTAGCCAAGTTGTTGCAGCTCCCTCCATCTATGATGACGCGAACAGAACGTTCCTTCACAACTCCCTTTGTATGGAACAAATTATGCCTCTAATTTTGCTCCGCTTGTGTGACCTGCACACTCAAAACATGTTGAGCAACTAAACATTCATACTTGTGAGTGTCTTCAGGAGCCGTGTATTGCGTCTCATTTTCAGAATCATCTCCACCGTGTTCTTCATATGTAATAAGAGCCAAAGTCTCCTTATCATAGTCACTAGCGGACTCATAACCACCATCCTCATTAGGAATCATGGCACGTTGAGAAAGGCATTTGCTCGCATAACGACCACGACCAGTGCAACGACGACATATAACATCATGTGTTGGCCCTGTGAATGCCATGGATGAAGAAGAGCTCTGCACAGGACCGGAAGGTGTACTCCTGGCTGATGGTCGTGGTGCCTGTTTGCCTTTATCATGGCTAGATGTGACAGATGAAGTAGGCGGTGGTGCAGCCGGACGTGTCGAAGTAGAGGATGTACGCGGTGTCCATGATGAAGGTCGACCTACAGAAAACTTAGTTCGCACCAAGGCCTGTCGATCCTGCACTTCACGTTCAGCTTTGCGAGCAAGATGGAATAAACGAGTGATATTATTGTACTCCTTATACTCTAGAATTGTCTAAATCTCTCTATTTAAGCCACCCATAAAACGTGCAAGCATAGCCTCATTATCCTCAACAATACCACATCTAATCAGGCCAGTTTGTAATTCCTGATAATATTCCTCTACAGATTTTTTTCCTTGTCTTAAATGCTGCAATTTTTGAATTTATTCATGTTGATAATATGGTGGAACCCAACGAGTACGCATAGCAGGTTTCAAAGCAGCCCAAGTAGTTGGAATATTATTCGGATATAATCTGCGATATTCAAACCACCACACAGAAGCAAAACTAGTGAAAGGACAAAGAGCAGCAGCAACACGTCTCTCCTCGGGATATTCTAAACATGTAAAACGTTGTTCGGTTTCTAACTCCCAAGTAAGATATATATCATGAATGTATCGCCCCTCAAATGGTGGAATATTCAATTTTAGTTTAGGTAGATGGTCATGATCTCGTACCTGAGTGTGTGGTGCAGCCCTACCATTGCGATTATTTGCATGTGAACGGACTGGTTGTTGTGGTGCTGGTAGTTGCACATAGGTCTGATTTTGATCAACCTCCTCCTCGTAATCTCCCGCGTAATTGTCCTCCTCCTCAGCAGCAGGAGCCACAGAAGTATCAACAGCAGCACCAACAATTTGGCCAGGCTCAAGAGGGACACGGCTCGCTTTGCGGTGGGCTGTTTCGCGACGTGAAGGTGGTGGTGGTTGTTGTTGTTGTTGTTGTTGTTGTTGTTGTTGTTGTTGTTGTTGTTGTTGTTGTTGTTGTTGTTGTTGTTGTTGTTGTTGTTGTTGTTGTTGTTGTTGTTGTTGTTGTTGTTGTTGTTGTTGTTGTTGTTGTTGTTGTTGTTGTTGTTGTTGTTGTTGCAATGGTGCAACAGGTGGAGGTAGGCGCGCAAGCACTTCAACGAATTTTGCATCCAACTTGGTGTCAATTGACTTCTCAATTGCATCCATCCTCTCTAGTGCGTCGCCAAAACTAGTCATCACATCTTCTACCTGTTGACCCATCATTTGCTGAAATTTAGCATGCAACTGCTTGTTCGTCATGTTCTCCCAGTGATTGTCGTCAACTTGTGATCCTGTCATGGTTAGGCGCAGTAGAAACAAATATGATCCTACAGACTACTAGAAAATGGTGGTGGTTGGGCGTCACAAATCCATCAAGCAAATCTCAAATTCTTACTAGTTCTTACCTAGCAGTAGGTGGTGATCGGCAATCATTGTAGTCAAAACTCTCAAAGCTTGGACAAAGCGATTGCCAGGTGGTGTCAAACGCACGATGTAGATGTATGTGGAGCTAGGAAAGCTTATGATATGGTAGCAAAAATGTCAGCAATAATCAATTCGGATATGCAAAGGCGAATAAATGCTCAACGACGGTACTATGCTGGTCCTAGGCTAGACCGTACTAGAGACGCGAGCCTAGAACACTAAAAAATCACGGAACTGCACGTAAACAAGGGAGGAGCACACTCTAATGTTTTATTCTTTTTTTCACTTTTTTTGCACTTCTGTTTCCTCTTTTTTTTTGAAACTGGAACTATTTTTCTTTTGGGGGTATCACAGAAGTTGGGGAGTCCGACTTGGTCACGACTCAAAGTATTGCGTGATCTGGAAATCAAAAACAAAGCAGTAAATACTGGACTTGAGCTAGGACTAGTGGCGGATATATGTCGGGGCGGTGGAACACTGACTAGTGGTGAATTAGCGATGGAGGTGGACTCAGATGGGCGTGATGGATATGCGATGGTAGTATATGGCAGCGGTGATGACAATGGTGGTATATGGCAGCGGTGGTGGGATATGACATCGGTGGTGGTATGGCAGCAGTGGTGAATATGGTGCGGCGGCTGCGTGACAAACTATGAACAAAACTCGAAACTCTAAAGAACTAGACGCTACCAGCAACTCGACACGACGATGCCACCACAACTTCAACTAAGCAAACACGGAAAAGATTATGAATTGGCTCAGACTGGCTCGGATATGATGAACTAACCCTAGTTTTTTTGGCTTTTACATGGACTGTAGGTATGAAGAACAGACTCGATCCAATCTACGAAAAACTGTAAAATCTGATAGAGCAACCTGGAAATCTTATACCACTCGATAGAGGCAAAGGTGTCCCATCTTTCGATGAGATGGTGGCTATCGTTTTGGAGGAAGTCGACTTTGATGATCCGACTATGAACGTGCGAGGATGCCGCGCCTTAGCAATCACTAAAACAACTCCGAGAGGTTATTGACCACGCCGGAGCACGATCAACCTGACCATGAAGGTTTGTTTCCTGCAGACAAACAAAGAACAAGCAAGAAACTGAGATTGCAATCTGGATATTGTGAATTTAAGAGGAAAACTTTATTTATCAAGTGGGGTTCTGTGACGTCTTTGTCTAGTCGTTGAACACAAATGAAGTACGCAAAGTTGCAGCTATGGCAAACTTTAATCTAAACAAAACCCAAAGTCTAAACGACGCCCTAAGGGCTGTATATATGGAGGAAGAGGGGGGGGGGGTTCGTGGCCCTTGGGGAAGGGGTCCAAAACCAACCGTAACTCTCCCCCCCCGCATACGGACTCTAAAAACAGCCTATAATGATGTGTTTCAAAATTACATGGGCCTGGCCAAAAATAAGGTGGTGCAACACCTATATTAAGTTATGGACGAATTTTATGAAATGGCATCTTGAGTATTTCATTCATGTCCTTGTACGTCATCATGGTGGCTCGAAAGTGCTGTAATCTCCACCAGAAACTCCGTTCTTGTTCCCCTTGTGCGTGCCCTCATCTCCATGCTTGATCTTGCTCCAATGATCATCATTCTTGTCCAAGCTAGGCCCTTCATTTGTAAGCAAGACAAATGTATCCAATTTAGGCAGCATCATATTCTCATGAACATTAGAATCATTACCAAGAAGCGAAAGTACGTGGTAATTTAATTGGAGTGCGCGAGCTCTAGTAATTAGTCATGTATATGTATCAATAGGGGCTGTGGGTGTAACTTTGTTAGTGATGTGCTCGTCGTGGCCCTTTTCCTTGTCACGCTTATCATATTCTGCTCTCTGGTTCTTGACAAGCTACTCAACCTGGTAACACTCAGGCCATGGCCCTTGGTCCGATGGATCTTGCTGTACGGCCCATCACCCTTCCCAGATTTCTCAGCGGCAACGGCTTCCCGGCAGGCAGCGCAAGCGGTAGCTTCATTGCCGGGGGCCTCTGCCTTGGCCTTCTTGCCGGTACTATGTGTGCCTGATCCTTCCATAGTTAAAACTGCTTTGTCTCTTGGCTTTTTATTGCGCTTCTTGCCCTTTTTCTAACTGGTTGATTCATCCTCATCCTCTGAATCAACATCACCATAATCTTCCTCTCCGAGCAACTTCCTTCCTTCCTCCATCCGAGCACACTTATCCACCAGTGTGTATAGATCCTTCAGAGTCTTGGGATACCGCACGTTCATCTTGGAACGAATGCGACGGTTGCGCAGATTGGACTGGAAAGCTAGTATGACGGCTGCCAGATGGATATAAGGAATATTTCTATGAAGTTTACTGAATATCTGTAAATACTTATGGAGAGTTTCTCCTTCCTTCTGCTGAAGGAGTTCCAGGTCACTGGGCCTGCCGGCCTCCTGGTGGCCGCTGATGAAAGCACCGATGAACTATTGGCACATGTCTGCCCATGATGAAATGGAGCCCTCTGGCAGGTGCATCAGCCAAGACCTCACGTTGGAGGTGAGGGCCAAAGGGAAGTAGTTGGCGAACACCTTCTCGTCTCTTCCCCCGGCAACTTGAACAGCGATGGTGTAGATGTTCAGCCTCCCATCGTACATCTCAGGTATCTCTGGCTTGAATGTGCGGAGGATAGCCAACAGACTTGCCGCAGCACTTGCGTGATGGCAGGGCAACCGACATCCAATGGTAGGCACCTGCCAACACCGAGCGCAGGCTCGTCGATGTTGAGGCCGTCGCACCAGTTGGTCTGGCCGAGGTCGTCGCGGTGTTGACCTGTGACGACGCGCGCGTATCCCTGTCGCCTATCCTCACAGGCTTGATTTTGGCTAGGACATGCCTGAGGCCCAGAAGAGGTCATTGATATGTTGTCGGACTCTTGATTCTGCTACGCCCGCATCGGCTGCCGTGGCTGGGACTGCACTGTGGGGACAGCCACCTCCGTTCAGCCAGCGGTACGGGCGGTTGTTGTTGCTTGGGGAGGCCGTGGTGGGCCAGATCATCGAGAGCCCCCAGCCTCGACGAAACCGAGCATGCTTTGGATGGTGGCACACCAATCATCCATCTGCTCGGCTGCTGGCGAAAACCTCTGTAGCAGCTGAGCTCGCGCCATAGCCTTTGTGGCTCTGCTTGGCATAGATGTTGATGATGTCGACCGTATCATCGCCTAGCTGCTAACGGTGCCAACATCGGTAACTACCGCGGCACCGCGCCCATGCTGCTCCGGAACGGCCGCCTGAGTAGTGCGGTTCCACGGCGGTGGTGCCCGAGGATCAGCGGCTTCATTGAGCGCGGAGGCTCGTCCGAGAGGAGGCGCATGCGCCGCGTTCGGTCACGCGGCGGGGACGACCGGAGGACGATGGCTTGTCCCGGACTTAGCATCGTTGCTGCGGCTGTGTCCATTTGTGGAAGGAGGCGGTGCAGACGGAGTGACCCCCTCGCCCACACCTTGTGGAACGTGGCCGTCGAGGCACTGCTGATGCTATTCTCTCCACATGTCTCCTGCCCTTGCATCGGCCGCGGGGGACGTGGTGATGGCGCCACCTGCTCCAACCACGACCCTGATAGCATTCACGTCTCGGCTCGCTTCCGCGTCCCCCGTGGCATAGAGGCCGTGTGCAGCGGAGCCTTCGAGGTGGATGGATGGGTAGAAGCACGGGACTTCTTCTTGGGCGCAATAGTTGATGGCGCCATCGAAGACGAAGATGGCGATGATGATGATGACGCGCTACGCCCGCTTTCAGGTTCGCGCAAGCGAGCCCCATACCTGGCGCACCAAAGGTGTCGCGGGATATCCACGACCACCTATGGGACTAGGAGGCCCCTTGCTGGTTCGGCAGGGGTACGTCACGTTGCACAAAGAGCGGACTAGCGCACAACAGCACGGCGGGGAGCAGACAAGCAATTTAGCCAGGTTCGGGCCGCCGCAAGGCATAAGACCCTACTCCTGCTTTGGTTGATTGGCGATGAAATGGTGGTGGTGGAGTGTAGTACACTCGCACGGCAAGGCTTGCCCATGGGCAGCAGCGACTACGTGCGTACGAGGGTGTGGGTTCATCTGTTTTCCAACCCTTTCTATGGTTGCCATGGGCCTCCTTTTATAGATCATGGGGCGACCACAGTGGCAAAGTAGTCATTATGCACTAACATGATAGCAAACAGTGCTATCATACCTAACTCTGTGGGCTGACAGGGTGCATTAAATGCACCGCTTAGTGTCACATGAACGGCTGCCCGGCAAGGCTTGCTGGGCTATCTCGCTAGCTCCACGCATGTCTTCATGACACGTCGCATGATGGGTGTCATCTGCGGGTTCTTCCTGTAGGAACTGGCTACCATGGGGCTAATGGCTGCCACTTAAATATCTTGCGGCCTGACACCGTAGTTATTGTCGACGTGGGTCATGCTTGAGTGTTCGGTGGGGCGGTTTGGCCTCTATGAGCCCCCGGTAGGCCTTGCCGGGGTGTTTCTGCTATCTGCTTCCGGGGGTGGCCTCGCCCCTTGCCGGGCTCTCCTGCCCGCCAAGGGAGGCCCTTCTTTTGGTGATGTCTTGCTTCTCTGGTTTGGCCTTGGTCTCTCTACTCTGAGCTGGTACTCTTAATCTCTTGGTTTCTTATACTCTCACTTGGGCTGGTGCTTCAATCTTGTTCTTGTGCTTGTGCACAGTCAGGGCAACAGACCCAGGTTTTCTTGCACCGACAATGATGGAGAGATTGATTGTGCTGTTGATCTTGATAACCCACAATCAAAGAATCAATGTTATGATAAGAGAGACTTCCTTGCTAGGAAACATGGTAAATAAAGGTAACCATGGATTCAGAAACCCATGCTATTTCCTCCTAAACCATCCAAGAAAAAGGATGTTGAGGATTTTGAACGCTTTTGTGAGATGATTAGACCTATCTTTTTGCGTATGCGTTTCACTCATATGCTTAAAATGCGTCCCGATGCCAAGTATATGAAAGAAATTGTTACTAATAAAAGAAAGATACTGGAAGCTGAAATTTCCACCATGCTCACAAGTTATACTTTTAAGAGTGGAATACCAAAGAACCTTGGAGATCCAGGAATACCTAATATACCATGCTCCATTAAAGGAAACTATGTTAAAACTGCTTTATGTGATACTGGAGCTAATCTTAGTGTTATGCCTTTCTCTTTCTATCATAGACTTGAATTTGATAAGTTGACACCTACTGAAATTTATTTGCAAATGGCTGACTAATCAACTGCTATACATATCGGTATTTGTGAGGATGTGCTTGTTGTGGTTGCAAACATTACTATCTTAACGAACTTTGTTTTTCTTGATGTACCCGAGGACAACAGTATGTCGATCATCCTTGGTAGACCCTTTTTGAATACTGCAGGGGCTGTTATTGATTGCAACAAAGGCAATGTTACTTTTCATGTAGATGGTAATGAGCATACAGTAGACTTTCCGAAGAAACAACCTCAAGTTAATAGCGTCAATTTTATTGGAAAAATTTCAACTATAACTATTACAGGTTTTGAATTCCCTCTTCTTACTGTTAAGAAGAAAAATGATATTCTTAATGTTGGGGACATGCATATCCCCATTGAGGTAACCTAGTGTTATTCGAAAATTCTCCGGTTTTATGTTATTCCAAAGAAGTTTGTTAATGAGACTTGATCAACCTCATTGATAGATTCCTTTTGACAAGCATTAGATGGATGAATTTAGAGAACACCACCTTCTATACCCAACTTTTACTTTCTATTATTTAGATTAAATAAAGTAAAAATAGTATTATCTGTCTTTTGTTTGAGTTATCCATGCAATAAAAAATGTCCCGAAAATAAAAGTTCTCCAAATACCCTGAAAAATTAACATGATTTTTTATGGAATATTTAAGAATTTTTGGCACTGAGAAAAGGTAGGCCTCATCCAATGGTATGTTGGCATTGAAAATCTGAGTTATTATTTGCAAAACTGTTTCGGGGATTGTTCTTCGGTATGTGACTCCTCCAATAGTCCAATTAAATTTTTTCTAGTGTTTTATTTATTGCAAATTTTTGTTGTTGTGGTGACCTTGTTCTTGAGCTTGCATTTCAAATTCATATGGTCCAAAGTAGTCTGGATGCATGATATAGTCTCTAGAGACTTGTGGGAGTAGTTGCTATAAATTTTGTTGAGTTTGGTTCACTTTTATTTTGAGTCACTAAAAATTTCACAAATTTTCAGAGGAGAAATTGCTACCCACTATTTATTTAGATTAGGACAACATGGTTGCGCATAATTTCATTTGTTATGATGAGGAATAGAAGCTTATTAATAGTTTGATAGTTTTCAGACTATCATCTTGCGTGCACATTCTTTGTTTAATATTCATTCAGGCAAGTACACTATTTGGCCCGAGGACATCTACATATTTTGGGCACTTCCACAATCCGCAGTGCCTGAGCTAGCACCGGTCCTTGATCCCTATCACAAGCCTATCTTTCAGTTGGAGCCGCAGGAGCTGCCAAACCAGTGGAACCCTCAAGATCCACCTTAGTACCCAGGACATGGCTTCTTTGAGCCGTGGCATAGACCAACTTAGGGAAAATCCTAAGCTTGGGGGAGTACGTATTTCTCACCGACATTACATTCATGTTCGCATATTCATTCCAGTTGTCGGTATTCATACTTTTTCTCTGTATCATCCATGTTAGTTTATTTTTCTCGCTTTCTTCTTGTGTGTTTGATAAACTTTAGAAAACCCAAAAATATTCCTTGCTTTTTTTTCAAGTTAGTTTCTAAGTAGTTTGTAGTATTAAAAGAAAATCCAAAAAGATTTCTCGTTCTTCTTTAGTTTATTGGGAGCTTTCCCGTGTAAATAGTTTTTCTCGTTCTTGTTTTGCTCTCTTTAGAAAAACAAAAACTCCAAAAAATATTTCAGTGTGTTTCTTTGAAATTCTTTTCTTTTCCTTTGGGGGTCGAGAGGAGAAGACCACGATGAAATTGATGAGTGGCTCTCAAATGCATTATTGTTCCTTGAATAAATGTTGCAGATTCCAGCTTAGTCCAATGCACGTGCAGTATTATTATTCGCACCGTTGAGTCGTACAAGTGAAAGGCAATAATGACGATATATGATGAAATTATTGAGATGGAGAAAAGATGGTATGAATTCGACATATCTTGTTCTTGTAAATATGATTAGCTTGTCATTCCTGATTCGGCCCATTATGAATGAAACATGTTTGCAATGACAATTGGATATTATAGTTACTCATGCCATGCTTAATTAGCTAGGATTTTATAATGGTTTACCTTGTGTGCCAACATAGTTTTCAAATGGTTGTGATGTAGTATGATAGGATGGTATCCTTCTTTGAATGATTTAAGTGGCTCGACTAGGCACATGTTCACACATGTAGTTGAAACAAAATCAACATAGCCTCCACGATATTTGTGTTCATGGTAAATTATATCCTACTGAGGCTTGCACTCAATGTTGATTAATCTCAAGGCATGTTTATGACCGTTGTTGCTCTCTAGCTGGTCGCTCCCCAGTCTCTTTCTAGCCTTCACCTGTACTAAGCGGGAATACTGCTTGTGCATCCACTCCCATAAACTCAAAGTTGTTCCATATGAGTCCACCATACCTACCTATATGCGGTATTTTCTTGCCGTTCCAAGTAAATTTGCATGTGCCAATCTCTAAACCTTCAAATAAAACTATTTTTTGTATGCCCAGATCGCTCATGTGGCGACTGGGGGCTGTCTTTATTTTCCATGCTAGATGGGTTATTCTCATGATGAGTGGACTCCACTTGTCATTCATGAGAGAATGGCTGGTAACCGGGATACCTAGTCCCATGATCAAAAGATCAAAAATCAAATCAACGTATAATTAAACAAAGCTCGCCCATGACTGTTGTTGGTTTGGACGGTACCCGTTGTTTCGGATAAGCCATGGAGTGTGTTTGATGGTGGAGTGGGAGTAAAAGTTTACCATTCTGTTTGGGAACCGCCTATAATGTATGTAGCATGGAAGATATTGAGAACTCTTGGTCGTAGCGTTGACAAAGAAAGCATATCGCTCCAAATTATATTCATCTCTGATTTAAAAACTTGAGCGCTGGCACCTAAATGTTATTGTGAATGTGGTTAGTTCATAATCTTTGCTAAAAACTTGAATGCTGGCTTTACGTATTACAACAACAAGATCAAACAGAGTTTGTAAAAGTTTTTCTTTGTCACTTTCAGTTTATCAACTGAATTGCTTGAGGACAAGCAATGGGTTAAGCTTGGGGGAGTTGATACGTCTCCATCGTATCTACTTTTCCAAACTTTTTTGCCCTTGTTTTGGACTCTAATTTGCATGACTTGAATGGAACGAACCCGGACTGACGCTGTTTTCAGCATAATTGCCTTGGTTTTATTTTTGTGTACAAATAAAAGTTCTCGGAATGACCTGAAACTTCATGGAGAATATTTTCAGAATATATAAAAAATATTGACGGAAAGTACTATCGGAGGGGGCCCACACCCTGTCCACAAGGGTGGGGGGCGCGCCCCCTTACCTTGTGGGCCCCTGGACCTCCATCGACGTCAAATCCAACTCCATATAGACTCTTGCGGGCAGAAAAAATTTCAGAGAGAAGATCCCATCGCACTTTACGATACAGATCCACCGCCACCTCCTGTTCTTCATCGGGAGAACTGATCTGGAGTCCGTTCGGGGCTCCGGAGAGTGGAGATTGTCACCGTCGTCATCACCAACCATCCTCCATCACCAATTTCATGATGCTCACCGCGGTGCGTTAGTAATCCCATCGCAGGCTTTCTAGACGGTGATGGGTTGGATGAGATTTATCATATAATCGAGTTAGTTTTGTTAGGGTTTGATCCCTAGTATCCACTATGTTCTGAGATTGATGTTGCTATGACTTTGCTATGCTTAATGCTTCTCACTAGGACCCGAGTGCCATGATTTCTGATCTGAACCTATTATGTTTTCATGAATATATTTGTGTTCTTGATCCTATCTTGCAAGTCAATAGTCACCTACGATGTGTTATGATCCGGCAACCCCGGAGTGACAATAGCCGGGACACTTCCCAGGGCTGACCATAGTTTGAGGAGTTCATGTATTCACTAAATGCTAATGCTTTGGTCCGGTACACTATTAAAATGAGGCCTTAGTATCCCTTAGTTTCCATTAGGACCCCGCTGCCATGAAAGGGTAGGACAAGAGATGTCATGCATGTTCTTTTCCATAAGCACGTATGACTATATTCGGAATACATGCCTACATTACATTGATGAATTGGAGCTAGTTCTGTGTCACCCTAGGTTATAACTGCTACATGATGAATATTATTCATCATCTATCATTGCTGATCCATTGCCTACGAGTTCGTTCCATATTGATACTTGCTTAGTTACTTTCATTACTGGTGCTATCACAATCACTACAAAAGTACTACTGTTGCTTTTGCCACCATTACCGTTACTTCCATACTACTTTGCTACTGAATACTTTGCTGCAGATATTAAGTTTTCCACGTGTGGTTGAATTGAGAACTTAATTGCTAATACTTGAGAATATTCTTTGGCTCCCCTTGTGTCGAATCAATAAATTTGGGTTGAATACTCTACCCTTGAAAACTGTTGATACACTTGCTATATATAGGAATGCAACCCTAAAACCTAGGGTGCTTGTCCCATCAGTCCCGTCGCCGCCACCACTCCAAAATCCCCCTCGAGATCGATCCCTCCCCAACCAGTGCTCGCCACCTACAGCCAACCTCTTCCCTCCTCATTTTTAGCATGCATCCAAATCCTCCTCTGCACAGCCAGCCACCTCCCTGACCCAGTGCTCGATCTAGATGGGGTTGTGGCAACCATCGTTATCCGCCTCGACGCCTACCTTCGCGTTACGCCACCGGCCTCCTCTCTGGCCAGGCTCGTCCCCTGGTCCTCTCCTTCGCCATAACCTCCCTGAGCTCCAGCAATGGACAGCCGCCGCTGGAGCTCGTCTTCCCCGCCGCCGTGCATGCCGGCCGCCGTCTATAGCCCTAGGCCAGTGATGCAAGCTTCTTCCTTCCTTCCCTTTTCCCTCACGTATTCTCTTCCTCCTCCATGACATCTCTGTCTTCCTTGACGCCATGTATAAGAGTACTCCGCAACAATGCAGTCGACTCCGCTCTGTCCAGCAACCTCCCTGCCTCGTCGCCGATCGGATCCGTGCCTCCTCGGTCGTCCCCGCCCCGAACCTCATCTGCCTCCCCTACAACACACCCCGTCGCCAGGCGCTCTTGTCGTCGGCCGCTTCCTCCCCAACCTCAAGGTCCGTGCGCCGCCGTTTGACACCTTCCATGGACCCGCAAGATCCCCGGCGACCTCCTCCGCATGCTGCCGCACCGGAGTCCACCAGTGCCATCCCAGTCCAACACCCCTACTTCCCCTGCTTCAGGTCGAGCAGCGCTCGCAGCGCTCTACCCATGCCTCAGGTTGACCATGACCCGCGCCAGCCCAGCAGCACCAATTGCGCGCCAATATGCCATGAACTAGTCTCTAACCTTTTCCACCATCCCAGCAAACCGTTGTTTGGCTATGTTACCGCTTTGCTCAACCCCTCTGATAGCGTTGCTAGTTGTAGGTGCAATTGCATATTGTTCCATTTTGGGACATGGATATCATGGGATATCACAATATCTATTTTTTAATTAATGCACATATATACTTGGTAGGGGTGGAAGGCTCGTCCTTTTGCTTGGTGTTTTGTTCGACTCTTGCCGCCCTAGTTTCCGTCATACCAGCGTTATGTTCCTTGATTTGCGTTCCTTACACGGTCGGGGTTTATGGGCCCCCCTTGACAGTTCGCTTTGAATAAAACTCTTCCATCAAGGCCCAACTTTGGTTTCACCATTTTCCCAATAATAACTATTACTTGCATAGGGACCTGCTAGCACCCGAGGATTCTTAATCAACAAACCGGGCCAGTGCTCCTCGTGAGTGTTGGTCCAAACTGGGCGATTTCCGACGCCACCTGGGCATCCAGTGTCTCAGCCAACCCGACGTCTTGCCCATCCGGTGTGCGCTGCGAACGAGATATGTCTGGCTCCTATATGGATTTGTCGGCACATCGGGCGGTCTTGCTGGTTTTGTTTTACCATTGTCAAAATGTCTTGTGAACCGGGTTTCTGAGCTTGACCTAGTTGTTCTGGGATGGAGGATTTTCCTCCGCGGATCATGAGAGTTTGTAATGGGCTAAGTTGGGACACCCCTGCAGGGTTTAATCTTTCAAAAGCCATGCCCGCGGTTATGTGGTAGATTGGAAATTTATGATATCCGGTTGTAGAGAACTTGACACAAAATCTGAAATAAAATACACCAACCGTGTGCGTAACCGTGACCGTCTCATTTCAAGTGAGTTCAAGAAGAGAACACGGTGGAGTTATGTTTGACTCATAAGTTGATCAAGATCACTTATTGATCAGCACTAGTTTGCGACCGCTATGCGTAGTTTCTCTTCTTACTCGTGAACTAGTAAGTTAGCCACCATATAAATGCTTAGCCGCATGCTGCAACCTCACCACTTATCCTTTCCATACCCATTAACTTTGCTAGTGTTGATACCCATGGTAATGGGTTTGCTGAGTCCTCGTGGCTCACACGTTACTAAAATAATAGTTGTATGTACATGTAATGCGATGATCTGACGTGAGAGCGGTGCATGTTTGATTTTGGAGTTCTTGTTCTCCTTATTCTTATTCAATCAAGGGATAGGTTCCGGGTCGGGAGCGTGGGATTAGTAGGGTGGATGTCATTCTTCTTTTTCATTTGATTTCATTCGTAGTCGGATCTTGTTCTTATGTATGATTATTGCTATGTATTGATGTATTAATGCAATTTTGTTGTAACTTGTGGCGAGTGTAAGCCTTTATCTTGTATTCTCATCTATTAAGTACATGGTATGTTGTAATGATATCCACCTTGCTAAATGCTCGAAATGTGGTTGTGCCCCAATCACGAATTCATCGCGTGATCAGGATAGAATTGCATCTTGGGTGCTACAGCCACCTATGGGGCCATCGGCCCCTTTGTGATTCGGTGATGGGGAAGAGCGCGTTGCATAAAGAGCGGAGAGCGCAGGTAGCGTGGCAGCAATGACACAGGCAGTTTTTACCCAGGTTCAGGCTGCCCTGAGGCTTAAAACCCTACTCCTGCTTTGGTGGATTGATGGGGTGGACCGTAGTCGAGATGCAGCGCTCTAGCCCAGCAAGGTAGCCTAGGGGCGAGAGCGACTACGCGCGTATGAGTGTACAATTGTCCGAAATCCTTTCTACGGTTGCCACAGTCCTCCTTTTATAGATCAAGGGGTTACCACAATGGCAAATAAGTCATTGTGTAGTGATTAGATAACAAATAGTGCTATCATACCTAACTCTGCAGACAGGAAAAGGCGCATTAAAGGTGCCGCTTAGTGTCGCATTGGGGCGTAGCCTGGCAAGCCTTGTTGGGCCGATCTGCGACCTTATCACCTGCCTGCATGTCACGTGGTTGGGTGGGTGTCATCAGTTGGTTATTTACTTTGGAAGTAGCTGCCATGTACCGAATTACGGCCAGTTCGTCACTTGGGGGATTGACAACGCACCAACTGGTGACTTAGGTTGCTGTGAGGTGGACCAGTGGAGCCTTGTTGGGGTATGTCCACTCTCAGCGTCCCCGACAGGCTTTCCGGGCCGGCCTTGGGACTTGTGTTCAGGGTACCTTTCCCTCGCAGGGCTCGCCTGCCTGGCAAGGGAGGTTTTTTCTTAGTGCATTCTTGTTCCTTTAACTTGACTTGTTCTTCTTGATCCGCCCCTTAATTCTTCAAAGGCCTTGTTCTTCTACTTGGCGTGGTTCTGGTCGCTGTAACCTTGCTTTTGTGCCAGTGTACAGTCAGGGCAACATACACCAGGGTTTGTTGCACCGACAGAATCCCCCAATCCTGGCCCGAACGCGTACACATGCAGCGGTCTTGGTGCTGGCTTGTTTTAGATATTTTTTTGCTTCTTCATTGACCTGTGGCTGAATGAATCTATGCCTCCCCGCGCATCACGTAACGCCAATTGCGGTAGGGCCATCTTTGTAATGGCCTGTGAATGACTTTAACACATGGGAGAGTAACTGCCAATTTACTCTTCCCACCACACTTATTCCCTCCGCCACGTACGCTGCATGCGTTGCACGGAGTAGGTAACGGAGGTGTGTGGTGGGCGGGGGGTGCTATGGCACAAGCCCTGCCTTCTTTGCTTGGTCGAGTGGGACGATGGTTACCCAGTGAAGGACCAACCCTCGGCCCCGCTTGCTTATAAAAGAGGGGGCTGGAAGGAGCGGGGGTGTTCATCCACACACCTTTCCTCCTCCAATCTTTGCTTCTCCTTCTCCATGTTGAGAGGGAGGGACTGGGGCCAGCCCCCGGGTTTCAGCATTGGGTTGATGATGCTGAATGCCCGTGTCGATGCCCGGGGAGTGAGTGTAGTCTGAGGCCCGAGGGGATGTAGTGGTCGGGTTGCCCATGGCATCGGAGGCGAAAAGCGTCTCCTGGGTGGCGAAACGCTTGCCTCCTTTGCCTGGGTCAGCTGTCAGATGGGGGCGCTGGCCCCCGCTGCGTATCGCCGAGGCTTGTCGATCTGATGACGGGGCTTCTGTGGTTTTCGGCGCCATCCTGGGGTGCAATGCTTGGGGTTATGGGTGACCCCGGCACTGCTCCTTGCGGCGGAGCCAGGGCCGACACTGAAGACGATGGCGACCTCCTAACCGGCATGGTGGGTAGCGGTGCTGCGCGCATGCCTTGGTCGTCACAGTCATCCGCGACCTCTTCGGGGAAGGTGATGGACCGAAGGTCCGGCGTTCCCCATGCCCGTCACCTTGCGCAGCTCCTGAGTGCACGCCACCTGCTGGCCATAGTGCACGCTCACCTTTCGGCGCGTCCCCCCGGAATGGTGGCGACGGCAAGAAAACGAGGGAAGATGGAGAAGACGGGCGACAAGGCATCAGGTCGGAGTAAGATGGTACCGATGCCTTCGTCTCCTACTGGCGGCCCGCTTCCTCATCTTTCTGCTCTTCCCCTCCCTCTCGGCCCCATCATCACTGACCTCTTTGAGGCAGTCACTGGGGAGGGGTTGCTCTCTTGGTACTTTTGCCCCCTCGAGCAGTCTTCCAGATGAGCTCTTATAGTCCTTCCTGCCAGTGCTTCTTGTTGGCCTTGGGGCCGCTGACTGGGGCACCACTGAGCTGCCCCTTCGTTATAGTCCTTCGCAGCCTCGCCACTCCCAATCTTGTCAGCATGCGCCCGACAGGCTCCAATGGGGTTAGGCTAGGCTTCTGCTCGGGCTTCCTTCCTGCCCTCTTCATTTTCCACGAAAGTTCATTGGACGAGAGGGACAAGAAAGGGATTATGGGGCACTTATCATTTTTCATGCTAAAATGTGCAGGCGCTTGCCAAACCTTAGTCTAAGTTATGTAATATTCTTTATCCATGATTGCTTTATGTAAAATCTATAATTGCTTATCATCATATTAATGAAAAAGATGAGCCTTGTCAGGTACTTGTGCATGTATGATATCCATGCAGAGGTGGAATGCCTCTATAAGCTTAAGTAAACAAGTTCTCCCCGGTAGGCTATCATGTCGGTACCCTCGGTTTGTTGCCGTGGGGCTAGACCTACCGGGCATTAAACCATAAAAAGGGACCAGCCCCCTGCCAATCCTTTTCCGCCAAAGGCAACTGCTGTTGGGGAACATAGTACTTCAAAACAATTCCTACGATCACGCAAGATATATCTAGGAGAAGCATAGAAACGAGTGGGAGAGTGTGTCCACGTACCCTCGTAGACCGAAAGCGGAAGCGTTTAGTAACGTGGTTGATGTAGTCGAACGTCTTCGCGATCCAACCGATCAATTACCGAACGCACGTCACCTCCACGATCTGCACACGTTCAGCTCGGTGACATCCCTCGAACTCTTGATCTAGTTGAGTCCGAGCGAGAGTTTCATCACCACGACGTCGTGGTGACGGTGATGATGAAGTTACCAGTGCAGGGCTTCACCTAAGCACTATGACAAAATGACCGAGGTGTGTAACTATGGAGGGGGCACCGCACACATCTAAGAAATCAACTTGTGTGTCTATGGGGTGCCCCCTCCCCACGTATATAAAGGAGGGAGGGAGGAGGAGGGCCGGCCATAGGGGGGGCGCCCAAGGGGTGGAGTCCTACTCCTAGTAGGAGTAGGTTTCATCCTTTCCTAGTCCTACTAGGAGAAGGAGGAAAGAGGAATAGGGGAGAAGGAAAGGGGGGGCGGACCCCCAAACCCTAAACCAATTCGGTTTGGGCCTTGGAGGGGTGTGCCCCACTACATGCTTGCTGCCCTCTTTCTCCACTAGGGCCCAATAAGTCCCATGGACTCCCCAAGGGGGGGGGGTTCAGGTAACCTCCCGGTACTCCAAAAAATACCCGATACACTTCAGAACCCTTCCGGTGTCCGAATATAACCGTCCAATATATGAATCTTTATGTCTCGACCTTTTCAAGACTCCTCGTTATGTCTGTGATGTCATCTGGGACACCGAACAACCTTCGGTACATGAAATCACATAAACTCATAATACCAATCTCATCGAACGTTAAGCGTGCGGACCCTACGGGTTCGAGAACTATGTAGACATGACCAAGACTCATCTCCGGTCAATAACCGATAGCGGAACCTGGATGCTCACATTGGTTCCTACATATTCTACGAATATCTTAATCGGTGAAACCGCACAACAACATACATTGTTCCCTTTGTCTTTTGTATGTTACTTGCCCAAGATTCGATCGTCGGTATCATCATACCTAGTTCAATCTCGTTACCGGAAAGTCTTTTTACTCGTTCCGTAATACATCATCTCGTGACTAACTCATTAGTCATTTGCTTGCAAGGCTTATTATGATGAGTATTACCGAGAGGGCCTAGAGATACCTCTCCAACACTCGGAGTGATAAATCCTAATCTTGATCTATGCGAACACCATAAAAACTTTCGGAAACACTTGTAGAGCATCTTTATAATCACCCAGTTACGTTGTGATGTTCGACGGCACACAAGGTGTTCCTCCGGTATTTGGGAGTTGCATAATCTCATAGTCAGAGGAACATGTATAAGTCATGAAGAAAGCAATAGCAATAAAACTAAACGATCATAGTGCTAAGCAAACGGATGGGTCTTGTCCATCACATCATTCTCCTAATGACGTGACCTTGTTCATCAAATGAAAACACATGTCTATGGTTAGGAAAAATCAACCACTCTGATTAACGAGCGAGACTAGTACATGCATACTAGGGTCACTCTGTTTTGCCTATGTATTCACACATGTATCAAGTTTCCGGCTAATACAATTCTAGAATGAGTAGAAGACTTTTATCATGATATAAAGAAAATATAAAATAACAACTTTATTATTGTCTCTAGGGCATATTTCCTTCAGTCCCCCACTTGCACTAGAGTCAATAATCTAGTTCACATCGACATGTGATTTAACACTGATAGTTCACATCGTCATGTGATTCACACCCATAGTTCACATAGCCATGTGACCAACATCCGAAGGATTTACTAGAGTCAATAATCTAGTTCACATCACCATGTGATTAACACCCAAAGAGTATTAAGGTGTGATCAGGTTTTACTTTGTGAGAGAAGTTTAGTCAACGGGCCTGTCACATTCAGATCCGTATGTATTTTGCAAATTTCTATGTATACAATGCTCTGCATGGAGCTACTCTAGCTAATTGCTCCCACTTTCAATACGTATTCAGATTGATACTTAGAGTCATCTGGATGCATTGGCGTAACCTTTTACGACAAACTCTTTATCACCTCCATAATCGAGAAACATTTCCTTAGTCCTCTAGTTACTAAGGACAATTTTGACCGATGTCTAGTGATCTACTCCTGGATCAGTATTATTGGTGTAGAAAAGAAGGGGCATGTCTTTGTACCCCTTACTTGTGCACGGACAGTCGGAGCCGCGCCCACGGCCGCACCAAGCGGAGCAGGAGAAGTGCGCTGAGGTAAAACCGAAGCCCAAGACAATCAAGACAACACTAAGGCCAAGAACGCAAAGAGGCAGAGGGGCGGAACAGTTTCCCCCGGCAAGACCCTTGCCGGGGGCGGCCTCAGCAGCCCCGGCAGGACCCTTGCCGGGGCAGCACACCCAAACACCAACAAAGCAACCACTCTTGAAGCCTATGGGCTCCAACAATATCAACAACAGTGGAGCCAAGGCTCGGGAAGCGCCCACGTGACGGCATGCAGATCTTTGTGAAGACAAAGATCAATGACTCCCAAGATGAGAACCAGAAGACATGGCGATCGCGAGGTTCCTTGCCGAGGACGCCCGCGAGGCCCCGACAAGGCTCCTTGCTGAAGACAACCTGAAGCCCCGACAAGCCTCTTGAAGCAGGGCACTCACAGAGGCCCCGACAAGCCTCTTGAAGCAGGGCACTCACAGAGGCCCCGACAAGACCTTTTCCGAGACCACTGTGGCAGCCCCTTTAGACTATAAAAGGAGGCCTGCGGCGTACTGGAGGGGGATTTGGATCCTGAAAAGCTGGATAGGCATCGTAGCTAGCTGAAGAACTCATGAACACTCAAATATACACCAAAGCAGGACTAGGGTATTACGCATCCTCACGGCCCGAACCTGGGTAAACGATCGCTGTGCTGACTCTTAGACCTGCTCTTTGCACAACTCTGCTCCAGCCAACTGTAGAAAGGATTCCAGTGATCCCATAGGTGTCGTTTCCCACCGACATCTTTGGCGCGCCGGGTAGGGGGGCGCAATTGTGAAAATCGGGTCCAGTAGTTAGGGTAGCGATTCCTCATTGCCATGGCTCCTAAGAAGAAGATGATGGTGGCGATCGGCTCGTCTGCAGCCGAACGGCCCGTGCCGGCACAGGCTGGCGACGGGGTGGTTGCGGCTGGAAGTCGAGGCGCGATCCACGAACACTCGCGTCGTTCCAGCAGCCGAAGCCTGGCAAGCGACGTCGTTCGTGCGCGAGATGATGAGCCACACGCCACCATGTCCAAGGGTGGAGCCGGGCCCCCCGCAGGCGGCGCGGGACCCTCCAAGAGCGGCGTCGTACCCCGCACGGGTGACGCGGCGACTTACAAGACACCCACAGCGCGTTCCTCCGAGGCCGTGCGCGATGAGCATCATCGCCGCGTGGAGGACCCCGGGCGCCGCCGCGGGAAGAACCCCGCGCATCAGTTGATGAAGACATGACTACCTTGGATATGACCAAAAATATTGCATACATGTATATTTGTGAGGTGATTTCTAATGCAAACTATGCAATAATTTATTTATGTCATCCAGGATAAATATACTTCACAGACTTTTGTGCCATGTGTAATTCCAGGAGTATGAGACATTTGTACAATCCACATATTAAGATAAGGGAAAAGAGAAGTTTAGGTGCTATTCAAAAAGTTCTCTCACATCACTTTTGGACCAAGAGAAGATAGAGTCCAAGTCTCTCACGTTCACCATCCAGATTCGGACTGCACACACATACCTGACTCAAAACGACAAGAACTCCTTCATACGGACTACGAATTGGGTGATTCTTTTTTTGTTGGAAACTAGATTTTGTACACTTTCCAACCCAATTGGACTCACCTTCAAATTCGTCCGGAGCATTGAGATACCGACGAAACAATCTGACGCTGCAGCAGAATCCGAGTCAAACTATAAGTCCAAAGGTGTTACATCACCTCCACTTGGGCCCATGAGCCTTGTACGACCTAGGGTTAGTTTTAGGCTGCCTTGGGACATCCTTCCACCTCCTTGGCCGCCACCCCTTGCTCCTATATAATTAGACCATCTAGTAGCTTTTTCTTTGGGATTTGTTTAGTCAAAAGTTAGCCATTGCAACTTCGTGTACTTCGTTCGTGTCCAACAACCAGACCAACACCGCTCACGGATCCCCACCTTTATCCATACTTCATTTATATTTGCAATATTCAGATTGCTTTATCATATTCTTGCTTGTTCTTAGATTGCATGCAGGAATAGACCTTCGTGGTCAGGCTGATCGTGCTTCTGGCATCGTCAGTAACCCCTGGAGATTGGTTTAGCGATTGCTAAGGCGCAACGTCGTGCACATTTGTAGTCAGGTCGTCAAAGTCGTCTCCACCAAATCGATAGTTACCATCTCATCGAAAGATCGGGCCCCTCGCCTCCATCAAGTGGTATTAGTTTTCAGGTTGCTCGGTGAGAATTTCCAGTTATTCCTAGATTAGATTTATTTTCTTACATATTGTCCAAGGAAAAGCCACAAAAAGTTACATCTATTCATCCTTTGTCCTAGCCAGTCTGAGCCTTTGCAATTTTCTTTTCATTGTTTGCATTATTGAATTATCGGTTGCATCGGCGTGTCGAGTTGCTGGTCTTAGTGTCTAGTTCGTTAGAGTTTTGAGCTCTATTCACATTAGTCACGTCACCGCTCCATCGTTATCCCATTCGATGTCCACCACCTCATCCATCAATTTCCACCTCGTGCTACCCATCGTTCATTGTCACAATCATACTTGAAGTCGTTCGCATCTTTGCTTGATCCAATCTGCATCTTATCTAGTTTGTTTTGGAAAGAGGGAGAAAGAAAAAAAAAGACAGAGAAAAAAAGTAAATAAAAAGAGGAGAGAAAGAAAAAGAAAAAAAGTGTGAGAAAAAAGAAAAAGAAAAAGAAGAAAACGAAAGTTGGAGAGAGAGAGTTGTTGTATATTCTGCTTCGCAGTTGTTTTCATCATTATCTTTACTGCCGTTGTGATCTTCACTTATATCTTGCTGTTCAGAGCTACTTCCTATCCTTTATTGATGCTAGTTGTGCTACACCGTGACCTCATTAGTGTTCTAGGCTCGCGTCTTTCTAGCCTAGGACCAGCATAGTACCGTCATTGAGCGGTAATCAACATTGCATCTCTGAATTGATTATTGCTAATCTTTTGCTACCATATATAGCCAACCCAGCTCCACATATTTCTACACCGTGCATATTTACGTTCACCTGGCAATCGCTTTACTCAATCTTTGGAGTTATTTGACACCACTGGTTGCCTATCACCACCTGCTGCATGGTAAGAACTTGGTGACGATTATGTCAAATGACTTATTGCATGTTTGCTTATTTAGGCATGTTGTAGCCTGTGAATTTCATGCAAGTAAGGTTTATTCACCAATGTTGGGATGGTTTAATGATGAACATTGTCAATCTTTTGATATGAATAAGAGCTTCACTTATTTGTGCAAACTGAGATGCAATATTTTCATGCCTTCTACTTCTTGTGATAATATTTTGGTTTTATATTTTATGAACTACGAAAGTTACTCATCTATATATGTGTCATATGTGCACAAATTAAGGGAAGTAAAAATGGATGACATATACATATACAACATGTACACCTTGTCTATTTTCTTACCCAAATTTCAGATTAAGCAACGCCGATGATGGCTTTATTTTCAAGAAAGGGAGGATGATTAGGACATGACTACCTTGGATACGACCAAAAATATTGCATACATGTATATTTGTGAGGTGATTTCTAATGCAAACTATGCAACAATTTATTTATGTCATCCAGGACAAAAATACTTCACAAACTTTTGTGCCATGTCTAATTCCAGGTGTATGAGACATTTGTACAATCCACATATGAAGATAAGGGAAAAAGAGAAGTTTAGGTGCTGTTCAAAAAGTTCTCTCACGTCACTTTTGGGCCAAGAGAAGATAGAGTCCAAGTCTCTCACGTTCAGCATCCAGATTCGGACTGCACAAACATACCTGACTCAAAACGGCAAGAACTCCTTCATACGGACTCTGAATTGGGTGATTCTTTTTTTTCGAAACTAGATTTCGTACACTTTCCAACCCAATTGGACTCACCTTCAAATTCGTCTGGAGCATTGAGATACCGACGAAACAATCTGACGCCGCAGCAGAATCCAAGTCAAACTACAAGTCCAAAGGTGTTACATCACCTCCACTTGGGCCCATGAACCTTGTACGACCTAGGGTTAGTTTTTGGCTGCCTTGGGACGTCCTTCCACCTCCTTGGCCACCACCCCTTGCTCCTATATAAGTAGATCCATCTAGTAGCTTTTTCTTTGGGATTTGTTTAGTCAAAAGTTAGCCATTGCAACTTCGTGTACTTCGTTTGTGTCCAACGACCAGACCAAGACCGCTCACGGATCCCCACCTTTATCAATACTTCATTTATATTAGCAATATTCAGATTGGTTTATCATATTCTTGCTTGTTCTCCGATTGCATGAACGAATAGACCTCCGTGGTCAGGCTGATCGTGCTTCTCGCATCGTCAGGAACCCCTGGAGATTGGTTTAGCGATTGTTAAAGCGCAACATCGTGCACGTTTGTAGTCGGATGATGAGGACATGAGTACCTTGTATACGACCAAAAATATTGCATACATGTATATTTGTGAGGTGATTTCTAATGCAAACTATGCAACAATTTATTTATCTCATCCAGGACAAAAATACTTCACAAACTTTTGTACCATGTCGAATTCCAGGTGTATGGGACATTTGTACAATCCACATATGAAGATAAGGGAAAAAGAGAAGTTTAGGTGTTGTTCAAAAAGTTATCTCACGTCACTTTTGGGCCAAGAGAAGATAGAGTCCAAGTCTTTCACGTTCTGCATCCAGATTCGGACTGCATAGACATACCTGACTCAAAACGGCAAGAACTCCTTCATACGGACTCCGAATTGGGTGTTTCTTTTTTTGTTGGAAACTAGATTTCGTACACTTTCCAACCCAATTGGATTCACCTTCAAATTCGTCCGGAGAATTGAGATATCGACGAAACAATCTGACACTGCAGCAGAATCCGAGTCAAACTACAAGTCCAAAGGTGTTGCATCACCTCTACTTGGGCCCATGAGCCTTGTACGACCTAGGGTTAGTTTTAGGCTGCCTTGGGACATCCTTCCACCTCCTTGGCCGCCACCCCTTGCTCCTATATAAGTAGATCCATCTAGTAGCTTTTTCTTTGGGATTTGTTTAGTCAAAAGTTAGCCATTGCAACTTCGTGTACTTCATTTGTGTCCAAACGACCAGACCAAGACCGCTTACGGATCCCAATCATTATCAATACTTCATCTATATTTGCAATATTCAGATTTCTTTATCATATTCTTGCTTGTTCTTTGATTGCATGCAGGAATAGACCTTCGTGGTCAGGCTGATCGTGCTTCTGGCATCGTCAGTAACCCATGGAGATTGGTTTAGCGATTGCTAAGGCGCAACGTCGTGCACATTTATAGTCGGATCGTCAAAGTCGTCTTCACCAAATCGATAGTTACCATCTCATCGAAAGATCCGGCCCCTCACCACTATCAAGTGGTATCAGTTTTCAGGTTGCTCGGTGAGAATTTCCAGTTATTCCTAGATTAGATTTATTTCTTACCTATTGTCCAAGGAAAAGCCACAAAAAAGTGAGATCTATTCATCCTTTATCCTAGCCAGTCTGAGCCTTTGCAATTTTCTTTTCATTGTTTGCATTATTGAATTATCGGTTCCATCGTCGTGTCGAGTTGTTGGTCTTAGTGTGTAGTTCGTTAGAGTTTCGAGTTCTGTTCACATTGGTCACGCCGCCGCTGCATCGTTATCCCTTCCGCTGTCCACCACCTCATCCATCAATTTCCACCTCGTGTTACCCATCGTTCATTGTCACAATCATAGTTGAAGTCGTTCGCATCTTTGCTTGATCCAATCTGCATCTTATCTAGTTTGTCTTGGAAAGAGGGAGAAAGAAAAAAAAAGACAGAGAAAAAAAAATAAAAAAATAAGAGGAGAGAAAGAAAAAGAAAAAAAGTGTGAGAAAAAAGAAAAAAAAGAAGGAAAAGAAAGTTGGAGAGAGTGTTGTTGTATATTCTGCTTGGCAGTTGTTTTCATCATTATCTTTACTGTCGTTGTGATCTTCACTTATATCTTGCTATCCAGAGCTACTTCGTGTCCTTTATTGATGCTAGTTGTGCTACACTGTGACCTCATTAGTGTTATAGGCTCGCGTCTCTAGTCCGCTCTAGCATAGGACCAGCACAGTACCGTCGTTGTGCATTTATTCAACATTGCATCTCTGAATTGATTATTGCTAATCTTTTGCTACCATATATAAAGCCAACCCAGCTCCACATATTTCTACACCGTGTTTACGTACGTTCACCTGGCAATCGCTTTACTCAATCTTTGGAGTTATTTGACACCGCTGGTTGCCTATCACCACCTGCTGCATGGTAAGAACTTGTAAGATATTGATATTTGCTTTACTGTGAGCGCTTTACCACCACATCCTAGTAGTTCATAGGAACATTATTTTTGGATTTTGTTTCTTGTTTCTGCTAATCATGGCAGGTTCAAGAGTCAGTTGGGCTTCATTGATCGTGGAAGACGTGTCATCACCTCAGAAAATACAACCACCATCACAAGATGTACAAAGACATCAGAATGCGCACAAACAGGTTCTTATTTCCATGGCACCTTTTCATGGTCGTTTTAAACCTGATTTATATATTGAATGGGAGTTCAACATCAATAATATATTTGCTTCCCATAGTTTTGATGAACGTAAGCAAGTTAAGGTTGCGGTTGGTTCTTTCACTAGTTATGCTTTAGTTTGGTGGAGTGAATATTGTCGGTTATACCCTAATCATGTACCTACTACTTGGGATAATTTAAAACTTGTGATGAGAGATAGATTTGTCGATGTTTATTATACTCGTGGCATGATTAAAAAACTACAACATTTGAAACAAGGTAGTGACACCGTAACAAAATATTATGATGATTTACGAACTACCTTGTTGCACTCCTTTTTAGAGGAAAGTGAAGATGATTTTATGGATAGATTTCGGGGAGAATTAAACCGTGATATTCAGGAGATGCTAGTTCATGAAGAGTGTTATCCTATGGACCATTTGTTACGTCTTGCTTGTAGTGCTGAACAGGAAATAAAACGACGTATTGTCCATAAGGAGAATAAGCGCCAGGTGCACATTCCAAGAGATGATAAGGTTGTTCCTTCCACTACTAGGCGTACTATGACAGACACATCCGTTGTTGTGAGGACTACATCACCTCCACCATCTGACACATCACCTCCGATAGTGCCTACATCATCTGAGTTAATCATAAGAGGTAATGACAAAGGTACCTGATGAGGACATGACTACCTTGGATACTACCAAAAATATTGCATACATGTATATTTGTAAGGTGTATGAGACATTTGTACAATACACATATGAAGACAAGGGAAAAATAGAAGTTTAGGTGCGGTTCAAAAAGTTCTCTCACGTCACTTTTGGGCCAAGAGAAGATAGAGTACAAGTCTCTCACGTTCTGCATCCATATTCGGACTGCACAGACATACCTGACTCAAAACGGCAAGAACTCCTTCTTACGGACTCCGAATTGGGTGATTCTTTTTTTGGTGGAAACTAGATTCCGTACACTTTCCAACCCAGTTGGATTCACCTTCAAATTCGTCCGGAGCGTTGAGATATCGACGAAACAATCTGATGCTGCAGCAAAATCCGAGTCAAACTACAAGTCCAAAGGTGTTGCATCACCTCCACTTGGGCCCATGAGCCTTGTACGACCTAGGGTTAGGTTTAGGCTGCCTTGGGACGTCCTTCCACCTCCTTGGCCGCCACCCCTTGCTCCTATATAAGTAGATCCATCTAGTAGCTTTTTATTTGGGATTTGTTTAGTCAAAAGTTAGCCATTGCAACTTTGTGTACTTTGTTTGTGTCCAACGACCAGACCAAGACTGCTTACGGATCCCCACCTTTATCAATACATCAATTATATTTGCAATATTCATATTGCCTTATCATATTCTTGTTTGTTCTTTGATTGCATGCAGGAATAGACCTTCGTGCTCAGACTGATCGTGCTTCTGGCATTGTTAGTAACCCCTAGAGATTGGTTTAGCGATTGCTAAGGCGCAACGTCGTGCACGTTTGTAGTTGGACCGTCAAAGTCATCTGCACCAAATCGATAGTTATCATCTCATCAAAAGATCGGGCCCCTCGCCTCTATCAAGTGGTATCAGTTTTCAGGTTGCCCGGCGAGAATTTCTAGTTATTCCTAGATTAGATTTATTTTCTTACCTATTGTCCAAGAAAAAGTCCAAAAAAAAGTTAGATCTATTCATCCTTTGTCCAAGCCAGTCTGAGCCTTTGCAACTTTCTTGTCATTGTTTGCATTATTTAAATATCGGTTGCATCGTCGTGTCGAGTTGCTGGTCTTAGTGTCTAGTTCGTTAGAGTTTCAAGTTCTGTTCACATTAGTCACTTCGCCGCTGCATCGTTATCCCTTCCGCTGTCCACCACCTCATCCATCAATTTCCACCTCGTGCAACCCATCATTCATTGTCACAATCATAGTTGATGCCGTTCGCATCTTTGCTTCATCCAATCTGCATCTTATCTAGTTTGTCTTGGAAAGAGGGAGAAAGAAAAAAAGGCAGAGAAAAAAAAGTAAAAAAAAGAGGAGAGAAAGAAAAGGAAAAAAGTGTGAGAAAAAAGAAAAAGAAAAAGAAAAAGAAGGAAAAGAAAGTTGGAGAGAGTGTTGTTGTATATTGTGCTTGGCAGTTGTTTTCATCATTATCTTTACTGCCGTTGTGATCTTCACTTATATCTTGCTGTCCAGAGCTAGTTGCGCTACACCGTGACATCATTAGTGTTCTAGGCTCGCGTCTCTAGTCCGGTCTAGCCTAGGACCAGCACAGTACCGTCGTTGAGCGTTTATTCAACATTGCATCTCTGAATAGATTATTGCTAATCTTTTGATACCATATATAGCCAACCCAGCTCCACATATTTCTACACCGTGCATATTTACGTTCACCTGGCAATCGCTTTACTCAATCTTTGGAGTTATTTGACACCGTTGGTTGCCTATCACCACCTGCTGCATGATAAGAACTTGTAAGATATTGGTATTTGCTTTACTGTGAGCGCTTTACCACCACATCCTAGTAGTTCATAGGAACATTATTCTCGAATTTTGTTTCTTGTTTCTACTAATCATGACAGGTACCGGAGACAGAAGTTCTTGGATGACGGATACATCTTCACCGTCACGAGACGTGGTACAACACACACAAGCACATGGTCAGGTTATTTCTTTACCGTCATTTGAAGGTAGATTTAATCCTGGTATTTATCTAGCTTGGGAGCTTGAAGTAGAAAAAGTTTTTAGTCACCGTCATTTTTCTGAACTTGAGAGAGTACGAGCTGTCACTAGAGTATTTACTGGTTTTGCTTCTGTTTGGTGGAGTGTGCATTGTAAGAAAAATATTGATAACCAACCCACAACTTGGAAAGATTTGAAGGCTGTAATGAGAAACCATTTTTTTCCTCCTTACTATCACCGTGAATTGCTTCGCAAATTGGAACAATTAAAACAAGGTAGTAACACTGTTCATGCTTACTACCAAGAGTTCAAATCTTATATGCATCATTGTGACATAGAAGAATCTGAGGATGATACAATGAATAGATTTTTTGGTGGTTTGAACCATGATATTCGCGCAAGATTTTAGTATATTCCTCATTGCATTACTGATATGTATGTTCGTGCTTGTACCTTTGAGAGACAAATACAGGAGGATGCATTGTGTGACTACAACAACAACTATTCCAGTTCATGCTCACCACCACTGGTTGGTTCCTCCACCATTGCACCTACTAGAGCAGCCACACCTCCGATTGTGAGCGTGACATCATCTAAAGTGTATGGTACATTGTCATCGTCTGTACCTACATCAGCTACGTCTCTATGACAAGGTAACAGTAAAATCAATGATGATATAACTTCACATGAGGATGATGCATATCTAGTTAACTTGAATACATCATGTATTGAATTACCTGTTAATTTGAGCACACCACCTATTTTAGATAATCATGTTACTGTCATGAATGCATCATGTGATCAAACAACTGAAATACCAAAAATTTTGAGTGCACCCATTGAATTAACTGTTGATGCAAAAGAATCATGTGAATCGGAGAATAAATCAGATTTGGATAAAATACATTTGAAAATAATTGTGCCAATGTTTAATCATTTTGATATGACCTCTATTATTGGTGACGATTCTATGTCAAATGACTTATTGCATGTTTGCTTATTTAAGCATGTTGTAGCCCGTGAATTTCATGCAAGTAAGGTTTATTCACCAATGTTGGGATGGTTTAATGATGAACATTGTCAATCTTTTGATATGAATAAGAGCTTCACTTATTTGCGCAAACTGAGTTGCAATATTTTCATGCCTTCTATTTATTGTGATAATATTTTGGCTTTATATTTTATGAACTACGAAAGTTACTCATCTATACATGTGTCATATGTGCGAACATTAAGGGAAGTAAAAATGTATGACATATACATATACAACATGTACACCTTGTTTATTTTCTTACCCAAATTTCAGATTAAGCAACGCCGAGGACGGCTTTATTTTCAAGAAAGGGAGGATGATGAGGAGATGACTACCTTGGATACGACCAAAAATATTGCATGCATGTATATTTGTGAGGTGTATGGGACATTTGTACAATCCACATATGAAGATAAGGGAAAAAGAGAAGTTTAGGTGCTGTTCAAAAAGTTCTCTCACGCCACTTTTGGGCCAAGAGAAGATAGAGTGCAAGTATTTCACGTTCTGCATCCAGATTCGGACTGCACAGACATACCTGACTCAAAATGGCAAGAACTCCTTCATACGGACTCCGAATTGGGTGTTTCTTATTTTGTTGGAAACTAGATTTCGTACGCTTTCCAACCCAATTGGATTCACCTTCAAATTCGTCCGGAGCGTTGAGATATCGACGAAACAATCTAACGCTGCAGCAGAATCCGAGTCAAACTACAAGTCCAAAGGTGTTGCATGACCTCCACTTTGGCCCATGAGCCTTGTACGACCTAGGGTTAGTTTTATGCTGCCTTGGGACGTCCTTCCACCTCCTTGGCCGCCACCCCTTGCTCCTATATAAGTAGATCCATCTAGTATCTTTTTCTTTGGGATTTGTTTAGTCAAAAGTTAGCCATTGCAACTTCGTGTACTTCGTTTGTGTCCAAACGACCAGACCAAGACCACTTACGGATCCCCATCATTATCAATACTTCATCTATATTTGCAATATTCAGATTGCTTTATCATATTCATGCTTGTTATTCGATTGCATGCAGGAATAGACCTTCCTGGTCAGGCTGATCGTGCTTCTGGCATCGTCAGTTACCCCTGGAGATTGGTTTAGCGATTGCTAAGGTGCAACGTCGTGCACGTTTGTAGTCGGATCGTCAAAGTCGTCTTCACCAAATCGATAGTTACCATCTCATCGACAGATCGGGCCCCTCACCACTATCATCGGATCGTCAAAGTCGTCTCCACCAAATCGATATTTACCATCTCATCGAAAGATCGGGCCCCTCGCCTCTATCATCAGTCACGAGATGCAGAAGATCGGCATGCTCCCCGAGGCGCTAGCGAGGGTGGCGTGCAGCTGCGGGACCGTGATAGAGCTCCTTCTAACATGGTTAGAAGTCGTAGTGCATCTCGATCCGCACAGCTCTCCCCGCCACCCACGCCAACGGAAGCCTTAGCACGCGCGCAGTTGCTCCTCGACTTCCCTCGTACTGCGGAGAAGCTCGACAAATGGAGAGCTACTGTTCGTAGCCTTGTCGCCATAACCGACAAGAACGACCCGCCCGGGGCCATGACAAGAAGCGAGAAGATGATGATCGTGAAGAGGACGACGAGTCCGGCGAGCAAGAGTTCCAGAAGGCCATGGAGGCCATGTGCGTCGATGGTGGTGCCTCACTGCATTCCTCCCACCGCCAACTTAAACAGTGGGCGCGTGAGATCACAGCAGCGGAGCCGTCATTCAATGCCCAGAAGCCACTGAGGTGGTCCAGTGCTCCTAACATCTTTGACGCCGAGGATCACCCTAATCGCACGACTGCGGTCGGGTGTTTGCCATTGTTGGTCTCACCAATGATACGCAACCTCAAGGTGACAAAGATGCTGGTTGATGGCGGGGCCGACCTGAACTTGATTTCGCCCATCATGGTCAAAAGGCTACAAATCCCTGATGGAGACCTCGAGGAGACGGGCTCGTTCAAAGGAGTCAACGCGGGAAGAAGCCAGCCTAAGGGTAAAGTCACGCTGCCCGTAACATTCGGGGGTGAGCTAAATTACAGGACGAAGAGGATTGTTTTCGATGTAGTCGAGATCCCCTTACTTTACAATGGGATCCTCGGCCGCCCAGCGTTGGCCAAATTCATGGCGGCTTCGCACTACGCCTACAACACGCTAAAGATGCCTGGGTCGATGTCCATCATCACCGTCCCCTCCGACAAGAAGGATGCACTGATCTACGCTGATCAGGTTTACCGGGAGGCAGTTGCAGCGACTACCGCTAAGGCGCTTGCTCTTGCCACTGAAGCCCTGGGAGGAAAGAAGACCGGTGAGACACCTCGCGCCTACTCCGACAAGCGGTTCTCTTCGGAGTGTAGCATTCTCGTCGAGAACATGCCAGAGAGCTCCACCGGCAAGAGCAAGAAATCCAGGGCTGCTCCACCAGAAACCAAGCGGGTGTCCGTCGAGGAGGACGACACGGGAGGGGATTTCACCATAAGCTCCGCCCTCGACAGCAAATAGGAAGACGCGCTCATCGCCTTCCTGCGGGCGAATGTCGACGTATTTGCGTGGCAAGCGTCTGATCTCTAGCGTTCCCAGGGAGGTGATTGAGCACCATCTTGCTGTCTGCCCTCATGCACGACCCGTCAAGCAGAAGGTTAGGAAGCAAGCTCTGGAGCAGCAAGAGTTCATCAGAGAGGAAACCAGGAAGTTAGAAGTAGCCAGCTTAGTGAGGGGAGTGCTCCATCCAACATGGTTGGCCAATCCGGTGGTAGTGTGTAAGGCAAATGGGAAGTGGAGGATGTGTATAGACTACACATACATTAATAAGGCTTGTCCAAAAGACCCTTTCCCATTGCCACGCATCGACCATATTGTGGACTCCACAGCCGGGTGTGACTTATTATCATTCCTCGAAGCTTACTCAGGCTACCACCAGATCTTCATGACAAGAGAAGATGAAGAGAAGACATCATTCATCACCCCATGTGGTACGTATTGCTTTATGCGGATGCCTTTCGGATTGAAGAGTGTTGGCTCAACGTTTGCGAGGGCGGTCCAGATGGGTTTTGAGCGTCAGCTACATAGAAATATGGAAGCTTATATGGATGGTACAGTGGTCAAAACCAAGGACAAAGCAACGCTCGTGCAAGACTTGGAAGAGACATTCACGAATCTGCGCAAGATCAACCTTAAGCTGAACCCTAAAAAGTGTGTCTTTGGCGTCCCGTCCGGCAAGCTTCTCGGTTTCTTCGTGTCACAGTATGGAATTGAAGCAAATCCCGACAAGATCAAGGCCATCGAGTAGATTGAAGCGCCCAGGCAAATCAAGGATGTGCGTTGGCTTGCTGGGTGCGTTGCCGCCATGGGCAGGTTCATCTCCAAATCTGTCAAGCGCGCCCTCCCCTTTTTCAAATTTTTGAAAAATCCGGTGATGCGGAGCATCCTACGGACATCACCATGCCAAGGGCAAGTGACACGTGCGACATCTACTTCACACACACACAAAGGTGAATCATCTCCTTTACACGTGTTCACTTGACCCCTTCGAGGATGGTTTACTACTTGACACTTCTCCCGTGTGCATACATTGGTATTGTCGGAGCTTCACGAATGTCAAGGAGGAGTGCAAGCGGCAAGGAACGACTACACCATCTGCGAGGGAAGCGTGGAAGAGAAGACGAAATAAAGGAGAAGAAGACGGAGTGGCCGCTGGAGTCAGGCCGGACGTCCGGACGTCCATCCGGATCATCCGGACTCAGCCGGATCATCCGGACCTTCCCCGGATCGTCTGGGTAATTGCGCCGAAGACACCCGAAGGCTTCCACTGAAGCCGGATCATCCGGGACTCCGTCCGGATCATCCGGACACCCCGACGCCCGGATCATCCGGGACCCCGTCCGGATCATCCGGCCTTGCCTCCGCGCATGTATCCGGGCCGAGGCCCATGTACCTGTTTCGCCCATCACTTATCGCTTTGTGGCCCTAGACTATATATACTCCTCCACCTCCACCATTTTAGGGTTAGCAAATTTGATAGCTCATTTTAGACTAGAGCTTTGCTCATCTATGTGGTTCTACTCCTACGAGTGACCGCGGCCCCTCTACGGAGAAGATCCACACAGGATACAAGACCTCCTTCACGGAGAAGATCCCGCGGGATTCAAGACCTCCTCTTGGAGATGAACTCTACCTTGTATCTTTCCCTTTGTTGTTCATGTACCTTGTGATCTTGTGTGTTTGATTGTCTAGTGGATGTGTGATTGGACTTGTTCTTGAGTGTCTTCCCTCGTGATTCCCCTTTGTGTTCTTCGTGTTCATCGTGGGTTTCCCTCCTCTTCGTGAAAGATCGGCCTAGAACGGGTTGACCCCGCATCATATGGTATCATGAGCCTTGGTTCATCATGAATTTGGAGCCTCCCCACCGTTTTCTAGCCTTGTTTTGTTGTGTTCTTCCCCAAATTCGAAAATTCCCCACCAAAAATAGCCCCAAAAGTTTTTGTGATCTGTTGGTTTGATTAGATTTTGTTGATTTTGATCCATGGATTGGCTTGGTTTCAAGTGGATCTAGCATCTCCACAAGTTTCCCCACTTTCCATCCGTGAAGTCCTCTCAATTTTGAGCCCAAAATCATCCATTTCGGCCCCCAAATTCGTCCCCGAGAGGAAATCCCGAGCGGAGTTGACCCGCCCGGATCATCCAGATGAAGTCCCGGATCATCCGGACACCTCCCGGATGAGCTGGACACTCTCCCGCACGTCCGGGTAATCCGCGCACCCGAATACCCGTACCTGAGCTGACGAACCCGGATCATCCGGACGTTTTCCCGGATCATCCGGACAAAGCCCGGATGAGCTGGATTTTCTCCCGGATCATCCGGTTTCCCCTGAAACTGACACGGACATATTTTTGTTTTGGCCATAACTAATTCATACGGAGTCCGTTTTTGACGTTCTTGAGCTCGTTTTGAAGCTCTTGACATCCCCCATCCCACAAAAATACCACCATAATAATTTGACTCCATCATATTTTGTGAATTTTGGCATCTTTGCCTAGGGCTTCCACCATACCGCATAGCCACCATAGCCTTCCGCAACCTAGCCCATTTTGTTTCCCATAGCATTTGTGGTTGCTTGAGTAGTGATTTGAGTCTCCTAAGGTGTTTAGGCTACTTAGGGACAATTGTTTCTTCATCAACCACCACCACCACATCTGCATACCTATTGCCCACTATACATTTCCACCCAGCTTAACACAATTTTGTTGAGCTTGTTTGAGTTGTGGCTAGAGTCTCCTAAGGTGTTTCGGCTACTTAGGGACGGTCACGATAACTCTGACACGCATAAACCATCATTCCACTTCCGCTTTCCCAAATGCATAACCACCACCGCTTTCTGCTACCACCATTTGACATTTGTCCTTGAGATTTTGAGTTGTGGTTTTTTCCGTTTCCTAAGGTGTTTCGGCTAATTAGGAACGGGTCTACATCAGGAACACCGCCACTCATCATCGCCACGAGGTCATCATCGTACATAAGGATGGTAACCTCGACGACATCATTATATATTCCCCTTGCAATTGCATTGTTAACCCCTAGCCCATTTTGCGTCACTTGCCTATCGAGACTAGCCATTTGAGTATTGCCGGCAACGTTACTTGTGCACATTAGCGATCTACCCTTCCATTGCATACATACCATATCTTGGTATCATCATATCATCCCTTGTGTCACAAGATTGTTCCCGCATATACACAATTGCTATCTTGGTTTGTGCATTTCGCATTGTGGCCATACAAAAAAAAAAGAGAATAAGTTTTTAAGCAAAAAGAGAAAGACAAAGAAGCTTGTAAGCAAGAGCCATAGCATCGCATCATATGATATCATATCCGATCATCTTGGATAAACAACGGGAACCATACATACATAGCATACTTGGGATAGAAAGTTCATACATTTTGCATCTTATAGGTTGTGCACAAGTGTCGTATCCACCTATTGAGCAATCCTGCTAGCGTCTCTCTTGAGTTGTGCAACACGAGCGTTTTCCGTGGATTCCACATTTTGTGCTCATTCCTTGGTTGCACGACCCCATTTATCTATCCGTGTGTGTGTTTCCGCGTGCCACCCATATTGCTATTGGTCTACTGGTTTCACTTGCGAATTTGTGAATCTCTTTCAACTTTATTGACTCTTGCTAACATTTTCCATCAAATTTTTGTGTCACTTATCCTAGCCAAGCCACTCGATAAGCTTTACTTGATAGGTGTGAGTGAACAAGTCCGGTACCAATTCCACTATTCTTTCATTTCACATTGAGTGAAACAGGATACATCCTCAACGTTGGGAAAAGGTAACTTGGTATTATTTATCTCATCTCCTACTCACCTTTGCTCGAGTCTTGTGATGGATAGGCAAAGCATTTCATCTACTTCGGTCTACTACAACAACGACAAGTTCGATGCCATGACGAACAACTTGTGTGCCAACATGGATGCTCAAATGAAGGAGCTCAAAGCCCTCATCAAAAACTGCAAGAGGTCTTCCTCATCTTCGAGAAGACGCTCAAGTGCACATCCTTCCGAGCTACCATCTCCGGCAAGATCTCATCGGCATCGACACCATCAACGACAAGAACGTGAATTCAAGAGCTCAACTCCAACAACCGCTCAACGACTTCACCATGTACCTTGGCATCTTTGCCAAGCGACTTCAAGGCATCTTCGCCTTTGGACATACGACATCTTTGCCAACAAGCACCTCAAGATTATGCTTAAGAGAAGCTTCCCAAGCTCAAGTCCGCAACTTCCAAGAGCTACTACGACAACGACAACGACCACGAGATTCATTTCTATGGGACTCAAGACCCCGAGGAGTATCTCGAGTGGGAGCGCAAGATGGACGACTACCTCAAGCTACATCAAGTTCCCTACGAAGATCAAGTGAAGTGCACCACAAGAAATTTCCACGACAACGCGTCAACATGGTTGCTTCACACACCTTCGACGAGCTTCAACGTGAATTGGCCCAAGACGAAGAAAGCTATGTGGCGAGAGTTCGTGCCTCCCACCTACACGGAACATCTTCTACGCCAATTGGAGAACACTATACAAGGATCCAAGTCCATCGACAAGTACTTCAAGGAGATGAAGATGGCCTTGCGATGAGCCGGCATGGACGACCCCATTTCGATGAAGCTCCACTTCATGATGGGATTGCACAACAACATCTACAAGACTATCTTCCTCGAGAACTACAAGTCCCTCGACGACAACTACATTGGTGCTCTCAAGGCAGAACAAGAACTCATGAAGGCCAAGGCGTCTCCACCGCAAGCACACTTCTCGAAGACCAAGCTCCAAGACGGCGAGCATGAGGCTAGTACCACCATGATTTCCAAGCCCGACGAGCTCCGAGACGATGCTCCCACGTTCGACTTCACCGCCATCCCTCTTTGTGGCATTGATGATGCCGAGTCTACTTCGACTCTTTTTCAAGACGGTGCATCGACGACTACGACTACAGAACCATTGGAGGACCAAGCTTTGAAGGCGAACGACATGGTGACGAGCAAGGATGATGCTTCCATCTTTGGAGGCGAGAGTGATGATGTGCCATCTTCGGCCTTCATCCACGACGACGATGACGAGATGGTTGAGCATGGGATTTTCCCAATGACCACGACGATGTATGATGACTTGTGTGACTTGTGCCACCATACTGAGAGTGAGAGCGAGTTGACCACTATCCCTATACATGACGAGTTGCCCCAATTCCCATGTGAGGAGAGCCACAACCCCCACCACTTGAGTGAGATGAGTGACTCCACCATATGCGACATTGAGTGCACCTATTTTGAGGGAGTGAGTGAACCACCACATAGAGAGAGTGAGATGGTTGATATGGCATGTGAGGCCACTTCCTACGCTAACGACTAGACCTCTACCTCTATTGTGTCTTCTCATTTGGTGCTAGGTCCCACATTTGATGATGCGCCAATCCTCGACGACTTCGTCCTTCCTATGGACAAGATGATGGCCATGGTGGAATATGATGCACCCCCCACATGGTTCCATCAAGATGAAGATGACGACCACCATTTGGTCTTTCCCTCCTCACCTACACCACATGAGTGGAATGAAAAAGGTAACAAAGGTGAAGGTGATGCTCTCGTCCCACTAGTGGACTATGTTAACATTGATTGCTTGCATGATGTTGATCCACCTATTGCCATGCTTCGTGCTAATATGATTTCCCCATGCGATGATTTACCCATTTATGATGAGTTTGATGATTGCCATGTGGAGTCTATTAGTTGTGATGCCATGTTGCATAGGATTTCTTGTGATAATTCTCTCGGTCACATCATGTTTGACAATCCGCTTGACTTGTCATAAGCTATGCATGAGATCAACAATATGACATATTTGCAATCTCTTCGTAGTGACTATGCACATGCCATTAAAATTAACCCAATTTGCACATATGGCATAGATGACAAGCCCATGGTTATTGGCATTTGTTTTTCTTGTGATGATATTGACATGCTACCTTTGCATCATTTATCTCATAAGCCATGCCATGACCACCTAGCTTCGGATATGCATTGTTTTGGATGTTGTCCATTTTCTCCATATGATGTTTACAATATTGCTCATGAGGAGACCCCCATAGTTTCCTCATACATGCTAGGAGATTTTGATCAATCCCATGCATTGCATGATCCCAATACTTGTGTGCACAATATGCTTCCCATGAATAAACATGCTTTTGATGTGCCACATACTTGCATGCTCAATTTGTGTCCCCATCTTGTTATACACAACAACTATTCTTTCATAATGGATGACATGTTCTTATACCATGCATCACATTTCTTTGAGCGATGCCTATCTTGTGCTAACTCATACGTGCACATACACATCATGATGGATGATGTGTACATTTACCACGCATACACTTTCTTTGGCTTGTGTCTCTTTTGTGTAGGTACACATGCATACTCGTCAACCTCGCAAGAGCACGAGTTGACGAAACGAGCTCTAGAGAGCAATGACGACTTGGGATTCCGAGGATTATCTTTCCCACCACTCCCTTCACACAAAGATTTCGCGCATTCCTTCTACATGGCACTCACATGGTTATGGGTTATTGTCCATTATATCTCGTATGCCCCTCTTTCCATGTTCACTTTGCATGATATGCTCATTTATATGCCTTTGACATGCATTTGTGACCCATGCTTCGCATTACACATGATGATTGATTCTCATACTTGTATGTGTATTTGCAAACTTGGTGGAGATATTGCTTGTTATTGCCATGTTTGCTTTGTGCCAAATGCCTATGATAATACCTTGTGCATGCTATGTGCTCGTGCTTGTGATATGTCATGTGCATTGCTTATGCCTACTATTGGCTCACATGACATGATTGCTATGAACTCATCTAGTGTGTTGCATCTTCGCTCCACTAGTTCGCACGACATGATTGATATGCTTGCTTATGTTGCATCACCGATGATTCATACTTGCTCCTTTCATGCGGTTGATGTCAACCATGGCCATGCTTTGCACATGATTGATATTGCTTGTTGTCATATGTCTCCACATGTTGCCTCTCTCATGCTATATGATTGTCCATGCATTGAGCGCAACCATGATTTTAGTCTTGCCAATGAGATTGCCCCCATAGCATTCTCGCATTTATTTGGAGGTTTTGACATATTTCTTGTGAAGCATGATTGTCTTACCTCTTTGCACCATATGCCTAGTGCCATGAATATAGCCATTGTTGCGTCATCTTATTCATGCACTTTTGCTTCTAACGGTTATGTGCAAGAGAAGAGAACCATCATGATGGATGATGTGTTTATCTACCATGCGCATACATTCTTTGTTTTGATGTGTGCATGTGTAGGATACTTGAACTTCGTGTCGACTTCCACTTCACGTGAGTTGACCATGCGAGCTCTTGAGAGCGAACCACTTTCTACCACAACGCTTCTACATCGCACTTGCTTGTACTTCGGCATTGTGAAGGATGCACAAGGACATGCTTTCAAGGTGATATCTTTCGAGAACCCAAAACCAATGAGCATGAATATTGTGGATCATACTACATGTGTTGCTTGCACCATGAGACTTATTTGTCATCTTGGACCCCTTGATCGCGCACATGTTAGTGATATTGCTTTCATTCACGATAGCCACATTGCCTTGCCTCATGTTATATATGCCTTGTGTGTTGCACCCAATTCTTGGATTAATTATCCCTATCATATGCTTGGTTGAAACAATGTCATCTTTTCACATATGCCATGTCACATTGCTTTTCATATGATTGACTTGATTGCCTCACACATGTTGAACAATTGCTCTTTCTATTGTGTTGAGTGCCACACTATATTCACTACACCCTATGCACGTTATGGTTGGATTGTCTTGCACTTGACCCATGTGCTTAAACACTTCATTTTACTTGGTGTTGTGAATGATTCTTATGCCTACCATAGACCTTTCATTGAGCGCTTTATGCATACTTTCTATGACTTCGAGGTAGATGCTTATTATCTTGTCACACATATGTGCATCTCTACCTCACATTTACATGCTTGTTTCCATGATGACCTTGATTGCGCTCAGTTTATGTGCTCACCTGCCATGCCACAACCCTTTGTCACACACTATGCTATGCTTGATGACAACACTTATTGGGTGAATCACCTCTTGAATGCTTGGTTTTGCAATAACGCTAACCACATTTGTTTTTTGAAGTGTTTGTTATCCTTGCTCCTTTTGAAGCAATCACTAGACGGTGCGACATTGGAGAGTGCCCATGCCGAGCTTAAAGATGACGAGTACTTGGTGATCGTCCACTTCTACACAGCGACGCCATCTCTTTCCCATGGTGATTTGGTTTTCGATCCGAGGTCGGATCTTTCCCAAGGGGGAGGGGATGATGCGGAGCATCCTACGGATATCACCATGCCAAGGGCAAGTGACACGTGCGACATCTACTTCACATGCACAAAGGTGAATCATCTCCTTTACACGTGTTCACTTGACCCCTTCGAGGATGGTTTACTACTTGACACTTCTCCCGTGTGCATACATAGGTATTGTCGGAGCTTCACGAATGTCAAGGAGGAGTGCAAGCAGCAAGGAACGACTACACCATCCGCGAGGGAAGCGTGGAAGAGAAGACATAAGAAAGGAGAAGAAGACGGAGTGGCTGCTGGAGTCAGGCCGGACGTCCGGACGTCCATCCGGATCATCCGGACCCAGCCGGATCATCCGGACCTTCCCCCGGATCGTCCGGGTAATTGCGCCGAAGACACCCGAAGGCTTCCACTGAAGCCGGATCATCAGGGACTCCGTCCGGATCATCCGGACACCCTGACGCCCGGATCATCCGGGACCCCGCCTGGATCATCCGGCCTTGTCTGCGCGCATGTATCCGGGCCGAGGCCAATGTACCTGTTTCGCCCCTCACTTACCCCTTCGTGGCCCTATACTATATATACTCTTCCACCTCCACCATTTTAGGGTTAGCAAATGTGATAGCTCATTTTAGACTACAGCTTTGCTCATCTATGTGGTTCTACTCCTACGAGTGACCGCGGCCCATCTACGGAGAAGATCCACACCGGATTCAAGACCTCCTTCACGGAGAAGATCCCGTGGGATTCAAGACCTCCTCTTGGAGATGAACTCTACCTTGTATCTTTCCCTTTGTTGTTCATGTACCTTGTGATCTTGTGTGTTTAATTGTCTAGTGGATGTGTGATTGGATTTGTTCTTGAGTGTCTTCCCTCATGATTCCCCTTTGTGTTCTTCATGTTCATCGTGAGTTTCCCTCCTCTTCGTGAAAGATCGACCTAGAACGGGTTGACCCCGCATCACCCGGGCCCGATGAAGTGGACCCCAGAAGCCGAAGCGGCACTGCAAGATTTGAAGAAATACCTCTTCTCTACACCGGTACTGGTCGCGCCTAAACCACAAGAGCCATTGCTGCTGTATCTAGCGGCGACGAACCAAGTGGTTAGTGCCGCGCTAGTGGCCCAGAGGGAGGTCAATACGGAAGGATAGAAGCAACAACAACTGATGCCACTGGGGCTGAAGAGGTGCAACTGGATGGAGTGATGCAGAAAAAGAAGATGATGCAGCACCCAGTTTACTTTGTCAGCTCCCTATTATAGGGGGCTAGGTCAAGGTACTCCGGCGTGCAGAAATTGCTCTTCGGCCTCCTTATGGCCTCGAGGAAGCTATGTCATTAGTTCCAACCACATGAAATCACCGTCGTCACCCGCCTCCCGTTGCAATGAATATTGCATAACCTAGATGCGACTGGGAGGATTGTGGAGTGGGCCCTGGAGCTGTCAAGCTTCGGTTTGAAATTTGAAAGCACTTCGACGATTCAGAGCAGGGTCTTGGCAGAGTTTGTTGCGGAATGGACCTCAACGCCCGACAAGGAGATCCAGGAGACTAGTCTCCCCGGCAAGGGTGAGAGTCGTGACAAGATTATGTACTTTGACGGGGCATACTCGCTGCAAGGCGCCGGTGCTGGTGTGCTGCTCGTTCCACCCACCGGAGAGCACCTCAAGTATGTGATCCAGATGCACTTCCCTAGGGAGGTTTCCACAAACAACACTGCCGTGTACAAGGGATTGCTTGCCGGTCTCAGGATCGCGACGGACCTCGGGATCAAGTAGCTCATCGTCAAAGGAGATTCACGGCTCGTTGTTAGCCAAGTAAACAAAGATTACCAGAGCCCGTTGATGGAAGCCTACGTGGATGAAGTAAGGAAACTGGAGGAGCGTCTCGATGGTATACAAGCTGAACACATCCACCAAGCAGAGAACGACATCACCGACTACTTGTCGAAATACGCTGCCCTCAAGCTACCTGTGGAACCAGGTACCTTTGTGCTCCGATTATTTCGCCCATCTGTTGAACCATCGACTGAACCGAGTAAGCAAAGGAAATCAGGCCCCGGCAAATAATTTCCTGCCGAACCCGCAGGGGTGGCTGGCAGGGGTGTTGCCGGAGACGCTGAGCCTGTCGTGGGGCAGCAGACTCCGGCGAGGCGTCAAGCCCTAGCCGTAGAGGTAATCACTCCCAGAGTAGAGGAAATGCCATTGGTCCTTGCCGTCGAGCCCTAGGCCCCGGCATGGGCGCAACATACCGTCCAATTCCTCCGAACCGGGGAGCTTCCTGAAAAGCAGGGAGAAGCGGAGAAAAAAGCCCGTCGGTCTGCCATGTACCAGTTCGTCGATGACGTCCTGTACAAGAAAAGACCGAACGGCGTGAAATTGAAGTGTATCACCCGGGAGGAAGGACTGGAGCTGTTGGCAGAGATACATGGAGGCATATGTGGCTCCCACATAGGGTCAAGAGCCCTTGCCGGCAAGGCATTCTGACAGGGTTTCTTCTGGCCCACTACCCTCCAGGATGCAACGATACTAGTAACCAAGTGTGAAGCATGTCAATTCCATCCAAAGAAACTTCATCAACCAGCTCAAGCTCTCCAAATGATCCCTCTCTCCTGGCCATTCTCGGTCTGGGGGCTCGACATATTGGGCCCTTTTCCCCGTGCTATCGAGGGCTTTGAGTACCTGTACGTAGCAATCGACAAGTTCACAAAGTGGCCGGAGGTGGAGGCAGTGAGGAAGGTGACATCACAGTCTGCCGTCAAGTTCTTCAAGGGCCTGGTCTGCCGTTTTGGTGTACCAAACAGGATTATCACCAACAACAGTACGCAGTTCACAAGCAATACCTTCATGCAATATATGCAAGACCTCGGTGGCAAGATCTGTTTCGTTTCTGTTGCACATCCACGAAGCAACGGCCAAGCAGAAAGGGCAAATGTTGAGGTACTGCGGGGCCTCCGGACAAGGACTTTTGACAGGCTACACAAGTACGGAAAGCACTGGACCGATGAATTGCCGGTGGTTCTTTGGTCGATCAGGACGACATCAAATCGAGCCACCGGCCAGACACCCTTCTCCCTCGTTTATGGGGCGGAGGCAGTTCTCCCCACAGAACTCACATACGGGTCACCCCGAGTGCTCGCTTACGATGAGATTGAGCAAGAGCGACTGCGGCAAGATGACGCAACGCTCCTCAAGGAAGATCGTGTTCGGGCGGCTGTACGAGCAGCGCGCTACCAACAAGCCTTACGCCGCTATCATAGCTGCGAGGTTCATGCCCGAAGCTTTGAGGAAGGCGACCTTGTTCTTCGGCTCGTTGAGTCAGCAAAGAATTCCAACAAGTTGACGCCAAAGTGGGAAGGCCCTTATCGTGTAGTACGAGTCACCAGGCCTGGCGCAGTCCACGTGGAGACCGAAGATAGGATCCCAATGAGTAACTCCTGGAACATCGAGCATCTTCGCAAGTTTTACCCGTAAGGCGCGGTTGCCGGGCCCCCTGGCAAGCCACCCTTTTGTACAAGCCTTGTCAAAAAGGCATGTAACCCTTTGTACAAAGCCAGGCGCAGGTCCTGAGCATAAATAAATGAAGCGCTAGCGCCCTAAGTTTTAGCATGCATGCTAGGTTGAGTCCTTTCCTCGGTTAGGGTTGATAGTGCTCGGCGGGGACTAACCCCTAGCCTAGAGGTCGAGTGTGCGTCTTTTCTACCTTCTTTGGTCCACATGTCATTCTCGCTGAGCCACTTGGGAAAAGGAGAATGAACTGATGCCCCAATCCCGGCAAGGCAAGCCTGCCGAGGACTGAAGATGTAAGGATCCAACCACACGAGCCAAGGTAGCCGGGGGCTGCGGATTCAGATAAGTTTTTCATCCCCCTGCTATACATTTCCGTATGGAACTGAGACATGTGAAGCCTCGTTTATGTCTTAAAACCAATGTACTCCCTTTTTCCTTGTGCCCGGGAGTTACTTCCTGGGACGGAATTTGGTATTAGTTGCGGTGGGGAATAAATGAATGAGGAGCCTAACTCTACTTCGCCCCTGCCTCCGCCAAAAGCGCGAGAACGGTCGGCACAAGAAGAGAAATGGCAAGGCCTGTTGCCGGGCGATAACGTTTATTATGAAAATAACAAGGATTCATCCTTGGAATGGGCCTCGCTCACGCATGAAGAACCCGGCAAACACCCCTTTTTAGTAAAAACACCCCGTACAGGTACAGTTCGTACGGAAAGAAAAACGTGAACAAGGGGGATTACAAGCTTTAAATTCAACGAAGGCCCGTAGGCTTAAAAACTAAAAAGAGATAAGATGCGCATGATCCCTTTCTTGTCTCTCTCGTCAGAAGATGGAACAGGACAGCGGGAGGGCAAAAAGAGCGCCTAGGCGAGGTGCGAAGAGCAGAAAGCTGGAAAATAAGGCAGCGTGATGTAGGGTGGAACCCTAATCGGCAGATCTTTCACGAGATGGAGGAAATCCCACGAAGAACACGAAGAACACAAGGAAAACACAGAGAAAATACACGAGAGGAGACGCACAAATCAACACGAATACGGTCACACAGGTACTAGATCCACGATACACATCATGATACACGATCCATAGTCAACAACTATGATACAAAGATAGTCTTCTCCCGGAGGAGGTCTAGGGTATCCCTTGGGATCTTCTCTGTGGTGGAGGTCTTGAATCCGAGGTGGATCTTCTCCAAAGAGGCTGCGGTCTCGTAGGAGAGGAGCCACAAAGGTCTATGATGAGCTATCACAAAGCTAGCCCTAGATAGTTTAGGTAGAGTGCTATAGGTAGACTAGGAGGGGCGAAGGGGTACATGGGCCTCGGCCCAACATCATGCGCGCAGGCACTGTCCGGATGATCCGGACGTTTGTCCAGATGATCCGGGCTTCGGGGGGCCAGATGATCCGGGGCGGCGTCCGGATGATCCGGACACGTCTGATCTCCTGCGGGTGGCCCGGATGTCCGGGTCTTCGTCCGGATGTCCGGGGGTGTCCGGATGATCCGGGCCGGGGTCCGGATGATCCGGCTTCGGCGTGGAGCTTCGGGTGTCTTCAGGCACATTTGTCGGATCGTCCGGACGGATGTCTGGATCATCCGGGCCTCGGCCGGATCGTCCGGGACATCGTGCGGATCATCTGGGCAGGCTGAGTACTGGCTGTCCTTCTCCTCCATCTTCCTCCTTCAATTCTTCTTGTCCCTTGACTTCTCCATGGTTGCTCCCGAGGTGCCTGAGTATGCAAAGAGTCTCCGATGAGGGTAGCAGCCATGTCTCATGTGAATCAAAGTGATGTAGAGAGAGGAGTGAAGTCACCTCGGCCTCGAGAGCTCGTGCTCGGGCACATGTCATGGGTCCACTTGGCACTTGGTGAGTCAATGGTGGGTCCATGGGGATGACCTTGGGATGCCCCGCATTATCTCCCCTCCCTTGGGAAAGATCCGACCTCGGATCGAAATCTTCGTCACCATGGAAAGTGGAGAGATCCTTGACGTTGAAGACATCGCTCACGTTGTACTTGTCGCGTGGAAGATCGAGCTTGTAAGCATTGTTGTTGTAGAGTTCTAGCACCTTGAAGGGTCCGTCGGCTCGAGGTAGGAGTTTAGACTTACGCTCGTGGGGGAAATGGTCCTTCCGAAGATGTAGCCATACGAGATCTCCCGGTTGGAACACTATAGGCTTCTTGTTGGCATTGAGCTTGGACGCTAGACGATGTACTTGCCGCTCGATCGTTGCCCTTGTATCTTCATGCACCTTCTCGAGGTAGCTTGCACGAGCACTTGCGTCCAAGTTTGTGCGTTCTTGTAGAGGTAGAGGTAGAATATCCAATGGAGCCAAAGGGTTGAAGCCGTAGACGACCTCGAAGGGGGACTTACCGGTAGTCGAATGTCTTGCGCGGTTGTAGGCGTACTCGGCGATGGGCAAGCATTGCTCCCATTCCTTGATGTTCTTCTTGATCAACACGCGAAGAAGCGTCGAAAGCGTGCGGTTCGTCACCTCCGTTTGGCCGTCGGTTTGTGGATGGTATGCCGAAGAGAAGAGTAGCTTGATTCCGAGCTTGGTGCATAGAGTCTTCCAAAAGTAGCTCAAGAACTTGACATCCCGGTCCGACACGATCGTCTTGGGCACTCCATGTAGACGAATGATTTCCCTACAAAAGTGATTAGCCACATGTGAAGCATCGTCGATCTTGTTACAAGGAATGAAATGAGCCATTTTAGAGAATCTATCCACGACAACAAACACGAAATCTTTTCCATTTCGAGTCCTAGGCAATCCAAGTACAAAGTCCATGCTAATGTCTTCCCATGGATGGAATGGAATAGGAAGTGGCATGTAAAGACCATGCGATTGAGCTTTTGACTTAGCTTTGAGACATGTTGAGCATCGGTTGGTAAGGCGTGAGACGTCACGTAGCATCTTTGTCCAAAAGTAGTTCTTGGAGAGCGTAGCAAATGTCTTGTCGCAACCAAAGTGTCCCATTAGTCCTCCTCCATGAGATTCCTGCAAAAGGAGCAAACGAAGCGAAGACTCGGGAATGCAAAGTTTGTTAGCTCTCATAAGATATCCATCTTTGATGTAGTAATGTTCCCAAGAAGTGTGAGTCAAACACTTAGCATAAGGATTTGCAAAGAAAGGATCATGCTCATATAAGTCTTTTATGTGCTCAAAGCCAATAACATTCAACTCAAGTTTTGTAACAAGCATGCATTTGCGGGAAAGCGCATCCGCCACAACATTTTCTTTGCCTTTGATGTACTTGATGACGTAGGGGGGAAGACTCAATGAACTCACTCCACTTAGCATGACGCTTGTTCAATTTAGTTTGACCCTTGAGATACTTGAGAGTCTCATGGTCTGTATGAAGGATGAATTCATGAGGTCTAAGATAATGTTCCCAAACGCGCAAAACTCTCACCAAGGCATATAGCTCTTTATCATAGATGGGATAGTTCAGTTGTGCTCCGGATAGTTTCTCGCTAAAGTAAGAAATTGGGCGTTTTTCTTGGATGAGCACGCCACCTATGTCGGTACCACTAGCGTCACAATGAATCTAGAAAGGCTTATCAAAGTTTGGTAGGGCAAGAAGTGGTGCGTGCGTGAGCAAGTCTATGAGCTTAATGAACGCGGTGTCTTGCGAAGGACCCCAAACAAAGGGTGCGTTCTTCTTGCTCAAGGCGTGTAGAGGCATAGCAATGGTGCTACAGTCCTTCACAAAACGTTGATAGAAACCGGCTAAACCAAGAAAGCTACGCACTTGTTGGATATTCATTGGTTGAGGCCAAGTTTTAATTGCTTCAATTTTAGATTCATCAACATGAACACCTTGGGAAGAAACGACGAATCCTAAGAAAACGACCTTGTCAACACCAAAAGTGCACTTTTCCATATTAGCATATAAGCGCTCTTTCCGAAGGGTTTGCAAAACCATACGGATGTGTGTCACATGGTCCTCAAGCGACTTGCTAAAAACGAGGATGTCATCAAAGTAAACCACTACAAAGACGCCTATGTAGGGTCGTAGACAAAAATGCATAAGATGCATAAAAGAACCGAGTGCTTCCGATAAACCCATTGCATGACAAGCCACTCATATAACCCAAATTTGGTTTTGAAAGCCGTTTTCCACTCATCACCCTCTTGAATGCGAATTTGGTAGAAACCACTTTTAAGATCAATTTTCGAAAAGATGGTGGCACCACATAATTCATCAAGCATGTCGTCTAAGAGTGGGATAGGATAACGGTATCTAACGGTGATAGCATTTATCGGGCGGCAATCAGAGCACATGCGAAAACTTCCATCTTTCTTAGGCACGAGAATAACCGGAATGCCACAAGGGCTTAAGCTTTCACGTAGATGACCTTTGTCGATGAGTTGTTGCACTTGCCGTTGTATCTCCTTGGTTTCCTCGGGGTTGACGCGGTAAGGAGCCTTGTTTGGAAGTGGTGCGCCGGGTATGAGGTCGATGCGGTGTTTGATTCCGCGAAGTGGAGGTAGACCCGGAGGTAGCTCATCGGGAAAGACGTCCGAGAATTCCTGCAACAAATTAGACAACACTAAAGGTGGAGGTGGTGAAGTGTTAGTAGGTTTGGCTTCCCCTTTGCATAAAAGCACAAGGTGAAAGACACTCGATGGGTTCTCACACACTTCTCTCATCTCACTTTTGGTGGCGAATAGCACTAGTTGTTTCTTGTCACTCATCGTGGAGTCGCTCATATTTGGCTTGTGTCTCTCACTCTCCTTTTGGTGGCTCACTCTCTCACCATTCTCTCCACGATGGTTGGTAGGTAAGTGTTTGTCGGCGGCTACTTGACTTGGTGACATGGGACGCAACACAAACTCCTTTCCTTTCATCTTGAATCTATAGTGGTTCGTCCGTCCATTGTGTGTGATGCCACGATCATATTGCCATGGTTGTCCAAGAATAAGGTGGCACACGGACATGGGGATCACATCACACTCAAGTGTGTCCTCGTAGGCGCCTATCTTGAAGGTTACTAGCACGGTGTGCTCGACTCGAAGAGTTCCGGTGTCGTTAAGCCATTGGACCTTGTAAGGATGAGGGTGCTTTGACTTCTCCAAGTTGAGCTTGTCGCAAAGCTCTTCGCTTGCCAAGTTGTGACAACTGCCTCCATCGATGATAACCTTGACGGAGCGTCCATTGATGCCGGCCTTGGTATGTAAGAGATGACATCTTTGATTGTCATCTTGTTGATGTTGGAGTGTCAAGACCTTGGAGACAACAAGATTGGGACTCGGGTCGTTGTCGCAAAACACTTGATGGTCTTCATCCTCATTCGCTTGTCGATGCATAGCCACATGCTCAAGTGCTTCCATTTCATCGTCGCTCATTGAGTCATAAGATTCGTCGTCGTTGATGATCATGGTACGAACGGTCTTGCACTCAAATGACTTGTGGCCTCGTCCTTGGCACTTGAAGCATTTGATGGAACTCGTCTTGGAGTTGTCCTCGATTCGAGTTGTGGATGCGGAAGCTCTTGGCTTGAAGTTGTTCGTAGTAGGTGGCCGACTTGATGTAGTCGCATTCTTGTAGTTGGACTTGTCACCGAAGTTTGTCGATGGCTTGGTAGAGGTAGGAGTAGCCGAAGTCGTGGAAGCTTGGTTGTAGGAGCCGAAGTTCTTGGATGTGAACTTGGAGTACTTGTAGTCCTCTAGAACTTGTCGCTCCGCTTTGGTTGCTTGATGTACTAGCTCGAGGAGATTGTTGTATGGTTGAAAGTCCGCAATCTTCTTGATAGGATAGTTGAGTCCATTCAATAATCTCGCCATTGTTTGCTCTTCATCCTCCATGATGTTTGCTCGTATCATTGCAATCTCCATCTCCTTGTAGGACTCTTCAACGGACTTTGTACTTTGCTTGAGGAGTTGTAGCTTCTTGAACAAGTCACGGTTGTAGTGTGTTGGCACGAAGCGTGCTCTCATGACTTCCTTCATTTGAGCCCAAGTAGTGATGGGAGGTTCGCCTTTTGCTTCTCGTCTCTCAATGATTTGCTCCCACCAAATGAGAACATAGTCTTGGAACTCAAGGGAGGCCATTGCGATCTTCTTCTCTTCATCGAAGTTGTGAAGGCGAAAGATCTTGTCAACTTTCAATGCCCATGAGAGGTAGTCTTCGGGATCAATGCTTCCGGAAAACTTTGGCATTGTGAACTTAAGCTTGCCATAGCGATGCTCTTCATTGTTTGCTTGCCTATTTGGAGGGCGTTCTTGATTCGGTTGGTTGTCAACCTCGTTTTGCTCTTGGCGGAGTAGATGTGCATTGTTATGGTGTACTTGCCAAGCTTGTTGTTGTTTTTGAGGTTGTTGCTCTTGTCGTGCTTGAGGGGGAACTTCTTCTTGCATTCTTGTTTGGTGGCGCCTCTCTTGCATCTCATCGCGAAGGAAATCCTCTTCTTGACGAGTGTGTCGAGTGCGAGCTGCCACATTGCGATGTGCATCACGTAATGCTTGTTGCGCCTCAAGAGCTTGAGCTTCTCGGCGTTGTTATGCTTGACGATTAGCCTCAGCATCATGTTCTTCTTGGTATTGACGTGCTCGCTTGTTGTTGTTGGCGTAGTCGTTGCCTTTCTTGTGCTTCCTCAAGTGTGGCTTGGTTTTGACGATGTCGACTTTCTTGTTCGTCGAGTAAGTCTTGGGAGCTCTTGTCATGAAGTGGATTCCGGTTGTCATGTCGAGCTTGACGTGCGGGTTGACGAAGACTGTTTGATGTAGGGGTACTTGAGCCTTCCGTGGAGTCGGCATGTCGACTTGAGCGGCTTCGTCTTTGAGAAGATGTGGAAGAAGAACGTCGGTTGACTATCAAAGTCCGTAGCTCGTCAAATTATGTAGACATGTTGGTGTTAATGATGTTGAATTGCTCTCTTGTTCGTGCTTCAAATTGGCGTGCGTCCTCGGCGACTTGACCAATGTACTCACGCATGGCTTCACTTTCTTGGTGGAGAGCTCGTTGGACACCGAAGAGATGAAGTTTGGTGACGTAGTTGTTCGCTTCTTGGGGATCGTCGAAGATCGGGTTGGAAGATGTACTTGGCCTATCCATCATCACAAGCAAGTATGTGAGTGGGAGAAAGGAGAAGACAATACCAAATGTACCTTAACCAAAGTTGAAAATGGATCAATGATCACTCAATAATGTAACCCGGAAATAGCACTATTGGTACCACTTCGTGTCGATTCTCACACCTACACAAGTAAAGCTTTGAGAGGAGCTTGGTTAGGATGGTGGCAAAATTGAATGCAAAAAGTGAGTAAGATTCAATGATGTTGAAAATGATTCACAATTGGCTCATGCAACAAGTAGATCACAAGCAATAGGTAGCACACGGAACACATGCACGGATAGATAAATGTGGTTGTGCAACCAAGGTGAGCGAAAATGTGGAATCCATGGAAAATGCTCGTGTTGCACAACGCTAGAGACACGCTAACCAATTGCTTAATAAGCGGATACGCACTAGTGCACGACCTATAAGAGCAATGTAACGACTTCCTATCACAAGTATGCTATGAGTGTGTGATGTGTTGATGCTTTTAGCAGAAGGTGAAGTATTGCTATCTCATATGATCTCTTTGGATGCAAGGCATTTGATGCTATGGTGCTTTTGCTTATAAGCTTTGGATGGCTCTTTTGCTTAAAAGCTTTTGAGCTCTTTCTTTGGCCACTTATGCATGCTTCTCGGGTCAAGGTAGCTATTGTGTATGCGGAACACTCTTGTGTCACACGTAGGTATGATGATGTAGTATGCAATGTCTATGACTATCACTAATGTGCACAAGTGTCGTGGCCCGGCAATACTCAAATGGCTAGTCTCGGTCGAAAAGCTACGCAAAATGGTAGATGAGGGTCTATCAATGCAATTGCGAGGTAGTAAACGAAGTGTCGTCGATGTTACCGTCCTTGTCGAGGTTGAGAGGTGGTCTTGTCGACGTCGTTCCTCTCCGAGATAGCCGAAACACAAACGGAAACGGAGTAAACCACAACTCAAATGATCCAAGACACAAAGAGGTAAGACCGGAGTGATGTTGGTTAGGTTATGGTGGTGGGGATGTGTATGTCGAGGGTATATCGGAAGAGGTGGCTAGGGTTATTGTGGTGGCGGAAACGGGTGTGCGAAAATCTGCGAAATGCAGTTTCGTTAGGGTTGGCGGATGATCCGGGCGACCGGCCGGATGATCCGGGCCTGGCCGGATGATCCGGATGAATGTCCGGATGATCCGAGTTTGTCAAAATCCCGCGGGATGAACTCGGGGAAAAAATGGGAAAAAGACGGGGAAATTTGATTTTATTCCAGTTTTTCGGAGGTTTTTGAGGGTGGGGGAGGTGGGGAAAAGGATGATCCACTTGTCACACAACTCAACCACGAATCACAAACAACAAAATCTTATCAAAACACACAAATCACAAAAAAAATTGTGGGGCTATTTTTGTGGGGATTTTCGAATTTGGACGAAAACAACAAAAACAAGCTAGAAAACAAGGTGTGCGGCTCCAAATTCGTGATCAACCAAGGCTCATGATACCATAGATGATGTAGGGTGGAACCCTAATCGGCAGATCTTTCACGAGATGGAGGAAATCCCACGAAGAACACGAAGAACACAAGGAAAACACGGAGAAAATACACGAGAGGAGACGCACAAATCAACACGAATACAGTCACACAGGTGCTAGATCCACGATACACATCATGATACACGATCCATAGTCAACAACGGTGATACAAAGATAGTCTTCTCCCGGAGGAGGTCTTGGGTATCCCTTGGGAACTTCTCCGTGGTGGAGGTCTTGAATCCGAGGTGGATCTTCTCCGAAGAGGCTGCGGTCTCGTAGGAGAGGAGCCACAAAGGTCTATGATGAGCTATCACAAATCTAACCCTAGATAATTTAGGTAGAGTGCTATATATAGGCTAGGATGGGCGAAGGGGTACATGGGCCTCTGCCCAAGATCATGCGCGCAGGCACTGTCCGGATGATCCGGACGTTTGTCCGGATGATCCGGGCTTCGGGGGGCGGATGATCTGGGGCGGCGTCTGGATGATCCGGACACGTCTGATCTGCTATGGGTGGCCCGGATGTCCGGGTCTTCGTCCAGATGTCCGGGGGTGTCCGGATGATCCAGGCCGGGGTCTGGATGATCCGGCTTTGGCGTGGAGCTTCGGGTGTCTTCGGGCACATTTGCCGGATCGTCCGGACGGATGTCCGTATAATCCGGGCCTCGGCCGGATCGTCCGGGACATCGTTCGGATCGTCCAGGCAGGCTGAGTCCTGGCTGTCCTTCTCCTCCATCTTCCTCCTTCAATTCTTCTTGTCCCTTGACTTCACCATGGTTTCTCCCGAGGTGCCTGAGTATGCAAAGAGTCTCCGATGAGGGTAGCAGCCATGTCTCATGTGAATCAAAGTGATGTAGAGAGAGGTGTGAAGTCACCTCGGCCTCGATAGCTCGTGCTCAGGCACGTGTCATGGGTCCACTTGGCACTTGGTGAGTCGATGGTGGGTCCATGGGGATGACCTTGGGATGCTCCGTATCACAGCAGCTCGCCAATATGCAACGAAGGCGTCGGTGCCCGCGTACTCCGAGTAAACGGCCTTCACTCGCCTTCTTTTCCATCTCCGGCCCTCCTACGCCGGCCGCCCAAGGAGACGACGGGGAGCACCCTGAAGGAGGGCTTGGCGAAGATGGCCCTCGGCAGGGCACGTGACCGAGGGAGGAGCGGCGCGGTCAGTCGAAGTCGGAGTCAGCATTCTGCCACTCGGCCCCCTCATCGCCGATGTCACTGTCCTCGTCGTCACCCCCGCTTGAGGAAGAGTCTCCATCGTCGAAAGAGCTCTGAACGCAGCACTTCAGGCGAGTCCCAAGATCTCCAAAAACCTTGACAGAGAGCTGCCCTCCATTAATTTGAAATAGAAGACGAGCCTCACCGCCAAGCTATGGATGCGGGCAAACGTCTTCCACCCGCGACGGTGATACATGACGTGAGGGGCGGGAAAGTCAACGTCGACTCCCGTACCCCCGGTCCCGTAGCCCCTCATGTGCAACCTGAGGGTCTGGGGCGGGTCGAGCTCTGTCTCCGCTGCAAAGGGGGTAGGGAGACAGAGACGACGGCGTGGTGGCCGGCGCAGCCTGATGAAGAACTCGCGGGGCCGGTCCCCGACGTGACCCTCCATCGCGGGAGGCCTCGCTGGCAGAGGCATGACCGCCGTGCCACCTCGTGCCCCTCTCCCCCGGCATCCGCAACGACCTCTGCCACGCCCCTCCCCCTTCCTCTTGTGGCCACCTCCGCCGCCACGGTCTCAAGGGAGGGAAGGACGCGCTGACGAGCAGCGACCCTCGCTGCCACCGACGAAGGCCCAAAACCTCCTCTCACCATGGCGGATGAGAGGAAGAAGCAAAGATGAAGGAGGATGGATACTGAAGAATGTGGGGTGGCGCCCCCTATCTCCCCCTCTTTATAAAGATGCGGGGTCGAGACCCAGCCGCCCCGCTCAGCCAATCCAGCCATCAGTGGCGCAGGGAATCGGGACCGACCCGCTGCCCCAACCAGCGATGGCCCGGTTTCCCGCCTCCAAAACTCGCCACCTGCATGAAGGATGCGTGGCGAGCATGCAGGGTCGAAAGGACGGGTGAGGCGATCGTTCCCCACCCCGTGATCGAGGGGGAGGGGTGGGCACCTTCAAGACTGCAGCCCAAGTCCGTCCAGTAAAAGAGTCGCGCCTCCACGCCTCCCTCTTTTTACGGGAAGGCGCGAGCTGCCTCTTTACTGCGATATGACACATGCGTGCGGGAACCACCCCACGCATGCCACCCATGTCACGCGCACCCCTCCATGTCACGCATTCAACGCGGGTTGAGGGAAGCGCAATGCGTGAAATGTTTTACCACGGTAAAAACCGGCCCGCCTGCCCGCGCACCGTTTTGGGCCTGGCCCAACAACGTATCACGCTCATGTGTGGCCCAGGCCCGGGGGCTCCTATCGGTGTACAAAAGAAGGGGCGCATCTTTGTACCCCCTGTGCACGGACAATCGGAGCCTAGCCCACGGCCGCACCAAGCGGTGCAGGAGAAGTGGTCCAAGGTAAAACTAAAGCCCAAGACAATCAATACAACACTAAGGCCAAGAACACAAAGAGGCAGAGGGGCAGAGCAGTTTCCCTCGGCAAGACCCTTGCCGGGGGCGGCCTCAGTAGCCCCGGCAGGACACTTGCCGGGGCAGCACGCCCAAACACCAACAGAGTAGCCACCCTTGAAGCCTATGGGCTCCAACAATATCAACAATAGTGGAGCCAAGGCTCGGGAAGCGCCCACGTGACGACATGCAGATCTTTGTGAAGACAAAGATCTATGACTCCCAAGATGAGAACCAGAAGACATGGAGATCGCGAGGTTCCTTGCCGAGGACGCCCGCGAGGCCTCGGCAAGGCTCCTTGCCGAAGACAACCCGAAGCCCCGACAAGCCTCTTGAAGCAGGGCACTCACAGAGGCCCCGACAAGACCTTTGCCGAGAACAGAATCAAGCCTGAGGCAAGCTCTTTCCGCCCCAGCTCGGCGGCCGACCCGCTGACCCAGGCAGGCACCCACGTGGCGATACGTGGTTCCTGGCCAGCTAGCCGAGCACCTACATGGTGGCATGCAGATCTTCATGAAGACCCTACCGCGACGCCACCTCAGCTACCTGCCTCGTTGGCCTGGACGCGTGACGCGACCAGACAGAGCGGCCACGGACGGGACAGGCTTCTTTCCCGTCCCCGATAAAGTAAATAGAACCTAAGCAGCGCATTGAATGCGCCTTGTCCCATAATGGCATGGTATAAGCCTATACGCTGGACACCTTTCCACCTCCTGTGTGCCACTATGGCAGCCCCTTTAGACTATAAAAGGAGGCTCGCGGCGTACTGGAGGGGGATTCGGATCCTGAAAAGCTGGATATGCACCGTAGCTAGCTGAAGAACTCAAGAACACTCAAATATACACCAAAGCAGGACTAGGGTATTACGCATCCTCGCGGCCCGAACCTGGGTAAACGATCGCTGTGCTGACTCTTAGACCTGCTCTTTGCACAACTCCGCTCCAGCCAACCGTTGAAGGGATTCCAGTGATCCCATAGGTGTCATTTCCCACCGACAACTATTGTACCTCCTTGAAAAACTCATGGCAAGGTATATAATATGTTTGGTACACAACATACTTTATAGAACCTATGGCTGAGGCATAAGGAATGAGTTTCAGTCTCTATATGTTTCTATCATGGTCGGGCTTTGAGTCTTACTCAACTTCACACCTTACAAATCAGGCAAGAACTCCTTTTTAACTGATCCATTTTTAACTACTTCAAAATCTTATCAAGGTATGTACTAATCGAAAGTCTTATCAAGCTTCATGATTTATCTCTATAGATCTTGGTGCCCAATATGTAAGTAGCTTCACCAAGGTCTTTTATTGAAAAAACTCCGTTTAAAAAATCCTTTATGCTTTCCAGAAAATTCTACATCATTTCCGATAAACAATATGCCATCCACATATACTTATCAGAAATGTTGTAGTGCTCCCACTCACTTTCTTGTAAATACAGGCTTCTCCAATAGTCTATTTAAAACCATATGCTTTGATCGCCTTATCAAAGCATATATTGCAACTCCGAGATGCTTGCACCAGTCTATAGATGGATTGCTAGAGCTTGCACACTCTGTTAGCACCTTTAGAATCGACAAAACATTTCTGGTTGCATCATATACAAGTCTTCTTTGAGATATCCATTAAGGAATGCAGTTTTGTCATCCATTTGCTAGTTTTCATAATCGTAAAATGCGGCAATTGCTAACATGATTCGGACAAACTTAAGCATCGCTACGAGTGAGAAGGTCTGATCGTAGTCAACTCCTTGAGCTTGTCGAAAACCTTTCGCAACAAGTCGAGCTTTGTAGACAGTAACATTACCATCGGCGTCAGTCTTCCTCTTAAAGATCCATTTATTTTCAATTTCTTGCAGATCATCGGGCAAGTCAACCAAAGTCCACACTTTGTTCTCATACATGGATCCCATCCAGATTTCATGGCCTCAAGCCATTTTGTGGAATATGGGCTCATCATTGCTTCATCATAGTTCGTAGGTTCATCATGGTCTAGTAACATGACTTCTAGAACATGGTTACCGTACCACTCTTGTTGACCAACGAGGTTCAGTAGTAACATGATCTGAAGTTTCATGATCATCATCATTAGCTTCCTCACTAATTGGTGTAGGAATCACTGGAACTAATTTTTGTGATGAACTACTTTCCAATTTTGGATAAGGTACTATTACCTCATCAAGTTCTACTTTCCTCCCACTCACTTCTTTCGAGAGAAACTCCTTCTCTAGAAAGGATCCATTCTTAGCTACAAAAGCCTTGCCTTCGGATCTGTGATAGAAGGTGTACCCAACTGTTTCTTTTGGGTATCCTATGAAGACGCATTTCTCTGATTTGGGTTCGTGCTTATCATGGTGAAGCTTTTTCACATAAGCATCACAATCCCAAACTTTAAGGAACGACAACTTCGGTTTCTTGCAAAACCACAGTTCATACGGTGTCGTCTCAACAGATTTAGATGGTGCCCTATTTAATGTGAATGTAGTTGTCTCTAATGTATAACCCCAAAACGATAGTGGTAAATCGGTAAGAGATATCATAGATCGCACCATATCTAATAAAGTACGGTTATGATATTCAGATACTGTCGTGGAATTAACACGGCAGATGTCCGGTTTAACGGACTTGATGATGGAACCATCGCACGGGTTAGCTTGAAAGGGTTCATGGCGCACAAAGGACACAAAAGGCTTTATACTAGTTCGGCCCCTTCGAGAAGGTAAAAGCCTACGTCTAGTTGGTTTGGTATTACTTGGGCGTCGGATTACAGGGAGCGGAATCGCTTGCCTGCGTCTCGACGGATTGATTGTTGCTTGTCCTTGAACCGGTGCCGGGTCGTCCCTTTATATAGAGGTGACGCCTGGTCCGGTTTACAGAATCCCGAGGCCGGCTCATAATCGTGTCCGCCTCGGTCTCTGCTCTTCCTTTCTTATCTCTCAAGTTACATCTCTTTGACGGTTCGCAAACCGTATTTCTATACATGGGCCTTGAAATCTTATGGGCCGTAATCTCTACTAATAATAAACCAAGTACGATATAACTAAGCCGGTTTACAATATCCGGTTTATACCAATTAACCATATCCCTGACATTAGGCCCCATAATGATTTGAACTTGTTCATATCAGTCTCCATCGTCTTCTGCAACTTCTCTACTGTCTTCATTTTTTGTAAACCGGCTCTGACGTCATCTTCCAAAATCATTAAAGTCTGACAATGACATCATCTCCGCATTTAACGCCGTGAGCTGTACTGTAGCTTGTTTTTAATGGTTATCCCGAGAATCGAGGCGTTCAACGGATCTTTATCCGATTTTTCTCCCTTGATTACCGCACCTGTCGCTTCATATCCACCTCTTTGTCTATAAATAATGCCGCCCCTCCTCATTCTTCCTTCTCGCGTCTTCTTCCTCCTTCCGCTTCCTGACCCGTAAGAACTCCATTGCTGCTTGAGCTCAAGAACGCCGCCGACGACCGCAGGATCTTCAGCCTTCGACCGGCCGCTGCATCAACCTGAGCCTTGACCAGATTTTCTCCGCCGCCGATTCTCGCTGTCCCTGGTACGTTCATCCACCTTTCGGTAGATCTGTGTCTGCCATTGCTTCGCCCGTGTTCTTCCGCCATTAGGGCTGTCGATGAAGCTCTTGTCCCTTCGTAGATCTTAGTACATAAAACCTTGTAATCTTTAGGCCCTAATCTGTAGGTCTCTCGCTCAGCACCAGATTAGATCTCACCATAATAACCATGTAGTTTTATCCATTCCACCATTAGAGCTTCTGCCTTTTAGAACTCCACCATTAGAACCTTCTGTACTAGTTCCGCATATTTAGCTGTTGCACCTTGCCCCTTAAATCTTGTTGTTTTTACTTCCGCCGTTTGCCTGCTTTAGGTCTCCTTTTTATGCATCTCCTATAAACTCATCTGCCCTGAATTGGACCTCTGTAGATTTCCCATGCAATTTTCGTTTCTTTATCTCCGTATGCTCAGATCTATTTTTCCTTAGTAATGCGTTGAAAACTTGTTTTTCTCTTCAATAGATCTACTAAATATGCTCCGGTTTAGATCATCATGTCATAAACCGGAAATGATGTAACCTGATGTAATAACTTTAAACGATTCCCCTTCAACTGCCATTTAAACCGGAAATGATAAAACTCTGTTTCATAATTACCGGTTTAACCTTGCCAAATAATTCTCCATCTTAACCATTGCATATCATGAACATATTCCGGATCGTTACTTTTTCATAATCTGTCTTTGCACTTTTCTCTTCTTCAGTACTTTGCTCAAATGGCTAAGCAATATGTTTCGTGCGACTGGGTTCGTTCTGTTGTAACTGAAGAGGATTTAGTCAAACTATCAAGCATTGGTACGTTAGGTCCTCAGGCTGAATTGAAATGGCGCGCTCCGGGTAATGAGTATCCTCCCGCTCCTAGGTCCGGGGAAGTGATTGTATTTCTGGATCACATCTCCAGGGGTTTCTCTCCCCCCGGTTCAAAATTTTTCCGGGACGTCCTTGCCACCTTCCAGCTGCATCCACAGGATATCGGACCGAACTCCGTTTCCAATATTTGTGATTTCCAAGTTTTTTCTGAAGCGTATCTGCAAGAAGAGCCTTCGGTTGATCTTTTTCGGGATTTCTTCCACGCAAACCGGCGTACTGAGTTCACCAGCGGGCCTCACCAAGAGCTTGGTGGTATCAGTATTCAGAAAAGGAGGGATGCAGTTTTCCCTCACGCCTCTTTACACACTCACCCCAAGGACTGGAATAAGTCTTGGTTTTATTGTATAGACACATCCCCTGAAGGTGAAAACCCTTTGCCGGGTTACCGTGAAACTCGTATCCCGGCAAATCACCCCTTGCCGCAACGATTAAGCGCTGCTGAACGGATCCCGTTTTCTCCTCAACTCTCCAAGCTGAGGGCTTTCATGGCCAATGGCCTGATCGGCACAGATTTCCTTCGCTGCTGGTTATCATGGAGTATCCTTCCCTTAAGCCGGCGCCCTGATTTGATGTGCAATTACTCCGGTAAACCGGATGACCCTCATAGATTTTCTAAGGATAAGTTGTCTGAATCGGAAGTAATTGAATCGGCCAAGAAGATTGTCAATCCTGCTCTAACAGACTGCACTAAAGTTGGCTTGGCCCCATACTTCAAGAAAAATAAGCTGCCTGAGGTAATTATCTTTAACTTGTACTTTACAAACCGTCCTTTTTGAACCGTCCTTTACTTGCCTTCCCTTTTTTTCATTTAGGCTGATGATCCTTTCTGGAGGAGGAAACCTCAGGAAAAACCTGCAAGGCAAACTCGCCGAAAGACTCCTGCAAATAAGAAAAGGAAAGCAGCCGTTGACGCCGGTTCTCCTTCTGAAGATGATGATCCGGACTCCGAGGTACGCCTTACTCCGGTTTATATTTTGTCTTTATATACTTGTTCATATCTCTAATGATGCCCTTTTCACAGGATCCACTCGAAGGTGATAACCCGGCGGAGATTGAGGTAACCCTTATTTCTTCCGATTCAGAACCCCCTCCTCAAAAGAACCGTCGGACTGTTAGAAAGTATCAATTTTCTCATCCTTATGCTAAGTTGGATCCCAATTTTACTTTGAAGAAACAACAGCACGAAGCCTTGCGCCGGACCACTCGCCATAGCGGCTTGGCAGTGGAATCCTCTGGAATTTCGCTAACTCCGGCTCGAAAACACCGCGCTGAGGTGATGCTCTCTCCAACTCTTCTTCACCCCAAGGCCGGTCTTATCAGAAAACCACTTAAACCGACTGATCCTGATTATCAGGAAACTCCACTGTCTTCATCTGGCGAATCAACTGCGACACAGCTTCCACCTTTGAAGACTGTCCCAGGGTAATTCTCTTTACTTCTTCCGGTTTATAATCTTCATTTTCTTTATAATGCTGACTTATCTTTGCTTGTTTTTCCAGCAAACCGAAACCCAGCAAAAGAGCTAAGGGTAAGAAGCCTGTTGCTGACCCTTCTACTGATGAACCAGTAATTGAGCCGTCAACAACTATCCCTCCTGAAGATACTCCTGTTACTCCGGTTCAAGAACCTGGTCTTGATATTCCTGCCACTGATGCTGCCCAAGATCCACCAAGTCCGGCCCGGGTTAGCTCTCCTCAAGTTAACCCGGGGTCTCCTGATCCGGCTCAAGCTGAAGTTACACCTCCCAATGCACCTACTTCCCCTGACGTTGTGGTTACTGGTGCCGCTTATGTTGCGCCAGCCAAACCCACCGTTTTAGCAAAGCACACTGCTAAAGCGGAGAAAGTAACTCAGGAAAAGGGGAAGTGGAGTACAGACTTATCCAGTCTTTCGAGCATGAGTGCTCAAGACATTTATTCCGGATATTTGAGCCGGCTCCACAGTAGCCGGGATTTTGAAGCCAGCTTAGTAAATATGATGAGAGAGAAATACGAAGTAAGTTTTCCTGTTCTGACTTTGTTTTGTTTTGACGCATCTTTATCTTCTAACAGCCCCCAAGTTCCGGTTTATCTTCTTCATTGAAGGTAATCCGGAACTTTGTAGTTTTTAACTGCTGATCCGTACATTAGCCCCCAAGTATCAAGTAGATAACTTGGTTATGTAGTTGATACTTGTAGAAATTGTCTCTGATGTTTTGCTTCAACTGCCATTAGCCCCCAAGTGTCAAGTATACAACTTGGTTGTATGCTTGAGACTTGTAAAAATTATCTCTGATGTTTTGCTTCAACTGCCATTAGCCCCCAAGTGTCAAGTATACAACTTGCTTGTATGCTTGAGACTTGTAATTTCTAATCTTACCTTTGAACTTTTGTCTACAGGCTGAGCTGAACCGGAATGCTGTGGAAAACAGTGAGCTTCGAAGCCGGCTTATAGAGACTGAGGCAGCCGCTTCAAAGGCGAAGAAAGAACTTCAAGTCAGTTTGAAAACTGCCGAGGACTTGAAGAAGTTCTTTGATGAAGAACGGACTGCTTTTGAAGTCCAGAGAAAGGATCTTGAAAAACGTGTTCAAGATGCCGAAGGAGCTCTTAACCCGGTTACTGAAGAATTGGCCGGGTTAAAACGCCAAGTTGATTTGATGATTTCTGCTATCTTTGGTAAGCATAACCTGAATTCTTTATCTGTTATCTTTGCAAACTGTGTTTTGTACCGGTTTAACTTTTCTTGTTGTATGTAGGACGCTGCGTCTCCCATCTTGGGGATGATGTACGGAAGAAACTGAAGGCCTGCTACACCTTGGTGGAGCAACTATACTCTGGGGCGCAGAGGATTATCAGCGCTACCTCCTTTGGTAAACCGGCTCCTTCAACCATCAAGGCTACTTTGAACAGCTTGTCGATTCTGCCAACTCGTCTTGAAGAGGTGAAGAAATCAGCTGCCCGAGGAGGTGCTCTTCTGGCCCTGACAAGGGCTAAAGCTTGGGTTCCAGACATTGATCCGGCAGAAGTGTTAACCGGGTTTCCTGACACCAAGGAAGACGGTTCAGCATTTGGTGAGAGAGATCTGTATGCGCTGACAAAGGAAATGCGTCCACTTTCTAGCAAGATTGCGGTGGAAACTGATTTATCCCGATACCACCCAGCATACGACCTTCAAAACGAGCGTGTGGAACGACCGGTCTATGATGTTGCAAACTTAACTCCGCCGGTTCGTCCTCACACTTTTGCTCCTGATATTGATCCTGCTGAGTTGATCAACGATGAAGTGTATTTCCGTGCCTTGGCCAAGATTGATTGGCGTGCACCAGATTTCCCGCCGCTTCACGAGGAAGAAGATGTTCCGGAACCAGACGGTGGCCAGTCATCCCGGCAGGGAGGAACGGAATCTTGAATGTTACTGCTGTAAACATAATTACTATTCCATAAACAATGCTTCCAACTATTTGGCTTTCATGCCTTGTAATAGGCTTTAGCTGAAATTTAATGCACTGTGATCCGGCTTTTGGTCTTTATAAAGTATTCTTTCGCTGACTTGTTGATTGATGCGGATCTCTTGCCCTGTTCATAAGACAGATGAAAAATATGTCCCAGTGGTGTGACCACTGGACGGATTAACTTGCTCTCTTGGTATGATAAACAAGCATACCTTTGATAAATAACTTTGATACCTTAATTGCATGTAGCCGAAATACCTTAAACCGGCAAGATGTTTAAAATTACCTTAATAAGCCCTTGGAACTCTTCAGTCTTAACTTGTCCATGAATTTTTCTTTTCTTGGTTCAGCAATTTGTAACTTGTATCTGACCCCGTGCTGCCAATTGTCAGCTCATCATGAAGTCGAACCGGGTTACGATGAACGCCGGTTTAACTTTCTCTGGTGTTCATGATCCGGACTTATAACACTAGATACACAGTCAACTTCTAGAGCTGTTTCCCCTTGGTTAGAAAGGTTATGAAACACAGAAATCATCAAGAAACACATATTTATTGTAAATCCAACTATGCGATCGAGGCTTTTTCAAAGAGCTGCCAGGCTCAAAAACTGTTCAGAGAGCCGGGTCATCATTTGAACGTGGGTGATACCACTGTTCAGGGAGCCCAAAAATTCATAACATAGCCATTCAAGAGGTGTGTGGGCGATACCACTGTCCTCAGGGGCCGGGTCATCATTTGAACGTGGGCGATACCACTGTTCAGGGAGCCCAAAAATTCATAACATAGCCATTCAAGAGGTGTGTGGGCGATACCACTGTCCTCAGGGGCCTCTAATGCTCCTCTTTTTCCTTTTTCTTTATACAGGTTTTTCCTCTTCCTGAACCGGACGTGATCTTTTGTTCCGGCGAGTTTTACCGCTTCTTCACATACCCTGCAAAGATTAGTTTCTAAAAACCAGCTAATATTGAAATATGTTTCTTTGATAACAAACTGATATGAATATTTGCCGCAAATTTGATGTATGTGGAAAAAGGGCTGAGCCCCCGGTTTACCGAGGGTGCCGGTTTATTCATTATTCATA
>LR738714.1:269565099-269590806 GCA_902687465.1 Secale cereale | reverse complement strand
GATACCACTGTTCAGGGAGCCCAAAAATTCATAACATAGCCATTCAAGAGGTGTGTGGGCGATACCACTGTCCTTAGGGGCCGGGTCATCATTTGAACGTGGGCGATACCACTGTTCAGGGAGCCCAAAAATTCATAACATAGCCATTCAAGAGGTGTGTGGGCGATACCACTGTCCTCAGGGGCCTCTAATGCTCCTCTTTTTCCTTTTTCTTTATACAGGTTTTTCCTCTTCCTGAACCGGACGTGATCTTTTGTTCCGGCGAGTTTTACCGCTTCTTCACATACCCTGCAAAGATTAGTTTCTAAAAACCAGCTAATATTGAAATATGTTTCTTTGATAACAAACTGATATGAATATTTGCCGCAAATTTGATGTATGTGGAAAAAGGGCTGAGCCCCCGGTTTACCGAGGGTGCCGGTTTATTCATTATTCATACTATACATATAGGATACATGGGAGCCTATGGCTCAAGTATAATACGGCCGTAGATGAGCAATGTTCCATGGCCTTTTCGTCTCCTCTTCTGATGTCCGTGAGTCTTTGTGCTCTCGAATGTCCACCAGATAGTATGACCCGTTGTGTAAGTTTTTGCTGATCACAAAGGGCCCTTCCCATGGCGGAGATAGCTTGTGCATGTCTGTTTGATCTTGGATAAGCCGGAGTACCAAGTCACCCTCCTGGAATGTCCTGGTTTTGATCCGGCGGCTGTGATATCTGCGCAGGTCTTGCTGATAAATCGCTGACCGTGCCGCAGCTATGTCACGCTCTACATCCAACCGATCCAAACTATCCTGTCTTGACTCTTCGTTGATAGCTTCTACATAGGCCGCCACCCTTGGTGAATCATGGCGTATGTCACTTGGAAGAACTGCTTCTACACCGTAAACCATGAAGAAAGGTGTATAACCTGTAGACCGGTTTGGTGTAGTGTTAATGCTCCAAAGGACAGAGGGTAATTCTTCAACCCAACACCCTGGGGTTCTCTGCAGAGGTGTCATAAGCCGGGGCTTGATTCCACGCAAAATCTCCTGATTTGCCCTTTCTGCTTGACCATTGGACTGGGGGTGAGCCACAGAAGATACATCCAAACGAATATGCTCTCGTTGACAGAATTCTTCCATCTCACCCTGAGATAAATTGGTGCCGTTATCTGTGATGATGCTGTGTGGAAAACCAAACCGGAATATTACTTTTTTAATGAACTTAACCGCCGTTGCCGCATCACACTTGCTTATAGGTTCCGCTTCAACCCACTTTGTAAACTTGTCTACTGCCACTAGTAGATGAGTTTTTTGATCTTGGGATCTCTTGAAAGGACCAACCATGTCAAGCCCCCAAGTTGCAAAAGGCCAAGTTATTGGTATCATCCGGAGTTCTTGTGCCGGAACAAGGGCACGTCTTGAGAATTTCTGACAAGCATCACACTTGCGGACCAGGTCTGCCGCATCTGCATGTGCGGTTAACCAATAAAAACCATGTCGGAAAGCCTTAGCCACTAAAGATTTTGATCCGGCGTGATGACCGCAATCCCCTTCATGAATCTCCCTTAGAATCTCACAACCTTCTTCAGCTGAAACACACCGTTGAAATACTCCAGAGGTGCTACGATGATGCAGCTCCCCATTGGCAATTGTCATAGACTTGGAACGCCGGATTATCTGTCGTGCGTCACCTTCGTCCTCTGGTAATTCTCCCCGACTTAAATATACCAAATAAGGTACCGTCCAATCCGGGATAACATGGGTTGCCGCAACCAACTATGCATCTGGGTCCGGAACAGCCAAATCGTCCTCTGAAGGTACTTGAACCGAAGGATTGTGCAATTCATCCAAAAAGGTGTTCGGTGGTACCGGTTTACGTTGCGACCCTAGCCGGCTTAAAGCGTCAGCTGCTTCGTTCTTCCGCCGGTCTATGTGTTCCACCTGATACCCTTTGAAGTAACCTGCCACCGCTTCAACCTCTCGCCGATAAGCCGCCATGAGGGGATCCCTTGAATCCCACTTGCCCGAAACTTGCTGTGCCACTAGGTCTGAATCGCCCAAGCACTTAACCCGGCTTAAATTCATCTCCTTTGCCAATCGCAGACCATGAAGTAGTGCTTCATATTCCGCTGCATTATTAGTACAAGGAAATAACAACCGGAGGACATAACAAAATTTATCACCTCTGGGGGAAGTTAAAACCACTCCGGCCCCCGAGCCCTCCAACTGTTTCGAACCGTCGAAGTGAATCGTCCAATAAGTGAGATCCGGCTTTTCCTCCGGGGTCTGCAATTCTGTCCAGTCGTTGATGAAGTCCACCAGTGCCTGAGATTTGATAGCAGTACGTGGTACGTATTTCAATTCATGCGGACTGAGCTCAATAGCCCACTTGGCTATTCTGCCTGTTGCTTCTCTATTCTGGATTATATCTCCCAACGGAGCCGAGCTGACCACAGTTATCGGATGCCCTTGGAAATAATGCTTCAACTTCCGGTTTGCCATGAACACCCCATACACCAATTTCTGCCAGTGAGGGTATCTTTGCTTGGACTCGATGAGTACCTCACTCACATAGTAAACCGGACGCTGAACCGGATGTTCTTTCCCTGCTTCCTTGCGCTCAACCACAATTGCAACGCTAACTGCCCGTGTGTTTGCAGCAACATACAGTAGCAAAGGCTCCTTGTCAATAGGGGCGGCTAAAACCGGCGGCTTCGCTAGTTGCTGTTTCAGATTCTCAAACGCTGTATTCGCTTCATCACTCCAGATGAACCGGTCCGTTTTCCTCAACATTTGATAAAGCGGGATCGCCTTTTCTCCTAAGCGACTGATGAACCGGCTCAGAGCCGTGATCCGTCCAGCTATGCGCTGAACATCGTTAATGCAAGCCGGTTTTGTCAAAGATGTGATGGCCTTGATCTTCTCCGGATTGGCTTCTATTCCCCGGTTTGAGACCAGGAATCCCAAAAGCTTACCGGCCGGGACACCAAAGGCACATTTCTCCGGATTGAGCATCATCTTGTAAACCCGAAGATTGTCAAAGGTTTCTCTGAGATCTTCTATCATTGTCCTCTCCTCCTTTGACTTAACCACAATGTCATCCACATAAGCATGTACGTTCCTTCCTATCTGCCCTTTCAAGCAGTTCTGAACACAACGCTGATACGTCGCCTGCGCACACTTGAGCCCAAAAGGCATAGACACATAGCAAAAAGCACCAAAAGGGGTTATGAATGCCGTCTTCTCTTGGTCTTCAACTGCCATTTTGATCTGGTGATAGCCTGAGTACGCATCCAGGAAACTCAGCCGCTCACACCCTGCTGTAGCATCAATAATCTGATCAATGCGAGGTAGAGCAAAAGGATCAGTTGGGCAAGCTTTATTGAGGTCTGTGTAGTCCACGCACATCCTCCACTTCCCATTCTTCTTTAGAACTAGCACCGGGTTGGCCAACCATTCCGGATGAAACACTTCCACTATGAACCCTGCCGCCAAAAGCTTAGCCACTTCTTCTCCTATAGCCTTGCGCCTCTCTTCATTGAAGCGGCGCAGATACTGCTTTACCGGTTTAAACTTCGGATCAATATTTAACTTGTGCTCAGCGAGTTCCCTCGGTATACCAGGCATGTCAGAGGGCTTCCATGCAAAGATATCCCGGTTCTCACGGATGAACTCGATGAGCGCGCTTTCCTATTTCGGATCCAAGTTAGCACTGATGGTGAACTGCTTGGATGAATCTCCGGGCACAAAATCGACCTGTTTAGTCTCTTCCGCTGATTTGAACTTCAAAGCCGGATCATGCTCAGTGGTTGGCTTCTTCAGCGGAGTCATGTCCGCCGGATCAACATTATCTTTATAAAATTTTAACTCTTCCGCAGAACATACCGCTTCTGCATAAGCTGCATCACCTTCTTCACATTCTACTGCTATCTTACGACTGCCGTGCACCGTAATCGTGCCTTTATGACCCGGCATCTTGAGCTGCAGATAAACATAACATGGCCTAGCCATAAATTTAGCATAAACCGTCCTCCCAAACAAAGCATGATATGGACTTTTGATTTTGACAACTTCAAAGGTGATCATCTCCGATCTAGAGTCCCGCTCATCTCCAAAGGTAACTTCTAAGTCAATCTTACCAACCGGATAAGCTGACTTACCTGGAACCACCCCGTGAAACACTGTGTTTGATGTCCTTAATTGTTTATCTGTCAGACCCATACGACGGAAAGTCTCGTAATATAATATATTGATACTGCTACCTCCATCCATGAGGACGTTAGTGAACCGGTATCCTCCCACCTGTGGTGCCACTACCAAGGCTAAATGTCCCGGGTTATCTACCCGTAACGGGTGGTCCTCCCTGCTCCAAACAATGGGCTGCTCTGACCACCGTAGAAACTGCGGTGTCGCCGGTTCTACCGCATTAACAGTCCGCTTTAAAACCTTCTGGTCTCTTTTGCATAGACTTGTGGTGAAAACATGATATTGGCCACTGCTCAACTCCTTTGGATTGCTCTGGTACCCGGATTGCTGTTGTTGCTGCGGACGCTGCTGCTGCTGATTTCCTTGGTTATTGTGACTCCCTTGGCCCTGTTGCTGATTATTCTGATTGTTATAACCACCTTGATGATACGGCTGATTTCCCTGATTCTGATAACCACCTTGATAATGTGATTGGCTTCCTTGACCATTATAGTTTCCTTGACCGCCTGGGCCGCCTGGCCGGGATTGATAACCGCCGTTATTCCCTTGATAACCGCTGTTGCCCCTATATCCTGAACCGAAATTGTTCCCTTGGTAACCTGGGCCATAAAACCCGGGCCCTAAACCGGCATTCAGGGGCCGGCTATGAGGATTAAAACGGCCGTTCCCTGCTATCGTGGGGTTCAGACATTCTCTCGCAGTGTGCTTTGCAGGCCCCTTATTCCCGCTATGCTTTCTGCAGGGTTGATCCAAATCCTGTTCCCAACCCGGATTTCCTCCACCGGCTTGGCGAGCGGGACCCCGCTGATTTCCCTGAAAACCGCCTTGAACCTGTGTATTAGCCACAAAATCAGAGCTGCCTTCCGGTTTCCGTTTGCCCAACACACCTGAAGTGATCGGATTGGCTGAAGCCGGTTTACCAGTCTTGCTGGCCTTTCCCGCTTTATCTCCTTCTGGCTCCGGATACTTGGTATTATCTGAGTCTCCGTACTTCACCAAGGCACTCATTAAAGTCCCCATGTCATTGCACTCTCGTTTGAGCCGTCCGAGTTTTAATTTCAAAGATTCAAACCGGCAATTGTTCTCCAAAGTTACAATTGCGGTGCTCGGATTAATACCGTTTGAGGAGTGCAAGATCTCTGCCACTCTGCGCACCCAAGCTGCTGTAGACTCCTGCTCCCCCTGTACACATGCTGCTAAATCTATCACCGACATAGGTTGCTTGCATGTATCTTTGAAATTTTTGATGAACTGATTACGCAGCTCCCCCCATGATCCGATGGAATTCGGAGGAAGTCCCTTTAGCCAAGTCCGGGCCGTTCCTTCAAGCATCATAGTGAAATATTTGGCACAAGCCGATTCATCCATGTCCAGCATCTCCATAGCCATCTCGTAGCTTTCCACCCAAGCCTCGGGTGGTAAATCGGCTGTGTAATTGGGCACCTTGCGAGGTCCTTTGAAATCCTTGGGTAACTTAACACTCCGCAGGGCCGGGACAAGACACTGTATCCCAAAACCGCTCGCTGTCGCTCCTGTCCCCGTAGCGCCGGTGTAAACCGGCGTCGACTGGCGGATCTCCTCCCTGGCCTCCGATCTAGGGCGGTTTCGATCCGGGGCTGGCGTTTCTGCCCTTGCCGGATTATTCTGCCTGTGCTGATGTCTCCTCCGTTCGCTGCTAGATACTTCGGGCTCCTCCCAATGTCTAGAGTAACTTCGGTTGGGACGTGGTGTTGAATGCAACCTTTCCCTGCTGTGAGAGTACGCTTGCTGCTGTATTAAGGCCGTGTTGAGTAACCTCTGGGCCCTGCGCGCCTCTATCGCTACAGGGGATGTTTCTTCCACAGGTAAAGCGGCCAATCGTGCTGCCGCTGCAGCGATATTATCCACAGGGTTTGAATAGTGCCCCGGGGGGACCGGAACATAAGGTGCCGATATAATCCGTCGCTCCCGCTCCGCGGCGGGTTGCTGAACCGGTTCCTCTCGAGCCGGTGGGCTTCTCCAGTTTAAGATCGGATTGTTACTGGCCCCAGCCCCCGGTGTTCTGAACAAATCCGTAGATTCATAACCCGGCGGCAGGCGGGATCGATATTTTCGTCCTCTTACCCCTTCCATGGAAGCCTGTTCCATCCTTAAGTGAAAATCTTGTTCATCCAACTCCGCTTGCCTTGCCGCTAGCATCTCTCCCTCTGCCTTTAGATCCTCCTTTAACTGATCGATCCGGGCCTTCAACTGGAGAAGCACTGTATCATGTTGCGCCTTGTCTGCTGGAGCTACGGCCTCTATTGCCTTAGCCGCGAACTCCTCCATCAAGGTGGATAGAACCGCAGTAACAGAGGGATTTGAACCGCTTCCTCCTGCGCTAGCCTCTGCTGTTGTTCCGTTCGTCGGGGGTTGTGAACCGGCCATAAAAACCGCCACCCGGTTTGGCGGGTCGGAGGGGCCCGGAATACTGTTTCCGTCGGACTCGCCCTCAGACCGGCCGTCCCGCAACTGATACAGAGACTCAGTTTCCCCGGACGAAGATTCGTCATCTGAATAGACGATGGTTGCACCATCAGATTCCAACCCGTCCTCCGCTTGTCCTCCGTGAATCGCTCCAACGAACACACGCTTCACGGCAGGTTGAATCCGGGCCGATCTCGCACGCTGAGCCGGCTCGACGATGTTGGGGAAAGTGTCCGGCTCAGGTCCCGGTTCACCGATTTTGCCGATGAAGACTTGGATGCTGCCGAAGGGAACCCGGTACCCGTATTCGATCGAATCGGCCTCCGGTCCCCATCCTGCGTCGTCGATGTAGATCCGGCCACGACGACTCTTGGTCATCCGGCCGACCGCGTAGCCCTTTAACCCCTTGAGGCCGCCTTCCAAGAACTCGAAACCGTCGTGCGCGGGCCCCACGGTGGGCGCCAACTGTCGTGGAATTAACACGGCAGATGTCCGGTTTAACGGACTTGATGATGGAACCATCGCACGGGTTAGCTTGAAAGGGTTCATGGCGCACAAAGGACACAAAAGGCTTTATACTAGTTCGGCCCCTTCGAGAAGGTAAAAGCCTACGTCTAGTTGGTTTGGTATTACTTGGGCGTCGGATTACAGGGAGCGGAATCGCTTGCCTGCGTCTCGACGGATTGATTGTTGCTTGTCCTTGAACCGGTGCCGGGTCATCCCTTTATATAGAGGTGACGCCTGGTCCGGTTTACAGAATCCCGAGGCCGGCTCATAATCGTGTCCGCCTCGGTCTCTGCTCTTCCTTTCTTATCTCTCAAGTTACATCTCTTTGACGGTTCGCAAACCGTATTTCTATACATGGGCCTTGAAATCTTATGGGCCGTAATCTCTACTAATAATAAACCAAGTACGATATAACTAAGCCGGTTTACAATATCCGGTTTATACCTATTAACCATATCCCTGACAGATACACCATTATGCTGTGGTGTTCTAGGTGGCGTGAGCTGTGAAACTATTCCACATTGTTTCAAATGAAGACCAAACTCATAACTCAAATATTCGCCTCCGCGATCAGATCATAGAAACTTTACTTTCTTGTTATGATGATTCTCTACTTCACTCCGAAATTCTTTGAACTTTTCAAATGTTTCAGACTTGTGCTTCATCAAGTAGATATACCCATATCTTCTCAAATCATCAGTGAAGGTGAGAAAATAACAATACCTGCCGCGAGCGTCAACACTCATTGGACCGCATACATCAGTATGTATGATTTCCAATAAGTCAGTTGCACGCTCCATTGTTTTGGAGAACGGAGTTTTAGTCATCTTACCAATGAGGCATGGTTCGCAAGCACCAAGTGATTCATAATCATGTGATTCCAAAAGTCCATCGGCATGGAGTTTTTTTCATGCACTTTACAACAATATGACCTAAACGGCAGTCCCACAAATAAGTTACACTATCATTATCAACTTTGCATCTTTTGGCTTCAATATTCTGAATATGTGTATCACTACGTTCGAGATCCAACAAAAGTAGACCATTCATCAAGGGTGCATGACCATAAAATATATTACTCATATAAATAGAACACCCATTATTCTCTGAATTAAATGAATAACCGTCTCGCAATAAATCAGCAAACAGCGAGTAGGCCACTTTGCGAGCTTGTTGCACTCACCACAAGGCATTTCATGGAAACTGGATTGCACCACAATAAAGATGACATGCTTGTGCTCCTAACACATGTTGACATCATGCTCAAACAAATATGTAACACCCCGGATGTAACAGATCTATTTATGGCAATATATGCAACGTTGACTTCGTCAATTCCATTCTGGGCTCTTCCTTCATTTCGGGTTTCTTCGTTTTTCCACGTGCGTGCGTGCATATCATCCATGTCATGTCATCATGTGCATTGCATTGCATTCGTGTCGTCACTTGCACCTGGTCATGTTCGTCTCTTCCCGTTGTCTGTTTCGAGTTCCGACACTCACACACGTGCCCGTGGCACCTTCGAGTCCTTCTTTCATATGTGGCCGTAGAACATTCTCGGATTGAGGTGAGACTTGTCATATGTTGTTGTTTTAGTACGTGGAGACCGCCTGTCAAGTTTCATCGCGTTTGGAGGTCGTTTGATACTCCAACAATTAACCTCGTGGGCTAAAAGCTCCTCTTACTTTTGGCCCAACACCCCTCCACAACAGCCCACTAATCCAGCACAACCACTCCCATCCTCTCGTTCGTCAGATCGTGATCGTGTGGGCGAAAACCGCACCTCATTTGGACACTCCTAGCTCCCTATGCCTATAAAAACGTCCACCACGTCCATTTTTCCGGGCAAACCCTAGATCAACCTCTCCCTCCGCGCCGGACACGTCCACCGCCGCCGGACGTGTCCGACCTCCGCCGCTGCCGCCATGTGGCAGGCCACCACTGGCCGAGCGCCTCGCGCCCACTTCCCCGCTGTCGGGCCCGCGCGGCCCGATCCAGGCCCTCCCCGGCCCGCGAGCGTCGTCCTCCTGGTTCCGAGCGCCGCGGCTCGGCCGCCTCGCGCTGGCCGGCCGGCGCCCCTCCGCCGTCGCCTCAAAGGCCTCCGCCGCCGGTGCTCGACCTCACCACCCGAGCGCTGCCTCTCCGCCGGTGCGCTGTCGCGTCTTCCCCGCCGACCCCGTGTGTGCTGCAGCCGTGCCTCCCGCCACCACCGGCCGCGCCTCCCGCCGCCTCAGGCCGCCCCGCCGGCGAGCTCCTCCAGCGAGCCGCCGGGCCGGTCCGGATCTGGATCCGGTGGTGGATGAGATCCACCACCTCATCCATCCAAACGCCATCCCGCTCCGTCTCGGATCTCCCCATCCCGCACAGATCCGTCCCGCGTTATCTTTTGCGGAGGTAAAAATCCACTATGTCCCCGGATCCGTTAAATTTGTTGCCTCCTTTGTCATGTGGTAACTTTGTGCTCGTAGCTCCGTTTGCGCATATGATATGTCAAAATGTTTGTCTCGTCGTGCTCTACATGTTAGCATCAGTTTAATGTATGTTAGAGGTCATCTAGTTGACTTAATCTTCGTGGCAAGAGTCTTTCGTGCTGAATCTGTTTCAGCACTTGTTGTCTGTGTAAATTTGTTGGCATGTTCGTGACCTAATAACTTTGTGCATGTTGGTCCGAATGGAGTGAATGATATGTCCAGATGTTCATTATGAAGTGATCTACATGATGGTTGTTGTAGCATTCATGATAGTTGTCATATTGCCATGTTTATCTCTACTGCAAAAGCTTTTTGGCTGATAAGTTTCTGAACTTGTTATGAGATGATGTTTTGTCTTGCTTGTGTATAATAATCCATATGTCATATGAGCTAGGTGTCAACATGAGTTTTTCTCTTTGGAATGTGCTCTACATGATAGATTCATTTTCATGCCATGATATGTCTAGAAATGAGTGCAACAAGCTTGTTAACATGTCATCTTGATGTTAAATTTCTGCTAAGTGTGAATCTGTGAATTTTTATGCCATGTTCCCATGATGCCATCGTCGTTGTTGTGCATGTTTAGAGTTGTCTAGTGGGTCTTCCTTGATGTATATGTTATGCCCTAGCTATCAATGCTCTTGTTGCCATGATGCCATGCTGTAGCTTGCTGTTTTTATGCTCTCAAGTGGCTATAAAATGTATCTGTCAGCATGTTATCAACAAGTTCAGTTTTGTCATGTGAATAGCTAGTGTTGCATGCATCCTATGACCATGTTCTTGCCATGAGTAGCTTCTCAAATATGTCTTCTTGTTGTCGGTTATATTCACAAGCCATGGTATGCTTTGGGTTGAGTTGCACAAGCTTGCAAATATGCCTACTTGTTGTAAATTCTGCCATGCCTTGTAATTTTCACAAAGTCCGAGAAATCTGTAAACCTATTGAATATTTCCATGCTTGTTTAATTGTGTTCCAGCAAGTTTTTGGGTGTGCTCTAAGTTCATGCTTGTTAAGTATCATGTCTATTTCGCATCCATGCCTTTTGTCTTAATGTTTGGGTGCTGTAGCATACTTGTTTCTTGCCACAAAGATGCCATGTTGCTGATAACTACGGTTTTGCATTGCATATTGTTTTTCTTGTCATTTGCAAACCGTGCATCCGTTTCCGGTGATCTTTATATCGATTTCAACCAAAATATTCCAATCTATCTAGTGTCTTGCTTGGTTTCCCAAGATGAAGCCATTTCCATCATCTTCTCCTTAGGCTCGAGAGCATCCTCATGCATACGCACATCATACTTGCATCCCATGATATGACTTGCATCATGTTGATTGTGCATTGCACCATGTTTTATATTGTGCCGTGTTGTGCTCTTGTGTTGGGTAGAGCCGGGAGCCGATACCGAGTTCGAGGATCTTGTCGAGACAGAGTTTGAGGAGCCGTCTTACCATTCCACCAGCAACTTACCAGGCAAGATGACCATTCCCCGATATCACTTCTATCTTTGCTTATGCTAGTTCTCTCGTTCTTTAGAAATGCCTCGATGCCTATTCCTATTTGCCAGCCTCCTATTGTTGCCATGAAACACTCTAACCAAATTCCCAGCAAATCGTTGTTTGGCTAAGTACGCATCGCTCAGCCCCTCTTATAGCGTTGTTAGTTGCAGGTGAAGTTTTGAAGATTGCTCCATGATGAACTTGTTATTGGGATGACACACTATATATACCTCTCAAACTAATGCACCTATATATTGGTAATGGGTGGAAGGCTAAGCCTTTCTGCTTGGTGTTTTGTTCCACTCATGCCACCTTAGGAACCGATAAACCGGTGTTATGTTCCTTGATTTTGTGTTCCTAACACGGTTGGGGTTTATGGCCCCCCTTGATAATTCGCTCTGTTTAAAGCTTTTCGAGCAAGGCCCAACATTGGTTTTACATTTGAGTAATAACTAAAACTTGCATAGGGCGTTGTAAACCCGAGTTATTAACTAACAACCCGAGCCAGTGCTCCTCATGAGTGTTGGTCCAAACTGGGCATACTGCGGGGCCACCTTGGGGGAACCCGAGGGCTGGTATATACCTGTAGCTTGTCCCATCCAGTCGCGGCCTAAGACGAGATACGCGCGGCTACTATCAGGGTGTCACCACGCCGGGAGGTCTTGCTGGAATAGTTTTACATTTGTCAAAATATCTTGAGCACGGGATTCCAAGAATGCTCAGGTCTTCCCACTTTGGAGTTGCGACTCCGCGGATCGTGAGCTTGTGATGGGCTAAGTTGGGACACCCCTGTAGGGTTTGATCTTTCGAAAGCCGTACCCGCGGTTATGTGGCAGATGGGAATTTGTTAATATCCGGTTGTAGATAACTTGACACCTTATTCATAAGAATACACTACCTGTGTGAGTAACCGTGATGGTCTCTTTCCGAAGGGCTTCGGGAAGTGAACACGGTGGGGTTATGTTTGGTTGTGAGTAGCTAGGATCACCTCTTGATCAACTTGGCAATCGTTGGCACTTGTTCTCTTCTTGCTCTAAACTCGTATGCTAGTGCTTAGTGCTTGCTGCAAACACTTTTACAGCCTTCCCACACCTAAGGCTTTGGTAGTTTTGATACCCGGAAACGGGATTGCTGAGTCCTTTGTGGCTCACAGATTCAACACACACCAGATGCAGGTACCGCCGAGAACAATGCAGGAGATGGTTTAGAACTTCAGTGGGAGTTCAATGAAGAGCGTGGACGTTAGTATGTTTTGTATCCTGACGACCAGTAGTGGTTCTTACTAGGAGGATCTGGGCTTGTGTTTATGGTATCTTTCTCGTTTGGATTTCGTCCGTAGCCGGACCCTGTGTTATTTGGATGATGTATGTTATTGTATTCATTGTGTGACGTGGCGAGTGTAAGCCAACTACCGTTTCTATTTCATCCCTGAATTTTACATGAGATGTGCAAAGATACCATACTTGAGATCATTCTAGTATGCACTTATGTCTTTAAGTCGTCCCTCGACACGTGGGAGACATAGTAGCATACTGGGCATTACAAGTTGGTATTCAGAGCCTTCTCCGACCTAGGAGCCCCCTGATTGATTGAACCGCTGACGGTTGAGTCTAGGCATACACACAAAATGTTTTGAGTCTTATATATGTATCGGAGAGTAGGATTTCTTTTTACTCCTCATCCCCTTCATCGCTCTGGTGAGGACTCCTGACGTTGTTCTATCTCCTCTACTCTCAAAATTTCACCAAATTTTTTTAGGATCACGCAGGTATTGTTTGGATTGTTCTGATATCTTTGTGACGAGAACATTGTTCTCGATGCCTCCTATCATTTAGGGGTTGTGGCAGTGTCCCGGGGAGTTGAGCTTTGAGGTGTTGTCGTCACAAATGTATCGTAGTGGTTCTAGAATACCAGAGGCGGCCGACATCGAAAACACTTCTATGCATGTCTGGTGGTGAGATAACCCCGGCGTCACCGAGTACTGGGGAGATAGTTCGGGAGTATTTCCACAGCTAGTATAGCGGATGCGTTTCGAAGGTCCGAGGTAAACAGTTTCCGAGGATGACTGGTTATGTGTTGACGGATGGATACAGATGGATGTAGGTTTAGAGTTGAGTGTGCGGTGCTTCCCCTGTATCCCCAACACCAGATTGCATAACCGGAAAGCTTCTGGAATTAATAGGTGGGTTTCAAGTAGCTCGTAGGTATTCTTCCAACGAGTGCATGGTATGAGGTTTGGGGTTCAACATCGAGTGAAGAGGTTTCATGGGCGCTGTTCCAATTGGGAGTTGCATCTTAAAGGATCCTTGGCTATGCTGATCCAGGGATTGCAAGACCGTTTGTAACACGTGCCATGGGACATTCAGCATGAACATGTGGCACGAAACTTCTATCATGTATTTGTTCCATCTGTACCTTATTGTTTTATTCTATCATTTTGTTCTCCCAAGTGGCTTCTCGACAAGTCTGGTACCATTAAGCTGTGGAATTCATTCGTTCATTTTGTTCGAATGTTCATTGTGAGGACTTTATGTTGCAAATATCTAGCCGTTGATTTAGCTTATCTATTTGCATCAATGGCTAACGGTTGTCATCATATTCAGGATGGCTCCTAAGAAGGTTCCCAACCCTAACCAAGAGGGTGAAGAAGAGCGTGCTCCTGAACGTCCTCCTTCCCCTCCTCCTCCATCTGAGGCATGGAGAGCGATTATGCAAGCAACCAACCAGAACACTCAGATGCTTATGCAGAAGATGCAGAATTTCCCAACCAATCAAGCAAATCAAGGCAATCAAGGGAACCAAGGCCAAGGCAATCTTTTCAATCAACCTCACTTTGCGACACTGAACCAATTCTTGGCAAACCAACCGAAGTCTTTCAGTTACTGTGTGGACCCGCTAGATGCTGAAGATTGGATCACAGACATCAAAAAGCACTTTCAATGCGGTAATGTAAGACCTGAGGATTATGTCAAGTTTGCCGCTTTCCAACTCAAAGATCAAGCCGCTGATTGGTGGCATCAGTACAAAGACTCCAGAGGTGATCGTGAGATCTCGTGGACTGTTTTCTGCAGAGATTTCCGTTCTCATCACATTCCAACCAGTGTCATTGAAGGCATGCGTGAGCGATTCCGCAACCCGAAGCAAGGCACCATGTTCGTCTATCCAGAATCTTGCCCATTATGTGAAGCAAGACATCCCCGATGCCAAGAGCAAGATATACCAGTTCCGAGCTGGTTTGAATGATGAACTCCAACTTGCTCTCACCTTGTTCGAGCCGGATGAATTTGACCAATTCTACAATATGGCTCTCAAGCAAGAGGCAGCTCAGCTTAAGTGTGAAACTTCCAAAAATAGGATAAGAGGTGTTGTTCACTCCTCCTCTTCCTTTCAAGTGGTTGCCAAGCAGCAGCAGTTCTGGCTACCGCCTCCTCGAGTGCTCCGTCCTCCAAGCAACAACAAGCACTCAGGTGGTCGTGGATTCTCGCACCACCCAACCCAAGGAACCAGTCCAAGCCTCAGTTCCAAGCTCCAAGACCAAGTGGTCCTTATCATCGGCTTCTTTCAGAAGTTACTTGCAACAAGTGTTCTTAGAAGGTTCACTATGCCAACAAGTGTCCCAAGACAAGGCGCCTTCCGCCTCCTCCACCTGTCAGTAATGCTATTGTCAAGCACAATCCCAGGCATGCAAGAGTGAACCTGATGAATGCAGCTCAAGAACAGAATTCTTCTGATGTGATAATTGGTAATCTTCCAGTTAACCTTAAACCTGCTAAAGTCTTGTTAGATTCTGGTGCATCACATTCCTTCATGTCATATCCATTTGCTTCCAAGCACAACGTGGGCACAGTGGCCTTACCAAGGGAGTTATCAATTATTTCTCCGGGAAAACAAATGAATTCTAGCTTGTATGCTCCTGATATATCTATTCATATGGGTGATTACAGTTGTCTGGTTTCCCCGGTTATTCTCGGTAACTCAGACATTGATCTTATTCTTCGGATGGATTGGCTCTCGAAGCATGATGCTCTTATTGATTGTGCAAACAAGGAGGTCAATCTAACTCATCCTTCCGAAGACGTGATTATCTTCACATCTCAAGATAACAGAATCAGGCTATTCTCTCTCAATGACAAGGGCAAGATTAATGCCATTTCTCAGATTCCGGTGGTTTGTGAATATGAGGATGTTTTCCCTGAAGAGCTTCCAGGCATGCCTACCAACCGTCCAGTTGAATTCGTCATTGAACTTGAACCTGGTACCGAGCCAGCATGTCGGTGTCCGTACAAGCTTTCTCCTAAAGAGTTGCAGGAGCTGAAGAAACAACTCAATGAGCAAGAATGTATGGGTCTAATCAGACCAAGTACTTCTCCTTGGGGCTGTGGTGTTCTATTTGTCAAGAAGAAGGATGGCACGGAACGCCTTTGCGTTGATTACCGGCCATTGAACAAGAAGACAATAAAGAATAAGTGCCCGCTCTCCAACATCAGTGAATTGTTCGAGCAGCTCAAAGGAGCCAAGGTTTTCTCGAAGCTCGATCTCCGGATGGGTTACCATCAGATTCGTATCCGTGAAGAGGATATTCCCAAGACCGCATTCAGAATGAGTTATGGCTCCTAGGAATACACGGTCATGTCTTTCGGCCTTGCAAATGCTCCACCCACTTTCTCTCGAATGATGCACTTCATAGTCAACCCCTACACCAATGAATTCGTGCTTGTCTACCTTGATGATATCCTGGTATTGTCCAAAAATAAAGAAGACCATGCCAAGCACCTCCGTTTTGTCCTTGACAGGCTCTGTGAACACCGGTTCTATGCAAAGTTCTCCAAATGTGAATTCTGGCTTGATAAAGTCCTCTATCTTGGCCATATTATCTCTGCCGAGGGCATTTTTGTTAACCCCGAGAAGGTTGAAGCTATTGTCAACTGGGAACCTCTGCAGAATGTCGAACAACTCCGAAGTTTTCTCGGTCTCGTAAGTTATTGCAGAAGGTTCGTTGAGAACTTCTCCAAGATTGCCAAGCCTCTTTCCAACCTGTTGCGGAAGAATGTCAAGTACTCATGGACTTCTGATTGTGATGTGGCATTCAATACCCTCAAGAAGAAGCTCATTTCTACTCCAGTTCTTACTCCTCCGGATGAGTCCAAGCCTTATGAAGTCTTTTGTGATGCTTCATTGCAAGGTCTTGGTGGTGTTCTCATGCAAGACAAGAAGATCGTTGCATACACTTCTCGTCAGCTGAAACCAAATGAGAAGAATTACCCCACACATGATCTTGAGCTTGCAGCAGTTGTTCATGCCTTGATCACATGGAGACACCTTCTATTGGGCGGAAAAGTGGACATCTTCACCGATCACAAGAGCTTGAAGTACATCTGCACTCAACCAAACCTTAACCTTCGCCAGACTCATTGGGTTGAAATGATTCAAGAATACGATCCAAGCATTGAGTATACTCCTGGCAAGGCCAATGTCATTGCAGATGCCTTGAGCAGAAAGGCGTATTACAACAGTCTCCTTCTCAAACCGTTCCAGCCTGAACTTTGTGAATCATTCAGGAAGCTCAACCTCCAAGTTGTTCCGCAGGGATTTCTTGCAAACCTTCAAGTTGCTCCTACCTTGGAAGATCAAATCCGTGAGGCCCAACTCAGTGATGCTATGGTGCAGAAAGTGAAACATGGTATTGCTAAGGGTACTCCCAAGTACAAGTGCTATCGCATTGATGACAGAGACACTTTGTTCTTTGAGGACAAAATTGTGGTTCCCAAAGGTGATCTTAGAAAGCTCATAATGAACGAAGCACATGACTCTCTCCTCTCGATACATCCAGGAAGCTGCAAGATGTACCATGACCTCAAGCAATTATATTGGTGGACTCACGTGAAGAGGGAGATTGCCCAATTCGTGAATGAATGTGATGTCTGCAGAAGAGTGAAGGCATAGCATCAACATCTAGCCGGACTCCTTCAACCTCTACCTATTCCCGAGTGGAAATTCGAACACATTGAGATGGATTTAGTCACCGGTTTTCCCAAGTCCAAGAAAGGAAATGGTGCTATCTTTGTGGTGATTGACAAGCTAATTAAAGTGGCTCATTTTCTTCCAGTCAAAGAATCCATCAACGCAGCTCAGCTGGCAGAGCTGTACAGTCTCTTTGCATGGCATCCCTCAAGTGATCTCCTTAGATCGTGGAAGCTTTTTCACTTCCAAGTTCCGGGATTCTTTCCAGTCAGCCATGGGCACCAAGAATCGCTTCAGCACTCCGTTTCACCCTCAGACTAGTGGTCAAGTCGAAAGAGTGAACCAAATCCTTGAACATATGCTTGGAGCGTGTGTCATCTCCTTCGGTATGAAATGGGAAGATTGCTTTCCATTTGCCGAATTCTCCTACAATAATAGTTTCCAAGCAAGTGTCGGCAAAGCTCCTTTTGAAATCCTCTATGGCAGAAAGTGTCGTACCCCTCTCAACTGGTCCGAGACTAGTGAACGTAAAATCCTTGGAAATGATTTGATCTCAGAGGCCGAAGAAATGTGCAAAGTCATACGTGAGAATCTCAAGGCCGCGCAATCGCGTCAAAAGAGCTACTATGACGGCAAGCATTGTGACTTGTCTTTCGACATTGGTGATCATGTCTATCTCCGTGTTTCTCCCATGAAGGGCACTCGGAGGTTCGGTATCAAGGGCAAGCTAGCTCCAAGATATGTGGGCCCTTTCAAGATTCTTGGCAAGAGAGGCGGTCTAGCCTACCAACTCGAGCTTCCCTCCAACTTTGCAAATGTGCATGATGTGTTTCACGTGTCTCAACTCCGCAAGTGCTTCAAGACGCGTGAACGCACTATTCCTTTCAAAGAGATTGATCTTCACCAAGACTTGTCTTATCGCGAGCACCCCGTTGCTATCCTTGAAGAAACTGAGCGCAAGACCCGCAACAAGTCCATCAAATTCTTGAAAGTGAAGTGGTCACACCATACCGACCGAGAAGCTACATGGGAATGAGAAGATCTTCTTCGTTCCGAGTATCATGCCTTCTTTCAGTCCTAGATCTCTGGACGAGATATTTTTGTAGTGGAGGAGAGTTTGTAACACCCCGGATGTAACAATTCCATTTATGGCAATATATGCAACGTTGACTTCATCAATTCCATTCTGGGCCCTTCCTTCATTTCGGGTTTCTTCGTTTTGCCGCGTGCGTGTGTGCATATCATCCATGTCATATCATCATGTGCATTGCATTGTATTCGTGTCGTCACTTGCACCCGATCATGTTCGTCTCTTCCCATTGTTCGTTTCGAGTTCCGACACTCACACACGTGCCCGTGGCACCTCCGAGTCCTTCTTTCGTATGTGGCCGTAGAATGTTCTCGGATTGAGGGGAGACTTGTCGTACGTTGTTGTTGTAGTACATGGAGACCGCCTATCAAGTTTCGTCGCATTTGGAGGTCGTTTGATACTCCAACGGTTATCCTCGTGGGCTAAAAGCTCCTCTTCCTTTTGGCCCGACATCCCTCCACAGCAGCCCACTAACCCAGCACAACCACTCCATCCTCTCGGTCATCAGGTCGTGATCGTGTGGGCGAAAACAACACCTTATTTGGACACTCCTAGCTCCCTATGCCTATAAAAACGTCCACCGCGTCCATTTTTCCAAGCAAACCCTAGATCAACCTCTTCCTCCGCGCCGGACACGTCCACCGCCGCCGGACGTGTCCGACCACCGCTGCCGCCGCCACGTGGCAGGCCACCACTGGCCGAGCGCCTCGCACCCACTTCCCCGCCATCGGGCCCGCGCGGCCCGATCCAGGCCCTCCCTAGGCCGCGACCGTCGCCCTCCCGGTCCCGAGCGCCGCGGCTCGACCGCCTCGCGCGAGCCGGCGGGCGCCCCTCCGCCGGCGCCACACAGCTCCGTCATCGCCTCGAAGGCCGCCGCCGCCGCTGCTCGACCTCACCGCCCGAGCGCTGCCGCTCCGCCGGTGCGCCGCCGCGTCTTCCCCGCCGACCACGCGTGTGCCGCTGCCGCGCCTCCCGCCACCGCCGGCCACTGCTCCGGCCGCCCCGCTGGCGAGCTCCTCCGGCGAGCCGTCGGGCCAATCCCGATCTGGATCCGGTGGTGGATGAGATCCACCACCTCATCAATCCAAATGCCATCCCGCTCCATCCCTGATCTCCCCGTCCCTCATGGATCCGTCCCGCGTTGACTTTCATGGAGGTAAAAATCCACTAAGTCCCCGGATCCGTTAAATTTGTTGCCTCGTTTGTCATGTGGTAACTTTGTGCTCGTAGCACCGTTTGCGCATATGATATGTCGAAATGTTCATCTCGTCATGCTCTACATGTTAGCATCAGTTTCATGCATGTTAGAGTTCATCTAGTTGACTTAATCTTCGTGGCAAGAGTGCTTCGTGTTGAAACTGTTTCAGCACTTGTTATCTATGTAAATTTGTCGGTGTCGTGGAATTAATACGGCAGATGTCCGGTTTAGCGGACTTGATGATGGAACCATCGCACGGGTTAGCTTGAAAGGGTTCATGGCACACAAAGGACACAGAGGGTTTATACTAGTTCGGCCCCTTCGAGAAGGTAAAAGCCTACGTCTAGTTGGTTTGGTATTGCTCGAGCGTCGGTTTACAGGGAGCGGAATCGCTTGCCTGCGTCTCGACGGATTGATTGTTGCTTGTCCTTGAACCGGTACCGGGTCGTCCCTTTATATAGAGGTGACGCCTGGTCCGGTTTACAGAGTCCCGAGGCCGGCTCATAATTGTGTCCGCCTCGGTCTCTGCCCTTTCTTTCTTATCTCTCAAGTTACATCTCTTTGGTGGTTTACAAACCGTATTTCTATACATGAGCCTTGAAATCTCATGGGCCGTAATCTCTACTAAAATAATAAACCAAGTACAATATAACTAAGCCGGTTTACAATATCCGGTTTATATCTATTAACCATATCCCCGACATTAGGCCCCAGAATGATTTGAACTTGTTCATATCAGTCTCCATCGTCTCCTGTAGTTTTTCTTCTGTCTTCATCTTTTGTAAACCGGCTCTGACGTCATCCTCCGAAATCATTAAAGTCTGACAATGACATCATCTCCGCATTTAACGCTGCGAGCTGTACTGTAGTTTGTTTTTAATGGTTATCCCGAGAATCGAGGCGTTTAAAGGATCTTTATCCGATTTTGCTCCCTTGATTATCGCACCTGTCGCTTCGCATCTGTCTCTCTGCCTATAAATAATACCGCCCTCTTTCATTCTTCCTTCTCGCGTCTTCTTCCTCCTTCCGCTTCCTGACCCACAAGAACTCCATTAGAGCCCGAGCTCGGAGCGCCGCCATCATCTCGTCGGGTCAAGAGTTCTCAGGCCGCTGCATCAACCTGATTTGTCCAGAGAAACTCCGTTGCTGCCCTCCATTTTTCAGGTATGTTTTTCTTTCCTTGTTTTCGATCTGCATCTGCCCACGCTCCTCCTAGTTCTTCCGCCATTAGGGCTCCTAGCAAAGCTTTCCTTCTGTTCTTGTAGATTCGTTCCTTCTGTAAGATCCGTAACTCTTAGGCCTGGTCAATAAACCTTCCGCTCACTACTAGCCTTAGATCTTGTCTTTTATAATGCTGCAATTTTATCTGTTCCGCCATTAGAACTTCTGCCATTAGAGCTCCGCCATTAGAACTCCGCCATTAGAACCTTTAGCATCAGTTCCGCGGATTTAACTTTTGCGCTTTACCCTTTAGATCTTGTTGTTTTATTTCTGTAGTTGCCTGCCTTAGGTCTCATTTTTTATGCATATCCTGTACACTCGTCTGCTCCGAATTGGACCTCTGTAGATTTTCCCGTGTAATTTTCGTTTCTTTCATCTCAGTAAGCTCAGATCTATTCCTCCTTAGCAATGCGTTGGAAACCTGTTTTTCTCTTCAATAGATCCGCTAAGTATGTTCCGGTTTAGATTGTCATGTCATAAACCGGAAATGATATAGACTGATGTAATGACTTAAACTATTCCTCTTCAACTGCCATTTTAAACCGGAAATGATATAACTTGTATTGTGATTGCCGGTTTAACCTTGCCAGCTAGTTCTCCGTTTCCACCACTGCACAATATGTATAGGTCCCGGATCATCTGTATGTTCATAATCCGGTTTATGTACTTTTCTCTTCTTCAGCAGTTTGCTCAAATGGCTAAGCAGTATGTTTCGTGCGATTGGGTCCGCTCTGTCGTAACTAAGGAAGACCTAGTCAAATTGTCGAGCATCGGCACCTTAGGGCCTCGGGCCGAGCTAAAATGGCGTGCCCCGGGTAACGAGTGCCCTCCTACTCCTAGATCCGGGGAAGTTATCGTGTTTCTGGACCATATCTCCAGAGGCTTCTCTCCCCCCGGTTCAAAATTTTTCCGGGATGTTCTCGCTACCTTCCAGCTGCACCCGCAGGACATCGGACCAAACTCTGTTTCCAACATTTGCGATTTCCAAGTATTTTCTGAAGCATATCTGCAAGAAGAACCTTCAGTTGATTTATTCCAGGATTTCTTCCACGCAAACCGGCGTACTGAGTTCACCAGCGGGCCTCACCAAGAGCTTGGTGGGATTAGCATTCAGAAAAGGAGGGATGCAGTTTTTCCTCACGCCTCCTTACACACTCATCCTAAGGACTGGAACAAGTCCTGGTTTTACTGTGTAGACACATCTCCTGAAGGTGAAAATCCTTTGCCGGGTTATCGTGAAACTCGTATCCCGGCAAATCACCCCTTGCCACAACGGTTAAGTGCTGCTGAACGGATCCAGTTTTCACCACAGCTCTCCAAGCTGAGAGCTTTCATGGCCAATGGCCTAATCGGTACCGATTTCCTTCGCTGCTGGTTATCATGGAGCATCCTTCCCTTAAGCCGGCGCCCTGATTTGATGTGTAATTATTCCGGTAAATCGGATGATCCTCAGAGGTTTTCTAAGGATAAGCTTTCTGAATCGGAAGTAATTGAGTCAGCCAAGAAAATTGTCAATCCTGCTTTAACAGACTGTACTAAAGTTGGCTTGGCCCCGTACTTCAAGAAGAATAAGCTGCCTGAAGTGAGTTTGTCTTTAACTTGTGCTTTATAAACTGTCCTCTTTGAACCGTCTTTTACTTGCCTTTGCTTTTTTCATTTAGGCTGATGACCCTTTCTGGAGGAGAAAACCTCAGGAAAAACCTGTAAGGCAAGCTCGCCGAAAAACTCCTGCAAACAAGAAAAGGAAAGCAGCCGTTGATGCCGGTTCTCCTTCTGAGGATGATGATCCGGATTCCGAGGTATGCCTTACTCCGGTTTACATTTTGCTTTTATATACTTATTCACATATCTAATGATACCCTTTTTCAGGATCCACTCGAAGGTGATAACCCGACGGAGATTGAGGTAACCCTTATTTCTTCTGATTCAGAACCTCCTTCTCAAAAGAGCCGTCGGACTGTTAGAAAGTATCAATTTTCTCATCCTTATGCTAAGTTGGATCCTAATTTTACTTTGAAGAAGCAACAGCACGAAGCCTTGCGCCGGACCACTCGCCATAGTGGTTTGGCAGTGGAATCCTCTGGAATCTCATTAACTCCGGCTCGAAAGCGCCGTGCCGAGGTGATACTCTCTCCAACCCTTCTTCACCAGGCCGGTCTTATCAGAAAACCACTTAAACCGACTGATCCTGATTATCAAGAAACTCCACTGTCTTCTTCTGGCGAATCAACCGCTACACAGCTTCCTCCTTTGAAGACCGTCCCGGGGTAATTCTCTTTACTTCTTCCGGTTTATGATACCCCCTTCCTTTATAATGTTAACTTATTTTTGCTTGTTTTTCCAGCAAACCGAAACCTAGCAAAAGAGCCAAGGCGAAAAAGCCTGTTGCTGACCCTTCTCCTGATGAACCGGTGATTGATCCGTCTACCGCCGTTCCTCCTGAAAGTACTCCTGCCGCTCCGGTTGACGAACCCGCTCTTGAAACACCTGCTGCTGAAGATGTCCAAAACCCACCAAGTCCGGCCCGGGTTAACTCTCCTCAAGTTAACCCGGCATCTCCTAATCCGGCTCAAACTGAAGCTTCTCCTCCCAATGCACCCACTTCCCCTGATGTCGTGGTTACTGGCTCTGCTTATGTTGCGCCAGCCGAACCCACCGTTTTAGCAAAACATACAGCTAAAGCGGAAAAGGTGACTCAGGAGAAGGGGAAGTGGAGTACTGATATCTCCAGTCTCTCAAGTATGAGTGCTCAAGACATCTATTCTGGATATCTGAACCGGCTCCATAGTAGCCGGGATTATGAAGCCAGCCTAGTAAACCTGGTGAGGGAAAAATATGAAGTAAGTTTTCCTCTTCTGACTTTGTCTTTTTCCAACGCCTCTTTATCTTATAACAGCCCCCAAGTTCCGGTTTATCTGCTTTATTGAAGGTAATCCGGAACTTTGTAGTTTTGAACTGCTGATCCATACATTAGCCCCCAAGTATCGAGTAGATAACTTGGTTATGTAGTTGATACTTGTAATTTCAAAAATTGTTTCTGATGCATCGCTTCAACTGCCATTAGCCCCCAAGTGTCAAGTATACAACTTGGTTGTGTGCTTGAGACTTGTATTCTCAATTTGTCTTTGCTGTCTTACTTCAACTGCCATTAGCCCCCAAGTGTCAAGTAGACAACTTGGTTGTGTGCTTGAGACTTGTAATTTCTAACCTTGCTTTTGAACTTTTGTCTACAGGCTGAGCTGAACCGGAACGCTGTAGAAATCAGTGAACTTCGGAGCCGGCTTATAGAGACTGAGTCAGCCGCTTCAAAGGCGAAGAAAGAACTTCAAGTAAGTTTAAAGACTGCTGAAGATTTAAAGAAGTTCTTTGATGAGGAACGGACTACTTTTGAAGTCCAGAAAAAGGATCTTGAAAAACGTGTTCAGGATGCCGAAGGAGCACTTAACCCGGTTACTGAAGAATTGACCGGGTTAAAGTGCCAAATTGATTTGATGACCTCTGCTATCTTTGGTAAGCATAATCTGAATTCTTGTCTGTTATCTTTGCAACCTGTGACCTGTACCGGTTTAACTTTCATTGTTGTATGTAGGACGCCGTGTCTCCCATCTTGGGGATGATGTACGGAAGAAACTGAAGGCGTGCTATACCTTGGTTGAACAACTATACTCAGGAGCACAAAGGATTATCAGCGCCAATTCCTTTGGTAAACCGGCTCCTTCAACTATTAAATCTACTTTGAACAGTTTGTCCGTTCTGCCGGCTCGTCTTGAAGAGGTGAAGAAATCGGCTGCTCGAGGAGGTGCTCTTCTGGCCCTTACGAGGGCTAAAGCTTGGGTTCCAGACCTTGATCCGGAAGAAGTGTTAACCGGATTTCCTGATACCAAGGAGGACGGTTCAACCTTTGATGAAAAGGATCTTTATGCTCTGACCAAGGAATTTCGTCCCCTTGCTAGCAAGATTGCAGTGGAATCTGACTTGTCTCGATATCATCCAGCATATAACCTGCACAACGAGCGGGTGGAACGACCGGTTTACGATGTTGCAAACTTAACTCCGCCGGTTCGTCCTCACACCTTTGCTCCTGATATTGATCCTACTGAGCTGATCAACGATGAAGTATATTTCCGTGCCTTGGCCAAGATTGATTGGCGTGCACCAGATTTCCCGCCGCTTCACGAGGAGGAAGATGTTCCGGAACAAGATGGTGGCCAATCATCCCGGCAAGGAGAAGCACAATCTTGAATGCTACTGTTGTAATCATGATTGTTATTCTGTAAACAATGTTTCCAACTATTTGGCTTTTATGCCGTGTAATAGGTTTAGCTGAAACTTAACGCACTGTGATCCGCCTTTTGGTCTTTATGAAGTATTCCTTCATTGACTTGCTGATTGATGCGGATTCCTTGTTCTGTCCATAAAGAAGATCAAAAAATATGTCCTAGTGGCTTTACCACTGGACGGATTAACTTGTTCTCTTGGTATAACTAATAATCATATCTTTAACAAATAACTGTGATACCTGAATTGTATGTATCCAAAATACCTTAAACCGGTCAGGATGTTTTAAAATCACCTTAATCAGTCTTTCTCAATTCTAATAAACCCTTGAAATTCTTCGGTTCACCTTGTCGATAAATCTTTCTCTTCTCAGTTCAGAAATTTGTAACTTGTAGCCGATCATGCGCTGCCAACTGTCAGCTTATTATGAAGTCGAGCCGGGTTACGATGAACGCCGGTTTAACTCTCGCTGGTGTTCATGACCCAGACTTGTAACACTAGACAGACGGTCAACTTCGAGAGCTGTTCCCCATGGTTAAAAAAGGTTATGAAACACAAAAAACATCAAGAAACTCATAATTATTGCAAATCAAACTATGTAATCGAGGCTTTTTCAAAGAGCTGCCAGGCTCAAAACAAGGTTTAGCCATTCATGGGGATGTGGGCGAACCCGACTGTCCCCAGGGGCCGGGTCATCATTTGAACGTGGGCGAACCCACTGTTCAGGGAGCCCAAAAAATTCATATCATAGCCATTCAAGAGGATGTGGGCGAACCCGACTGTCCCCAGGGGCCGGGTCATCATTTGAACGTGGTCGAACCCACTGTTCAAGGAGCCCAAAAATTCAT
>LR738714.1:268775948-268889044 GCA_902687465.1 Secale cereale | reverse complement strand
CCCAAAAGGGAAAGTATTACATCCGGGGCATTACAAACTCTCCTCTACTACAAAAAGATCTCGTCCCGAGATCTAGGACTGGAAAAAGGAAGGGTACTCGGAACGAAGATGATCTTCTCGTTCCCAGGTAGCTTCTCGGTCTGTGTGATGTGACCACTTGACTTTCAGAAACTTGATGGACTTGTTGCGAGTCTTGCGTTCGGTTTCTTCAAGAATTGCAACTGGATGCTCTCGGTAGGAAAGGTCTTGTTGAAGATCAATCTCCTCAAACGGAATCATGCGCTCAGGTGCCTTGAAGCATTTGCGAAGCTGAGACACATGGAAGACATCATGAACATTTGCAAAGTTGGAAGGGAGCTCGAGCTGATAGGCTAGATCGCCTCTTTTGCCAAGAATTTTGAAAGGCCCGACGTATCTAGGAGCAAGCTTTCCTTTGATACCGAACCTTTGGGTTCCTTTCCTCGGAGAAACTTGGAGATAGACATGATCACCGAAGTCGAAAGCCAAATCACGATGCTTTCCATCATAGTAGCTCTTCTGACGCGACTGAGCGGCCTTGAGATTCTCACGTATGACTTTGCACATTTCTTCGGCTTCAGAGATCAAGTCATTGCCAAGTAGTTGGCGTTCGCCTGTTTCAGACCAGTTGAGAGGGGTACGGCACTTTCTGCCATAGAGAATTTCAAACGGTGCTTTGCCTGCACTTGCTTGAAAGCTGTTGTTGTAAGAGAACTCGGCAAATGGAAGGCAGTCTTCCCATTTCATGCCGAAGGAGATGACACAGGCTCTGAGCATATCTTCAAGGATCTGATTCACACGCTCGACTTGACCACTAGTCTGAGGGTGAAAGGCAGTGCTGAACCTGATCTTCGTGCCCATGGCGGACTGAAAGGAGTCCCAGAACCTTGATGTGAACAAGCTGCCACGGTCTGAGGATATCACTTGAGGAATGCCATGTAGGGACACAATTCTGGAAGTGTACAGCTCTGCAAGTTGAGCTGCATTGATTGATTCTTTGACTGGAAGAAAGTGAGCAACTTTGGTAAGCTTGTCAATCACCACAAAGATAGCATCATTGCCTCGCTTGGATTTAGGAAAGCCAGTGACGAAGTCCATTTCAATGTGGTCGAACTTCCACTCGGGAATAGGAAGAGGTTGGAGAAGACCGGCTGGACGTTGATGTTCTGCTTTCACTCTTCTGCATACATCACATTCATTCACGAATTGGGCAATCTCCTTTTCATGCGTGTCCACCAGTAAGACTGCTTGAGGTCTTGATACATCTTGGAACTGCCAGGATGAATGGAAAGGAGAGAGTCATGAGCTTCTTCCATTATGAGCTTCCTGAGATCACCTTTGGGAACAACGAGTCTGTCCTCGAAGAACAAGGTATCTCTCTCATCAACACGGAAGCACTTATATTTTGGAGTGCCCTTTGCAATCCCATGTTTCACCTTCTTCACCATGGTATCACTGAGCTGGGCCTCACGGACTTGATCTTCCAAGGTAGGAGCAATTTGGAGATTTGCAAGAAAACCCTGCGGAACAACTTGGAGGTTGAGTTTCCTGAAAGCTTCACAAAGCTCAGGCTGGTGTGGCTTGATAAGAAGGCTGTTGCAATATGCCTTTCTGCTCAAAGCATCTGCAATCACATTCGCCTTGCCTGGAGTGTACTCAATGCTGGGGTTGTACTCTTGGATCATCTCGACCCAACGAGTCTGGCGGAGGTTCAGATGCGGCTGTGTGAAGATGTACTTCAAGCTCTTGTGATCAGTGAAGATGTCGACCTTCCTGCCCAACAACAGATGTCTCCACGTAATCAGAGCATGTACCACAGCTGCTAGCTCGAGATCATGTGTGGGATAGTTCTTCTCAGCTGGCTTTAGCTGACGTGAAGTGTATGCCACAATTCTCTTCTCTTGCATAAGCACACCACCAAGGCCTTGAAGAGAAGCGTCACAGAACACTTCATAGGGCTTGGATTCATCTGGAGGAATCAGAACTGGAGCGGAAACAAGCTTCTCTTTGAGGGTTTTGAAAGCCACTTCACACTCGGGAGACCAAAAGTATTTGACATTCTTCTGAAGGAGGTTGGAAAGAGGCTTGGCAATCTTGGAGAAATTCTCCACAAACCTTCTGCAATAGCTGGCAAGACCCAGAAAACTGCGGAGCTGCTTGACGTTCTGAGGAGCTTCCCAGTTGACAATTGCTTCAACTTTCTCGGGATTAACCGCAATACCGTCAGCTGAGATGATGTGGCCCAGGTACAAAACCTTATCGAGCCAAAACTCGCACTTTGAGAACTTGGCATAGAATTTATGCTCTCGGAGTCGATCAAGAACCAGACGCAAGTGCTTTTCGTGATCTTCTTCATTCTTGGAAAACACCAGAATATCATCCAGATACACAAGCACGAATTCGCCAGTATAGGGGTTGAAGATGTAATGCATCATCCTTGAAAAGGTAGGAGGAGCATTGGCGAGACCGAAGGACATGACGGTATACTCATATGAACCGTAGCTCGTTCTGAAAGCCGTCTTGGGAATGTCTTCCTCGCGAATGCGAATTTGATGATAGCCCATTTGGAGGTCAAGCTTAGAGAACACTTTAGCTCCTTTGAGCTGCTCAAAGAGTTCATTGATGTTGGGGAGCGGATCCTTGTTCTTAATCGTCTTCTTGTTCAGTGGCCGGTAGTCAACACAGAGACGCTTCGTGCCATCTTTCTTCTTGACAAATAAGACACCACAGCCCCACGGAGATGTACTAGGCCGTATGAGACCCATACGCTCCTGTTCATCCAACTGTTTCTTCAATTCCTTCAATTCATCTGAAGAGAGCTTGTATGGACGCCGGCAAACAGGTTCGGTGCCCGGCTCGAGTTCAATGACAAACTCCACCTGACGGTGTGGAGGCATGCCTGGAAGTTCTTCTGGAAAGACGTCTTGATATTCATTCACCACTGGAATTTGCTCTATGGCATTAATTTCACCCTTATCATTAAGAGAGAAAAGCCGAATAGTATTATCCCTGGAGGCGAAGATAATCACATCTTCATCAGAATGAGTCAATTTGACTTCCTTTTGAGCGCAATCAATGTGAGCATCGTGCTGAGAAAGCCAATCCATTCCGAGAATGAGGTCGATGTCAGAATGACCAAGAATCACCGGAGAAGCCAAAAATCGATAATCGCCCATGCGAATAGAAACATCCGGAGCATAAATACTGGAATGCATTCGTCTCCCCGGAGAAATAACTGATAACTCCCTTGGCAAGCTTTTGATGTCAACATTATACTTGGATGCAAAAGGTTGAGACATGAAAGAGCATGATGCACCCGAATCAAATAACACTTTAGCTGGGATAGAGTTCACTGGAAGGTTACCCAGAATGACATCAGAAGAAGCCTCTGCTTGTGCTGCATTCATCAGATTGACCCTTGCAGACTTTGGATCATGCCTGACAATAGCTGAACTCACAGGTGGAGGAGGAGGAAGACGCTTCGGATTCGGACATCTATTGGCATAATGACCCTTCTGGCCACACTTGTTGCACACCACTTCAGAGAGAGGACGGAAATGAGAGTCACTGGACTTGGAGCCTTGAGACTGAAACTACTTCTTCGACTGGTTGCTTGGGTTGGGTGGGTGGGAGAAACCACGACCACTAGAGTTCTTGTTGTTGGAGTTGTTGAAGTTGCTGGAGTTGTTGTATGGAGCTCGAATCATTGGAGGAGGAGGAAGCCAGAATTTCTGTTGTTTCGCAGCCAACTGAGACGATGAGGTAGAGTGAACAGCATCTCGGATTCTCTTCTTAGAAGCCTCCATCTTAAGCTGAGCTGCTTCTTGTTTCAAAGCCATGTTATAGAACTTATCGAATTCGTCTGGCTCGAACAAGGTGAGAGCAAGCTGAAGTTCATCTTTGAGACCTCCACGGAACTGGTAGATTTTGCTCTTTGCATCAGGAATGTCTTGCTTTGCATAACGAGCGAGGTTTTGGAACTTGACATTATACTGATAGACTGACATGGAGCCCTGCTTGAGGTTGCGGAATTGCTCACGCATACCCTCGATAACACTTGTAGGAATGTGATGCGAGCGGAAATCCTTGCAGAAAGTCTCCCATGAGATCACTTGACCCGGCCTTGAGTCTTTGTACTGCTGCCACCAGTCAGCTGCTTGATCTTTCAGTTGGAAGGCTGCAAACTTCACATAGTCATCTTCTTTCACGTTACTGCACTCAAAATGCTTCTTGATATCGGTCAGCCAATCCTCAGCATCGAGAGGGTCGACACAGTAACTGAAAGCTTTAGGATTGTTGGCCAGGAACTGGTTGAGAGAAGCATGGTGCTGCAGGAAGAAGTTGCCTTGGTTCATTGGAACACCCTGATTAGCTTGATTAGCCTGATTAGCTTGCATCATCTGCATCATCTGCATCATCAACTGAGTGTTCTGAGCAGTAGTCTGCATAATTGCTCTCCAAGCCTCAGGCGGAGGAGGAGGTGAAGGAGGATGCTCTGGGACCTCTTCCACCTCTGGGTTGGCATTCGGAACCTTTTTCGGAGCCATCCTGTAAGAGATGACCACGAATCAGCAATTGATTGACAAAAGGAATAAGCTGAATCAAAGGAATGAATTGCAACAAGTCTTCACAATAATCATTCGAACAATAAGAACGAATGAAATCATCCGAACAAGAGGAACGAATGAATTTCTTAGTTAATTGATAACATCAGTCTTCACGAGAAGCCACATAGGGATAAAAAGGATAAAATAATAAAACAACAAGGTACGGAAAGGAACAAACACAAGAGAGGAGTTTCGTTCTAACATCTTTGTGCTGAAAGCATATGAACGCGTTACGAAAAGGTTTTGCAATCCCCGGATCAGCATAGCCAAGGACCCTTTAAGATGCAACTCCTGATAGTAACCTCGGTCATATAACCTCTTCACTCAATGTCGAACCCCGAACTCACTAACCTGCATTCGTTGGAAGAATGCCTACGATCTACTGGATAAAACCCACCTATAGTTTTCCGAAAGATTCCAGTTATGCAATCAGGTGTTGGGGATACACGGGAAGCACCGCGCAATCAACTCTAACCTACATCCAGGTGTATCCATCCTTCAACACATAACCAGTCTTTCTCAGAAACTGTGTACCTCGGACCTTCGAAAAGCATCCACTATAACAAGCTATGGCAATACTCCCGAACTACCTCCCCAGTACTGGGTGATGTCGGGGTTATCTTGCCACTGGCCGTATAGGGGAGATTTTCGATGTCGGCCGTCTTAAGTATTTAGTACTGTCGCGATATGCTTGTTACAATGATACCCCGAAGCTCAACTCCTCGGTAACAGGAGGCATCAGGAACAATATCCTTGTCACAAGAACATCGAAACAATCCCAGAATACTCGCGGGAATCCTAAAAAAAAAATTGTGCAAATTTTGAAGATAGGAGAGACAAGAGTAGACGTCAGGAGTCCTCACCAGAGAGAAAGGGGATGAGAAGCAAAGAAATCCTACTCTCCGATATAATATAGGACTCAAAAAGTTTTCAGTGTGTGCCTAGACTCAACCGTCAACGGTTCGATCAAACAGTGGGGGCTCCTAGGTCGGAGAAGGCTCTGAATACCAAGTTGTAATGCCCAGGATGGAATTATACCTCCTACGTGTCGAGGCACGACTTAAAGGCATAAGTCCATCCTAGAATGATCTCAAGTTTGGTAAACTTTGCACAACTCATGTAAAAGAGGGATAGTAAACTGAAAATAGTTGGCTTACAATCGCCACGTCACAGAATAACAGTACAAGTCTCAAACATCATACATTAAGAGCACTACAACCCTCTAAGGGCAAAAGCCAAATGTCAAAGTACCAAACTCAGATAAAACAACCACAGGCGGATCGAAACCTAGTAAGAGACTCCACTACTGATCGTCCGGGTAGCGCACGTAGTAACGACTACGCTCCTCGTCGTACTCCTAGTCTAGCTCGGTGCCATCACCTGGATAGCTCACAGCTGGACCTGCATCTGGTGTGTGAAGTAACTGTGAGCCACAGAGGACTCAGCAATCCCGTTCCCGGGTAACAGAACTATCAAAGCCTTTGGGTGAGGGAAAGGCTGAAGAAAGAACAAGTCTGCAGCAGCAACTAGCATCTATCTTACGCAAGTGAGAGCGAGAAGAGAAGGCAACGGCGAGAAGTGATCACGAAGTGATCCTAGCTACAAGCTCACAAGCATAACCCCTCCGTGTTCAACTCCCGAATCCCTATTCGGAAATTGACAGTCACGGAACACACGCTGGTAGTGTATTAACATCATTGTGTCAAGTTATCTACAACCGGAATTAACAAGCTCCCATCTGCCACATAACCGCGGGCACGGCTTTCGAAAGTTCAAACCCTGCAGGGGTGTTCCAACTTGACCCATTACAAGCCCACGATCCGCGGAGTCGCAACTCCAAAGTGGGAAGACCCGAGTATCCTCGGAATCCCGTGCTCAAGATATACCGAGCTAAGGTAAGGCTAATCCAGCAAATCCTCCCGGCGTGCCGACACCCTGATAGTAGCCGCGCGTATCTCGTCTCAGGCCACGACCGGATGGGTGATGCTACGGGTTTTTACCAAACCTTGAGTTTCCTCGAGGTGGCCCCGCAGGACCCCCGTTTCGGACCAACACTCATGTGGAGCACTGGCCCGGGGTTGTTGATTAGAAAGAGGGTTAATTACTCCCTTATGCATGTTTAGTTTGTTATTAGGCAAATAGTACCAATGTTGGGATTTGCTGGAAAAGACTTAGCACTTAGCGGTTTATCGAGGGGGTCCCATACACCCCAACCGTGTTAGGAACGCATAATCAAGGAACATAAAACCGGCTTATACGGATCCTAACGGCATGAGTGGAACAAATCACCAAGCAAAAGGCTTAGCCTTCCACCCTTGCCAATATATAGGTGATTTCAATTAAAGCATTTATATAGTGTGATATAACCCAACCAAACTTCAACATGGAGCAAGCATCTTCACTTCACCTGCAACTAGCAACGCTATAAGAAGGGCTGAGCGAAGCGTACTTAGCCAAGCAACGGTTTGCATAGGTAGGGTGGTTAAACATGGCATTTGGTTACAAGTAGGAGGCTGACAAGAAGAACATGGGCATCGAGGCAAAACTATAGATCGAGACTACTAGCAATAGGCAAAGATAGTAAAGTTATCGGGGTTCGGTCATCTTGCCTGAAGAGAAGACGTTCGGATCGAAAGAAGGGTCCTCGTGCTCAAACTCGTTGGAAACCTCGTGCTCAACCTCGTTGGAAACCTCGTGCTCAACTTCCGGCTCTAAACAAGACAAACACACCAAGCACCAATCAACACGATGCAATGCGCACTCGAAAAACATGAATGCATGATGGATGCACTAAAGATGCACATGGAGCACGGAAAACATCACTCAAGCAAAACACCTCAAAACAAGATAACAACCTGATATTATTAATCTACACAGAAAATCACCCAAGTTTGATATAAGAATCGCTGAAATCGGAGTTACGGGCTAAAAGTTATGCCCGAAACAAGATTTGAGCGAAAGCTGAAATTTACAGCAACATAGCAACTTGGGAGCTCAAAATAATTAAGCTACAGCACCCAAAAGGCATGGCAAAGGACTTGAACACAAACTAGATATATAGTACAGCAACTAGGTCCAAAGTGCACCCCCAACGGAGTCACGGATCAATAGCAATGATCTTGGACATATTGAACTTTGAAATAAAATTCTGGCAGCAGAATTTTATTGAAAGTTTGGAGCAAAAGATAAACATGCTACAGCCACTCAAATGGACATGTGAGGACATGGATGGAAAGACAACAATATATACTTCAAGGAACAATCAAAATCCACCCTGAAACTATCATGCTTTGTCCTAGAGCATCACACGAACATGGCATCGGAACGTTACAGATTTCAGACTTCGTGAAATTTCACTAAGTCCTAAAACAGCAATATCATCTTAGCACACAAAAGAGCATGTTTAAGACACCTCGAAACTAAACATGGCAAAGGATAAGCACCTCATCAAAATACATATGACGGTGATCCCGAAACACACAAGCATGCATCATTGTGGTGAACACACCGATTACAACGAGCTCAACAAGACGGCATTTCATAACAAGTGAAAACACAACATGTGAACATGGCATTTTGCAACGATGATAACAAGGAAACAATAAATCTACCATGCAACCTATCACACACAACACGTAGTTCGTGGCAAGACGAACACGTGGACATGTCATTTGCATCGTTTGGACAAACGAGCTAGAAGATATCACAAGTCAAAGGTGGCATGAAAATAACACATAACAGCAGTTTATAACATCATGCACTCTTGCAACAGCAAAACAAGTGTCAAGATGACATCTAACATGCATGACTACAACAGGTAAAACGTAGAGGACATCTCCACGAACATCTGGACATGCTACACGCGCAAAACGGAGCAACAGGCACAAAGTTAGGGCAGTTTAAAGATTGCATCTCAGATAAGCAGATCTGGGACTTGGGAAAAAAAAAGGTACCTCTCCAGATCGGATCTGGAGGAACAGTACGGGCCCGGATGAACAGTAACAGGCCCGCGGGGAAGAGAAACGGCGGCGGCCCGGCTCGGTGGAGGAAGGCCCGGCGCTGCGCGGCGGCGATGCGGCGGCCCAGGACGGCGGCGGCCCACCTCCCGGCAGCTGGCGACGCGGGAGCCGCCTGGCCGGCGCGGCCCGCCAGGAGGCGGCGGCCCACGCGCGGTGGCTGGCACCTGGTGGCCCGTGGGCTGGAGCGGCCTGAGGCGGGGGCGTCGGTGCGGAGGCGAGGGCGAGCGCTGGCGCCTGGAGGCCCGATGCGGTCGGCTGGGGGACGGCTGGCCCGTTAGCGAAGGGCGAGGCGACGGGGAACTGGTCCCCCCCGGCCCGGTCGAACGAAACGGCCAGGCGACGACGCCCTGTCCCGGTGCGGTCGACGGAACGAGCGGGACTGGCGCTGGCGTTGACTTCGGCGCTGCGGTGGCTGGCGAATCGCAGCGATCGATCCTAGATCCAGGATCCCAGTCGGCTGCGGCTGGAAGGATCCCCTCGGGATCCGGGAAATTTTCTTGGATCTGAGGAAGAAGGGAAAAAAAAGAAAGTGGAGAGAGGAGGAAGAAGAAGGGGATGCCCAAATAGACCTAGGGTCTATATATAGCAGTTTTAGACTAGGGTTTAGAGACTAGGGGTGTTTAGGAGCCCTCCGATCTGATCCAACGGATCCGATCGCGGGGACAGTTATGAAAGGCCTAGACGGAGATCAAAGAAAGCACTAGGGATACTTTCGGGACACGAAGTAAGGGCACTTCGGACCCACACGGACAACGGAGGGAAAAGTCAACGGAGTCCAAACGAGACGAGATTTGAGAGGCGGGTTGCACACAACAAAACAACAACACACACAACAACCTCGCGGCACACCAGTAACGAAAAACGCCCGAACAACAAAGTAGGCCTACGGGACGTCACGGACACGTGAGGGAGCTCCGGAACACGAAACGGACAACGGGAAGAAACGCCACGAACCGGATGCAACCCACAACACAAAAGCAATGCAATGCACATGTCTACATGATATGAATGAATGCCACACACTCACACAACAAAACGACGAAAACCCGAAAGACAAAGAACCCGAAATGGAAATAGATGAAGCCGGAGATATATTATATACCCAAAAGGGAAAGTATTACATCCGGGGCATTACACAAAAATTACGAAAAGAATTATTTTGCTTTCCTGTTAGTAGTCCTTTCTGTTTAGCTAAACATGTTAGGATTTGGTGCTTTGAGGGAATCAGAAGTTCTAGATTTCCATCAAAGGGATGGAGAAAATATGAAGAAGGCATGGGACAGAATTTCTGATGCACATAGGAGAATTATGCCTTGGATACCTATAAAAATTGTGCTTAGAAATTTTTACCATGGTCTTTTAAATGGTGTAAACACTCTCTTGATATTATAGCCGAGGGAGATTTCCTAGAGTGTGATGAAGCTAGAGCTCTTGAAATTATACATGGTCTATCTAGTTACTTTGTTTATGATCATAACTTTGATACTGTCATAGATAGACTTGCTACTATTGAAAAGAGAATGGATGCTCTAGACTTGATGAAGGTAGAGAAACCTAAACCCAATAAGAAAGACATTTTGGAAATAGACAATGATTGGGAGCCTTTCGTTAGGATTAGCATCTCTAATCAAGACTTCCTTGCTTATTGTGATATTGGATCTATGGTTTCTACTATGCCAAAAATTGTTCATGATTCTTTAAAATTTAACATGGATAGATTACCATCTTATCATGAACACACTAATGGAGATATTTCTGAAATCCAGGGAAGAATAAAAGACGTGCCAGTTAAATTCCTTAAAGGGATTGCAATGATTGATTTCTTCATCATGGAGCCAAACCAAGGAAATATAGTGCTTGGAAGGGACTTCCTTCGAGCAGTTAAAGGCTTCATTGATATAGGTAAGGGACAAATCCGCTTGCGCGGAAAGGCAAAAGGTGTGTACCCCTTTCCTAGAAGGAAAAAGAATGAACTTGTTGAGGAACCATTTGAAGCAATTTATAGCTCCGATTATTACGATGGTTATTGATTCCTCTATGCATTATGCCTAGCTTAAAGGCATAAAAGAAAGCGCTTTTGGCAGGCAGCCCACATGAATAAATTTATTTTGCTTTTGTTGTTTCTTGATGTTGTTACTACTGTAGCATCGTCATTGTATCTTTACTTTTCAATTTTGTGCCAAGTGTAGCCTCTGATTGCTAGAAAGTTCAAAAGTTGTGAGGTGTTGTCCAGGAAACAGATTATGTCCTTGGATATAAAAATTCGTATAAAATCACCAGATCATCTTTTTGGTCTGAATTTTTTCGACAGCGTGCTCTATATAATTGTCTTTCGTGCGCCTGTTCTGATTTTGTTTATTAGAGTTGCAGAAGTGCCCCGAACAAATCAATTACTACCTGCTGTTCTGTTTTTCACAGATTCCGTCCTGTTTTGCTTTTCCTTCATTTTGCAAACCAAGAGCTTGCTTTTTCTTTGCAAAAACCTTTTGGCAATCTTGAGAAACAGTAGACCTTCAAGAATATCTTTATTTCCAGCAAGGTATAATTATTTTATTATGGGTACTAACCTCGCTAATCAGATTATGATGAGTTATGTATGAAGGGAGTTTTCAAGTGTGCGAGGGAAGATAATAAAAAGATTCAGGAGTGTCAAGCGCTCAAGCTTGGGGATGCCCCCATGCACCCCCAAGAAATATTCAAGGAGACTCAAGCGTCTAAGCTTGGGGATGCCCCCGTGCATCCCCTTCTCCATCAACATTATCAGTTTGTCTTTCGTTCTACTATATTTTAATCACTTCATGTGTTATGTGCTATGCTTGGAGCATCTAACTTTAAGTTTTCTTTAGTTTTTCATAACGAGTCGGAACTCAGCTTTCTTTATGTGGGAGAGAAACACGCTCCACTTCTACCTAGAACATAGCATAGAATTTTCATGTCTATCCTTGCTGTGTGTGTTCTTTGTCTTTTAATAGCTACTATCATGTTCAGCTCTTAGCTTTGATGCTTATCTTTTCAAAGAGCTTTTGTTTAGTTGGTTGCTTGAACTCTCTTTAATTACCATGCTCACCTTATTAAGAGAGTTTGCTTCCGTTGCATTGGTTGATATGTCTATGATAAAGATGCTACTTGCATGATGGCGCTTAGTAGTTCATGTTTCTTATGGTTAGTCTCAAATAGCTGGAGGGTTCCCAATGTGTTATTGGAGTACCAACATGATTTGTTTGCCTATGATGTGGTATGGTTTATTAATATCTTCCTTCGAGAATTTATTTTGATTGACTTGGCGTATGCTCACGCATATTTAAGACTATAAAGAAAGTCTGTCAAGCCTTGATTATCTTTTGTTTCTGAGTAGCGATATAACTACCATGCCTGATTCAATGTTGCTTTGTCGGTCTGCATGATTATGACCGTCATTGCTCTCTTAGTTGGTCGCTCCCAGTCTTTTACTAACCTTCGCCTGTACTAAGCGGACTGACTGCTTGTGCATCCACATCCTTTAATCCAGTTATGCCATATGAGTCCACCATACCTTCCTACATGGTATTTACCTGCCATTCCTAACGGAGACTTGCATGTGCCATCTCGAAATTATTCAAAGAAAAAGCATTCTTATTTTGTGCCTCTGTTGTAAGTTCATGAGGAATTAGTTGGTAATTCATGACCTTTTTAAGTTGGACAAGCTTCACCCCGGGATTGCATGTATAATGTGCAAACCCATAATACGAGAAGGAACTGGCATTGAGTGCGCTCGGCTCAAAAAGATAATATAACAAACAAACCCTCCTTCACGCTTTGTTCATGAGAAATCAGAAAACTTTGGCAGTGATAAACAAAGGAGATTAAGAGGATGTGATCGTCCTCATTCGGGAGCCGTTCCTCAAAACTTGTCCATCTCGAAAAGTGATTGAGTTGTCTGCTAGCATTCGTTGACGAAACATGCATGATCTAAAATAAATTATTACCTCTGTTTTAAAACCAAGAGCTCTGGTACATGTTTTGTCTTTGTTTCCGACTATGGGTTTTCAACCTTGCCAACAAAAGCCACGGTTCGAGAGTCTCCACCTTCTTTTAAAAGCACCAACTACTGAGAGCATGATTGTCATTCTGAGTGTAATGTGCATTGTCCCAAAGTAGCATTGTCTTTTGCATGATTGTGATATCGTTTATTCTGAAATCATTGTATCTAGTCATCACTTAAACCTTGGAGGTGCCCCTGCATTTATGTTTTGCTTCACTAAAGGGGGCAAGCTAGATATCACTTTATCATATTTGCACATCATGTTCATTGCAAATCTATTTGATGTTTCAGTATCATATTGTAAAACTTTCAGTCCTTTGTGATTTTATCATGAGGCAACTTAATTACTATAGATCCATTGTCTCAGTAAGCTTTTGTCATATGACTATGAAAAAGTCCTATATGATTAATAGCATGTCACCACAGAAATTATTCTTGTTATCATTTACCTACTCGAGGACGAGCAGGAATTAAGCTTGGGGATGTTGATACGTCCAAAACGTATCTATAATTTCTGCATGCTCCATGCCTCTTTTGGGTGATATTGCTATGATATTTATACACTTCCATACACTTTTGATCATATTTGGACTAACCTATTAACTCAGTGCACCCCAGTGCCAGTTTCTGTTTTCGGCTGTTTTTGTATTTCAGGTTTTCACATTACGAGAACTGCCAGCAAAAATCCAGAAAAATTATATAAAAAATCAGCGTTCCAGAAACTACCGTGCGCCTGAAGGACAGCCGGGCGGGCCACCAGGGCTCTAGGCGCCTTGGCGGCGCCCCCCCTGGGCCGCGTCGGGGGGGCGCCTGGGCCCCCCGAGGCTCCTCCGATGCCCCCCTTTGGCATATATTTAAAGCGTCTCCCGAAACCCTCGAGGGAGGAACTTTTTTCGCGATCTCATCTCTATTCCGCCGCCGCCGCCGCTTCCAAGATCGGGAGCACCAGGAGAACTCTTCCCGGCACCCTGCCGGAGGGGAGGATCACCACCGGGAGCCTCTCCACCACCATGGACGCCTCCCGGATGAGTTGTGAGTAGTCTCCCTTGGACCATGAGTCCATGACCAGTAGCTATGTGATGTTCTCCTCCCGTTCTTGTGCTTCACTAATTAGTCCTCGTGAGCTGCCCTACATGATCGAGGCACATATGTAATCCTTATGCTGTTGCTATGATGAGTTTGCTGGGATCCGATGGATTATGAGATTATGTTCAGATTGTGCTTGAGTAATATATTTGATCTACCTCTTTTATATTTATGTTCGTAAGTAATTCTTGCATGTTCTCCATTGTTATTTATTTCTTTGGCCAAGTAATAGGTAGTGACTCCAAGAGGGAACGTTATGCTTGATTGTGGGTTCATGCCCCTCGATGACTAGTTTGAGTGACAGAAACATGAGTTTAGGGGATGTGTTGTTGCCACAAGGGGGAAAGCAACGGTGCTTGTGCTCGCGGGTGCAAGGATTGTTTACTTTACGCAAAGTTCTTTTAATGTAGTTGTCTGTTGCATTGAGTTTACACTATGGGTGGGACTCGCAACTTAATACCAGCGAGATGTTCTCGATAGATAACTCAAGGTGGATGATTAGTAGTAGATATTGATGGATTTCGGTCTACTTACTTTGGCGTACCGCCCATGCTTTGTACCTCAACCTTTCTTGCAATGTAATCAGCATTGGTTTGCGCACATGGTCCTGTCAATTGCCCAGCTGTAATTCGTTTACCTCACATAGATGTTTTATCGTCTTTTGGGAGAGAGACATCACTAGTGAACATCATGAGACTCCGGTCCATATTACCATCATTGATCACATCCGCTATTAACTTTTCGCTTTTATTTAGTATTGCAATTATATCTATCACTACTATCACTTGCGTTTAATCCTTTGTGAACTACAAGGCCGGAGGGATTGACAACCTCTCTGTACTCGTTGGGATTGACAACCTATCTGTGTGCAGGTCCACGTTGATTGCTAATATATGGCGCCGTAGCAGTTGACACCTTCTTGTTGAACCTAGGAGTCTCTAGGGATTCGATCCTTGGTATCTTTGCCAAGGGAAAAACTTCCGCAACACTACATCTCACACCTTCCACTTGGGGTAACCAACGAGGGGCGAGAAGCCTAGCAGTTCACGATCTCTTTGTTCTCATCATTCAATTTTTCTCAAGTGCTTTATTCTTTCTGGCGATTCATTCTCTTGTGTTCACTCAATTGCAATTCTTCACGGTGGCTTGTCCTCTTGCATCATTCAATTTCATTTCTTACGGTGGTCATTCTCGTTCTTCACTCGATTTTATTCTTCATGGTGGTTCGTTCCTTTTCTTCACTCGACTTAAATTCTTACCGGTGATTCGCTCGATCGCTCTTTTCCGGTGCTATCATGTCCATTCATTCATTTTATTCCAATCTTACCGGTGGTTCATAAAGATTTCGCAAGTTCGCGAGATATCCTTCTTTAATCAATTTCATCGAGAATAAGTAGTATGTGAATCCATTGTTCATCAATTTAATTGATGGAGGATAAGCATAACATAATTCTTATTTTTTTCATCAAGTTGATTAATTCCTTCCTTCGGAATTTATTCTTGATGAATAAATTCTAGTCCGAAGTGTTTTTATTCTTTTCTTCCCGGAGTTCAAAGTTTTTTCTCGGTTATCTCGTCGGAACCCCGACTAATCATCGCAAGGCTTTAATCCTATTCTTTTCATCCAACATTTCTATATTCATCATCCTTTCGTTACCGGAGTTCTTCATGGTGGTTCTCCATCATTTAAATCATTCTTCAAATATTCATCTAAGTCTTCCGAAGCAGCTCAAGCATTCTTATTCTTTTGCCTCTCGAGTGCAATTAATTCTCCGTATTCTTTGAAGTGGAGTTTTGCATTTCTTCACTCATCTCAGCTATTCAATCTTTGGTTGCGGCATAATTCACCTCAAGTTCTGAGATGTTTAAATAAGTCCACAGCAAGCTTATTCTTGTTGTTGATTTTGTCAACAACTCCGTTCAAGTCTTTCGCTTGAAGATGTTATTTCAATCCATTCGTGATGGAAGTTGTCATCATCTTCCCCTTCTTCTCATTCCATTATTTCTATTCTTCTGCAGGCTTTCTGTTGTTACTCTCGTCGAGTATCGTTCCATCTTCTCAAGTTCTCGTTCTATTCCATTCATGTTCAACCGGAGTGCTATTTCTTTCAGTCTTAACAGGAGTGCTGCCGAATTCCTTCGTGAAGATTTCTTTTCTATCCCTTTTAACCGGAATGGTTTTGAGTTCATTCTTGTTCCTTCAACCGTGCTTCATATCCTTCAACCTTTTGGTTCTTGTGTGTTCCTTGTTCCTCTTTCGTAATGGAGCTTCTCTTTCTCATTCATCTCCATTATAGTCTTTCTTTCAAAGTTGTCCATCCTCTCAAGGTTCTTTGGTTTCACTCTTTTGACCTCGAAGAACCTTGTTCTTCCTTTTCTCTTCCGTCTCGTTCCTAAGATCTCGGGGCGAGATATCTTGTTAGTAGGGGAGTGTTGTGACACCCTGAGACCGATGCTCCAGGTGTCAGCCAGTTATTCGTTGTCAGTGCCATGTCATCTGCTTGCATGTTGCATCTTGCCATGTCATCTTGTGTGTTGCATCAGCATGTTTTCAAAACTTGCATCCGTCCGAGTTCCCTCGTCCTCTCCGTTCTCCGTTTTGAGCCCAGACACACTTGCACGCGCCTGCGGTGCCTCCGAATATTTATTTTGTGAGTGGCCGTAAAATGTTCTCGGAATGGGTTGAAACTTGTCATGTGGTCTTAGTATAGTGTAGACAGGCCGCCTGCCAAATTTCATCGCATTCGGAGCTCGTTTGATAGCCCAACGGATATATATAGCGGCACTAGTAGCCGGTTATTTCGTCGGACGTTTTCGGTCTCCAAAAACCCCCGCAGGCCTCTCTCCCTCTCCTCTCACCTCAGCCCAACTACTCCTGCACAGCCCACTAACCTCCCCTAGGCCCATCCTACCTCACCTCTCGATCGGATCCGTCGGATCGCGATCGGAGGGCTCTAAAACCCCTCCAAACTCCAAACCCTAGCCCTCCTACTATAAATGGACAGCCCCCTTGCCATTTTTGGCCTTTCCCCTACCTCCCTCCTCAAATTCCGCGCCGCGCTTCCACCGTTGCCGTCGCGTGCTTCCACCGTTGCCGTCGCGTGCTTCCACCGTTGCTGTCGCGTGCTTCCACCGTGCCACCTGCCCGCGCCTCCCGCCGCCGCCCAGGCCTCGCCTCCGGCCAGAGCCGGCGAGGAGCCGCCGGATCCAGCCGGCCCCGTCCTCCCCAGCCCGTTCCTCGACTCCCCTTCGCACCGCCAGCCGCCATGGGAGCGGGGGCTCGAGCGCTCTGTCTGCTCCGCTCGATCCTCCCCAGCGCCACCCCGATCTGTGGCCCGACCGCCTCCTGGGCCGCGCCGATCCAGCCTCCCGCGGCCTCCTCCCTCCAGGCGCCAGCGAGCCTCCTCGCTCCAGGCCCCAGAGCCGCCCTGCGGGCCCAGCCCTCCCAGCGCTTGGCCAGGCCGCTTCGGCCCAGCGCCTCACCTGCCTCCCTCGGGCCCGAGGCCGGCAGCCTCCTCCAGCCGCCCCGATCGCTCCTCCCAGCGACTGGGCCGGTCTCGCCCGCGACCAGCGCCAGGCCCAGGTCCACCTCAGCGCCCGAGCGAGCGCCTCCAGCCGCGGTCTAGCTCCCAGGCCGGCCTGCTCCACCGGCCAAGCCACCTCCTCCCGTTCTGGGCCAGGCCCGTGGTGAGAGCCCAGTTCCTTCGCCTAGTGCACTGCATAGTATATCGCGCCCGTTTGTTTTTTTTTCCTTAGTAGTTTTTCTGCTAAGTCTTTTCTGTCTGCAGTAATGTTGCTACTTTGCATAGTGATAACTTCTTGTGTGCTTATCCGTTTTGAGTGAATGATATGTCAAAATGATCGTGGAGATATGCTCTACACTTTGTTCCTTTGTGTCATGCTTGTTTGAGTTCATCTAGATGCTTAAATATCTGTTGTAAGAGGGCTACTTGTTATAAACGGCTGCTACTTGTTATTTTGTTGCCATGTTCGTGATGTGATAACTTGTTGCATGTTTATCCAAATGAAGCAAATGATATGTCCACATGTTCATCATGAGCTGCTCTACATGTTGGTTGCTATAGCATGCTTGTTTGAGTTCATATTGCCATGTTTATCTATGTTGCAAAGGTGCATTTGGCTGTTATGTTCTTAAACTTGTTACGAGATGCCTAGTTGAGGAGCTCGTTGCTATTGTTGTGTTTGTCCCCTTGTCACATGCCTAGATGTTTTAGAATCTCCTTGATGTGTTCTTTGATGTGGTGCATTTAACTTTCCATGACATGCCTTGTGTTGACTTAAACATGCTCACAAACATGTCATGTTGCTGTTACTGTTTTAACACTTAGTGAAATTTCACTAAGTCCGGAATCTGTAATTTCCAGATGCCATGTTTGCTTGTTGTTCTAGGAAAATCCATGTTAGTTTTGGGGTGACTTTTGATGATTCCTTGTTGTATATGTTGTTGGCTATCCATTCATGCTCTCACATGCTCATTTGGGTGGCTGTAGCATATTTAACTCTTGCTCCCAAGTTGCTATAAAATACTGCTGTCAGGATTTTGTTGTCATGTTCAAAATGTTTTAGCTTGTTGCTATTGATCCGTGCCACCATTGGAGATGCTCCAATGGACTTGTTTGTTGTAGGATATGTCTACTTTATGTCCATGCTTCTTGCCATGATGTTTGAGTGTTGTAGCTTATATTTATCATGCTCCAAAGTTGCTATGTGGCTGTTAATTTCATCTTGTTGTTATATCTTGTTTCATGTGTATCTTTTAGCCCGTTGCTCCGTTTGGAGTGTTCCTTATATGTAACTTGTGTGGTTTTGCATGTAGATTCATATTATCCTCTTGTTATCATGTTTTGAAGTATCTTGCTTGATGCATATTGTCATGTTCCTTGTGATGTATCTCTGTGTTTCCTATGTTGACTTTCTGTGCATCCTAAGTGCATCTGCAGTGCTTCCTTAGTGCATCTGTTATGCTTCATGTATAGACTTGTTGTGCTTCCTGTTTAGACTTTTCATGCATCATACCTTGCCATGTTATGCTTCATAGACTTGTTGTGCTTCCTATATAGACTTGTTTGCATCATACTTGCTTAAGCACATTATCATGTTTCCTGTGTTGTTTTCTGTGCTTCCTACATTGCCATGTAATGCTTCCTGTATAGACTTGTTGTGCTTCCTGTGCAGATTTGTCATGCATCCTACCTAGCCATGTTATGCTTCATAGACTTGCTGTGCTTCCTGTGTAGAATTGTCATGCATCATACCTTGCCATGTATTGCTTCCTGTATATATTTGTCATGCATCATACCTTGCCATGTATTGCGTCATATAAACTTGTGCTGTTTTTGCTGTGCTTCCTACCTTGCCATGTTTTGCTTCCTGTGTAAACTTTCTGTGCATCATAAGTAGACTTGCTTTGCATCATACTTGGTTGAGCATATTGTTATGTTCTTGAGTGGTTTGTTTACCGTTTTGCTTGCTTCTTCTCGTTAGTGCTTGTTCCGTGCGTTCGTGAGGATTCGATCGTCTACCCGTGGTTCTTCTTCAAGGCTTCTTCTCCGTCTTCTTCACAGAACCGTTCTTCTTCCTTGCGGGATCTCAGGCAAGATGATCATACCCTTGGATACCCTTACTATCTTTGCCATGCTTAGTGTCTCGATGCTATCGTTACATGTCGCGCTACCCATCATTATTGTCAGCCTCTCCTTGTTGCCATGAAACCTCTAACCTTTGAAACCTTCCTAGCAAAACCATTGTTTGGCTATGTTACCCGCTTGCTCAGCCCCTCTTATAGCGTTGTTAGTTGCAGGTGAAGATGAAGATCGTTCCAGGAGGGAACTTGTTGTTGGAATATCACAATATCTATAATTATTATTAACACACCTATATATTGGGCATGGGTGGAAGGCTTGGCCTTTTGATCGGTGTTTTGTTCCACTCATGCCACCTTAGGCGCCGATAAACCGGCATTATGTTCCTTGATTTTGCGTTCCTTACACGATGGGTGGATGGGGACCCCTTGACAGTTCGACTTTGAATAAAACTCCTCCAGCAAGGCCCAACATTGGTTTTAATTTGCTCATAATAACAACTTAATTAATTAATTAATTGCATAGGGGGTCATGTCCCCGGGTTCTTAATTCTACATAACAGGGGGGGCTAGTGCTGATGGTGTTGGTCCCAAACTAGAGCCACTGGCGGTGCCACCCAGTTATCTGGGGTCTTCGGTTACTGTACGTAGCGCTCATCCGGACGTGGCCTGAGACGAGATGCGCGTGGCTACCATCAGGGTGTCGGCACGCCGGGAGGTCTTGCTGGACTTGTTTTACCATTGTCGTAATGTCTTGTGCACCGGGAGGCCGAGCCTGATCGGATTTCCCTAAGATAAGGAGTGATGATATTATATTTATCACTTCAGCTAATCGTGAGAGCTTGTGATGGGCTAAGTTGGGACACCCCTGCAGGGTTATGATCTTTCAAAAGCCGTGCCCGCGGTTATGTGGCAGATTGGAATTTGTTAATGTCCGGTTGTAGAAAACTTGACAGAGGATCCGAAGTAAAACACACAACTGTGTGAATAACCGTGACTGTCTCTTTTCATGTTGAGAAGAGAACACGGTGGGGTTATGTTTGACTCGTATGTAGTTCAGGATCTTTAGCGATCACTACTATTTGCGACCGTTTGCGTAGATGCTCATCTTATTCTTGTACTCGTAAGTTAGCCACCATACTTTTGCTTAGCCGCTGCTGCAACCTCACCACTTTACCTCTTCCTACCTATTAAGCTTTGATAGTCTTGTTACCCATGGTTATGGGATTGCTGAGTCCTCGTGGCTCACAGATACTAACACAACAGTTGCAGGTGCAGGTTTCCGATGTATTAACGTGAGAGCGTTGTTCTTTTGTTGGAGTTCTTCTTCTTCAGTCTTGGGTTAGGTTCCGGGTCGGCAGCCTGGGTTAGCAGATGGATGTCTTGTGCTTTTCATGTTTGTGTCCGTAGTCGGATACTTTGTATTGATGTTGTTGTATTCATGAGATTTGTATGTATTGTTGTATACCCCATGTATGTATGTAATGGTACGATGTAATGATATCCATCTTGCTAAGCGCCCGAAATGCGGTTGTGCCCCAATCACGTAAGTGTCACGTGATCGGGATAGAATCGCATCTTGGTCCTGACAAGGTCCACCTTCATCATGGACACCGCGTGTATCCTCTACTTCCACACATTCTACTGCACCGACACCTCCATGAGCTGTTACCTCCACCCTTGATACAAGGAAGCAGGCACAACCACCATTATCTGCCAAGAGCACACCTATTGGGCCTGCACAGAGTTATTCTTCTTCCATGGCATCAACAGGGCACACCAGTGATATTATTTGTCGTCGTTGAAAGGGAAGAGGACATTTTGCGAGAGAATGCAAATCTCAGCGTGTGATGATTGCTACTGAGGATGGTGGATATCAGTCCGCTACTGACTGTGATGAGGAGACTTTGGCTCTTATTACACGTGAAGAATACGGTGGAGACGATTCTGATCATGAGACGCAATACATGGCTCCTGAAGATGCTGACAGGTATGAATGTTTAGTTGCTCAACGTGTTTTGAGTGTGCAGGTTACACAAGCTGAGCAAAATCAGAGGCATAATTTGTTCCATACAAAGGGAGTTGTGAAGGAACGTTCTGTTCGTGTGATCATAGATGGAGGGAGTTGCAACAACTTGGCTAGCATGGAGATGGTGGAGAAGCTATCTCTCACCACAAGACCACATCCACATCCTTACTACATCCAATGGTTCAACAACAGCACCAAGGTTAAGGTAACACGTACTGTTCGTGTGCATTTTAGTATCTCTACATATGCTGATTATGTTGATTATGATGTGGTACCTATGCAAGCATGTTCCTTATTACTTGGTAGACCATGGCAATTTGATAAAAAAAATTGTACACCATGGTAGAAACAATCAGTATACTCTTGTTCATAAGGATAAAAATATTATTTTGCTTCCTATGACTCCTGATTCCATTTTGAAAGATGATATTAATAGAGCTAATAAAGCAAAACAGGAGAATAATAAGAGTGAAAATCAGATTGTGGCAAAATAATTTGAGCAACAAATGAAGCCTAATAATAAACCATCTACTGTTGCTTCTGAAATTAAATTGAATAGTGCATGTTTATTTGCCACCAAATCTGATATTGATGAGCTAGATTTTAGCAAATCTGTTTGCTATGCTTTTGTGTGCAAAGAGGCATTAGTTTCATTCGAGGACGTGCCTTCTTCTTTCCCTCCTGCTGTCACTAACACTTTGCAGGAGTTCGCCGACGTTTTTCCACAAGACGTGCCACCGGGATTACCACCTATTCGAGGGATTGAGCATCAGATTGACTTAATTCCCGGTGCATCTCTACCCAACCGCGCACCATACCGTACCAATCCAGAAGAGACGAAGGAGATTATGTGTCAAGTACAGGAGCTACTCGACAAAGGTTATATACGCGAATCCCTTAGTCCTTGTGATGTTCCTATTATTCTAGTGCCGAAAAAGGATGGTACATCGCGTATGTGTGTTGATTGTAGAGGCATTAATAACATTACTATTCGTTATCGTCATCCTATTCCTAGGCTCGATGATATGCTTGATGAATTGAGTAGCTCTACAATATTCTCCAAAGTTGAATTGCGTAGTGGATACCATCAAATTCGTATGAAATTGGGAGATGAATGGAAAACAGCATTTAAAACTAAGTTTGGATTATATGAGTGGTTAGTCATGCCTTTTGGGTTAACTAATGCACCTAGTACTTTCATGAGATTAATGAATGAAGTTTTACGTGCTTTCATTGGACGATTTGTGGAAGTTTACTTTGATGATATATTGATTTTTAGCAGATCTTTGGAGGAACATTTGGAACATTTATGTGCTGTTTTTATTGCTCTACGTGATGCACGTTTGTTTGGTAACCTTGGAAAGTGCACCTTTTGCACCGACCGAGTATCCTTTCTTGGCTATGTTGTTACTCCACGGGGAATTGAGGTTGATAAAGCCAAGATTGAAGCTATTGAGAGTTGGCCGAGCCAAAAACGGTCACACACGTGAGGAGTTTCCTTGGCCTCGCTGGATTCTATCGGCGTTTTGTGAGAGATTTCAGCACCATTGCTGCACCTCTCAATGAGCTTACAAAGAAGGATGTGCCTTTTATTTGGTGTACAGCACAGGAAGAAGCATTCATGATATTGAAAGATAAGTTGACACATGCTCCTTTACTCCAACTTCCTGATTTTAATAAGACTTTTGAGCTTGAATGTGATGCTAGTGGAATTGGGTTAGGAGGTGTGTTATTACAAGATGGTAAACCTGTTGCATACTTTTCTGAAAATTTGAGTGGGCCTAGTCTGAATTATTCTACTTATGATAATGAATTATATGCTCTTGTTCGGACTTTGGAAACATGGCAACATTATTTATGGCCCAAAGAATTTGTTATACATTCTGATCATGAATCTTTGAAGCACATTAAAAGTCAAGCAAAACTGAACCGTAGACATGCTAAATGGGTTGAATTCATAGAGACTTTCCTTTATGTTATTAAACACAAGAAGGGAAAAGAAAATGCTATTGCTGATGCATTGTCTAGTCGTTATACTATGCTTTCACAACTTGACTTTAAAATATTTGGTTTGGAGACCATCAAAGATCAATATGTGCATGATGCTGAATTTAAAGATGTATTGCAGAATTGTAAAGAAGGGAGAACATGGAACAAGTTTGTCATTAATGATGGATTTCTGTTTCGTGCTAACAAGCTATGCATTCCAGCTAGCTCTGTTCGTCTTCTGTTGTTGCAGGAGGCGCATGGAGGAGGATTAATGGGACACTTTGGCATGAAGAAGACGGAGGACGTACTTGCTACACATTTCTTTTGGCCAAAGATGCGACGGGATGTTGAGCGTTTTGTTGGTCGCTGCACTACATGTCAAAAAGCTAAGTCACGACTCAATCCTCATGGTTTATATATGCCTTTGCCTGTTCCTAGTGTTCCTTGGGAAGATATATCTATGGACTTTGTTTTGGGTTTACCTCGAACAAAGAAGGGGAGGGATATCATATTTGTTGTCGTGGATAGGTTCTCGAAGATGGCACACTTTATACCATGTCATAAAAGCGATGATACTGCTAATGTTGCTGACTTGTTCTTTCGTGAAATTATTCGCTTGCATGGTGTGCCAAATACTATTGTTTCAGATCGTGATACTAAATTTCTTAGCCACTTTTGAAGATGTTTATGGGCTAAGTTGGGGACTAAACTGCTTTTTAGTACTACTTGTCACCCCCAAACTGATGGTCAAACTGAAGTAGTCAACAGAACTTTGTCTACTATGCTTAGGGCTGTTTTGAAGAATAATAAGAAAATGTGGGAAGAATTCTTGCCTCATATTGAATTTGCTTATAATCGTTCGTTGCATTCTACTACTAATATGTGCCCTTTTGAAATTGTCTTTGGTTTCCTATCTCGTGCACCTATTGATTTGTTGCCTCTTCCATCTTCGGAAAAGGTTAATTTTGATGCTAAACAACGTGCTGAATTGATCTTAAAAATGCATGAGTTAACTAAGGAAAATATTGAGCGCATGAATGCTAAATATAAACTTGTTGGAGATAAGGGTAGAAAACGTGTTGTCTTTGCACCTGGAGATCTTGTTTGGTTACATTTGTGTAAGGATAGGTTTCCTAATTTGCGCAAATCAAAGCTAATGCCTCGTGCTGATGGTCCTTTCAAGGTGTTAGAGAAAATAAATGATAATGCATATAAACTTGAGTTGCCTGCAGATTTTGGGGTTAGTCCCACATTTAACATTGCAGATTTGAAGCCTTACTTGGGTGAGGAAGATAAGCTTCCGTCGAGGACGACTTCAATTCAAGAAGGGAAGGATGATGAGGACATCACTAACAAGGTTACACCCACAGCTCCAACAGACACATATACAGGACCAATTACTAGAGCTCGCGCACGCCAATTAAATTACCAGGTACTTTCGTTTCTTGGTAAGGAATCTAATGTTCATGAGAATATGATGCTGCCTAAATTGGATACATTTGTCTTGCTTACAAATGAAGGGCCTAGCTTGGACAAGAAGGACGAACATTGGAGCAAGATCAAGTATGGAGATGATGGCATGCGCAAGGGGAATAAGAATGGAGTTACAAATGATGATTTCAGGACTTTGAAGCCACCATAATGAGTGCGTGAAGCCTTGAACGAAATATACAAGATGCCACTTCATAAATTTCGTCGAGAGGCTATTATAGGTGCTGCGTCACCTTATTATTGGGCCAGGCCCATGTAATTTCGAAATACTTGAGTATAGGCTATTTTTAGAGTCCGTGTGTGTGGGGAAACAAGAGTTAGGGTTGGTTTCGGAACCCTCCACCGAGGGCCATGAAATTACCCCCTCTTTCCCCCATATATACAGCCCTTAGGGCGTCGTTTAGACTTTGGGTTTTGTTTAGATTAAAGTTCGCCATAGCTGCAACTTCGCGTACTTCGTTTGTGTTCAACGACCAGACAAAGACGTCATAGAACCCCACTTGATCAATAAAGCTTTCCTCTTAAATTCGCAATATCCAGATTGCAATATCAGTTTCTTGCTTGTTCTTCGTTTGCCTGCAGGAAACAGACCTTCGTGGTCAGGTTGATCGTGCTTCGGCGTGGTCAATAACCTCTCGGAGTTGGTTTAGCGATTGCTAAGGCGCGACGTCCTCGCACGTTCGTAGTCGGATCGTCAAAGTCGACTTCCTCCAAAATGATAGCCACCATCTCATCGAAAGACGGTACACCTTTGCCTCTATCAAGTACGCAATTGGGCGCTTTTCTAGCATTACCATGCCACCTATGCCGGTACCGCTAGCGTCATAATGGATCCCAAACGGTTTGTCAAAGTTCGGTAGGGCAAGAAGTGGTGCGTGTGTAAGCAAGCTTTTTAGCTCATTGAACGTGGTGTCTTGCGAAGGACCCCAAATAAAGGGTGCGTTCTTCTTGCTCAAGGCGTGTAGAGGCATAGCAATGGTGCTAAAGTCCTTCACAAAACGTAGGTAGAAACCGGCTAAACCAAGGAAACTACGCACTTGTAGGAGATTCGTTTGTTGTGGCCAAGTTTTAATTGCTTCAATTTTAGTTTCATCAATGCGAACACCTTGTGAAGAAACGACAAATCCTAGGAAAACGACCTTGTCAACGCCAAAAGTGCATTTTTCCATGTTAGCATATAAGCGCTCTTTCCGAAGGGTTTGTAAAACCATACGGATGTGTGTGACATGGTCCTCAAGCGGCGTGCTAAAAACGAGGATGTCGTCAAAGTAAACCATTATAAAGACGCCTATGTAGGGTCATAGAACAAAATGGATGAGATGCATAAATGAACCGGGTGCTTCTGATAAACCCATTGGCATGACAAGCCACTCGTATAACCCAAACTTGGTTTTGAAAGCCGTTTTCCACTCATCACCCTCTTGAATGCGAATTTGTTAGTAACCACTTTTAAGAGCAATTTTTGAAAAGATGGTGGCACCACATAATTCATCAAGCATATCGTCTAAGCGTGGGATAGGATAACGGTATCTAACGGTGATAGCATTTATCGGGCGACAATCGGAGCACATGCGAAAAATTTCGTCTTTCTTAGGCACGAGAATAACCGGAACGGCACAAGGGCTTAATGATGAGGACATCACTAACAAGGTTACACCCACAGCTCCAACTGACACATATACATGACCAATTACTAGAGCTCGCGCACGCCAATTAAATTACCAGGTACTTTCGTTTCTTCGTAATGATTCTAATGTTTATGACAATATGATGCTGCCTAAATTGGATACATTTGTCTTGCTTACAAATGAAGGGCCTATGATGCGGAGCATCCTAAGGACATCACCATGTCAAGAGTCTGTTTGGCAAGTGACACGTGCGACCTCTACTTCTCATACATAAAGGTGAATCATCTCCTTTACATGCGTTCACTTAACCCCTTCGAGGATGGTATACTACTTGACACTCCACTCGTGTGCATACATAGGTATTGTCGGAACACCATGGACGAGGAGGAGGAGTGCGAGCGCAAGTGTACAACTACACCATCCGCGAGCGAAGCATGGAAGAAGGAAGAAGAGGAATCTTCCCAGCGCAGAGATAGAGGTACTACCGGTCCAACTACCGGTCCAACTACCAGTCTGCCGGTACTACCGGTCCAACTACCGGTCTACCTTCTGTGATCGACCGGTGCAAGGCCGGTGCAAGGCCGGAACTTCCGCTAAACCGCAAAAAACGGTACTACCGGTCCCGAGACCGGTACTACCATCCTGCCTGCGCGCAGTTGAAGGGTTTTCACCCCATGTATCCCCCCAACTTACCCCTGGACTATAAGTACTCCTTCCCTTCCATCTTTTAGGGTTAGCATTAGTTTAGCTCATATGTGAGATAGAGCTTTGCTCATCCATTACGGATCTACTCCACGAGAGAGACCGCGGCCCTCTACAGAGAAGATCCACCTTGGATTCAAGACCCCTAAACGGGAAGATCCTTCACGGATTCAAGACCTCCTCTTGGAGATGAACTCTATCTTGTATCTTTCCCTTTGTTGTTCATGTACCTTGTGATCTTGTGTGTTTGATTGTCTAGTGGATGTGTGATTGGACTTGTTCTTGAGTGTTTTCCCTCGTGATTCCCCTGTGTGTTCTTCGTGTTCATCGCGGGATCCCTCCATTTCGTGAAAGATCGGCCATCTAGGGTTCCACCCTACATCATTATGGTATCATGAGCCACGGTTTCTCATGAATTTGGAGCCTCCCCACCGTTTTCTAGCCTTGTTGTGTTGTGTTCTTCCCCAAATTCGAAAATTCCCCATAAAAAATAGCCCCAAATTTTTTTGTGATCTGTTGGTTTGATGATATTTTGTTGATTTTGATCCATGGATTTGCTTGGTTTCGAGTGGATCTAGCATCTCCCCAAGTTTCACCACTTTCCATCCACGAAATCCATCCAATTTTGCCCCCGAAATCATCTATTTCTACCCCAAAGTTCATCCCGATCTAGTTCTGCAAATTTTCCCGACACCAGCGGTACTACCGGCATCCCATGCGGTACTTCCGCTGCGAACTAGAATTGGTACTACCGGCCTCCCAAGCGGTACTACCGCACATCCCAGTTTCAGCCTCGGTTGATTGACAGTTTTGACCATAACTAATTCATACGAACTCCGATTTGGACGTTCTTGAGCTCGTTTTGAAGCTCTTGACATCCCCCATAACACAAAAATACTACCATGATCATTTGAATCCATCAAATTCTGTCAAATTTGGCAAGTTTATATAGGCCCTCCACCATATCACCCGCATAGCCACCATAGCCTTCCGCAACCTAACCATTTTGACCCCATAGCATTTGTGCTTGCTTGTGTAGTGATTTAAGTCTCCTAAGGTGTTTAGGCTACTTAGGGACAATTGCTTCTTCATCAACCACCACCACCACTTCCGCATAGCCTAGCCCACTATACATTACCAACCCAACTTAACCCAATTTTGTTCGAGCTTGTTTGAGTTGTGGCTTGTGTCTCCTAAGGTGTTTCGGCTACTTAGGGACCGTGACTTCAACTCCGACATCGTGTATAGCCCATCATACACTCCCTCCACCTTAACCCATTTTGACCGGGTTTCCACCAACAATTCCGCAACCACCACCGCTTGTCTGTTACCACTATTTGACGTTTGTCCTTGAGATTTTGAGTTGTGGTTTTTCCGTTTCCTAAGGTGTTTCGGCTAATTAGGAACGGGTCTACATCAAGAGCACCACCTCTCATCATCGACACAGACGGTAACTTGGACGACATCATTGTATAGTCCCCTTGCAATTGCTTTGTTAACCCCTAGCCCATTTTGCGTCACTTGCCTATCGAGACTAGCCTTTGAGTATTGCCGGCAACGTTACTTGTGCACATTAGTGATCATCGGTCCGCCCTTCCATTGCATATATACCATATCATATTGGTATCATCATATCATCCCTTGTGTGATGAGGACATGAATACCTTGGATACGACCAAAAATATTGCATACATGTATATTTGTGAGGTGATTTCTAATGCAAACTATGCAACAATTTATTTATGTCATCCAGGACAAAAATACTTCACAGACTTTTGTACCATGTCTAATTCCAGGTGTATGGGACATTTTTACAATCCACATATGAAGATAAGGGAAAAAGAGAAGTTTGGGTGCTGTTCAAAAAGTTCTCTCACATCACTTTTGGGTCAAGAGAAGATAGAGTCCAAGTCTCTCACGTTGTGCATCCAGATTCGGACTGCACATACATACCTGACTCAAAACGGCAAGAACTCCTTCATACGGACTCGGAATTGGGTGTTTCTTTTTTTGTTGGAAACTAGATTTCGTACACGTTCCAACCCAATTGGATTCACCTTCAAATTCGTCCGGGCCGTTGAGATATCGACGAAACAATTTGACGCTGCAATAGAATCCGAGTCAAACTACAAGTCCAAAGCTGTTGCATCACCTCCACTTGGGCCCATGAGCCTTGTACGACCTAGGGTTAGTTTTAGGCTGCCTTGGGACGTCCTTCCACCTCCTTGGCCGCCACCCCTTGCTCCTATATAAGTAGATCCATCTATTAGCTTTTTCTTTGAGGATTTGTTTAGTCAAAAGTTAGCCATTGCAACTTAGTTTACTTCGTTTGTGTCCAACGACCAGACCAAGACCGCTTACGGATCCCCACCTTTATAAATACTTCATCTATATTTGCAATATTCAGATTGCTTTATCATATTCTTGCTTGTTCTTCGATTGCATGCAGGAATAGACCTTCGTGGTCAGGCTAATCGTGCTTCTGGCATTGTCAGTAACCCCTGAAGATTGGTTTAGCGATTGCTAAGGCGCAACATCGTGCACGTTTGTAGTCGGATCGTCAAAGTCGTCTCCACAAAATGGATAGTTACCATCTCATCGAAAGATCGGGCCCCTCGCCTCTATCAAGTGGTATCAGTTTTCACGTTGCTCGGTGAGAATTTCCAGTTATTCCTAGATTAGATTTATTTTCTTACCTTTTGTCCAAGGAAAAGCCACAAAAAAAGTTAGATCTAATCATCCTTTGTCCTAGCCAGTATGAGCCTTTGCAATTTTCTTTTCATTGTTTGCATTATTGAATTATCCGGTGCATTGTCGTGTCGAGTTGCTGGTCTTAGTGTCTAGTTCGTTAGAGTTTCGAGTTCTGTTCATATTAGTCACGTCGCCGCTGCATCGTTATCCCTTCCACTGTACACCACATCATCCATCAATTTCCACCTCGTGCTACCCATCGTTCATTGTCACAATCATAGTTGAAGTTGTTCGCATCTTTGCTTGATCCAATCTGCATCTTATCTAGTTTGTCTTGGAAAGAGGGAGAAAGAAAAAAAAGACAGAGAAAAAAAAGTAAAAAAAAAAGAGGAGAGAAAGAAAAAGAAAAAAAGTGTGAGAAAAAAGAAAAAAAAGGAAAAGAAAGTTGGAGAGAGTGTTGTTGTATATTCTGCTTGGAAGTTGGTTTCGTCATTATCTTTACTGCCGTTGTGATCGTCACTTATAACTTGCTGTCCAGAGCTAATTCGTATCCTTTATTGATGCTAGTTGTGCTACACCGTGACATCATTAGTGTTCTAGGCTCGCGTCTCTAGTCCGGTCTAGCCTAGGACCAGCACAGTACCGTCGTTGAGCGTTTATTCAACATTGCATCTCTGAATTGATTATTGCTAATCTTTTGCTACCATATATAAAGCCAACCCAGCTCCACATATTTCTACACTGTGTTTACGTACGTTCACTTGGCAATCGCTTTACTCAATCTTTGGAGTTATTTAACACCGCTGGTTGCCTATCACCACATGCTGCATGGTAAGAACTTGTAAGATATTGATATTTGCTTTACTGTGAGCGCTTTACCACCACATCCTAGTAGTTCATAGGAACATTATTTTTGGATTTTGTTTCTTGTTTCTACTAATCATGGCAGGTTCAAGAGTCAGTTGGGCTTCATCGATCGTGGGAGACGTGTCATCACCTGAGAAAATACAACCACCATCACAAGAGGTACAAAGACATCAGAATGCGCACAAACAGGTTCTTATTTCCATGCCACCTTTTCATGGTCGTTTTAAACCTGATTTATATATTGAATGGGAGTTCAACATCAATAATATATTTGCTTCTCATAGTTTTGATGAACGTAAAAAAGTTAAGGTTGCGGTTGGTTCTTTCACTGGTTATGTTTTTGTTTGGTGGAGTGAATATTGTCGGTTATACCCTAATCATGTACCTACTACTTAAGATGATTTAAAACTTGTGATGAGAGATAGATTTGTCGATGTTTATTATACTCGTGGCATGATTAAAAAACTACAACATTTGAAACAAGGTAGTGACACCGTAACAAAATATTATGATGATTTACGAACTACCTTGTTGCACTCCTTCTTAGAGGAAAGTGAAGATGATTTTATGGATAGATTTTGGGGAGGATTAAATCGTGATACTCAGGAGATGTTAATTCATGAAGAGTGTTATCCTATGGACCATTTGTTTCGTCTTGCTTGTAGTGCTGAACAGGAAATAAAACAACGTATTGTCCATAAGGAGAATAAGCGCCAGGTGCACATTCCAAGAGATGATAAGGCTGTTCCTTCCACTACTAGGCGTACTATGACAGACACATCCGTTGTTGTGAGGACTACATCACCTCCACCCGACAGTGCCTACATCATCTGAGTTGATCATAAGAGGTAATGACAAAGGTACCGATCTTCCACCTCCACATGAGTATGATGAATGCCTTGTCAATTTAAATGAACCATGCGATGACCTATCCACTACTTTGATCACACCAACTATTTTAGAGGAATAAGTTCGTGATTTGACTTTGCCATGTGATCAAACAATTGTGAGTGAACCAATTGAATTAATTATTGATGCGATAGAACCATTTGAATCAGGGAATTAATCAGATTTGGATCAAATACATGTGACAATAGTTGTGCCAATGTTTAATCATTTTGATATGACCTCTAATCTTGGTGATGCTTCATCAAGGTTGGGATGGTTTAATGATGAGCATTGCCAATCTTTTGTAACGATTAAGAGCTTCACTTATATATGCAAATTGAGTTGCAATATTTTCATGCCTTCTACTTCTTGTGATAATATGTTAGCTTTATATTTTATGAACTACGAAAGTTACTCATCTATACATGTGTCATATGTGCGAAAATTAAGGGAAATAAAAATGGATGACATATACATATACAACATGTACACCTTGTCTATTTTCTTACCCACATTTCAGATTAAGCAACGCCGAGGACGGCTTTATTTTCAAGAAAGGAAGGATGATGAGGACATGACTACCTTGGATACGACCAAAAATATTGCATACATGTATATTTGTGAGGTGATTTCTAATGCAAACTATGCAACAATTTATTTATGTCATCGAGGACAAAAATACTTCACAGACTTTTGTGACATGTCTAATTCCAGGTGTATGGGACATTTTTATAATCCACATATGAAGATAAGGGAAAAAGAGAAGTTTGGGTGCTGTTCAAAAAGTTCTCTCACGTCACTTTTGGGCCAATAGAAGATAGATTCCAAGTCTCTCACGTTCTGCATCCAGATTCGGACTGCACAGACATACCTGACTCAAAACGGCAAGAACTCCTTCATACGGACTCCGGATTGGGTGTTTCTTTTTATGTTGAAACTAGATTTCGTACACTTTCCAACCCAATTGGATTCACCTTCAAATTCGTCCGGAGCGTTGAGATATCGACGAAACAATCTGACGCTGCAGCAGAATCCGAGTCAAACTACAAGTCCAAAGGTGTTGCATCACCTCCACTTGGGCCCAAGAGCCTTGAACGACCTAGGGTTAGTTTTAGGCTGCCTTGGGACGTCCTCCCACCTCCTTGGCCGCCACCCCTTGCTCCTATATAAGTAGATCCATCTAGTAGCTTTTTCTTTGGGATTTGTTTAGTCAAAAGTTAGCCATTGCAACGTCGTGTACTTCGTTTGTGTCCAACGACTAGACCAAGACCGCTTACGGATCCCCACCTTTATCTATACTTCATCTATATTTGCAATATTAAGATTGCTTTATAATATTCTTGCTTGGTCTTCGATTGCATGCAGGAATAGACCTTCGTGGTCAGGCTGATCGTGCTTCTGGCATTGTCAGTAACCCCTGAAGATTGGTTTAGCGATTGCTAAGGCGCAACGTCATGCACGTTTGTAGTCGGATCATCAAAGTCGTCTCCACAAAATCGATAGTTACCATCTCATCGAAAGATTGGGCCCCTCGCCTCTATCATTGTGTCACGAGATTGTTCGCGCATATACACAATTGCTATCTTGGTTTGTGCATTTCGCATCGTGGCCATATACAAAAAAGAAGAATAGAAGAATAAGCTTTTAAGCAAAAGAGCCACAAAGAATCTTGTAACCAAGAGCCATAGCATCGTACCACATTGCATATAAGATTGCCATATCCGATCATCTTGGATCATCTTGTGCTAAAAGCACCGGAACATATACGCATGGCATACTTGTGATAGAAAGTTGATACATTTTGCATCTTATAGGTTGTGCACAAGTGTCGTATCCGCCTATTGAGCAATCGTGCTAGCGTCTCTCTAGAGTTATGCAACACGAGCGTTTTCCGTGGATTCCACATTTTGGCTCACCCCTTGGTTGCACGACCCCATCTATCTATCCGTGTGTGTGTTTCCGTGTGCCACCCATATTGCTATTGGTCTACTTGTTTCACTTGCGAATTTGTGAATCGCTTTCAACATTATTGACTCTTTCTAACATTTTTGCATCAAATTTTTGTGAAACTTATCCTAACCAAGCCACTCGATAAGTTTTACTTGATAGGTGTGAGTGAACAAGTCCGATACCAATTTCACTATTCTTTCATTTCACATTGAGTGAAACGGGATACATCCTCAACGTTGGGAAAAGGTAACTTGGTATTGTTTATCTCACTCCTACTCACCTTTGCTCGAGTCTTGTGATGGATAGGCAAAGCATTTCATATCCGGTCTACAACAACAACGACAAGTTCGATGCCATGACGAGCAACTTGTGCGCCAACATGGATGCTGAAATGGAGGAGCTCAAAGCCCTCATCAAGAACCGCAAGAGGTCTCCCTCATCTTCGAGAAGACTCTCTAGTGCACATCCTTCCGAGCTACCATCTTCGGCGAGATCACATCGGCATCGACAACATCAGCGACAAGAACATGAAGGTCATGAGCTCAACACCAACAACCGCTCAATGACTTCACCGTGTACCTTGGCATATTCGCCAAGCGACTTCAAGGCATCTTCGCCTTTGGACATACGACATCTTCGCCAACAAGCACCCCAAGCTTATGCTCAAGAAAAGCTCCCCAAGCTCAAGTCCGCGACTTCCACGAGCTACTACGACCTCGACAACGACCACGAGATTCCTTTCTATGGGACTCAAGACCCTGAGGAGTATCTCGAGTGGGAGCGCAAGATGGACGACTACCTCAAGCTACATCAAGTTCCCTACGAAAATCAAGTGAAGTGCGCCACAAGAAACTTCCACGACAACGCGTCAACATGGTGGCTTCACGCACCTTCGACGAGCTTCAACGTGAATTGTCCCAAGACGAAGAGAGCTTTGCGGCGAGAGTTCGTGCCTCCCACCTACACGGAACATCTTCTTCGCCAATTGGAGAACACCATACAAGGATCCAAGTCCATCGACGCGTACTTCAAGGAGATGAAGAAGGCCTTGCGACGTGCCGGCGTGGATGACCCCATTTGGATGAAGTTTTACTTCATGATGGGATTGGACAACGACGTCTCCAAGACTATCTTCCTCGAGAACTACAAGTCCCTCGACGACAACTACATTGGTGCTCTCAAGGCGGAACAAGAACTCATGAAGGCCAAGACTTCTCCACCGCAAGCACACTTCTCGAAGACCAAACTCCAAGATGGCGAGCATGAGACTAGTACCACCGCGATGTCCAAGACCAACGAGCTCCAAGATGACGCTCCCAACTTCGACTCCACCGCCATACCTCTTTGTGGCATTGATGATGCCGAGTCAACTTCGACTCTTTTTCAAGACGGTGCGGCGACGACTAAGACTATGGAGTCATTCGAGGACCAAGCTTTCGAGGCGAGCGACAAGGTGGTGAGCGAGGATGATGCTTCCATCTTTGGAGGCGAGAGTGATGATGTGCCATCTTCGGCCTTCTTCCATGGCGACGGTGCCGAGATGGTTGAGCATGGGATTTTCTCTTTGACCACAGCGACGTATGATGACTTCAGTGACTTTTGCCACCATATCGAGAGTGAGAGTGACTTCACCACTAGCCCCATATAAGATGAGTTGCCACAATTCCCATGTGAGGAGAGCTACCATCACCACCACTTGAGTGATTTGAGTGACTCCACCATATGTGACATTGAGTGCACCTACCTTGAGGGAGTGAGTGAGCCACCACCACATAGAGAGAGTGAGGAAGTTGATAGGGCATGTGAGGCCATTTCGATTTCTAACAACTTAACCTCCACCTCTATTGTGTCTTCTCATTTGGTGCTAGGTCCCATTTATGATGACGCGCCGATTCGCGACCACTTCGTCCTTCCTATGGACAAGACGATGGCCATGGTGGAATATGATGCGCCCCCCACATGGTTCCATCAAGATGATGATGATGACCACCATTTGGTCTTTGCCACCTCACCTACACTTGAGTGGAATGAACAAGGTAACATAGGTGATGGTGCTTCTCTTGTCCCAGTAGTGGACTCCCTTGACATTGATTGCTCCCATGATGATGATCACCTTATGGATTGACCACATACTAGGTCTTATCCATGCTTAGACATGCCACCTATCTATGATGAATATGATGATGATCATGTTGAGTTGCCTAGTTGTGATGCTATGCTCCATAGGATATCAAGTGAAAATTCTTTTGGTCACATCATGTTCGAGAACCCTCTAAACTTGTCATATGCTATGCATGAGATCACTCGTATGTCATATTTGCAATCTCATCGTAGTAACTATGCATATGCCATTAAGATAAACCCAATTTTCACTTATGGCATAGATGACAAGCCCACGGTCATTGGCTTTTGTTTTTCATGCGATGATATTGCCATGCTCCCTTTACATGATTTGCGCAATTCATCTCTTATGCCATGCCATGAACACATTGTTCCAAATATGCATTGTTTTGGATGTTGTCAATTTTCTCCATATGATGTTTTAAATATTGCTCATGAGAAGACCCCCATAGTTTCCTCATACATTTTAGGAGATTTTGAGCCATCCCACCCATTGCATGATTCTCATAATCATTTGCACAATATGTTCCCCATGAATGAAAATGCTATTCATGTGCCATATAATTGTATGCTCAATTTGCATCCCGATCGTGTTATACATAACAACTATTCATTCATGATGGATGACATGTTTCTATATCACGCATCTCATTTCTTTGAGCATTGACTATTTTGTGCTAACCAACACTTACACATACACATCATGATGGATGATGTGTACATTTACCACGCACACAATTTCTTTGGTTTGTGTCTCTTTTGTGTAGGTACCCATGCATACTCGTCAACTTCACAAATACACGAGTTGACGAAAAGAGCTCTAGAGAGCAACGATGACTTGGGATATCATGGACTATCCTTCCAACTGCTCCCTTCGCGCAAAGACTTCGCGCATCTCTTCTACATGGCACTCACATGGTTATGGGGTATTGTCCATTATATCTCTTACGCCCATCTTGCCATGTTCACTTTGCATGATATGCTCATTTATATGCCTTTGCCATGCATTTGTGACCCGTGCTTTGCATTACACATGATGATTGATTCTCATACTTGTATGTGTGTTTGCAAGCTTGGTGGAGATATTGCTTGTTATTGCCATGGTGCCTTTGTACCCCATACCTATTATGATGCTTTGATCTTGATTTGTGATCGTGCTTGCGATATGTAATGTGCATTGCCTATATCCACTATTTGCTCACATAACATGGTTGCTATAAACTCATCTAGTGTGTTGCATCTTTGCTCCACTAGTTTGCACGACATGATTGATATTTCTTGTTGTCATATGTCTCCACATGTTGCCTCTCTCATGCTATATGATTGTCCATGCATTGAGCCCAACCATGAATTTAGTCTTGCCAATGAGATTGCCCCCATAGCATTCTCGCATTTATTTGGAGATTTTGGCATATTTCTTGTGAAGCATGCTTGTCTTACCTCTTTGCACCATATGCCTAGTGACATGAATATAGCCATTGTTGCACCATATTATTCATGCACTTTTGCTCCTAATGGTTATGTGCAAGAGAAGAGAACCATCATGATGGATGATGTGTTTATCTACCATGCGCATATATTCTTTGTTTTGTTGTGTGCATGTGTAGGATACTTGGACATCGTGTCGACTTCCACATCACGTGAGTTGACCATTAGAGCTCTTGAGAGCGAACCACCTTCATTCCCGACGATTCTACATCGCACCTGCTTGTGCTTCGGCATTGTGAAGGACTCACAAGGACATGCTTTCAAGGTGATATCATTCTCTTTCGAGACACCCAAAACCATGAGCATGGATATTGTGGATCACACTACATGTGTTGCTTGCACCATGAGACTTATTTGTCATCTTGGACCCCTTGATTGCACACATGTTAGAGTTCTCGCTTCAACTTGTCATTGTCACATTGCCATGCTTCATGATATATATGCCTTGTGTGTTGCATCCAACTTGTTTCCTACTTGCTCATATCACATTATTGGTTGCACCAATGTCATCCCTTCACATATGCCATGTCCCTTTATTTGTCACATGCTTAACTTATTTGCCTCACACATGTCGAACAATTGCTCTTTCTATTGTGTTGAGTGCCACACGACTTTCACTACACCCTATGCACGTTATGCTTGGATTGTCTTGCACTTGACTCATGTGTTTAGACACTTCATTTTACTTGGTGTTGTGAATGATTCGTACGCCTATCATAGACCTTTCATTGAGCGCTTTATGCATGCTTGCTATGACTTTGAGGTAGATGCTTATTCTCTTGTCAAACATATGTGCATCTCTACCTCACATTTACATGCTTGTTTCCATGATGACCTTGATTGTGCTCAACTCATATGTTCACATGCCATGTCACAATCCTTTGTCACACCACATGCTATGCTTGATGACCACACTTGTTGGGTGAATCACCTCTTGAATGCTTGGTTTTGCACTAACGCTAACCACATTTGTTTTTCCAAGTGTTTGTTGTCCTTGCTCCTTTTGAAGGAATCACTAGATGGTGCAACATTGGAGAGTGCCCATTTCGAGCTTCAAGATGATGAGTGCTTGGTGATCGACCGCTTCGACATGGCGACGCCACCACTTTCCCATGGTGATTTGGCTTTTGATCTGAGGTCGGATCTTTTCTAAGGGGGAGGGGATGATGCGGAGCATCCTAAGGACATCACCATGTCAAGAGTCCATTTGGCAAGTGACACGTGCGACCTCTACTTCTCATAAATAAAGGTGAATCATCTTCTTTACACGTGCTCACTTAACCCCTTCAAGGATGGTATACTACTTGACACTCCACTCGTGTGCATACATAGGTATTGTCGGAACACCATGGACGAGGAGGAGGAGTGCGAGCGCAAGTGTACAACTACACCATCCGCGAGCGCAGCATGGAAGAGAAGGAAGAAGAGGAATCTTCCCAGCGCAGAGATAGAGGTACTATCGTTCCAACTACTGGTCTGCCGGTACTACAGGTCCAACTACCGGTCAACTACCGGTCTACCTTCTGTGATCGACCGGTGCAAGGCCGGTGCAAGGCCGGAACTTCCGCTAAACCGCAAAAACTGGTACTACCGGTCCCGGGACCGGTACTACCGCCCTGGCTGCGCACAGTTGAAGGGTTTTCACCCCATGTATCCCCCCAACTTACCCCTAGACTATAAGTACTCCTTCCCTTCCATCTTTTAGGGTTAGCATTGGTTTAGCTCATATGTGAGATAGAGCTTTGCTCATCCATTACGGATCTACTCCACGAAAGAGATCGCGGCCCCTCTATGGAGAAGATCCACCTTGGATTCAAGACCCCTAAACGGGAAGATCCTTCGCGGATTCAAGACCTATTCTTGGAGATGAACTCTACCTTGTATCTTTCCCTTTGTTGTTCATGTACCTTGTGATCTTGTGTGTTTGATTGTCTAGTGGATGTGTGATTGGACTTGTTCTTGAGTGTTTTCCCTCGTGATTCCCCTTTGTGCTCTTCGTGTTCATTGCGGGATCCCTCCATTTCGTGAAAGATCGGCCATCTAGGGTTCCACCCTACATCAGCCTAGCTTGGACAAGAAGGATGAACATTGGAGCAAGATCAAGCATGGAGATGATGGCATGCGCAAGGATAACAAGAATGGAGTTGCAAGTGATGATTTCAGGACTCTGAAGCCACCATAATGAGTGCGAGAAGCCTTGAACGAAATATACAAGATGCCACTTCATAAATTTCGTCGAGAGGCTATTATAGGTGCTGCGTCACCTTATTATTGGGCCAGCCCCATGTAATTTCGAAATACTCGAGTATAGGCTGTTTTTAGAGTCCGTATTGTGTGGGGAAACAAGAGTTAGGGTTGGTTTCGGACCCCTCCACCAAGGGCCACGAAATTCCCCCCTATTCCCCCCATATATACAGCCCTTAGGGCGTCGTTTAGACTTTGGGTTTTGTTTAGATTAAAAGTTCGCCATAGCTGCAACTTCGCGTACTTCGTTTGTGTTCAACGACCAGACAAAGGCGTCACAGAACCCCACCTTGATCAATAAAGCTTTCCTCTTATATTCGCAATATCCAGATTGTAATCTTAGTTTCTTGCTTGTTCTTCGTTTGCCTGCAGGAAACAGACCTTCGTGGTTAGGTTGATCGTGCTCCGGTGTGGTCAATAACCTCTCGGAGTTGATTTAGCAATTGCTAAGGCGCGATGTCCTCGCACGTTCGTAGTCGGATCGTCAAAGTCGACTTCCTCCAAAACGATAGCCATCATCTCATCGAAAGACGGGACACCTTTGCCTCTATCACTTAAGCTTTCACGTACATGACCTTTGTCGATGAGTTGTTGCACTTGCCGTTGTATCTCCTTGGTTTCCTCGGGGTTGACGCGGTAAGGAGCCTTGTTCGGAAGTGGTGCGCCAGGAATGAGGTCGATGCGGTGTTCGATTCCGCGAAGTGGGGGTAGACCCGGAGGTAGTTCATCGGGAAAGACGTCCGAGAATTCCTGCAACAATTGAGACAACACTAAAGGCGGAGGTGGTGAAGTATTAGTAGGTTTGGCTTCCCCTTTGCATAAAAATACAAGGTGAAAGACACTCGAGGGGTTCTCACACACTTCTCTCATGTCACTTTTGGTGGCAAATAGCACTAGTTGTTTCTTGTCACTCATCGTGGAGTCGCTCATATTTGGCGTGTGGCTCTAACTCTCCTTTTGGTGGATCACTCTCTCACCCTTCTCTCCACGATGGTTGGTAGGTAAGTGTTTGTCGGTGGCTACTTGACTTGGTGACATGGGATGTAGCACGAATTCCTTGCCCTTCATCTTGAAGCTATAGTGGTTGGTACGTCCATTGTGTGTAACTCCACGATCATATTGCCATGGTTGTCCAAGTAGTAGGCGGAACACGGACAGAGGGACCACATCACACTCAAGTGTGTCCTCATAGGCGCCTATCTTGAAGGAGACTTGCATGGTGTGCTCGACTCGAAGAATTCCTTCGTCGTTAAGCCATTGGACCTTGTAGGGATGAGGGTGCTTCGTCTTGACCAAGTGTAGCTTGTCGCATAACTCTTCGCTTGCCAAGTTATGAAAACTTCCTCCATCGATGATAACCTTGACGGAGCGTCCATTGATGCCGGCCTTAGTATGGAAAATGTGACATCGTTGGTCATCATCTTGTTGATGTTGGAGTATCAAGACCTTGGAGACAATGAGATTGGGACTCGAGTCATTGTCGGAAAACACTTGATGGTCTTCATCTTCGTTCACTTGGCGATGCATAGCTACATGCTCAAGGGCTTCCATCTCATCGTCGCTCATTGAGTCATAAGATCCGTCATCATTCATGATCATGGTACGAACGGTCTTGCATGACTTGTGGCGTCGCCCTTGGCACTTGAAACATTTGATGGAACTCGTCTTGGAGTTGTCCTCGGTTGGAGTTGTAGATGATGAAGCTCTTGACTTGAAGTTGCTCGTAGTAGGTGGACGACTTGATGTAGTCGCGTTCTTGTAGCTTGACTTGTCACCGAAGTTTGTAGATGGCTTGGTAGAGGTAGGAGGAGCCGAAGTCGTTGAAGCTTGGTTGTAGGAGCCAAAGTTCTTGGAGGTGAACTTGGAGTACTTGTAGTCCTCTTGAACTTGTCGCTCCGCTTTGGTTGCTTGGTGTACTAGCTCGAGGAGATTGGTGTATGGTTGAAAGTCTGCAATCTTCTTGATAGGATAGTGGAGTCCATTCAAGAAACTCGCCATTGTTTGCTCTTCATCTTCCGTGATGTTGGCTCTTATAATGGCAATCTCCATTTCCTTGTAGTACTCTTCTACGGACTTGGTACCTTGCTTGAGGAGTTGTAGCTTCTTGAACAAGTCACGGTTGTAGTGTGTTGGCACAAAGCGTGCTATCATGACTTCCTTCATTTGAGCCCAAGTAGTGATAGGAGGTTCGCCTTTTGCGTCTCTTCTCTCTATGATTTGCTCCCACCAAATGAGAACATAGTCTTGGAACTCAAGGGAGGCCAAAGCAATTTTCTTCTCTTCATCGAAGTTGTGTAGTCGAAAGATCTTGTGAACCTTCAATGCCCATGATAGGTACTCTTCGGGATCAATGCTTCCGGAAAACTTTGGCATGGTGAACTTAAGCTTGCCATAGCGATGCTCTTCGTTGTTTCCTTGCCTATTGGGAGGGCGATCTTGGTTGGGACGATTGGCAATCTCATGTTGCTCTTGTCGGATTAGATGTCCATTGTCATGGTGTACTTGCCGAGCTTGTGGTTCTTGTTGAGGTTGTTGCTCTTGTCGCGCTTGAGGAGGAATGTCGTCTTGCATGCGTTCTTGATGGCGCCTCTCTTGCATCTCATCACGAAGGAAGTCCTCTTCTTGACGAGTATGTCGATTGCGAGTTGCCACATTGCGATGTGAATCACGTAATGCTTGTTGCGCCTCAAGAACTTGAGCTTCTCGGTGTTGTTGTGCTTGACGATTAGCCTTGGCATCTTGTTCTTCTTGGTATTGACGCGCTCGCTCTTGTTGTTGTTGGCGTAGTCGTTGCCGTTCTTGCGCTTGCTCAAGTGTAGCTTGGTTTTGACGATGGCGAATTTCTTGCTCTTCAAATAGCTCTTGGGAGCTCTTGTCATGAAGTGGATTCCGGTTGTCATGTCGAGCTTGACGTGCGGCTTGACGAAGAGTGTTTGATGTAGGGGTACTTGAGCCTTCCGTGGAGTCGGTATGTCGACTTGAGCGGCTTGTCTTTGAGAAGATGTGGAAGAAGAACGTCGGTTGACTATCAAAGTCCGGAGCTCGTCAAATTGGGTATACTTGTTGGTGTAGATGATGTCGAATTGCTCTCTTGTTCTTGCTTCAAATTGTCATGCGTCGGCGGCGACTTGCTCAATGTGCTCGCGCATAGCTTCACTTTCTTGATGTAGAGCTCGTTGAACGCCGAAGAGATGTAGTTTGGTGACGTAGTTGCTCGACTCTTGAGGATCATTGAAAGGCGGGTTTGAAGATGTACTTGGCCTATCCATCATCACAAGCAAGTATGTGAGTGGGAGAAGGGAGAAGACAATACCAATTGTACCTTGACCGAAGTTGAAAGTGGATCAATGATCACTCAATAATGTAACCCGGAAATAGCACTATTGGTACCACTTCTTGTCGATTCTCACACCTATACAAGTAAAGCTTTGAGAGGAGCTTGGTTAGGACGGTGGCACAAATTCAATGCAATTGTCAAAGTGATTCAATGATGTTGAAAATGGTTCACAATTTGCTCATGCAACAAGTAGATCACAAGCAAGAAGTAGCAAACGGAACACACGCATGGATAGATAAATGTGGTTGTGCAACCAAGGGTGAGCGAAAATGTGGAATCCACGGAAAATGCTCGTGTTGCACAACACTAGAGAGACGCTAACCGATTGCTTAATAGGCGGATACGCACTTGTGCACAACCTATAAGAGGCAAAACGTAACGACTTTCTATCACAAGTATACTATGAGTGTATGATGTGCTGATGCTTGAGCACAAGATTATGTATTGCTATCGCATATGATCTCTCTTGATGCAAGGCGTATGATGCTATTTTTCTATTGCTTATAAGCTTTGGGTGGCTCTTTTGCTTAAAAGCTTGTGAGTTCTTTCTTTGGCCACTTATGCATGCTTCTCGGATCAAGGTAGCCATTGTGTATGCGGGACACTCTTGTGTCACACGGAGATATGATGATGTAGTATGCAATACCTATGACTATCACTAATGTGCACAAGTGTCGTGACCTGGCAATACTCAACTGGCTAGTCTCAATGGGAAACCTACGCAAAGATGGTCCATAGGGTGACAATGCAATTGCAAGGTAGAATGAACAAGGTGTCGTCGATGTTACCGTCCTTGCCGAAGTTGAGCGGTGATGTTATCGAAGTCTTGTCGTTCCAAGGTAGCCTAAACATCGAAGGAAACGGTGAAACCACAACTCAAGTATCCAAGGCAAAGTGAGACAAAATTGTCAAAATCGTAACGGTGAAACAATGGTGATTGCGGAAGTTGTGGTGGTATGTGGAAGGTTTGGTGGGAAACCGAACGAAAACGGCAGGGTTAAGTGCAAGGTGGTGTGGATGGGGGATTTTTGGCTGTGGGAGGCCGGATGTCCGGGCCAGGGGCCGGATGTCCGGGCAGGCCGAATGTCCGGGGCACGGGCCGGATGTCCGGGGTGCCTGAGGCCGTGAGGAACTCCTTGCACACGGTGACTTTCGGGGTCAAAATTCGTCGGATTTTGCGGAGAAAAATTGGGGAAAAGGTGGGGAAGAGCTAGATCCACTCGTGGCACAGCAAATCCATGGAACAAATTCAACAAAATCTCGCCAAATCAACAGATCACAAAAACATTTTGGGGCTATTTTTGTGGGGAATTTTCGAAATTGGGAAGAATACAACAAAAACAAGCTAGAAAACAAGGTGTGGAGCTCCAAATTCGTGATCAACCTATGCTCATGATACCATGATGATGTAGGGTGGAGCCCTAGATGGCCGATCTTTCACGAAAAGGAGGGATCCCAAGGATGAACACGTGAGGTACGAGGGGAAACACAAGAGGGACAAGAAGAAATCACTCAAATCAACAAGTTTAGGTCACACAAATGCTAGATCCGGGTACACAAAGTGCGATACACGATACACGATCAACTAAGGACGAATACAAGTAAAGGTAGTCATCCCCGTGAGGAGGTCTTGATGTTCTTCTCCGTGAAGGAGGTCTTGAATCCGGTGGATCTTATCCGTGGAGGCCGCGGTCTCGTAGGAGAGGAACCACTAGGGTCTGTGATGAGCTATCACAAAGCTGAGCCTAAAAAGATGTAGGAGGAGGAATATATATATATATAGTCTACGGGGCGAAGGGGTACACGGGCCAAGGACCAAAGGGGATGCGCGCAGGCAATCAGGGGCCGGACGTCCGGGCGTTGGGCCGGATGTCCGGGGCTTCGCGGGACACCGGATGTCCGAGCTTGGTGCCGGATGTCTAGGCTGTCGGTGCCAGCCACGGGTATGCTTCTGTGGTGGGCGCGCCGGATTTCCGGGCCCGATGCCGGATGTCCGGGGCTTGCTGGGCCAAATGTCCGGGCCTTGGCCGGATGTCCGGGCGCTGTAGCTTCGGCTGCCGGTGCTCTTCTGTAGCTGATCGTCCAGGGGCCGGATGTCCGGGCCAGGGGGCCGGATGTCCGGGGCCTGGAGCCTTGTTCAGCCCTTCTCGATCCAAAGCTTTGTCCATGAGCTTGGGGACCAGTCCATCTTCACGAGGCTCTCCGATAGGGTCTTCTTCATACCTGAGCACACAAAACACATCTGTCTGAGGTAGTAGCCATGTCTCGACAGATTCATATGGGCGTTGGACTAGGAGGGATGTCACCTCGGTCTCGAGAGCTCTAGCACGAGCACGTGTCATTGGTCCTTGGAGCACTTGGTGAGGCGATGGAGGGTCCATGGGGATGACCTTGGGATGCTCCGCATCAAAAGACAACACGTTTTCTACCCTTATCTCCAACAAGTTTATATTTAGCATTCATGCGCTTAATATTATCCTTAGTTAACTCATGCATTTTTAAGATCAAATCAGCACGTTGTTTAGCATCAAAATTAACCTTCTCCGAAGATGGAAGAGGCAACAAATCAATAGGTGCACGAGGTAGGAAACCATAGACCATTTCAAAAGGGCACATCTTAGTAGTAGAATGCAAGGAACGATTATAAGCAAATTCAATATGAGGCAAGCATTCTTCCCACATTTTCTTGTTATTCTTCAAAATAGCCCTAAGAATAGTAGACAAAGTTCTATTGACTACTTCAGTTTGTCCATCAGTTTGGGGGTGACAAGTAGTACTAAAAAGCAGTTTAGTCCCCAACTTAGCCCATAAACATCTCCAAAAGTGGCTAAGAAATTTAGTATCACGATCTGAAACAATAGTATTTGGCACACCATGCAAGCGAATAATTTCACGAAAGAACAAATCAGCAACATTAGCAGCATCATCGCTTTTATGACATGGTATAAAGTGCGCCATCTTCGAGAACCTATCAACGACAACAAATATGCTATCCCTCCCCTTCTTTGTTCGAGGTAAACCCAAAACAAAGTCCATAGATATATCTTCCCAAGGAACACTAGGGACATGCAAAGGCATTTATAAACCATGAGGATTGGGTCGTGACTTAGCTTTTTGACATGTAGTGCAGCGAGCAACAAAACGCTCAACATCCCGTCTCATCTTTGGCCAAAAGAAATGTGTAGCAAGTACGTCCTCCGTCTTCTTCACACCAAAGTGTCCCATTAATCCTCCTCCATGCGCCTCCTGCAACAACAAAAGACGAACAGAGCTAGCTGGAATGCATAGCTTGTTAGCACGAAAAACAAATCCATCATTAACGATGAACTTGTTCCATGTTCTCCCTTCTTTACAATTCTGCAATACATCTTTAAATTTAGCATCATGCACATATTGATCTTTGATGGTCTCCAAACCAAAAAATTTAAAGTCAAGTTGTGAAAGCATAGTATAACGACGAGACAATGCATCAGCAATAACATTTTCTTTTCCCTTCTTGTGTTTAATAACATAATGGAAAGTCTCTATGAATTCAACCCATTTAGCATGTCTACGGTTCAGTTTTGCTTGACTTTTAATGTGCTTCTAAGATTCATGATCAGAATGTATAACAAATTCTTTGCGCCATAAATAATGTTGTCATGTTTCCAAAGTCTGAACAAGAGCATATAACTCCTTATCATAAGTAGAATAATTCAGACTGGGCTCACTCAATTTTTCAGAAAAGTATGCAACAGGTTTACCATCTTGTAATAACACACCTCCTAACCCAATTCCACTAGCATCACATTCAATGATAGAGGCAAAGGTGTCCCGTCTTTCGATGAGATGGTGGCTATCTTTTTAGAGGAAGTCGACTTTGACGATCCGACTACGAACGTGCGAGGACGTCGCGCCTTAGCAATCGCTAAACCAACTCCGAGAGGTTATTGACCAGGTCGGAGCACGATCAACCTGACCACGAAGGTCTGTTTCCAACAGGCAAATGAAGAACAAGCAAGAAACTGATATTGCAATCTGGATATTGCGAATTCAAGAGGAAAGCTTTATTGATCAAGTGGGTTCTGTGACGTCTTTATCTGGTCGCTGAACACAAACGAAGTACGCCAAGTTGCAGCTATGGCAAACTTTAATCTAAACAAAACTCTAAGTCTAAACGACGCCCTAAGGGTTGTATATATGGGGGAAAGAGGGGGGAATTTCGTGGCCCTTGGTGGAGGGGTCCGAAACCAACCCTAACTCTTGTTTGCCCACACATACGAACTCTAAAAACAGCCTATACTCAAGTATTTCGAAATTACATGGGCCTGGCCCAATAATAAGGTGACGCAGCACCTATAATAGCCTCTGGACAAAATTTATGAAGTGGCATCTTGTATATTTCGACCAAGGCTTCCCGCACTCATTATGGTGGCTTCAAAGTCCTGAAATCATCACTTGTAACTCCATTCTTGTTCCCCTTGCGCATGCCATCATCTCCATGCTTGATCTTGCTCCAATGTTCATTATTCTTGTCCAAGCTAGGCCCTTCATTTGTAAGCAAGACAAATGTATCCAATTTAGGCAGCATCATATTCTCATGAACATTAGAATCATTACCAAGAAACGAAAGTACCTGATAATTTAATTGGCGTGCGCGAGCTCTAGTAATTGGTCATGTATATGTGTCAGTTGGAGCTGTGGGTGTAACCTTGTTAGTGATGTCCTCATCATTCAAGCTCAAAAGTCTTATTAAAATCAGGAAGTTGGAGTAAAGGAGCATGTGTCAACTTATCTTTCAATACCGTGAATGCTTCTTCCTGTGCAGTACCCCAAACAAAAGGCACATCCTTCTTTTTAAGCTCATTGAGAGGTGCAGCAATGGTGATGAAATCTCTCACAAAACGCTGATAGAATCCAGCGAGGCCAAGGAAACTCCTCACGTGTGTGACCGTTTTGGGCTGCGGCCAACTCTCAATAGCTTCAATCTTGGCTTTATCAACCTCAATTCCCTGTGGAGTAACAACATAGCCAAGAAAAGATACTCGGTCGGTGCAAAAGGTGCACTTTCCAAGGTTACCAAACAAACGTGCATCACGTAGAGCAATAAAAACATCACGTAAATGTTCCAAATGTTTGTCCTTAGATCTGCTATAAATCAATATATCATCAAAGTATACTACCACAAATCGTCCAGTGAAAGCACGTAAAACTTAATTCATTAATCTCATGAAAGTAGTAGGTGCATTAGTTAACCCAAAAGGCATGACTAACCACTCATATAAAGCAAACTTAGTTTTAAATGATGTTTTCCATTCATCTCCCAATTTCATACGAATTTTATGGTATCCACTACGCAAATCAACTTTGGAGAATATTGTAGAGCCACTCAATTCATCAAGCATATCATCTTGCCTATGAATAGGATGACGATAACGAATAGTAATATTATTAATGCCTCTATAATCAACACACATACGCGATGTACCATCCTTTTTCGGCACTAGAATAATAGGAACAGCACAAGGACTAAGGGATTCGCGTATATAACCTTTGTCGAGTAGCTCCTGTACTTGACGCATAATCTCCTTCGTCTCCTCTGGATTGGTACGGTATGGTGTGTGGTTGGCTAGCGATTCACCGGGAATTAAGTCAATCTGATGCTCAATCCCTCGAATAGGTGGTAATCCGGGTGGCACATCTTGTGGAAAGACGTCCGCGAACTCCTGCAAAATGTTAGTGACAGCAGGAGGCAAAGAGGAAGGCACGTCCTCGAATGAAAATAATGCCTCTTTGCACACAAAAGCATAGCAAACAGATTTGCTTAAATCTAGATCATCAATATCACATTTGGTGGCAAGTAAACATCCACTTTTTAATTTAATTTCAGATGCAACATGAGATGATGGTGTGTTATTAGGCTTCATTTGTTGCTCAAATTCTTTTGCCACAATCTGATTTTGACTCTTATTTTGCTCCTGTTTTGCTTTATTAGCTCTATTAATATCATCTTTCAAATTGGAATCAGGAGACATAGGAAGCAAAGTAATATGTTTATCCTTATGAACAAGAGTATACTGATTGTTTCTACCATGGTGTACAGATTTTTTATCAAATTGTCATGGTCTACCAAGTAATAAGGAACATGCTTGCATGGGTACCACATCACAATCAACATAATCAGCATATGTGGAGATACTAAAATGCACACGAACAGTACGTGTTACCTTAACCTTGCCGCTGTTGTTGAACCATTGGATGTATGTGAATGTGGTTTTGTGGTGAGAGATAGCTTCTCCACCATGTCCATGCTAGCCAAGTTGTTGCAGCTCCCTCCATCTATGATGACGCGAACAGAACGTACCTTCACAACTCCCTTTGTATGGAACAAATTATGCCTCTGATTTTGCTCCGCTTGTGTGACCTCCACACTCAAAACACGTTGAGCAACTAAACATTCATACCTGCAGCGTCTTCAGGAGCCATGTATTGCGTCTCATTTTCAGAATCATCTCCACCGTGTTCTTCACGTGTAATAAGAGCCAAAATCTCCTCATCATAGTCACTGGCGGACTCATAACCACCATCCTCAGTAGCAAACATGACACGCTGTGATGGGCATTTGCTCGGATAGTGACCACGACCAGTGCAACGACGACATATAACATTATGTGTTGGCCCATTGGATGCCATGGATGAAGAAGAGCTCTGCGCAGGACCGGAAGGTGTACTCCTGGTTGACGGTGGTGGTGCATGTTTGCTCTTATCACGGCTAGAACTGACGGATGAAGTAGGCGGTGGTGCAGCCGGACGTGTCGAAGTAGATGATGCATGCGGTGTCCATGATGAAGGTCGACCTTCAGGAAAATTAGTTCGTGCCAAGGCCTCTCGATCATGCACTTCACGTTCAGCTTTGGAAGCAAGATGGAATAAACGAGTGGTATTATTATACTCCTTATACTCTAGAATTGTCTAAATCTCTCTATTTAAGCCACCCATAAAACATGCAAGAATAGCCTCATTATCCTCAACAATACCACATCTAATCAGGCCAGTTTGTAATTCCTGATAATATTCCTCTACAGAATTTTTTCCTTGTCTTAAATGCTGCAATTTCTGAAGTAATTCACGTTGATAATATGGTGGAACCCAACGAGTCCGCATAGCAGTTTTCAAAGCAGCCCAAGTAGTTGGAATATTATCCGGATGTAATCTACAGTATTCAGACCACCACACACAAGCAAAACTAGTGAAAGCACAAAGTGCAGCAGCAACACGTCCCTCCTCGGGATATTTTAAACATGTAAAACGTTGTTCAGTTTCTAACTCCAAAGTAAGATATATATCAGGAACATATGATGAGGACATCACTAACAAGGTTACACCCACAGCTCCAACTGACACATATACAGGACCAATTACTAGAGCTCGCGCACGCCAATTAAATTACCAGGTACTTTCGTTTCTTGGTAATGAATTTAATGTTCATGAGAATATGATGCTGCCTAAATTGGATACATTTGTCTTGCTTACAAATGAAGAGCCTAGCTTGGAGAAGAAGGATGAACATTGGAGCAAGATCAAGCATGGAGATGATGGCATGCGCAAGGGTAAGAAGAATGGAGTTACAAGTGATGATTTCAGGACTTTGAAGCCACCATAATGAGTGTGTGAAGCCTTGGACGAAATATACAAGATGCCACTTCATCAATTTCGTCCAGAGGCTATTATAGGTGCAGCGTCACCTTATTATTGGGCCAGGCCCATGTAATTTCGAAATACTTGAGTATAGGCTGTTTTAGAGTTCGTATGTGTGGGGAAACAAGAGTTAGGGTTGGTTTCGGACCCCTCCACCAAGGGCCACGAAATTCCCCCCTCTTTCCCCCATATATACAGCCCTTAGGGCGTCGTTTAGACTTTGGGTTTTGTTTAGATTAAAGTTCGCCATAGCTGCAACTTCGCGTACTTCGTTTGTGTTCAACAACCAGACAAAGACGTCACAGAACCCCACTTGATCAATAAAGCTTTCCCCTTAAATTCGCAATATCCAGATTGCAATCTCAGTTTCTTGTTTGTTCTTCATTTGCCTGCAGGAAACAGACCTTCGTGGTCAGGTTGATCGTGCTCCGGCGTGGTCAATAACCTCTCGGAGTTGGTTTAGCGATTGCTAAGGCGCGACGTCCTCGCACGTTCGTAGTCGGATCGTCAAAGTCGACTTCCTCCAAAATGATAGCCACAATCTCATCGAAAGACGGGACACATTTGCCTCTATCAACATATCTACCCTCAAATGGTGGAATATTCAATTTCAGTTTATGGAGATGGTCATGATCTCGTACCTGAGGGTATGGTGCATCCCTACCATTGCGATTATTTGCATGTGGACGACCTGGTGGTTGTGGTGCTGGTTGTTGCACGTAGTTCTGATTTTGATCAACCTCATCCTCGTAATCCCCCGCGTAATCGTCCTCCTCCTCAGCAGCAGCAGGAGCCACAGAAGTATCAACAGCAGCACCGATAGTTTGGCCAGGCTGAAGAGCGACACGGCTCGCTTTGCGGAGGGCTATTTCTCGACGTGAAGGTGGTTGTTGTTGTTGTTGCAATGGTACAGCAGGGGGAGGTAGGCGCGCAAGCACTTCAGCAAATTTGGCATCCAACTTGGTGTCAATTGACTTCTCGATGCCATCCATCGTCGCTAGTGCGTTGTCAAAACTGGTCATCACATCTTCTACCTGTTGACCCATCATTTGCTGAAATTTATCATGCAACTCCTTGTTCGTCATGTTCTCCCACTCAGTTTCGTCGACTTGTGATCCTGGCATGGTTAGCAACAATAGAAACACACAAAAATATGATCCTACAGACTACTAGAAAATGGTGGTGGTGGGGCATCACAAATCCGTCAAGCAAATCTCAAATTCTTATCAGTTCTTACCCAGCAGCAGGTGGTGATCGGCAACCGTGGTAGTCAAAACTCTCAAAGCTTGGATAAAGCAATTACCAGGGAGAGTCAAACGCACGACGTAGATGTTGGTAGAGCTGGGAAGGCTTATAATATGGTAGCAAAAAGGGTCAGCAAAAATCAATTCAGAGAAGCAAAGTTGAATAAACGCTCAACAACGGTACTGTGTTGGTCCTAGGCTAGACCGTACTAGAGACACGAGCCTAGAACACTGATGAGGACATGACTACCTTGGATACGACCAAAAATATTGCATACATGTATATTTGTGAGGTGATTTCTAATGCAAACTATGCAACAATTTATTTATGTCATCCAGGACAAAAATACTTCACAGACTTTTGTGCCATGTCTAATTACACATGTATGGGACATTTGTACAATCCACATATTGATGAGGACATGAATACCTTGGATACAACCAAAAATATTGCATACATGTATATTTGTGAGGTGATTTCTAATGCAAACTATGCAACAATTTATTTATGTAATCCAGGACAAAAATACTTCACAGACTTTTGTGCCATGTCTAATTCCAGGTGTATGGGATATTTGTACAATTCACATATGAAGAAAAAGGAAAAAGAGAAGTTTAGGTGTTGTTCAAAAAGTTCTCTCACGTCACTTTTGGGCCAAGAGAAGATAGAGTCCAAGTCTCTCACGTTCTGCATCCAGATTCGGACTGCACACACATACCTGACTCAAAACGGCAAGAACTCCTTCATACGGACTCCAAATTGGGTGTTTCTTTTTTTGTTGGAAACAAGATTTTGTACACTTTCCAACCCAATTGGATTCACCTTCAAATTCGTCCGGAGCGTTGAGATATCGATGAAACAATCTGACGTTGCAGCAGAATCCGAGTCAAACTATAAGTCCAAAGGTGTTGCATCACCTCCACTTGGACCCATGAGCCTTGTACGACCTAGGGTTACTATTAGGCTTCCTTGGGACGTCCTCCCACCTCCTTGGCCGCCACCCCTTGCTCCTATATAAGTATATCCATCTAGTAGCTTTTTCTTTGGGATTTATTTAGTCAAAAGTTAGCCATTTCAACTTCGTGTACTTCGTTTGTGTCCAACGACCAGACCAATACCGCTTACGGATCCCCATATTTATCAATACTTCATCTATATTTGCAATATTCAGATTGCTTTATCATATTCTTACTTGTTCTTCGATTGCATGCAGGAATAGACCTTCGTGGTCAGGGTGATCGTGCTTCTGGCATTGTCAGTAACCCCTCGAGATTGGTTTAGCGATTGCTAAGTCGCAACGTCGTGCATGTTTGTAGTCGGATCGTCAAAGTCGTCTCCACCAAATGGATAGTTATCATCTCATCGAAAGATCGGGCCCCTCGCCTCTATCAAGTGGTATCAGATTTCCAGGTTGCTCGATGAGATTTTACAGTTTTTCGTAGATTAGATCGAGTCTGTTCTTCATACCTATAGTCCACGAAAAAGCCAAAAAAAGTTAGATCTATTCATCCTTTGTCCTAGCCAGTCTGAGGCTTTGCAATTTTCCTTGCATTGTTTGCATTATTGAATTATCGGTTGCATCATCGTGTCGAGTTGCTACTCTTAGTGTCTAGTTCGTTAGAGTTTCGAGTTCTGTTCACATTAGTCACGTCACCGCTGCATCGTTATCCCTTCCGTCGTCCACCACATCATCCATCAATTTCCACCTCGTGCTACCCATCGTTCATTGTCACAATCATACTTGAAGTCGTTCGCATCTTTGCTTGATCCAATGCATCTTATCTAGTTTGTCTTGGAAAGAGGGAGAAAGAAAAAAAAAGACAGAGAAAAAAAAGTTAAAAACAAGAGGAGAGAAAGAAAAAGAAAAAAAGTGTGAGAAAAAAGAAAAAAAAAAGAAGAAAAAGAAAGTTGGAGAGAGAGTTGTTGTTATTCTGCTTGGCAGTTGTTTTCATCATTATCTTTACTGCCGTTGTGATCTTCACTTATATCTTGTTGTCCAGAGCTACTTCGTATGCTTTATTGATGCTAGTTGTGCTACACCGTGACCTCATTAGTGTTCTAGACTCGCGTCTCTAGTCCGGTCTAGCCTAGGACCAGCACAGTACCATCGTTGAGCGTTTATTCAACATTACATCTCTGAAATGATTATTTCTAATCTTTTGCTACCATATATAGCCAACCCAGCTCCAAATATTTCTACGCCGTGCATATTTACGTTCACCTGGCAATCGCTTTACTCAATCTTTGGAGTTATTTGACACCGCTGGTTGCCTATCACCACCTGCTGCATGGTAAGAACTTTGATGAGGACATGACTACCTTGGATACGACCAAAAATATTGCATACATGTATATTTGTGAGGTGATTTCTAATGCAAACTATGCAACAATTTATTTATGTCATCCAGGACAAAAATACTTCACAGACTTTTGTGCCATGTCTAATTCCAGGTGTATGGGACATTTGTACAATCCACATATGAAGATAAGGGAAAAGAGAAGTTTAGATGTTGTTCAAAAAGTTCTCTCACGTCACTTTTGGGCCAAGAGAAGATAGAGTCCAAATCTCTCACGTTCTGCATCCAGATTCGGACTGCACATACATACCTGACTCAAAACGGCAAGAACTCCTTCATACGGACTCCGAATTGGGTGTTTCTTTTTTTGTTGGAAACTAGATTTCATACACTTTCCAACCCAATTGGATTCACCTTCAAATTCGTCCGGAGCATTGAGATATCGACGAAACAATCTGACGGTGCAGCAGAATCCGAGTCAAACTACAAGTCCAAAGGTGTTGCATCACCTTCACTTGGGCCCATGAGCCTTGTACGACCTAAGGTTAGTTTTAGGCTGCCTTGGGATGTCCTTCCACCTCCTTGGCCGTCACCCCTTGCTCCTATATAAGTAGATCCATCTAGTAGCTTTTTCTTTGGTTCAAGTGGTATCAGTTTTCAGGTTGCTCGGTGAGAATTTCTAGTTATTCCTAGATTAGATTTATTTTCTTACCTATTGTCCAATAAAAAGTCCAAAAAAAAGTTAGATCTATTCATCCTTTGTCCAAGTCAGTCTGAGCCTTTGAAATTTTCTTTTCATTGTTTGCATTATTGAATTATCGGTTGCATCGTCGTGTCGAGTTGCTGGTCTTAGTGTCTAGTTCGTTAGAGTTTCGAGTTCTGTTCACATTAGTCACGTCGCCGCTGCATCGTTATCCCTTCCGCTGTCCACCACCTCATCCATCAATTTCCACCTCGTGCAACCCATCGTTCATTGTTACAATCATAGTTGAAGTCGTTCGCATCTTTGCTTGATCCAATCTGCATCTTATCTAGTTTGTCTTGGAAAGAGGGAGAAAGAAAAAAAAGACAAAGAAAAAAAAGTAAAAAAAGAGGAGAGAAAGAAAAAGAAAAAAAGTGTGAGAAAAAAGAAAAAGAAAAAGAAGGAAAAGAAAGTTGGAGAGAGTGTTGTTGTATATTCTGCTTGGCAGTTGTTTTCATCATTATCTTTACTGCCGTTGTGATCTTCACTTATATCTTGCTGGCCAGAGCTACTTCGTATCCTTTATTGATGCTAGTTGTGCTACACCGTGACCTCATTAGTGTTATAGGCCCGCGTCTCTAGTCCGCTCTAGCAAAGGACCAGCACAGTACCGTCATTGAGCATTTATTCAACATTGCATCTCTGAATTGATTATTGCTAATCTTTTGCTACCATATATAAAGCCAACCAAGCTCCACATATTTCTACACCGTGTTTACGTACGTTCACCTGGCAATCGCTTTACTCAATCTTTGGAGTTATTTGACACCGCTGGTTGCCTATCACCACCTGCTGCATGGTAAGAACTTGTAAGATATTGATATTTGCTTTACTGTGAGCGCTTTACCACCACATCCTAGTAGTTCATAGGAACATTATTTTTGGATTTTGTTTCTTGTTTCTACTAATCATGGCAGGTTTAAGAGTCAGTTGGGCTTCATCGATCGTGGGAGACGTGTCATCACCTCAGAAAATACAACCACCATCACAAGAGGTACAAAGACATCAGAATGCGCACAAACAGGTTCTTATTTCCATGCCACCTTTTCATGGTCGTTTTAAACCTGATTTATGTATTGAATGAGAGTTCAACAACAATAATATATTTGCTTCCATAGTTTTGATGAACGTAAAAAAGTTAAGGTTGCGGTTGGTTCTTTCACTGGTTATGCTATAGTTTGGTGGAGTGAATATTGTCGGTTATACCCTAATCATGTACCTACTACTTGGGATGATTTAAAACTTGTGATGAGAGATAGATTTGTCGATGTTTATTATACTCGTGGCATGATTAAAAAACTACAACATTTGAAACAAGGTAGTGACACCGTAACAAAATATTATGATGATTTACGAACTACCTTGTTGCACTCCTTTTTAGAGGAAAGTGAAGATGATTTTATGGGTAGATTTTGGGGAGGATTAAACCGTGATATTCAGGAGATGCTAATTCATGAAGAGTGTTATCCTATGGACCATTTGTTTCGTCTTGCTTGTAGTGCTGAACAGGAAATAAAACGACGTATTGTCCATAAGGAGAATAAGCGCCAGGTGCACATTCCAAGAGATGATACCGTTGGTGTACTATGACAGACACATCCGTTGTTGTGAGGACTACATCACCTCCACCATGTGACACATCACCTTCGACAGTGCCTTGTAATGCCCAGGATGGGATTATATCTCCTACGTGTCGAGGCACGACTTAGAGACATAACCCCATGCTGGAATGATCGCAAGTTTGGTATCTTTGCACAACTCATGTAAAAAGGGGGATGGAAAACATAAAAATAGTTGGCTTACACTCACCACGTCACACAAATACAATACATGTCCAAATCATCATTCAATAAAACATCACAGCCCTCTAAGGGTAAAATCCAAATGACAAGATACCAAACATAATTTAAATCCACAGGTCGGATCGAATCCTAGTAGAAGTCTCCACTACTGATCATCAGGATAACGAACATAGTATCGACTACGCTCCTCATCGTACTCCCAGTCTAGCTCGGTGCCATCACCTGGATAACTCACCATCGGACCTGCATCTGGTGTGGTGAAGTAACTGTGAGCCACAGAGGACTCAGCAATCCCGTTCCCGGGTAACATGACTATTTAAGCCTTGGGAGAGGATAAGGCTGAAGAAAAGAATATGTGTCTGCAACAGCAACTAGCACTAGCTTACGTGAAAGAGTACGAGAAGAGAAGTGCCTCGGTCGAGAGATGATCACGAAGTGATCCTAGCTAGAACACGTCAAACATAACCCCACCGTGTTCATCTCCCGAAACCCCTTTCGGAAAATGACAGTCACGGTACACACGCTGGTAGTGTATTGGTTCAATGTGTCAAGTTTTCTACAACCGGATATTAACAAGCTCCCATCTGCCACATAACCGCGGGCACGGCTTTCGAAAGTTCATAACCCTGCAGGGGTGTTCCAACTTGGCCCATGACAAGCCCACGTTCCGCGGAGTCGCAACTCCATGGTGGGAAGACCCGAGTATTCTCGGAATCCCTTGCTCAAGATACTCCGAACTAAGGTAAGGCTAATCCAGCAAATCCTCCCGGCGTGCCGACACCCTGATAGTAGCCGCGCGTATCTCGTCTCAGGCCACGACCGGATGGGTGAAGCTACGGGTTTTTACCAAACCTCGAGTTCCCTCGTGGTGGCCCCGCAGGCTCCTCGTTTCGGACCAACACTCATGTGGAGCACTGGCCCGGGGTTGTTGATTAAGAAAGAGGGTTAATTACTCCCTATGCAAGTTTATTTAGTTATTAGGCAAACAGTATCAATGTTGGGACTTGCTGGAAAAGACTTAGCACTTAGTGGTTTATCAAGGGGGCCCCATAAACCCCAACCGTGTGAGGAACGCATAATCAAGGAACATAACACCGGTTTATACGGTTCCTAGCGGCATGAGTGGAACAAATCACCAAGCAAAAGGCTTAGCCTTCCACCCATTGCCAAATATAGATGATTTCATTTTAAGCATTTATATAGTGTGATATAACCCAACAAAACTTCAACGTGAAGCAAGCACCTACAACTTCACCTGCAACTAGCAACGCTATAAGAGAGGCTGAGCGAAGCCTACGTATAGCCAATCAATGGTTTGCATAGGTAGGGTGGTTAGACATGATCATGGTTACAAGTAGGAGGCTGACATGAAAGACATGGGCATCGAGGCAAAACTATAGATCGAGACTTCTAGCAATAGGCAAAAATAGTAATGGTATCCGGGTTCGGTCATCTTGACTGAAGAGTTGTCGTTCGGATCGTAAGAAGGGTCCTCGTGCTCAAACTCGGTAGTAACCTCGTGCTCGTACTCGTACTCGGTCTCAGCTTCCGGCTCTAAACAATACAATCACACAAGGCACGAATCAACAAGATGCAATGCGCACACAAAATGATGGATGCATGATGGATGCACTATGAGAGCACACGGAGCACAGAAAATAGCACTCAAGCAAAATAATTCAAAACATGATAACAATATGATATTATGAATCTACACGGAAAATCAATCAAGTTTCATATAAGACTTGCCGAAAACGGAGCTACGGGCTAAAAGTTATGCCCGAAACAAGAAATAGGCGAAAGCTGTAAATTACAGCCACATAGCAACTTCGGAGCACTAGATAAATAAGCTACAGCACTCAAATATCATGGCAAGGAGCATGAACATAAACTAGACATACCCTACAACAAATAAGTCCAAAGGTGCACCCCCAAAGGAGCCACGGATCAATAGCAACAAGCTTGGACATATTGAACTTGACAACCAAATCCTGACAGCAGAATTTTATTGCAACTTTGGAGCAAAAGTTAAATATGCTACAGCCACTCAAATAATCATGTGAGAGCATGAATGGATAGCCAACAATATATACTACAAGGAACCATCAAGAGTCACCCCAAAACTATCATGGTTTGTCCTAGAACAGCAAGCAAACATGGCATCTGAGAATTACAGATTCCAGACTTAGTGAAATCCACTAAGTGTTAAAACAGCAGTTTCATCATGGCATCTTAGAGAGCAAGTTTATGTCACCTCAAAACTAAACATGGCAAGTGGTAAGCACCACATCAAAGTACACATGATGGTGATTCCGAAACACACAAGCATGCATCATGGAGATAAACACAACGATCGCAATGAGCTCAACAAGATGGCATCTCATAACAAGTTAAACAACATCACAGCCACATGGCACTTTGCAACGAAGATAAACATGGCAAGATTAAATCTATCATGCAACCTAACCAAACAACATGTAGAGCATGGCAAGACGAACACGTGGACATGCTATTTGCATCATTCGGATAAACGAGCTAAAAGATATCACAATGCAAAGATGGCATAAAAACAACACATAGCAGCAGTTTATAACGGGATGCACTCTTGCAACAGAAAAATAAGCATCTAGATGACCACAAACATGCATGGCATAATGGAATGAATCGTAGTGCTAGTCACCACGAACGTCTGGACATGTCATTTGCGCAAAACGGATCACCACAGAAGAAGTTATCACAGTTTGAATAATGCATCAGAGTTCACAAAACTGGGACTTAGAGGATTTAGGGTTTGAAATCAACCTCAGATCTGAGAAAACGGGCCGGAGGAGTGGATCTGGCCCGGCGGACTGGAGGAGGTAAGTTTGGTATCTTTGCACAACTCATGTAAAAAGGGGGATGGAAAACATAAAAATAGTTGGCTTACACTCGCCACGTCACACAAATACAATACATGTCCAAATCATCATTCAATGAAACATCACAGCCCTCTAAGGGTAAAATCCAAATGACAAGATACCAAACATAATTTAAATCCACAGGTCGGATCGAATCCTAGTAGAAGTCTCCACTACTGATCATCAGGATAACGAACATAGTATCAACTACGCTCCTCGTCGTACTCCCAGTCTAGCTCGGTGCCATCACCTGGATAACTCACCATCGGACCGGCATCTGGTGTGGTGAAGTAACTGTGAGCCACAGAGGACTCAGCAATCCCGTTCCCGGGTAACATGACTATTTAAGCCTTGGGAGAGGATAAGGCTGAAGAAAAGAATAAGTGTCTGCAGCAACAACTAGCACTAGCTTACGTGAAAGAGTGCGAGAAGAGAAGTGCCTCGGTCGAGAGATGATCACGAAGTGATCCTAGCTACAGCACGTCAAACATAACCCCACCGTGTTCATCAATCGAAACCCCTTTCGGAAAATGACAGTCACGGTACACACGCTGGTAGTGTATTGGTTCAATGTGTCAAGTTTTCTACAACCGGATATTAACAAGCTCCCATCTGCCACATAACCGCGGGCACGGCTTTCAAAAGTTCATAACCCTGCAGGGGTGTTCCAACTTGGCACATGACAAGCCCACGATCCGCGGAGTCGCAACTCCAAGGTGGGAAGACCCGAGTATTCTCGGAATCCCGTGCTCAAGATACTCCGAACTAAGGTAAGGCTAATCCAGCAAATCCTCCCGGCGTGCTGACACCCTGATAGTAGCCGCGCGTATCTCGTCTCAGGCCACGACCGGATGGGTGAAGCTACGGGTTTTTACCAAACCTCGAGTTCCCTCGTGGTGGCCCCGCAGGCTCCCCGTTTCGGACCAACACTCATGTGGAGCACTGGCCCGGGGTTGTTGATTAAGAAAGAGGGTTAATTACTCCCTATGCAAGTTTATTTAGTTATTAGGCAAATAGTACCAATGTTGGGACTTGCTGGAAAAGACTTAGCACTTAGCGGTTTATCAAGGAGGCCCCATATACATCATCTGAGTTGATCAAAAGAGGTAATGACAAAGGTGCCGATCTTCCACCTCCACATGAGTATGATGAATGCCTTGTCAATTTAAATGAACCATGCGATGAGCTATCCACTACTTTGATCACACCAACTATTTTAGAGGAGTATGTTCGTGATTTGACTTTGCCATGTGATCAAACAATTGTGAGTGAACCAATTGAATTAACTATTGATGCGAAAGAACCATTTGAATCCGGGAATAAATCAGATTTGGATCGAATACGTGTGAAAATAGTTGTGCCAATGTTTAATCATTTTGATATGACCTCTAATCTTTGTGATGGTTCATCAAGGTTGGGATGGTTTAATGATGAGCATTGCCAATCTTTTGTAACGATTAAGAGCTTCACTTATATGTGCAAATTGAGTTGCAATATTTTCATGCCTTCTACTTCTTGTGATAATATTTGACTTTATATTTTATGAACTACGAAAGTTACTCATCTATACATGTGTCATATGTGCGAAAATTAAGGGAAGTAAAAATGGATGACATATACATATACAACATGTACACCGTGTCTATTTTCTTACCCACATTTCAGATTAAGCAACGTCGAGGACGGCTTTATTTTCAAGAAAGGGAGGATGATGAGGACATGACTACCTTGGATACAACCAAAAATATTGCATACATGTATATTTGTGAGGTGATTTCTAATACAAACTATGCAACAATTTATTTATGTCATCCAGGACAAAAATACTTCACAGACTTTTGTGTCATGTCAAATTACAGATGTATGGAACATTTGTACAATCCACATATGAATATAAGGGAAAAAGAGAAGTTTAGGTGTTGTTCAAAAAGTTCTCTCACGTCACTTTTTGGCTAAGAGAAAATAGAGTCCAGGTCTCTCACGTTCTGCATCCAGATTCGGACTGCACAGACATACCTGACTCAAAACGGTAAGAACTCCTTCATACGGACTCTGAATTGGGTGTTTCTTTTTTTGTTGGAAACTAGATTTCGTACACTTTCCAACCCAATTGGATTCACCTTCAAATTCGTCCGGGGCGTTGAGATATCGACGAAACAATCTGACACTGCAGCAGTATCCGAGTCAAACTACAAGTCCAAAGGTGTTGTATCACCTCCACTTGGGCCCATGAGCCTTGTACGACCTAGGGTTAGTTTTAGGCTACCTTGGGACGTCCTTCCACCTCCTTGGCCGTCACCCCTTGCTCCTATATAAGTAGATCCATCTAGTAGCTTTTTCTTTGGGTTTTGTTTAGATTAAAGTTCGCCATAGCTGCAACTACGCGTACTTCGTTTGTGTTCAACGACCAGAAAAAGACGTCACAGAACCCCACTTGATCAATAAAGCTTTCCTCTTGAATTCGCAATATCCAGATTGCAATCTCAGTTTCTTGATTGTTCTTCGTTTGCCTGCAGAAAACAGACCTTTGTGGTCAGGTTGATCGTGCTCCGGCGTGGTCAATAACCTCTCGGAGTTGGTTTAGCGATTGCTAAGGCGCGACGTCCTCGCACATTCGCAGTCGGATCATCAAAGTCGACTTCCTCTAAAACGATAGCCACCATCTCATCGAAAGACGGGACACCTTTGCCTCTATCAAACTTGTAATATATTGATATTTGCTTTATTGTGAGCGCTTTACCACCAGATCTTAGTAGTTCATAGGAATATTATTCTCGAATTTTGTTTCTTGTTTCTACTAATCATGACAGGTACCGGAGACAGAAGTTTTTGGACGACGGATACATCTTCACCATCACGAGACGTGGGACAACACACACAAGCACATGGTCAGGTTATTTCTTTACCGTCATTTGAGGGTAGATTTAATCCTGCTATTTATCTAGCTTGGGAGCTTGAAGTAGAAAAAGTTTTTAGTCACCATCATTTTTCTGAACTTGAGAGAGTACGAGCTGCCACTAGAGTATTTACTGGTTTTGCTTCTGTTTGGTGGAGTGTGCATTGTAAGAAAAATATTGATAACCAACCAACAACTTGGAAAGATTTGAAGGCTATAATGAGAAAACATTTTTTCCTCCTTACTATCGCCATGAATTTCTTCGCTAATTGGAACAATTAAAACAAGGCAGTAACACTGTTCATGCTTACTACCAAGAGTTCAAATCTTATATGCATCATTGTGACATAGAAGAATCTGAGGATGATACAATGAATAGATTTTTTGTTGGTTTGAACCATGATATTCGCGCAAGATTTTAGTATATTCCTCGTTGCATTACTGGTATGTATGTTCGTGCTTGTACATTTGAGAGACAAATACAGGAGGATGCATTGTGTGACTACAACAACAATTATTCCAGTTCATGCTCACCATCACTGGTTGGTTCCTCCACCATTGCACCTACTAGAGAAGCCACACCTCCGATTGTGAGCGTGACATCATATAAAGTGTATGATACATTGTCATCGTCCGTACCTACATCAGCTACGTCTCTGCGACAAGATAACAGTAAAATCAATGATGATATAACTTCTCATGAGGATGATGCATAACTTGTTAACTTGAATACATCATGTATTGAATTACCTGTTGATTTGATCACACCACCTAGTTTAGATAATCATGTTACTGTCATGAATGTGTCATGTGATCAAACAACTGAAATACCAATAATTTTGAGTGCACCCATTGAATTAACTGTTGATGCAAAAGAATCATGTGAATCGGAGAATAAATCAGATTTGGATAAAATACATTTGAAAATAATTGTGCCAATGTTTAATCATTTTGATATGACCTCTAATCTTGGTGACGATTCTATGTCAAATGACTTATTCCATGTTTGCTTATTTAAGCATGTTGTAGCCTGTAAATTTCATGCAATTAAGGTTTATTCACCAATGTTGGGATGGTTTAATGATGAACATTGTCAATCTTTTGATATGAATAAGGGCTTCACTTATTTGTGCAAACTGAGTTGCAATATGTTCATGCCTTCTACTTCTTGTGATAATATTTTGGCTTTATGTTTTATGAATTACGAAAGTTACTCATCTATACATGTGTTATATGTGCGAAAATTAAGGGAAATAAAAATGGATGACATATACATATACAACATGTACACCTTGTCTTTTTTGTTACCAACATTTCAGATTAAGCAACGCCGAGGACGGATTTATTTTCAAGAAAGGGAGGATGATGAGGACATGACTACCTTGGATACGACCAAAAATATTGCATACATGTATATTTGTGAGGTGATTTCTAATGCAAACTATGCAACAATTTATTTATGTCATCCAGGACAAAAATACTTCACAGACTTTTGTGCCATGTCTAATTCTAGGTGTATGGGATATTTGTACAATTCACATATAAAGATAAGGGAAAAGGAGAAGTTTAGGTGCTTTTCAAAAAGTTCTCTCACGTCACTATTGGGGCAAGAGAAGATAGTGTCCAAGTCTCTCACGTTCTACATCCAGATTCGGACTGCACACACATACCTGACTCAAAACGGCAAGAACTCCTTCATACGGACTCTGAATTGGGTGATTCTTTTTTTGTTGGAAACTAGATTTTGTACACTTTCCAACCCAATTGGATTAACCTTCAAATTCGTCTGGAGCGTTGAGATATCGACGAAAAAATCTGACGCTGTAGCAGAATCCGAGTCAAACTACAAGTCCAAAGGTGTTGCATCACCTCCACTTGGGCCCATGAGCCTTGTACGACATAGGGTTACTTTTAGGCTTCCTTGGGACGTCCTCCCACCTCCTTGGCCGCCACCCCTTGCTCCTATATAAGTAGATCCATCTAGTAGCTTTTTCTTTGGGATTTATTTAGTCAAAAGTTAGCAATTGCAACTTCGTGTACTTCGTTTGTGTCCAACGACCAGACCAAGACCACTTACGGATCCCCATCTTTATCAATACTTCATCTATATTTGCAATATCTAGATTGCTTTATCATATTCTTGCTTGTATTTCGATTGCATGCATGAATAGACCTTTGTGGTCAGGCTGATCGTGCTTCTCGCATTGTCAGTAACCCCTGGAGATTGGTTTAGCGATTGCTAAGGCGCAACGTCGTGCATGTTTGTAGTCGGATCGTCAAAGTCTTCTCCACCAAATCGATAGTTATCATCTCATCGAAAGATCGGGCCCCCTCGCCTCTATCACATATGAAGATAAGAGAAAAACAGAAGTTTAGGTGTTGTTCAAAAAGCTCTCTCACCTCACTTTTGGGCCAAGAGAAGATAGAGTCCAAGTCTCTCACGTTCTGCATCCAGATTCGGACTACACACACATACCTGACTCAAAACGGCAAGAACTCCTTCATACGGACTCCGAATTGGGTGATTCTTTTTTGTTGGAAACTAGATTTCATGCACTTTCCAATCCATTTGGATTCACCTTCAAATTTGTGCGGAGCATTGAGATATCGACGAAACAATATGACGCTGCAGTAGAATCCGAGTCAAACTACAAGTCCAAAGGTGTTGCATCACCTCCACTTGGGCCCATGAGCCTTGTACGACCTAGGGTTAGTTTTAGGCTGCCTTGGGACGTCCTCCCACCTCCTTGGACACCACCCCTTGCTCCTATATAAGTAAATCCATCTAGTAGCTTTTTCTTTGGGATTTGTTTAGTCAAAAGTTCGCCATTGCAACTTCGTGTACTTCGTTTGTGTCCAACGACCAGACCAAGACCGCTAACGGATCCCCACCTTTATCAATACTTCATCTATATTTGCAATATTCAGATTGCTTTATCATATTCTTGCTTGTTCTTCGATTGCGTGCAGGAATAGACCTTCGTGGTCAGGCTGATCGTGCTTCTGGCATTGTCAGTAACCCCTGGAGATTGGTTTAGCGATTGCTAAGGCGCAACGTCGTGCACGTTTGTAGTCGGATCATCAAAGTCATCTCTACCAAATTGATAGTTATCATCTCATAGAAAGATCGGGCCCCTCGCCTCTATCAAGTGGTATCAATTTCCAAGTTGCTCGGTGAGAATTTCCAGTTATTCCTAGATTAGATTTATTTTGTTACCTATTGTCCAAGGAAAAGCCACAAAAAAAGTTTGATCTATTCATCCTTTGTCCTAGCCAGTCTGAGCCTTTGCAATTTTCTTTTCATTGTTTGCATTATTGAATTATCGGTTGCATCATCGTGTCGAGTTGCTGGTCTTAGTGTCTAGTTCGTTAGAGTTTCGAGTTCTGTTCACATTAGTCACGTCGCCGCTGCATCGTTATCCCTTCCGCTGTCCACCACCTCATCCATCAATTTCCACCTCGTGCTACCCATCGTTCATTGTCACAATCATACTTGAAGTCGTTTGCATCTTTGCTTGATCCAATGTGCATCTTATCTAGTTTGTCTTGAAAAGAGGGAGAAAGAAAAAAAAAGACAGAAAAAAAAAAGTAAAAAAAAAGAGGAGAGAAAGAAAAAGAAAAAAAAGTGTGAGAAAAAAGAAAAAGAAAAAGAAGAAAAAGAAAGTTGAAGAGAGAGTTGTTGTATAGTCTTCTTGGCAGTTGTTTTCATCATTATCTTTACTGTTGTTGTGATCTTCACTTATATCTTACTGTCCAGAGCTACTTCGTATCCTTTATTGATGCTACTTGTGCTACACCGTGACCTCATTACTGTTCTAAGCTCGCGTCTCTAGTCCAGTCTAGCCTAGGACCAGCACAGTACCGTCGTGGTGCGTTTATTCAACATTGCATCTCTGAATTGATTATTGCTAATCTTTTGCTACTATATATAAAGCCAACCAGCTCCACATATTTCTACACCGTGTTTACGTACGTTCACCTGGCAATCGCTTTACTCAATCTTTGGAGTTATTTGACACCGCTGGTTGCCTATCACCACCAGCTGCATGGTAAGAACTTGTAAGATATTGATCTTTGCTTTAGTGTGAGCATTTTGTCACCACATCCTAGTAGTTCATAAGAACATTATTCTTGAATTTTGTTTCTTGTTTCTACTAATCATGACGGTACCGGAGACAAAAGTTCTTGGATGATAGATACATCTTCACCATCACGAGACGTGGGAGAACACACACATGCACACGGTCAGGTTATCTCTTTACCTTCATTTGAGTGTAGATTTAATCCTGCTATTTATGTTGCTTGGGAGTTTGAGGTCGAACTATTTTTTGCTAGCCATGATTATTCTGAACTTGAGAGAGTACGAGCTGTCACTAGAGCATTTACTGGTTTTTCTTCTGTTTGGTGGAGTGTGCATTGTAAGAAAAATATTGATAACCAACCCACAACTAGGAAAGATTTGAAGGTTGTAATGAGAAAATATTTTTTCCCTCCTTACTATCGCCGTGAATTGCTTCGCAAATTGGAACAATTAAAACAAGGAAGTAACATTGTTCATGCTTACTACCAAGAGTTCAAATCTTATATGCATCATTGTGACATAGAAGAATCTGAGGATGATATAATGAATAGATTTTTTGGTGGTTTGAACCATGATATTCGCGTAAGATTTCAGTATTTTCCTCGTTGCATTACTGGTATGTATGTTCGTGCTTGTACCTTTGATAGACAAATACAGGAGGATGCATTGTGTGACTACAACAACTACTATTCCAGTTCATGCTCACTACCACTGGTTGGTTCCTCCACCATTGCACCTACTTGAGCAGCCACACCTCCGATTGTGAGCGTGACATCATCTAAAAGGTATGGTACATTGTCATCGTCCGTAACTACATTAGCTACATCTTTGCGACAAGGTAACAGTAAAATCAAAGATGATATAACTTCACATGAGGATGATGGAGATCTAGTTAACTTGAATACATCATGTATTGAATTACCTGTTGATTTGAGCACACCACCTAGTTTAGATAATCATGTTACTGTCATGAATGCGTCATGTGATCAAACAACTGAAATACCAACAATTTTAAGTGCACGCATTGAATTAACTGTTGATGCAAAAGAATCATGTGAATCGGAGAATAAATCAGATTTGGATAAAATACATTTGAAAATAATTGTGCCAATGTTTAATCATTTTGATATGACCTCTAATCTTGGTGACGATTCTATGTCAAATGACTTATTGCATGTTTGCTTATTTAAGCATGTTGTAGCCTGTGAATTTCATGCAAGTAAGGTTTATTCACCAATGTTGGGATGATTTAATGATGAACATTGTCAATCTTTTGATATGAATAAGGGCTTCACTTATTTGTGCAAACTGAGTTGCAATATTTTCATGCCTTCTACTTCTTGTGATAATATTTTGGCTTTATATTTTATGAACTACGAAAGTTACTCATCTATATATGTGTCATATGTGCAAAAATTAAGTGAAGTAAAAATGAATGACATATGCATATACAACATGTACAACTTGTCTATTTTCTTACCCAAATTTCAGATTAAGCAACGCCGATGACGGCTTTATTTTCAAGAAACGTAGGATGATGAGGACATGACTACCTTGGATACGACCAAAAATATTGCATACATGTATATTTGTGAGGTGATTTCTAATGCAAACTATGCAACAATTTATTTATGTCATCCAGGACAAAAATACTTCACACAATTTTGTGCCATGTCTAATTCCAGGTGTATGGGACATTTGTACAATCCACATATGAAGATAAGGGAAAAGGAGAAGTTTATGTGTTGTTTAAAAAGTTCTCTCACGTCACTTTTGGGCCAAGAGAAGATAGAGTCCAAGTCTCTCATGTTCTGCATCCAGATTCGGACTACACAGACATACCTGACTCAAAACGGCAAGAACTCCTCCATACGGACTCCGAATTGGGTGATTTTGTTTTGTTGGAAACTAGATTTCGTGCACTTTCCAACCCATTTGGATTCACCTTCAAATTCGTCCGGAGCGTTGAGATATCGACGAAACAATCTGACGCTGCAGTAGAATCCGAGTCAAACTACAATTCAAAAGGTGTTGCATCACCTCCACTTGGGCCCATGAGCCTTGTACGACCTAGGGTTAGTTTTAGGCTGCCTTGGGACGTCCTCCCACCTCCTTGGCCACCACCCCTTGCTCCTATATAAGTAGATCCATCTAGTAGCTTTTTCTTTGGGATTTGTTTAGTCAAAAGTTTGCCATTGCAACTTCGTGTACTTCGTTTGTGTCCAACGACCGGACCAAGACCGCTTACGGATCCCCACCTTTATCAATACTTCATCTATATTTGCAATATTCAGATTGCTTTATCATATTCTTGCTTGTTCTTCGATTGCATGCAGGAATAGACCTTCGTGGTCAGGCTGATCGTGCTTCTGGCATTGTCAGTAACCCCTGGAGACAGGTTTAGTGATTGCTAAGGCGCAACGTCGAGCACGTTTGTAGTCGGATCATCAAAGTCATCTCCACCAAATCGATAGTTATCATCTCATCGAAAGATCGGGCCCCTCGCCTCTATCAAACACTAACAAAAACACGGCGCTGCACGTAAACAAGGGGAAAGCACACTCTGATTTTTTTTCGCCTTTTTTTAGCGCTCTTATTTTTTTCGCTTCTTTTTTCCCCGAAAATCACTATAATGGCGAGTGTCTCAATACTCTTCCCAAGTCAAACTAAGATGATAGGCACGAAAAAAATTTGATGATTTTTTTCGGAATGAGGGCAGCGACGACGAAAAAGTGCGAAAAAAATAGTATGATAGCACGTGTGTCAAAAGACTCAGAAAAGCCCAAAAATAGGATAGGGAAAAAATATTTTCACCTCCCGAAATTTAGGCCTAAAAACTGCAAATTCAACTAAGAAAACACGGAAAAGATTATGCAATGGCTCATACTAGTTTGGAAATGATGAACTAACCCTAATTTTTTTGGCTTTTTTGTGGATTGTAGGTATGAAGAACAGACTCGATCTAATCTACGAAAAACTGTAAAATCTCACCGAGCAACCTCGAAATCTGATACCACTTGATAGAGGCAAAGGTGTCCCATCTTTCGATGAGATGGTGGCTATCGTTTTGGAGGAAGTCGACTTTGACGATCCGACTACGAACGTGCGAGGGCGTTGCGCCTTAGCTATCGCTAAACCAACTCTGAGAGGTTATTGACCACGCCGGAGCACGATCAACCTGACCACGAAGGTATGCTTCCTGTAGGCAAACGAAGAACAAGCAAGAAACTGAGATTGCAATCTGGATATTGCAAATTCAAGAGGAAAGCTTTATTGATCAAGTGGGGTTCTGTGACATCTTTGTCTAGTCGTTGAACACAAACGAAGTACGCGAAGTTGCAGCTATGGCGAACTTTAATCTAAACATAACCCCAAAGTCTAAACGACGCCCTAAGGGCTGTATATAGGGGGGGAGAGGGGGGAATTCCGTGGCCCTTGGAGGAGGGGTCCTAAACCAACCCTAACTCTTGTTTCCCCACACATACGGACTCTAAAAACAGACTATACTCAAGTATTTCAAAATTACATGGGCCTGGCCCAATAATAAGGTGACGCAGCACCCATAATAGCCTCTGGACGAAATTTATGAAGTGGCATCTTGTATATTTCGTCCAAGGCTTCACGCACTCATTGTGGTGGCTTCAAAGTCCTGAAATCATCACTTGTAACTCCGTTCTTGTTCCCCTTGCGCATGCCATCATCTCCATGCTTGATCTTGCTCCAATGTTCATCCTTCTTGTCCAAGCTAGGCCCTTCATGTGTAAGTAAGACAAATGTATCCAATTTAGGCAGCATCATATTCTCATGAACATTAGAATCATTTCCAAGAAACGAAAGTACCTGGTAATTTAATTGGCGTGCGCGAGCTCTAGTAATTGGTCATGTATATGTGTCAGTTGGGGTTGTGGGTGTAACCTTGTTTGTGATGTCCTCATCAGAGCATTTTCCGTGGATTCCACATTTTCGCTCACCCTTGGTTGCATGACCACATTTATCTATCCGTGTGTGTGTTCCATGTGCTACCTATTGCTTTTGATCTACTTGTTGCATGAGCAAATTGTGAATTATTTTCAACATCATTGAGTCACTTTCACAATTGCATTGAATTTGTGCCACCATCCTAACCAAGCTACTCTCAAAGCTTTACTTGTGTAGGTGTGAGAATCGACACGAAGTGGTACCAATAGTGCTATTTTCGGGTTACATTATTGAGTGATCATTGATCCATTGTCAACTTCGGTCAAGGTACTTTGGTATTGTCTTCTCCTTTCTCCCACTCACATTCTTGCTTGCAATGATGGATAGGCCCGGTACATCTTCGAACCCGCTCTTTGATGATCCTCAAGAATCGAACAACTCCGTCACCAAACTACATCTCTTCGGTGTCCAACGAGCTCTGCACCAAGAAAGTGAAGCTATGCAAGAGCAAAATGAGCAAGTCGCCGCCGACGCACGACAATTTGAAGCAAGAACAAGAGAGAAATTCAACATCATCAACACCAACATGTCTACTAAATTCGACGAGCTACGAACTTTGATAGGTAATAACGCCCCTCGCCCACATCTTCTCAAAGACGAAGCCGCTCAAGCCGTCATACCGACTACACGTTCGGCTCAAGTACACCTACATCAAACACTCTTCGTTAAGCCGCACATCATGCTCGTCATGACAACCGGAATCCACTTCATGAGAAGAGCTCCCAAGAGCTGTTTCAAGAGCAAGAAAGTCGACATCGTCAAAACCAAGCTACACTTGAGCAAGCACAAGAACGACAACGACTACGCCAACAACAACAAGAGCGAGCACGTCAACACCAAGAAGAACAAGATGCTGAGGCTCATCTTCAAGCACAACAACGCCGAGAAGCTCAAGATCTTGAGGCGCAATGAGCATTACGTGATTCACATCGCAATGTGGCAACTCGCAACCGACACACTCGTCAAGAAGAGGATTTCCTTCGCGATGAGATGCAAGAGAGGCGCCACCAAAAACGCATGCAAGAAGAAGTTCCTCCTCAAGCGCGACAAGAGTAACAAGCTCAACAAGAACCACAAGCTCAGCAAACACACCATGACAATGACCATCTACTCCGCCAAGAGCAACATGAGATTGACAATCGTCCAAATCAAGAACGCCCTAACAATAGGCAAGCCAACAATGAAGAGCATCGCTATGGCAAGCTTAAGTTCACCATGCCAAAGTGTTCCGGAAGCATTGATCCCGAAGACTACCTATCATAGGCATTGAAAGTTGACAAGATCTTTCGCCTACACAATTTTGATGAAGAAAAGAAGATTGCAATGGCGTCCCTTGAGTTCCAAGACTATGTTCTCATTTGGTGGGAGGAAATCATAGAGAGAAGGGAAGCAAAAGGCGAACCGCCTATCACTACTTGGGCTCAAATGAAGGAAGTCATGAGAGCACGTTTCGTGCCAACACACTATAACCGTGACATGTTCAAGAAGCTACAACTCCTCAAGCAAGGTACCAAGTCCATTGAAAAGTACTACAAGAAGATGGAGATTGCCATGATAAGAGCCAACATCATGGAAGATGAAGAACAAACGATGGCGAGATTCTTGAATGGACTCAACTATCCTATCAAGAAGATTGTGGACTTTCAACCATACACAAATCTCCTCGAGCTAGTACACCAAGCAACCAAAGCGGAGCGACAAGTTCAATAGGATTACAAGTACTCCAAGTTCACCCTTAAGAACTACGGCTCCTCCTACCAAGCTTCAACGACTTCGGCTCCTCCTACCTCTACCAAGCCATCTACAAGCTTCGGTGAAAATTCAAGCTACAAGAATGCGACTACATCTAGTCGTCCACCTCCTACAAACAATTTGAAGCCAAGAGCTTCATCATCTACAACTCCAACCGAGGACACCTCCAAGACGAGTTCCATCAAATGTTTCAAATGCCAAGGACAAGGTAACAAGTCATTTGAGTGCAAGACCGTTCGCACAATGATCATCAATGATGACGGATCTTATGACTCCATGAGCGACGATGAGATGGAAGCCCTCGAACATGTAGCTATGCATCGCCAAGTGAATGAAGATGAAGACCATCAAGTGTTTTGCGACAATGACTCAAGTCCCAATATCATTGTCTCCAAGGTCTTGACACTCCAACATCAACAAGATGACGATCAACGATGTCACATTTTCCATACCAAGTCCGACATCAATGGACGCTCCGTCAAGGTTATCATCGATGGAGGAAGTTGTCATAACTTGGCAAGCGAAGAGCTATGCGACAAGCTCCAATCGGTCAAGACAAAGCACCCTCATCCCTACAAGGTCCAATGGCTTAACGACGCCGAAATTCTTCGAGTCGAGCACACTGTGCAAGTATCCTTCAAGATAGGCGCCTACGAGGACACACTTGAGTGTGATGTGGTCCTCATGTCTGTGTGCCACCTTCTTCTTGGACGACAATGGAATACGATCGTGGAGTCACACACACAATGGACGGACCAACCATTATAGCTTCAAGATGAAGGGTGAAGAGTTCGTGCTACGCCCAATGTCACTAAGTCAAGTAGCCGCCGACAAACACATACATACCAACCATCGTGGAGAGAGTGGTGAGAGAGTGAACCACCAAAAGGAGAGTGAGAGCCACAAGACAAATATGAGCGCCTCCACGATGAGTGACAAGAAACAACTAGTGCTATTCGCCACCAAAAGTAAGATGAGAGAAGTGTGTGAGAACCCCTCGAGTGTCTTTCACCTTCTGCTTTTATGCAAAGGGGAAGCCAAACATACTAAAACTTCACCACCTCTACCTTTAGTGTTGTCTAAATTGTTGCAGGAATTCTCGAACATATTTCCCGATGAGCTACCACAGGGTCTACCTCGACTTCGCGGAATCGAACACCGCATCGACCTCATACCCGGCGCACCACTTCCAAACAAGGCTCCTTACCGCGTCAACCCCGAGGAAACCAAGGAGATACAACGGCAAGTGCAACAACTCATCGACAAAGGTCATTAATCTCATGGAGGAGGACTCATGGGACACTTTGGACGCGAAAAGACATTTTCTACGCTCTCCAAGAACTACTTTTGGCCCAAGATGCTCCGTGACGTCTCACGCCTCACCAACTGATGCTCTACATGTCGCAAAGCTAAGTCAAAAGCTCAATCTCATGGTCTTTACATGCCTCTTCCTATTCCATACCATCCATGGGAGGACATAAGCATGGACTTTATACTTGGATTGCCTAGGACTCAAAATGGAAAAGATTCCGTGTTTGTTGTCATGTATAGATTCTCTAAAATTGCTCATTTCATTCCTTGTACCAAGATCGACGATGCTTCACATGTGGCAAATATCTTTTGTAGGGAAATCATTCGTCTACATGGAGTGCCCAAGACGATCGTGTCGGACTAGGACGTCAAGTTCTTGAGCTATTTTTGGAAGACCCTATGAGCCAAACTCGGCATCAAGCTCCTCTTCTCTTCGCCATATCATCCACAAACTGACGGCCAAACGGATGTGACGAACCGCACACTTTCGACGCTTCTTCGCGTGTTGATCAAGAAGAACATCAAGGAATGGGAGCAATGCTTCCCATCGCCGAGTACGCCTACAACCGCGCAAGACATTCGACTACCGGCAAGTCCCCCTTCGAGGTCGTCTACGGCATCAACCCGTTGTCCCCATTGGACATCCTACCTCTACCTCTACAAGAACGCATCAACATGGACGCAAGTGTGCGAGCAAGCTATCTCAAGAAAGTGCACGAAGATACAAGGGCGGCGATCGAGCGACAAGTGCAATGCATAGCCACCAAGCGCAACGTCGACAAGGCACTAATGGTGTTCCAACCGGGAGATCTCATATGGCCTCATCTTTGAAAGGACCGCTTCCCCAACGAACGCAAGTCTAAACTCCTACCTCGAGCCGACGGACCTTTCAAGGTGCTAGCACGCTACAACAACAATGCCTACAAGATCGACATTCCACGAGACAAGTACAACGTGAGTAATACCTTCAACATCGAGGACCTATCTCCTTTTCATGGTGATGAAGATTTCGATCCGAGGTTGGATCTTTCCCAAGGGAGGGGAGATGATGCGGAGCATCCCAAGGTCATCCCCATGGACCTACCGTCAACTCACCAAGTGCCCAAAGGACCAATGACACGATCCCGTGCAAGAGCTCTCAAAGCCGAGGTGTACTTGCTCCTTTATCAATTTCCTCTCGATTCACATGAGACGTGGCTTCTACCCTCATCAGAAACTCTATGCATATTCAGGTACTTGCATGAGGGCCACGCGATAGCTCTGCACAGCGGACAAGGCGGTGGGATCGACAAGTGCTTGGAATAAGAAGAAGTGCTGCTGAAGACGCTACACGCACCGGACGTCCGTCCCCTACCGGACGACCGGTCACCCCCAGGCACCGGACATCCGACGATCACCGGACGACCATCGACTCCCAGGCGACCGGACGACCGGGGGCCACCAGACGTCCGTGACATCCTTCACAGAACCGAAATCGTGGAAAATACCGGAAATCCGAGAGATACCGGACGTCCGGCCCATCCCGAGCGACCGGACGTCCGGTGACCCAGCGGACGTCCGACCTGACTGTCTGCGCATAGTAAAGGGCCGCGACCCGTTTATCCCCTCTCGTCCCGAGAATATATACTCGTTGACCTCCTCCTTCCTAGGGTAGCTTTTGGATAGCTCATTTTGATACTTTCTAGTGGTTCATCTCCTCGAGAGTGACTGCGGCCCTCTTCGGAGAAGATCCACACGTATTCAAGACCTCCTCTACGGAGAAGATCCCAAGGGATACCCCCAAGACCTCCTCCCGGAGAAGACTATCTTTGTGCCGTCGTTGTTGACTATGGATCGTGTGTCTTATTATATATCGTGGATCTAGCACTTATGTGACCATCTTTGTGCTGATTTGAGTGTTCCTCTTGTGTTTTCCCCCGTGATTCCCTTTGTGTTATTCGTGTTCATCGTGGGATTCATCTCCATTTCGTGAAAGATCGGCCTAGATAAGGTTGACCCCGCATCAATATACCACCACCGTTGCCATATTCTACCACCATATATCCACCACCAATCCGAGTTCTTTTTGTTTTAAATTGGTTTCCGAGATCCATCTAGTTTCGGTTTCGTGTTGACTAGCCTGAGTAGGTCTCGGAAAAAAAGCCTGGAGACCCCTGGGCAGTTTTAGGCCAAAATTTTGGTAGGTGAAAATATTCTTTCCCTATCCTATTTTTAGGCTTTTCTAAGTCTTTTGAGACACGTGCCATCATACTATTTTTTTACCGCACTTTTTCGTCGTCGCTGCCCTGATTCAGAAAAAACAATTGTCAAAAAAATTTCGTGCCTATCATCTTAGTTTGACTTGGGAAGAGTTTTGAGACACTCGCCATTATAGTGATTTTCGGCCAAAAAAAAAGGCGCAAAAAAAGTGCAAAAAAAGACGCGACTTTTTTTCAGAGTGTGATTTCCCCTTGTTTACGTGTAGCGCCGTGATTTTGTTAGTGTTCTAGGCTCGCGTCTCTAGTACAGTCTAGCCTAGGACCAGCACAGTACCGTCGTTGAGCGCTTATTCAACTTTGCATCTCTGAATTGATTATTGATGACCCTTTCTGCTCTCATATTATACGCTTTCCCAGCTCCACATACATCTACGTCGTGCGTTTAACTCTCCCCGGTAATCGATTTATCCAAGCTTTGAGAGTTTTGACTACCACGGTTGCCGATCACCACCTGCTGCTAGGTAAGAACTGGTAAGAATTCGAGATTTGCTTGACGGATTTGTGACGCCCCACCACCACCATTTTCTAGTAGTCTGTAGGATCATATTTTTGTGTGTTTCTATTGCTTCTAACCATGCGAGGATCACAAGTCGATGAGACCGACTGGGAAAACATGACGAACGAGTTGCATGATAAATTTCAGCAAATGATGGGTCAACAGGTAGAAGATGTGATGACCAGTTTTGGCGACGCACTAGCGAGGATGGATGGCCTTGAGAAGTCAATTGACACCAAGTTGGATGCCAAATCCGTTGAAGTGCTTGCGCGTCTACCTCCACCTGCTGCACCATTGCAACAACAACAACAACCACCTTCACGTCGTGAAACAGCCCTCCGCAAAGCGAGCCGTGTCACTCTTCAGCCTGGCCAAACTATTGGTGCTGCTGTTGATACTTCGGTGACTCTGCTGCTGCTGGGGAGGAGGACGATTACGTGGGGGATTACGAGTATGAGGTTGATCAAAATCAGAACTACGTGCAACAACCACCACCACAACCACCACGTCGTCCCCATGCAAATAATCGCAATGGTAGGGTTGCACCACACCCTCACGTACGAGATCATGACCATCTCCCTAAACTAAAATTGAATATTTCACCATTTGGGGGTAGATATGTTCTTGATATATATCTTACTTGGGAGTTAGAAACCGAACAATGTTTTACATGTATAAATATCCATAGGAGAGACGTGTTGCTGCTGCTCTTTCTGCTTTCACTAGTTTCGCTTGTGTGTGGTGGTCTGAATATTGTAGATTATATTCGGATAATATTCCAACTACTTGGGCTGCTTTGAAAACTGCTATGCGTATTCGTTGGGTTCCACCATATTATCAACGCGAATTACTTCAGAAATTGCAGCGTTTAAGACAAGGAAAAAATTATGTAGAGGAATATTATCAGGAATTACAAACTGGCCTAATTAGATGTGGTATGATAGAGGCAAAGGTGTCCCGTCTTTCGATGAGATGGTGGCTACCGTTTGGATGAAGTCGACTTTGATGATCCGACTACGAACGTGCGTGGACGTCGCGCCTTAGCAATCGCTAAACCAACTCCGACAGGTTATCGACCACACCGGAGCACGATCAACCTGACCATGAAGGTCTGTTTCCTGCAGGCAAACGAAGAACAAGCAAGAAACTAAGATTGCAATCTGGATATTGCGAATATAAGAGGAAAGATTTATTGATCAAGGTGGGGTTCTGTGACGCCTTTGTCTGCTCGTTGAACACAAACGAAGTACGCGAAGTTGCAGCTATGGCGAACTTTTAATCTAAACAAAACCCAAAGTCTAAACGACGCCCTAAGGGCTGTATATATGGGGGAACAAGGGGGGAATTTCGTGGCCCTTGGTGGAGGGGTCCGAAACCAACCCTAACTCTTGTTTCCCCACACGTACGGACTCTAAAAACAGCCTATACTCAAGTATTTCGAAATTACATGGGCCTGGCCCAATAATAAGGTGACGCAGCACCTATAATAGCCTCTAGACCAAATTTATGAAGTGGCATCTTGTATATTTCGTCCAAGGCTTCTCGCACTCATTATGGTGGCTTCAAAGTCCTGAAATCATCAATTGAAACTCCATTCTTGTTCCCCTTGCGCATGCCATCATCTCCATGCTTGATCTTGCTCCAATGTTCATCCTTCTTGTCCAAGCTAGGCCCTTCATTTGTAAGCAAGACAAATGTATCCAATTTAGGCAGCATCATATTCTCATGAACATTAGATTCATTACCAAGAAACGAAAGTACCTGGTAATTTAATTGTCGTGCGCGAGCTCTAGTAATTAGTCATGTATATGTGTCAGTTGGAGCTGTGTGTGTAACCTTGTTAGTGATGTCCTCATCATCATCCCCTTCTTGAATTGAAGTCGTCCTCGACGGAAGCTCATCTTCCTCACCCAAGTAAGGCTTCAAATATGCAATGTTAAATATGGGACTAACCCCAAAATCTGCAGGCAGCTCAAGTTTATATGCATTATCATTTATTTTCTCTAACACCTTGAAAGGACTATCAGCACGTGGCATTAGCTTTGACTTGCGCAAATTAGGAAACCTATCCTTACGCAAATGTAGCCAAACAAGATCTCCAGGTGCAAAGACAACACGTTTTCTACCCTTATCTCCAACAAGTTTATATTTAGCATTCATGCGCTCAATATTTTCCTTAGTTAACTCATGCATTTTTAAGATCAATTCAACACGTTGTTTAGCATCAAAATTAACCTTCTCCGAAGATGGAAGAGGCAACAAATCAATAGGTGCACGAGGTAGGAAACCATAGACAATTTCAAAAGGGCACATCTTAGTAGTAGAATGCAACGGACGATTATAAGCAAATTCAATATGAGGCAAGCATTCTTCCCACATTTTCTTATTATTCTTCAAAACAGCCCTAAGCATAGTACACAAAGTTCTGTTGACTACTTCAGTTTGTCCATCAGTTTGGGGGTGACAAGTAGTACTAAAAAGCAGTTTAGTCCCCAACTTAGCCCATAAACATCTCCAAAAGTGGCTAAGAAATTTAGTATCACGATCTGAAACAATAGTATTTGGCACACCATGCAAGCGAATAATTTCATGAAAGAACAAATCAGCAACATTAGCAGCAGCATCGCATTTATGACATGGTATAAAGTGTGCCATCTTTGAGAACCTATCCACGACAACAAATATGTTATCCCTCCCCTTCTTTGTTCGAGGTAAACCCAAAACAAAGTCCATAGATATATCTTCCCAAGGAACACTAGGGACAGGCAAAGGCATATATAAACCATGAGGATTGAGTCGTGACTTAGCTTTTTGACATGTAGTGCAGCGACCAACAAAATGCTCAACATCCCGTCGCATCTTTGGCCAAAAGAAATGTGTAGCAAGTATGGCCTCCGTCTTCTTCACGCCAAAGTGTCCCATAAATCCTCCTCGATGCGCCTCCTGCAACAACAAAAGACGAGCAGAGCTAGCTGGAATGCATAGCTTGTTAGCACGAAACACAAATCCATCATTAACGACGAACTTGTTCCATGTTCTCCCTTCTTTACAATTCTGCAATACATCTTTAAATTCAGCATCATGCACATATTGATCTTTGATGGTCTCCAAACCAAATATTTTAAAGTCAAGTTGTGAAAGCATAGTATAACGACGAGACAATGCATCAGCAATAACATTTTCTTTTCCCTTCTTGTGTTTAATAACATAAGGGAAAGTTTCTATGAATTCAACCCATTTAGCATGTCTACGGTTCAGTTTTGCTTGACTTTTAATGTGCTTCGAAGATTCATGATCAGAATGTATAACAAATTCGTTGGGCCATAAATAATGTTGCCATGTCTCCAAAGTCCGAACAAGAGCATATAATTCCTTATCATAAGTAGAATAATTCAGACTAGGCCCACTCAATTTTTCAGAAAAGTATGCAACAGGTTTACCATCTTGTAATAACACACCTCCTAACCCAATTCCACTAGCATCACATTCAAGCTCAAAAGTCTTATTAAATCAGGAAGTTGGAGTAAAGGAGCATGTGGAAACTTATTTTCAATATCGTGAATGCTTCTTCCTGTGCAGTACCCCAAATAAAAGGCACATCCTTCTTTGTAAGCTCATTGAGAGGTGCAGCAATGGTGCTGAAATCTCTCACAAAACGCCGATAGAATCCAGCGAGGCCAAGGAAACTCGTCACGTGTGTGACCATTTTGGGCTACGGCCAACTCTCAATAGCTTCAATCTTGGCTTTATTAACCTCAATTCCCTGTGGAGTAACAACATAGCCAAGAAAATATACTTGGTCGGTGCAAAAGGTGCACTTTCCAAGGTTACCAAACAAACGTGCATCACGTAGAGCAATAAAAACAGCACGTAATTGTTCCAAATGTTCCTCCAAAGATCTGCTAAAAATCAATATATCATCGAAGTAAACTACCACAAATCGTCCAATGAAAGCACGTAAAACTTCATTCATTAATCTCATGAAAGTACTAGGTGCATTAGTTAACCCAAAAGGCATGACTAACCACCTATTTTTGGGCTTTTCTGAGTCTTTTGAGACACGTGCCACCATACTGTTTTTTTACCGCACTTTTTCGTCGTCGCTGCCCTGATTCCGAAAAAAAATCGCCAAAAAAATTTCGTGCCTATCATCTTAGTTTGACTTGGGAAGTGTTTTGAGACACTCGCCATTATAGTGATTTTTGGCAAAAAAATCGTGCCTATCATCTTAGTCGTGCCTTTTGGGTTAACTAATGCACCTAGTACTTTCATGAGATAAATGAATGAAGTTTTACGTGCTTTCATTGGACGATTTGTGGTAGTTTACCTTGATGATATATTGATTTATAGCAGATCTTTGGAGGAACATTTGGAACATTTACGTGATGTTTTTATTGCTCTACGTGATGCACGTTTGTTTGGTAACCTTGGAAAGTGCACCTTTTGCACCAACCGAGTATCTTTTCTTGGCTATGTTGTTACTCCACAGGGAATTGAGGTTGATAAAGCCAAGATTGAAGCTATTGAGAGTTGGCCGAAGCCCAAAACGATCACACATGTTAGGAGTTTCCTCGGCCTTACTGTATTCTATAGGCGTTTTGTGAGAGATTTCAGCACCATTGTTGCACCTCTCAATGAGCTTACAAAGAAGGATGTGCATTTTGTTTGGGGTACTGCACAGGAAGAAGCATTCACGGTATTGAAAGATAAGTTGACACATGCTCCTTTACTCCAACTTCCTGATTTTAATAAGACATTTGAGCTTGAATGTGATGTTAGTGGAATTGGGTTAGGAGGTGTGTTATTACAAGATGGTAAACCTGTTGCATACTTTTTTTAAAAATTGAGTGGGCCTAGTCTGAATTATTCTACTTATGATAAGGAATTATATACTCTTGTTCGGACTTTGGAAACATGGCAACATTATTTATGGCCCAAAGAATTTGTTATACATTCTGATCATGAATCTTTGAAGCATATTAAAAGTCAAGCAAACCTGAACCGTAGACATGCTAAATGGGTTGAATTCATAGAGACTTTCCCTTATGTTATTAAACACAAGAAGGCAAAAGTGATGTAGGACGGAACCCTAGATGGCCGATCTTTCACGAAATGGAGGGGATCCCACAAAGAACACGAGGAGGGAACACGAGGGGAAACACGAGAGAAACACTCAAACCAAGAAGAACAAGTCACACATATGCTAGATCCTCGAATCACAAAGAGATACAAGATCCATGATCAACAAGGGACGATACAAAGGGTAACCGGTTCTTCTCCGTGAGGAGGTCTTGGGGTATCCCGCGGGATCTTCTCCGTGAAGGAGGTCTTGAATCCGTGTGGATCTTCTCCGTGCAGGCGCCGCAGTCACTCCCAAGGAGATGAACCACTAGTGGATGAGCAAAGCTCTGTCTCAAATGAGCTAAACCTAAGCTAACCCTAGTACAGAGCTAGGGGACAAGTATATATAGTCCAAGGGGTAAGTTGGGGGATACATGGGGTGAAACCCCTTCATCTACGCGCAGGCAGGGCGGTAGTACCGGTCCCGGGACCGGTAGTACCGGTTTTAGCGGAATTAGCGGTTGTTCCGGCGTTGCACCGGCGTTGCACCGGTCTATCACAGAAGCTTGACCGGTAGTTGACCGGTAGTTGGCCGGTAGTACCGGTCAACCGGTAGTTGGGCGGTAGTAGACCGGTAATACCTCTATCTTTGTGCTGGGAAAATCCTTGTCCATGCGTTTGGTGTCCATCTTGCGCCCTTCCTTCTCCTTGTTGGTTCCTTGGTACCTAGACACACGAAGTGTCTTTGTTTGAGGTAGTAGCCATGTCTCATGTGGGTCCAAGGGAAGTTGAACAAGGAGAGAGTTCACCTTATGTCCAATGGCACAAGTTGGAGGTCTCATCGTATGTCCACTTGGGGCTTGGGGAATAGTCGTAGTGTACATGGGGATGATCGAAGGATTCTCCGCATCATCTCCCCTCCCTTGGGAAAGATCCGACCTCGGATCGAACACCTCATCACCATGGAAACGGTAGTCGTGAACGGACTTGTAGTTGGACGAAGTTGAGGGCATGTCACAATCCAAGTACTCCAAGGTGTCTCCGGTATGTGGTACATGCAAAATGAGCAAACACAAAGTACACTTGGAAATACAATGGTTAGCGCACACAAAGTGTCCATCATGTAAGAATGAGTCTGTGTGACAAGGTACATGAAGCTTAGCAAGATGATATAGTATGAGATGTAAATCATTCATGTGAGAAAATTCATTTGTTGTGGACACAAAGGTAGGGTAATTGGCATGGTGCACAAAGCTACAATTTCTACCATTGTGCAAAATGATGTCATAGTGTGATGATTTATCAAGAGCATGAACATGGCAATGGATGCTCAATATGTGTATGTTATCATGCAATTCATGATGTATGAATATGCCATCAAGAAAGATCACAACAAATTTGCTAAGGAAATGCACAAGCTCATATATCATGGATGACATGGGAATACAAGATGCAACAAGGCAATCATAATGTGAGTCAATCCATGCATAAGATGCAAATTTTTCATGGGTATGATATGTCCATGGAGCATGGCATGTGGGCACACAATCAACAAATATGGAGGTTTTGGTGCAATGTGCCGAAGGAGTGTTGATATACCAATGCTCAATGTCGTGGCTTGAGTGGAGTTCCGAAGGTGCATCCAAAGGGTCCATCTTCAATGTCGGTCCTCCATCACGTAGATGTATCATGTAGACAACAAGAAGGAAACAACAATGAAAGTATGGCCTATCCAATATGCATATGTGAGGATGGCTCACATATAAGGAATTCACCTTATGTATGTTCTCGGAGATGTTGGTGTCGCGCAACGTGTATGCCTTCACATGTCCAAGATGCCTCGTGATGGTACCGCCTTGTGAATCCTTCAAAATGAAAGAACATGACAAACACTCGGAAAAACAAATGAGGTTAGCCGTAATGCAAAACCTAGCATTCGTGCAGGAAAATACCCAACAAGTGCTTGCATCATTCTTATCATAAGAAAGTACAAGGGTGTGGTGCATGGTATGTAGGCATAAGATGCGAGAACAACCAAGTGCAATAGGCTCAATCAAGCAAGTATGCATCTCAAGAAGGGTGTCAAAGTCTCCAAGATCAACAAACATAGAATGGTTGCACTCATTATAAGTGAAAATGAGAGATGCAACTATTGGAGACAAGTGACAATGATCAAGATATATCATGTGAAATGCATGAACATATATGTCATCAACCCAAGAAAGCAAGTAAGAGTGGAACATGGGTGATGCAATATAGCAAGCAATCATAGCGATCAAGTCAAACAAGCTAGTAGTGCAAAGATGCAACGTACTAGAAGTAATCATGGCAAGCATGTCATGTGTGCAAATTTTAGGCATGAATAATGCACATGGCATAGCACAAGCATGAAAGCAAGATATGAGCAAAATAGGATCAATGTATTGGCGAGAGGCCATATGTAAATAGCAATAGGGCATCATGACTCTCCCAACACAACAAGCATCAATAGTGTGGGGCACAAAGAAATCATGAGTAGTAGCTACAAGTATCTCCACCAAGCATGCAAATACACATATAGGTAGCATAATGGTGAATCATGTGTAATTGCAAGCAAGGGTCACAATTGCATGGTAAAATCATAGCAAGAGGCATAACATGCAAAGTGAACACGATAGTATGGGCATAATGTGCCAAGTGGCAAATAGCCCATAGCCGTGTGAGAGCCAAGTAAAAGAGATGCGCGAAGAGAGCGGTGGTAGGGACAATCCACGGGATCCCAAATCGTCGTTGCTCTCAAGAGCTCATTTTGTCAACTCATGGGATTGTGAGGTTGACAAATGTTCATGAGTACCTGCACAAAACAAAGACAAAGGAAAAATTGTGTGTGCATGGTATATGTACACATCATCCATCATGATGCGCATGTGCATGTGTTGGTTAGCACAAAATAGCCAATGCTCAAATAAATGAGATGCGTGCTATAGAAAAATGCCATCCATCATGAGAGGTTTGTTGTTATGTATAGCATAATGGAGACTTGAATTGTGTAATGCATCACAAGAAATATGTAGAGCATTGTTATTCATGGAATGCATATGGTGCACACAATCATGGTAATCATTCAAGGTATGGAATGCATCAAGATCTCCTAGTATGTATGAGGAAACTATGGGTGTCTCCTCATGAGCATCAATGGAAACATCGCATGGAGAATATTGATAACATCCAAAACAATGCATAGTCGGAGCAATGTGATCATGGCATGGTATATTAGATGAATTGCGCAAAGCATGTAAAGGAAGCATGGCACTATCATCGCAAGAGAAACACATTCCAATGACCATCATCTTGTCATCTATGCCACAAGTGCAAATAGGATTCACTTTAATGGGGCATGCATAGTTACTATGTTGAGATTGAAATGATGCAATATGGGATATCTCACTCATAGCATATGACAAGTTTAGAGGGTTCTCAAACATGATTTGACCAAAAGAATTTCCACATGATATCATATGGAGCATAGCATCACAACTAGGCAACTCAACATGCTCATCATCATATTCATCATAAATAGGTAAGTCAAGACATGAGGAAGTTGCACTAGCATGAAGCATGGTCATAGGTGAATCAACATGATGCAGAGCATCCCGAGGTCATCCCCATGGACCCTCCATCGCCTCACCAAGTGCCTCAAGGACCAATGACACGTGCTCGTGCTAGAACTCTCGAGACCGAGGTGACGTCACTCCTAGTCCAACTTCCATATGAATCTTGCGAGACATGGTTACTACCTCAGACGGATGTGTTTTGTGTACTCAGGTGTGAAGAACACCACATTGGAGATGTGCGTGAAGATGGACAAGTCCCCAAGCTCACGGACGAGGCTTTGCATCGAGAAGGGCTGAAGAAGGCTCCAGGCCCCGGACATCCGGCCCCCTGGCCCGGATATCCGGCCCCTGGACAAAAAACTACAGAAGGGCACCAGCGGTCGAAGCTACAGGGCCCAGACATCCAGACATCCGGCCAGGCATGACCCGGACATCCGGCCACGGACCCGGATATCCGGCGCCACTCTACAGAAGCCACCCGAGACTCGACCCCTTCAGCCCGGACATCCGGCCCTTCACCCCGAACATCCGGCGTCTCGCGAAGCCCCGGACATCCGGCCCGTCGCCCGGACGTCCGGCCCCTGATTGCATGCGCGCATCCCTTTGGGCCGTGACCCGTGTATCCCTTTGCTTCGTAGAGAGAAGAGAAGCAAAAGGTGAACCTCCTATCACTACTTGGGCTCAAATGAAGGAAGTCATGAGAGCACTCTTTGTGCCAACACACTACAACCGTGACTTGTTCAAGAAGCTACAACTCCTCAAGCAAGGTACCAAGTCGGTTGAAGAGTACTACAAGGAGATGGAGATCGCCATCATACGAGCAAACATCACGAAAGATGAAGAGCAAACGATGGCGAGATTCTTGAATGGACTCAACCATACAACAATCTCCTCGAGCTAGTACACCAATCAACCAAAGCGGAGCGACAAGTTCAAGAGGACTACAAGTACTCCAAGTTCAACTCTAAGAACTTCGGCTCCTACAACCAAGCTTCAACGACTTCGGCTACTCCTCCTACCTCTACCAAACCATCTACAAACTTCGGCGACAAGTCAAGCTACAAGAATGCGACTACATCAAGTCGGCCACCTTCTACCAACAATTTCAAGCCAAGAGCTTCATCATCTACAACTCCAACCGAGGACAACTCCAAGACGAGTTCCATCAAATGTTTCAAGTGCCAAGGCCGAGGCCACAAGTCATTTGAGTGCAAGACCGTTCGCACCATGATCATCAACGATGACGGATCCTATGACTCAATGAGCGACGATGAGATGGAAGCCCTTGAGCATGTAGCTATGCATCGCCAAGTGAACGAAGATGAAGACCATCAAGTGTTTTGCGACAATGACTCAAGTCCCAACCTTGTTGTCTCCAAGGTCTTGACACTCCAACACCAACAAGATGACGACGTACGATGGCATATCTTCCATACCAAGGCCGGCATCAATGGACGCTCCGTCAAGGTTATCATCGATGGAGGAAGTTGTCATAACTTGGCAAGCGAAGAGCTATGCGACAAGCTTCACTTGGTCAAGACGAAGCATCCTCACCCCTACAAGGTCCAATGGCTCAACGACGCCGGAATTCTTCGAGTCGAGCACACCGTGCAAGTCTCTTTCAAGATATGCGCCTACGAGGACACTCTTGAATTTGATGTGATCCCCATGTCCGTGTGCCACCTTATTCTTGGACGACCATGGCAATATGATCGTGGAGTCACACACAAAGGACGGACCAATCACTATAGCTTCAAGATGAAGGGCAAGGAATTCGTGCTACGACCAATGTCTCCAAGTCAAGTAGCCACCGACAAACACTTACCTACCAACCATCGTGGAGAGAATGGTGAGAGAGTGAGCCACCAAAAGGAGAGTGAGAGCCACAAGCCAAATATGAGCGACTCCACGATGAGCGAAAAGAAGCAACTAGTGCTATTTGCCACCAAAAGTGAGATGAGAGAAGTGTGTGAGAACCCATCGAGTGTCTTTCACCTTGTGCATTTATGCAAAGGGGAAGCCAAACCTACTAACAGTTCACCACCTCTACCTTTAGTGTTGTCTCAATTGTTGCAGGAATTCTCGGACGTTTTTCCCGATGAGATACCTCCGGGTCTACCTCCACTACGCGGAATCGAACACCGCATCGACCTCATACCTGGCGCACCACTTCCAAACAAGGCTCCTTACCGCGTCAACCCCGAGGAAACCAAGGAGATACAACTACAAGTGCAACAACTCATCGACAAAGGTCATGTACGTGAAAGCTTAAGCCCTTGTGCCGTTCCGGTTATTCTCGTGCCTAAGAAAGATGGAAGTTTTCGCATGTGCTCCGATTGCCGCCCTATAAATGCTATCACCGTTAGATACCGTTATCCTATCCCACGCTTAGACGACATGCTTGATGAATTATGTGGTGCCACCATCTTTTCAAAAATTGATCTTAAAAGTGGTTACTACCAAATTCGCATTCAAGAGGGTGCTGAGTGGAAAACGGCTTTCAAAACCAAATTTGGGTTATATGAGTGGCTTGTTATGCCAATGGGTTTATCGGAAGCACCCGGTTCATTTATGCGTCTTATGCATTTTTGTCTTCGACCCTACTTAGGCGTCTTTGTAGTGGTTTACTTTGATGACATCCTCATTTTTAGCAAGTCGCTAGAGGACCATGTGACACACATCCGTATGGTTTTACAAACCCTTCAGAAAGAGCGCTTATATGCTAACATGGAGAAATGCACTTTTGGAGTTGACAAGGTCGTCTTCCTAGGATTTATCGTTTCTTCACAAGGTGTTCACGTTGATGAAACTAAAATTGAAGCAATTAAAACTTGGCCTCAAACAACGAATCTCATGCAAGTGCGTAGTTTCCTTGGTCTAGCCGGTTTCTACCGACGTTTTGTGAAGGACTTTAGCACTATCGCTATGCCTCTACACGCCTTGAGCAAGAAGAACGCACCACCCTTCATTTGGGGTCCTTCGCAAGACACCGCGTTCAATGAGCTAAAAAGCTTGCTTACACATGCACCACTTCTAGCCCTTTTGTCACTTTGATAAACCGTTTGATATTCATTGTGACGCTAGTGGTACCGGCATAGGTGGCGTGCTAATGCAAGAAAAGTGCCCAATTGCATACTTTAGCGAGAAGCTATCCGGAGCGCAACTTAACTACCCCATACATGATAAAGAGCTTTATGCCTTGGTGAGAGTTTTACGTGTTTGGGAACATTATCTTAGACCTCATGAATTCATTCTCCATACGGACCATGAGACCCTCAAGTATCTCAAAGGTCAAACAAAGTTGAAGAAGCGTCATGCTAAGTGGAGTGAGTTCATTGAGTCATTTCCCTATGTCATCAAATACATCAAAGGCAAAGAAAATGTTGTGGCGGATGCGCTTTCCCGCAAATGCATGCTTGTTACACAACTTGAGTTGAATGTTATTGGCTTTGAGCACATAAAAGATTTATATGAGCATGATCCTTTCTTTGCATCCTTATGCTAAGTGTTTGACTCACACTTCTTGGGAACGTTACTACATAAAGGATGGATATCTTATGAGAGCTAACAAACTTTGCATTCCCGAGTCTTCGCTTTGTTTGCTCCTTTTGCAGGAATCGCATGGAGGAGGACTCATGGGACACTTCGGACGTGACAAGACATTTTCTACACTCTCAAAGAACTACTTTTGGCCCAAGATACTCCGTGACGTCTCACGCCTCACCAACCGATGTTCTACATGCCGCAAAGCTAAGTCAAAAGCTCAATCTCATGGTCTTTACATGCCACTTCCTATTCCATACCATCCATGGGAAGACATAAGCATGGACTTTGTACTTGGATTGCCTAGGACTCAAAATGGCAAAGATTTTGTGTTTGTTGTCGTGGATAGATTCTCTAAAATGGCTCATTTCATTCCTTGTAACAAGATCGACGATGCTTCACATGTTGCAAATCTCTTTTTTAGGGAGATCATTTGTCTACATGGAGTGCCCAAGACGATCGTGTCGGACCGGGACGTCAAGTTTTTGAGCTACTTTTGGAAAACACTATGCGCCAAACTAGGAATTAAGCTACTCTTGTCCTCGGCATACCATCCACAAACCGACGGCCAAACGGAGGTGACGAACCGCACACTTTCGACGCTTCTTCGCGTGTTGATCAAGAAGAACATCAAGGAATGGGAGCAATGCTTACCCATCGCCGAGTACGCCTACAACCGCGCAAGACATTCGACTACCGGCAAGTCCCCTTTCGAGGTCGTCTACGGTTTCAACCCGTTGTCCCCATTGGACATCCTACCTCTACCTCTACAAGAGCGCACGAACATGGACGCAAGTGCACGGGCGAGCTATCTCAAGAAGGTGCACGATGATACAAGGGCAATGATCGAGCGTCAAGTCCATCGTCTCACCACAAAGATCAACGTCAACAAGGCACCAATGGTGTTCCAACCGGGAGATCTTGTTTGGCTTCATCTTCGCAAGGACCGTTTCCCACACGAGCGCAAGTCCAAACTACTACCTCGCGCCGACGGACCCTTCAAGGTACTTGCACGCTACAACAACAACGCCTACAAGATCGACATCCCACGAGACAAGTACTCCGTGAGCGATACTTTCAACATCAAGGACCTATCTCCTTTCCATGGTGATGAAGATTTCGATCCAAGGTCGGATCTTTCCCAAAGAAGGGGAGATGATGCGGAGCATCCCGAGGTCATCCCCATGGACCCTCCATCGCCTCAAGGAGCAATGACACGTGCTCGTGCTAGAACTCTCGAGTCCGAGGTGACATCACTCCTAGTCCAACTTCCATATGAATCTTGCGAGACATGGTTACTACCTCAAACGGATGTGTTTTGTGTACTCAGGTGTGAAGAACACCACATTGGAGATGTGCGTGAAGATGGACAAGTCCCCAAGCTCACGGACGAAGCTTTGCATCGAGAAGGGCTGAAGAAGGCTCCAGGCCCCGGACATCCGGCCCCCTGGCCCGGACATCCGGCCCCTGGACAAACAACTACAGAAGGGCACCAGCGGCCGAAGCTACAGGGCCCGGACATCTGGCCAGGCCCCGGACATCCGGCCAGGCAAGGCCCGGACATCCGGCCACGGACCCGGAAATCCGGCGCCACTCTACAAAAGCCACCCGAGACTCGACCCCTTCAGCCCGGACATCTGGCCCTTCACCCCGAACATCCGGCGTCCCTCGAAGCCCCGGACATCCGGCCCGTCGCTCGGATGTCCGGCCCCTGATTGCCTGCGCGCATCCCTTTGGGCCGTGGCCCGTGTATCCCTTCGCTCCGTACTCTATATATACTCCTCTCCCCACATCTTTTAGGGTCAGCTTTTGGATAGCTCATCATAGACCTTTGTGGTTCCTCTCCTACGAGACCGCGGCCTCTTCGGAGAAGATCCACCTCAGATTCAAGACCTCCACACCGGAGAAGATCCAAAGGGATACCCCAAGACCTCCTCTGGGGGAAGACTATCTTTGTACCACCGTTGTTGACTATGGATCGTGTATCTTGATGTGTATCGTGGATCTAGCACCTGTGTGGCCGTATTTGTGTTGATTTGAGTGTTTCCCCTCGTGTTTTCCTCCGTATCTTCCTTGTGTTCTCCGTGTTCATCGTGGGATAACCTCCTTTCGTGAAAGATCTGCCGATTAGGGTTCCACCCTACATCACAACATCATCCAAGCAATCATTGGTAAGGTAGTCCACTAGTGGGACAATAGCATCACCGTCACCTATTTTACCTTTGGAGCGTCGCTCATGCGTTGTAGGTGAGGTGTTCATGATCCAATCGTACTCATCTTCATCGTGATGGAACCATGTGGGTGGTGCATCTTCTTCCACCATGGCCATAGGGTTGTCCATTGGAGGGACGGACTCGTCGAGGGTAGCCATGTCCTCTTGTAGGAGACCTAGCACCAAAGCAAACACACTGGGAGTAGAGGTTAAGTCGTTAGAAATCATAGTGGCCTCACATGCCCTATCAACTACCTCACTCACTAAGTGTTGTGGCTCACTCACTCCCTCGTGGATGCTCTCACTCGTATGGTTGGTGGAGTCACTCAAATGGCTCTCAACCTCACATAGGAGAAGTGTCATGCTCTCATGTGTGGGGCTAGTGGTGGGCACACTCTTCCTCTCAAGGGAAATGCTCTCAAGGTCACATATGGTGGAGTCACTCGTATCACTCATGTGGTGGTGGATCTCCTCACATGGGAATTGGGGCATCTCGTCATATGTGGATGTCGAAGAGGTGTAGGTGCAATAGTCTCCATGCTCAACTTCCTCATCTGTAGTGCCTCCAAAGATGAATGCCGTGGGATGTGGCAAATCATCGCGCTCCTCCGAGGTCAAAGAGAAGGTCTCATGCTTGCTCGCGTAGCTTGACCCGAAGTAGGAGTCCAATATGGGCGCCGTCTTCGGGTGTCTAAGAGGTTCATGCACGACGCCTTGCTCGAAGGGGATGGCCCATGCTCGACCGTCTTGTCACCGTCGCTCGTAGATGATCGCCGTGATGATGAAGACGTCGATGTAGGCGAACTCATGGGAAGTAGGCGAAGATGTCGTACGTCCAAAGGTGAAGATGCCTTGATAGCACTTGGCGACGATGCCGAAGTGGTGGTTGTAGCCATAGCTCCATCTTGGGTGTGCTTGTCTCGCGGTCTTCTTATGTTCTCTTGAAGCTTGGGCTTGGCGTGAAGTAGAGTGTCTTTGGACTTGTATGTTTGCGCGTGTCGAGCATCTTCATCTTGATGGTGTCGTTGTAGTGCTTTAGCTCTTGGTACATGTCATTCGTCGTCGTCGTGCACATGATGCTTGGAGGTGACTTGCCCTTCATGACGATGTCGATGGTCGCCATGGCGGTGTTGACGTGGAAGACTTGCACTTGCATCATGTTTGCGCTCCGAAGACTTGTGACTTGAACGTCGCCGTCGAGAGGATGATGAAGGGGAAGGAGACTTGTAATCGACCACCAAGTGTCGGAGCTCTGCCATTTGTTTGTTGAAGGAGTCCCACATGTCGTCGAAGGAAGCCATTGTCCTTGTCTCGGAGTGTCATAGTTCGATGGCGATGTTGCCCAAGCGCTCTTGCATTGCTCATTGTAGTCCGATGATTTTCGCGTGGATGTCATTGTTCGCGCCCTCGATGTCGAAGACCGGAGATGAAATGCCTTGCCTATCCATCACAAGACGCTAGCAAGTATGAGTGGGAGAAACAGAAGAACTATACTGATGTGGACCAATTACTAGAGCTCGGGCACGCCAATTAAATTACCAGGTACTTTCGTTTCTTGGTAATGATTCTAATGTTCATGAGAATATGATGCTGCCTAAATTGGATACATTTGTCTTGCTTACAAATGAAGGGCCTAGCCTGGACAAAAAGGATGAACATTGAAGCAAGATCAAGCATGGAGATGATGGCATGCGCAAGGGGAACAAGAATGGAGTTACAATTGATGATTTCAGGACTTTGAAGCCACCATAATGAGTGCGAGAAGCCTTGGACGAAATATACAAGATGGCACTTCATAAATTTCGTCCAGAGGCTATTATAGGTGTTGCGTCACCTTATTATTGGGCCAGGCCCATGTAATTTCGAAATACTTGAGTATAGGCTGTTTTTAGAGTCCGTATGTGTGGGGAAACAAGAGTAAGGGTTGGTTTCGGACCCCTCCACCAAGGGCCACGAAATTCCCCCCTCTTTCCCCAATATATACAACCCTTAGGGCGTCGTTTAGACTTTGGGTTTTGTTTAGATTAAAGTTCGCCATAGCTGCAACTTCACGTACTTCGTTTGTGTTCAACGACTAGACAAAGACGTCACAGAACCCCACTTGATCAATAAAGCTTTCCTCTTGAATTCGCAATATCCAGATTGCAATCTTAGTTTCTTGCTTGTTCTTCGTTTGCCTGCAGGAAACAGACCTTCGTGGTTAGGTTGATTGTGCTCCGGTGTGGTCAATAACCTCTCGGAGTTGGTTTAGCGATTGCTAAGGCGCGACGTCCACGCACGTTCGTAGTCGGATCGTCCAAGTCGACTTCCTCCAAAACGATAGCCACCATCTCATCGAAAGACGGGACACCTTTGCCTCTATCAAGTGGTATCAAGTGGTATCAGATTTCCAGGTTGCTCGGTGAGATTTTACAGTTTTTTTCGTAGATTAGATCGAGTCTGTTCTTCATACCTACAGTCCACGAAAAAGCCAAAAAAACATTTAGGGTTAGTTCATCATATCCGAACCGGTGTGAGCCATTGCATAATCTTTTCCGTGTTTGCTTAGTTGAATTTGCGGTTGCATCGTCGTGTCAAGTTGCTGGTCTTAGCGTCAAGGCTTTTAGAGTTTTGAGTTCTGGTCATAAGTTGTCACGCCGCCGCCGCAACATCTTCATCGCTGCTGCCACATACCACCACCGATCCGTATCCATATACCGCCACCAATCCGTATCCATATACCGCCGCCGCCATCACCGCTGCCATATTCTACCATCTTATATCCACCACCAATCAGAGTTCTTTTCATATTAGGTTTATTCTCGAGATTCATCTAGGTTCCGGATTCGTGTTTCCTTGCCTGCGTAGGTCTCGGAAAAAAAAGGAGCGCAAAAAGAAAAGGCGAAAAAAAAGAATTCAGAGTGTGCTTTCCCCTTGATTACATGCAGCGCCGTGATTTTGTTAGTGTTCTAGGCTCGTGTCTCTAGTACGGTCTAGCCTAGGACCAGCACAGTACCGTCGTTGAGCGTTTATTCAACTTTGCATCTCTGAATTGATTATTGCTGACCCTTTTCCTAACATCTTATAAGCCTTCCCAGCTCCACATACATCTACGTCGTGCGTTTTGACTCTCGCTGGTAATCGCTTTATCCAACCTTTGAGAGTTTTGACTACCACGGTTGCCGATCACCACCTGCTGTTGGGTAAGAACTGATAAGAATTAGAGATTTGCTTGACGGATTTGTGACGCCCGACCACCACCATTTTCTAGTAGTCTGTAGGATCATATTCTTGTGTGTTTCTATTGCTGCTAACCATGCCAGGATCACAAGCCGACGAGACTGACTGGGAGAACTTGACGAACAAGGAGCTTCATGATAAGTTTCAGCAAATGATGAGTGAACAGGTGCAAGATGTGCTAAACAGATTTGACGAAGCCATGGAGAAGATAGATGGCATGGAGAAGACGTTTGAAACAAAGCTCGATAACAAGTTTGCTGAATTGCTTTCGTGTTTTCCACCACCACCGGCTGCTGCAGCTGTCGCACCTCTACAACAACAACAACAACAACAACAACAACAACAACAACAACAACAACAACAACAACAACAACAACAACAACAACAACAACAACAACAACAACGCCTTCCAAATCAAGTGGGACGAGCACATCGCGTTCCCCTTGAGCTTGGTCAAACTTCTGGTGCCGCTGTTGAGGTTTCTGTAGCTCCTGCTGCTACTGCAGAGGTGGAGGACCATTATGAGGATGAGGTTGACCAAAATCAGAACTACGTGCAACCACCAGCACCACCACCGCCAGGTCGTCCTCATGCATATCATCGCAACGGTAGGGCTGCACCACCACCTGAGGTACATGATCATCTTCCTAAACTGAAATTGAATATTCCACCATTTGAGGGTAGATATGTTCCTGATATATATCTTACTTGGGAGTTAGAAACTGAACAACGTTTGACATGTTTACACTATCCTGAGGAGAGATGTGTTCCTGCTGCTGTTTGTGCTTTCACTAGTTTTGCATGTGTTTGGTTGTCTGAACATTGTAGATTATATCCTATTCCAGCTACTTGGGCTGCTTTGAAAACTGTAATGCGTACTCGTTGGGTTCCACCATATTATCAACGTGAATTACTTCAAAAATTGCAGCGCTTAAGACAAGGAAAAAATTATGTAGAAGAATATTATCAGCAATTACAAACTGGTCTAATTAGGTGTGGTATTGTTGAGGAGAATGAAGCTATGCTTGCACGTTTTATGGGTGGATTAAATAGAGAGATTCAGACCATTCTAGAGTATAAGGATTATAATAATATCACTCGTTTATTCCATCTTGCTTGTAAAGCTGAACGTGAAGTGCAGGATCGACAGGCATTGGCGCGGACTAACTTTTCTGCAGGTCGACCTTCATCATGGACACCGCGTGCATCCTCTACTTCCACACATTCTACAGCACCGACACCTCCATCAGATGTTACCTCCAACCATGATACAAGGAAGCAGGCACAACCACCATTATCTGCCAAGAGCACACCTATTGGGCCTGCACAGAGTTCTTCTTCCATGGCATCAATAGGGCACACCAGTGATATTATTTGTCGTCGTTGTAAGGGAAGAGGACATTTTGCGAGAGAATGCAAATCTCAGCGTGTGATGATGGCTACTGAGGATGGTGGATATGAATCCGCTAGTGACTATGATGAGGAGACTTTGGCTTTTATTACACGTGAAGAACACGGTGGAGAAGATTCTGATCATGAGACGCAATACATGGCTCCTGAAGATGCTGACAGGTAAGAATGTTTAGTTGCTCAACGTGTTTTCAGTGTGCAGGTTACACAAGCTGAGCAAAATCAGAGGCATAATTTGTTCCATACAAAGGGAGTTGTGAAGGAACGTTCTGTTCGCATGATCATAGATGGAGGGAGTTGCAACAACTTGGCTAGCACGAAGATGGTGGAGAAGCTATCTCTCACCACAAGACCACATCCACATCCTTACTACATCCAATGGTTCAACAACAGCGGCAAGGTTAAGGTAACACATACTGTTCGTGTGCATTTTAGTATGTCTACATATGCTGATTATGTTGATTGTGATGTGGTACCTATGCAAGCATGTTCCTTATTACTTGGTAGACCATGGCAATTTGATAAAAATTCTGTACACCATGGTAGAAACAATTAGTATACTCTTGCTCATAAGGATAAAAATATTACTTTGCTTCCTATGACTCCTGATACCATTTTGAAAGATGATACTAATAGAGCTAATAAAGCAAAACAGGAGAAAAATAAGAGTGAAAATTAGATTGTGGCAAAAGAATTTGAGCAACAAATGAAGCCTTATAATAAACCATCTACTATTGCTTCTGAAATTAAATTGAAAAGTGCATGTTTATTTGACACCAAATCTGATATTGATGAGCTAGATTTTAGCAAATCTGTTTGCTATGCTTTTGTGTGCAAAGAGGCATTATTTTCATTCGAGGACGTGCCTTCCTCTTTGCCTCCTACTGTCACTAACATTTTGCAGGAGTTCGCCGACTTCTTTCCACAAGACGTGCCACCGGAATTACCACCAATTCGAGGGATTGAGCATCACATTGACTTAATTCTCGGTGCATCGCTACCCAACCGTGCACCATACCGTACCAATCCATAAGAGACGAAGGAGATTATGTGTCAAGTACAGGAGCTACTCGACAAAGGTTATATACGCGAATCCCTTAGTCCTTGTGCTATTCCTATTATTCTAGTTTCGAAAAAGATGGTACATCGCGTATGTGTGTTGATTGTAGAGGCATTAATAATATTACTATTCGTTATCGTCATCCTATTCCTAGGCTAGATGATATGCTTGATGAATTGAGTGGCTCTACAATATTCTCCAAAGTTGATTTGCGTAGTGGATACCATCAAATTCGTATGAAATTCGGAGATGAATGGAAAACAGCATTTAAAACTAAGTTTGGATTATATGAGTGGTTAGTCATGCCATTTGGGTTAACTAATGCACCTAGTACTTTCATAAGATTAATGAATGAAGTTTTACGTGCTTTCATTGGACGATTTGTGGTAGTATACTTTGATGATATATTGATTTTTAGCAGATCTTTGGAGAAACATTTGGAACATTTACGTGTTGTTTTTATTGCTCTACGTGATGCATGTTTGTTTGGTAACCTTGGAAAGTGCACCTTTTGCACCGACCGAGTCTCTTTTCTTGGCTATGTTGTTACTCCACAAGGAATTGAGGTTGATAAAGCCAAGATTGAAGCTATTGAGAGTTGGCCGCAGCCCAAAACGGTCATACACGTGAGGAGTTTCCTTGGCCTCGCTGGATTCTATCGGCGTTTTGTGAGAGATTTCAGCACCATTGCTGCACCTCTCAATGAGCTTACAAAGAAGGATGTGCCTTTTGTTTGGGGTACTGCACAGGAAGAAGCATTCACGGTATTGAAAGATAAGTTGACACATGCTCCTTTACTCCAACTTCCTGATTTTAATTAGACTTTTGAGCTTGAATGTGATGCTAGTGGAATTGGGTTAGGAGGTGTGTTATTACAAGATGGTAAACCTGTTGCATACTTTTCTGAAAAATTGAGTGGGCCTAGTCTGAATTATCCTACTTATGATAAGGAATTATATGATGTTGTTCGGACTATGGAAACATGGCAACATTATTTATGGCCCAAAGAATTTGTTATACATTCTGATCATGAATCTTTGAAGCACATTAAAAGTCAAGCAAAACTGAACCGTAGACATGCTAAATGGGTTGAATTCATAGAGACTTTCCCTTATGTTATTAAACACAAGAAGGGAAAAGAAAATGTTATTGCCGATGCATTGTCTCGTCGTTATACTATGCTTTCACAACTTGACTTTAAAATATTTGCTTTGGAGACCATCAAAAATCAATATGTGCATGATGCTGAATTTAAAGATGTATTGCAGAATTGCAAAGAAGGGAGAACATGGAACAAGTTCGTCGTTAATGATGGATTTGTGTTTCGTGCTAACAAGCTATGCATCCATCTAGCTCTGTTCGTCTTTTGTTGTTGCAGGAGGCGCATGGAGGAGGATTAATGGGACACTTTGGCATGAAAAAGACGGAGGACGTACTTGCTACACATTTCTTTTGGCCAAAGATGCGACGGGATGTTGAGCGTTCTGTTGCTCGCTGCACTACATGTCAAAAAGCTAAGTCACGACTCAATCCTCATGGTTTATATATGCCTTTGCCTGTCCCTAGTGTTCCTTGGGAAGATATATCTATGGACTTTGTTTTGGGTTTACCTCGAACAAAGAAGGGGAGGGATAGCATATTTGTTGTCGTGGATAGGTTCTCGAAGATGGCACACTTTATACCATGTTATAAAAGCGATCATGCTGCTAATGTTGCTGATTTGTTCTTTCGTGAAATTATTCGCTTGCATGGTGTGCCAAATACTATTGTTTCAGATCATGATACTAAATTTCTTAGCCACTTTTGGAGATGTTTATGGGCTAAGTTGGGGACTAAACTGCTTTTTAGTACTACTTGTCACCCCCAAACTGATGGACAAACTGAAGTAGTCAACAGAACTTTGTCTACTATGCTTAGGGCTGTTTTGAAGAATAATAAGAAAATGTGGGAAGAATGCTTGCCTCATATTGAATTTTCTTATAATCGTTCGTTGCATTCTACTACTAAGATGTGCCCTTTTGAAATTGCCTATGGTTTCCTACCTCGTGCACCTATTGATTTGTTGCCTCTTCCATCTTCGGAGAAGGTTAATTTTGATGCTAAACAACGTGCTGAATTGATCTTAAAAATGCATGAGTTAACTAAGGAAAATATTGAGCGCATGAATGCTAAATATAAACTTGTTGGAGATAAGGGTAGATAATGTGTTGTCTTTGCACCTGGAGATCTTGTTTGGTTACATTTGCGTAAGGATAGGTTTCCTAATCTGCGCAAGTCAAAGCTAATGCCACGTGCTGATGGTCCTTTCAAGGTGTTAGAGAAAATAAATGATAATGCATATAACCTTGAGCTGCCTGCAGATTTTGGGGTTAGTCCCCCATTTAACATTGCAGATTTGAAGCCTTACTTGGGTGAGGAAGATGAGCTTCCGTCGAGGACGACTTCAATTCAAGAAGGGGATGATGATGAGGACAGCACTAACAAGGTTACACCCACAACTCCAACTAACACATATACAGGACCAATTACTAGAGCTCGCGCACGCCAATTAAATTACCAGGTACTTTCGTTTCTTGGTAATGATTCTAATGTTCATGAGAATATGATGATGCCTAAATTGGATACATTTGTCTTGCTTACAAATGAAGGGCCTAGCCTGGACAAGAAGGATGAACATTAGAGCAAGATCAAGCATGGAGATGATGGCATGCGCAAGGGGAACAAGAATGGAGTTACAATTGATGATTTCAGGACTTTGAAGCCACCATAATGAGTGCGAGAAGCCTTGGACGAAATATACAAGATGGCACTTCATAAATTTCGTCCAGAGGCTATTATAGGTGTTGCGTCACCTTATTATTGGGCCAGGTCCATGTAATTTCGAAATACTTGAGTATAGGCTGTTTTTAGAGTCCATATTTGGTGGGAAACAAGAGTAAGGGTTGGTTTCGGACCCCTCCACCAAGGGCCACGAAATTCCCCCCTCTTTCCCCCATATATACAGCCCTTAGGGCGTCGTTTAGACTTTGGGTTTTGTTTAGATTAAAGTTCGCCATAGCTGCAACTTCGCGTACTTCGTTTGTGTTCAACGACCAGACAAAGACGTCACAGAACCCCACTTGATCAATAAAGCTTTCCTCTTGAATTCGCAATATCCAGATTGCAATCTCAGTTTCTTACTTGTTCTTCGTTTGCCTGCAGGAAACAGACCTTCGTGGTCAGGTTGATTGTGCTCCGGCGTGGTCAATGACCTCTCGGAGTTGGTTTAGCGATTGCTAAGGCGCGGCGTCCACGCACGTTTGTAGTCGGATCGTCCAAGTCGACTTCCTCCAAAACGATAGCCACCATCTCGTCGAAATACGGGACACCTTTGCCTCTATCATATACCAAATGTACCTTGACCAATGTTGAAGATGGATCAATGATCACTCAAATGTGGAACAAGGAAATAGCACAATTCGTACCAATTCTTGTCGGTTTCTCACACCTACACAAGTAAAGGTTATGGTGGAGCTCGGTGAGGATAGTGGCACAAAAATTGATGTGAAATGTTAGCAAGAGTCAATAATGTTGAAAAAGATTCACAAATTTACAAATGCAACAAGTAGACCAATAGCAATATGGGTGGCACACGGAAACACACACACGGATAGATAGTGGGGTCGTGCAACCAAGGGGTGAGCCAAAATGTGGAATCCATGAAAATGCTCTTGTTGCACAACACTAGAGAGACGCTAGCACGATTGCACAATAGGCGGATACGAACTTGTGCACAACCTACTAAGCAAAATGCAACGACTTCTATCCCAAGTATGCTATATGTATGGTATTCCGGTGGTATGATCCAAAATGATCGAGTATGACAATCTTAATGTAGTATGATGTTATGGTTCTTGCTTAAAAGCTCTTTGTTTATCTTTTTCTTTGTGCTTAAAAGCTTGTTTGGCCCTTTCTCTTTTGAGCTCTTTCCTCATGCAAAACTTCATGAACCAAGATAGCAATTGAGTATATGCGATGACAACCTTGTGTCACAACAGATGATACCAAGATATGCACCACGGTGATATGGTATGTATGCTATGGGAAGTATGATCACTAATGTGCACAAGTCACGTTGCCGGCAATACTCGAATGGCTAGTCTCAATAGGTTAGTGACACAAAAATGGGCTAGGGGTTAACAATGCAATTGCAAGGGAATATACAATGATGTCGTCGAAGTTACCGTCCGTGTCGATGATGAGAGGTGGTGCTCTTGATGTAGACCCGTTCCTAATTAGCCAAAACACCTTAGGAAACGGAAAAACCACAACTCAAAATTTCAAGGACAAATGTCAAATGGTGCTAGCGGACAAGCGGTGGTGGATGCGGAATTGTTGGTGGTGGTGGAAGTGTATGATGGGCTATACACGGTGTTGGAGTTGAAGTCATGGTCACTAAGTAGCCGAAACACCTTAGGAGACACAAGTTACAACTCAAACAAGCTCACACAAAATTGGGTTAAGTTTCGTTGGCTATGTATATTGGACTAAGCTATGCGGAAGTGGTGGTGGTGGTTGATGAAGAAGAGATTGTCCCTAAGTATCCTAAACACCTTAGGAGACTCAAATCACTACTCAAGCAACCACAAATGCTATGGGAAACAAAATGGTTAGGTTGCGGAAGTCGGTGGTGGTATAGTGGATGATGTGGTGGAGGGCCTAGGCAAACTTGCCAAATTTGACAAAATTTGATGGAGTCAAATGGTGGTAAAACCAAGATGAGCAGCTTGGGCACGTCTCTAGCTTTTCAATGAGCCAAAGAACACTCAAATCGGAGTTCGGGAGTGAAAGTTATGGTCAAAACTGTCAATCAGCCGAGGCTGAAACTGGGAGGTGCGGTAGTACCGCTTGGGAGGCCGATAGTACCGCTTGTAGTTCTCAGCGGAAGTACCGCTTGGGATGCCGGTAGTACCGTTGGTGTCGGGAAAATTTGCAGATCTGAATCGGGATGAATTTTCGGGCGGAAATGGATGATTTCGGGGGCAAAATTTGGTGGATTTCGTGGATGGAAAGTGGTGAAACTTGGGGAGATGCTAGATCCACTCGAAACCAATCAAATCCATGGATCAAATCCAACAAAACCTCATCAAACCAACAAATCACAAAAAAAATTGGGGCTATTTTTGGTGTGGAATTTTCGAATTTGGGGAAGAACACAACAAAACAAGGCTAGAAAACGGTGGAGGGGGCTCCAAATTCGTGAGAAACCGTGGCTCTTGATACCATAAGATGTAGGGCGGAACCCTAGATGGCCGATCTTTCACGAAATGGAGGGGATCCCACGAAGAACACAAGGAGGGAACACGAGGGGAAACACGAGAGAAACACTCAAACCAACAAGAACAAGTCACACATATGCTAGATCCTCGAATCACAAAGAGATACAAGATCCATGATCAACAAGGGACGATACAAAAGGTAACCGGTTCTTCTCCGTGAGGAGGTCTTGGGGTATCCCACGGGATCTTCTCCGTGAAGGAGGTCTTGATTCCGTGTGGATCTTCTCCGTGGAGGCGCCGCAGTCACTCCCAAGGAGATGAACCACTAGTGGATGAGCAAAGCTCTGTCTTAAATGAGCTAAATCTAAGCTAACCCTAGTATGGAGCTAGGGGACAAGTATATATAGTCCAAGGGGTAAGTTGGGGGATACATGGGGTGAAACCCCTTCATCTGCGCGCAAGCAGGGCGGTAGTACCGGTCCCGGGACCGGTAGTGCCGGTTTTAGCGGAATTAGCGGTTGTTCCGGCGTTGCACCGGCCTTGCATCGGTCGATCACAGAAGTTTTACCGGTAGTTGACCGGTAGTTGGCCGGTAGTACCGGTCGACCGGTAGTTGGGCGGTAGTAGACCGGTAGTACCTCTATCTCTGCGCTGGGAAAATCCTTGTCCATGCGTTTGGTGTCCATCTTGCGCCCTTCCTTCTCCTTGTTGGTTCCTTGGTACCTAGGCACACGAAGTGTCTTTGTTTGAGGTAGTAGCCATGTCTCATGTGGGTCCAAGGGAAGTTGAACAAGGAGAGAGTTCACCTTATGTCCAATGGCACAAGTTGGAGGTCTCATCGTATGTCCACTTGGGGCTTGGGGAATAGTCGTAGTGTACATGGGGATGATCGAAGGATGCTCCGCATCAAAAAGAAAATGTTATTGCTGATGCATTGTCTCGTCGTTATACTATGCTTTCACAACTTGACTTTAAAATATTTGGTTTGGAGACCATCAAAGATCAGTATGTGCATGAAGCTGAATTTAAAGATGTATTGCAGAATTATAAAGAAGGGAGAACATGGAACAAGTTCGTCGTTAATGATGGATTTGTGTTTTGTGCTAACAAGCTATGCATTCCAGCTAACTCTGTTCGTCTTTTGTTGTTGCAGGAGGCGCATGGAGGATGATTAATGGGACACTTTGGCGTGAAGAAGACGGAGGACGTACTTGCTGAACATTTCTTTTGGCCAAAGATGAGATGGGATGTTGAGCTTTTTGATGCTCGCCGCATTACATGTCAAAAAGCTAAGTCACGACTCAACCCTCATGGTTTATATATGCCTTTGCCTGTCCCTAGTGTTCCTTGGGAAGATATATCTATGGACTTTGTTTTGGGTTTATTTGGAACAAAGAAGGGGAGGGATAGTATATTTGCTGTCGTGGATAGGTTCTCAAAGATGGCACACTTTATACCATGGCATAAAAGCGATGATGCTGCTAATGTTGCTGATTTGTTATTTCGTGAAATTATTCGCTTGCATGGTGTGCCAAATACTATTATTTCATATCGTGATACTAAATTTCTTAGCCACTTTTGGAGATGTTTATGGGACAAGTTGAGGACTAAATTGCTTTTTAGTACTACTTGTCACCCCCAAACTGATGGACAAACTGAAGTAGTCAATAGAACCTTGTCTACTATGCTTAGGGCTATTTTCAAGAATAACAAGAATATATGGGAAGAATGCTTGCCTCATATTGAATTTGCTTATAATCGTTCGTTGCATTCTACTACTAAGATGTGCCCTTTTGAAATTCTCTATGGTTTCCTACCTCGTGCACCTATTGATTTGTTGCATCTTCCATCTTCGGAGAAGGTTAATTTTGATGCTAAACAACGTTCTGAATTGATCTTAAAAATGCATGAGTTAACTAAGGAAAATATTGAGCGCATGAATGCTAAATATAAACTTGTTGGAGATAAGGATAGAAAATGTGTTGTCTTTGCACCTGGAGATATTGTTTGGTTACATTTGTGTAAGGATAGGTTTCCTACTTTGCGCAAGTCAAAGCTAACGCCACGTGCTGATGGTACTTTTAAGGTATTAGAGAAAATAAATGATAATGCATATAAACTTAAGTTGCCTGTAGATTTTGGGGTTAGTCCCACATTTAACATTGCAGATTTGAAGCCTTACTTGGGTGAGGAAGATGAGCTTCCGTCGAGGACGACTTCAATTCAAGAAGGGGAGGATGATGAGGACATCACTAACAAGGTTACACCCACAGCCCCAAATGATACATATACATGACCAATTACTAGAGCTCGCGCACGTCAATTAAATTGCGAGGTACTTTCGTTTCTTGGTAATGATTCTAATGTTCATGAGAATACGATGCTGCCTAAATTGGATACATTTTTCTTGCTTACAAATGAAGGGCCTAGCTTGGACAAAAAGGATGAATATTGGAGCAAGATCAAGCATGGAGATGATGGCATGTGCAAGGGGAACAAGAACGGAGTTACAAATTATGATTTCAGGACTTTGAAGCCACCATAATGAGTGCGTGAAGCCTTGGACGAGATATACAAGATGCCACTTCATAAATTTCGTCCAGAGGCTATTATAGGTGTTGCGTCACCTTATAATTGGGCCAGGCCCATGTAATTTCGAAATATTTGAGTATAGGCTGTTTTGAAAGCACATTTGCTCCCTAGGTGGTTTTGGTAATTAATGACAACATACTCTGTGGTTGGACTAATGCTTTTATCAAGTATGTTTCAGGAAATCCAATCACATTGGTATGGCAAAATGACTGAAGAAGTGGACCCCTCAAAACGCTAAGGCAAGCATTGGCAAAAGCTCAAGACTCCATTTTTGGTTTAGTGATCCAAGATCACATTGAGTCCATAGGAAAAGCCAATACTATTAAAAGGGGATGAGGTTGTGTTGATGATCTGGTTGCTCAAGTGCTTAGTGATATATCTCCTTCAACTATCAGCAACTTTCACTATAATACACACTCATAAGTAATCTCGGACAAACCGATTTTCCAAACTTAGTCCCACCGAGATGAACCACCTCAGCCATAAGCCAAACCCTAGAAAAATCGGTCAATCCGAGTTTGAGATCGGTCTCACCGAAATACGGGCTGCCAAGCTTCTGTAACCGTTTGACATCATTTCGGAATAACCGAGTTGATAATTTCGGTCTCACCGAAATTGGCAAGTTCCTGTCTTGACTCAAATCGGACAAACCGAGATGGTATTTTCGGTCCCACCGAAAACCCCAACGTTCACTATATTTGAACTTTCGGTCTGACCGAGTTTCCACTTCGGTCTCACCGAGATTGCTCAATTATGTGTGTAACGGTTGGATTTTGTGTGGAGGCTATATATACCCCTCCACCCCCTCTTCATTCGTGGAGAGAGCCATCAGAAAGTACTACCACTCCTACCTTACACTTTCTGAGAAGAGAACTACCTACCCTTGTGTTGAGATCAAGTTGCTCCATTCCTACCATATGAAACTTGATTTCTAACCTTCCCAAGTTGCTTTCCACTCAATCCTTTCTTCCACCACAGCCATATCAGTGAGGAGAGTTGAGTGTTGGGGAGATTATCATTTGAAGCACAAGAGCAAGGAGTTCATCATCATCTACAACATCTATTACCTTTTGGAGGCTGGTGCCTCCTAGATTGGTTAGGTGTCGCTTGGGAGCCTCCGTCATCGAGATGTGGAGTTGAACCAAGAAGTTTGTAAGGGCAAGGAGATCGCCTACTTCGTGAAGATCTACCCCGAGTAAGGCTAGCCCTCCGTGGGCGTAGGCCATGATGGAATAGACAAGGTTGCTTCTTCGTGGACCCTTCGTGGGTGGAGCCCTCCGTGGACTCGCGCAGCCGTTACCCTCCGTGGGTTGAAGTCTCCATCAACGTGGATGTACGATAGCACTACCTATCGGAACCACGGGAAAAATCATTGCGTCTCCAAATTGCGTTTGATCTTCTCCACTACTCTTTACTACTTGTGCAATTTACTTTCCACTGCCCATACTCTAGAATTGCATGTGTAGTGTGCTACTTGACTTGTGTGTTATGCAAAATCTGCCAAAATCTGTCCTTGATAAAAGACAGAATTTTTATCTTGTCGAGTAGTCTAATCACCCCCCCTCTAGACACTCTCACCTTCTTCGATCCCTCAATTGGTATCAGAGCTTTGGTCTCCATTGCTTTGGTTTACACACCATTGGAGGAAGATGGACGTGTCTACGTTTGGGAGTATTAGCCATAGAGTGCATATTCTTAATGGAGAGTCATATAACTCATGGAGGTTTGAAATGCTTAGTATCTTTAAGAAGTACAATTTGTGCAAATATATTGAGAACCCCTATGTGCCTCCTTTTGATCCCTTGCACCCTACCATGGATGAAGAGCTTGATTTGCTTTGTAACCTTAGAACTGTAAATCTTATCATTAGAGGGTTACCCGATGATTTGCTTAAGCTTGTTACAAACTTTGAGTGTGCCTATGCTATGTGGAAGTTCTTGGAAGAACTTTATCCGGACTACTCTATGAGAGGTCTTGATAAAATTCTATACAAGACTATTGAATTTGATAAGATGCACCCCAATGATCCCAACTTTGATAAATGCTTCCTTGAGCTTCGTGATCTTATGAAAAAGAAGGGTGATCTCGCTCTTATCAATGTTTTAATTAGAAATGCTCTTGCATTGCATTCCGAAGACTATTGTCACATTGACAAAACTAATGCAAGTACTTATCAAATTGACCTAGGTGTTGATGATGAACAATCTATGGGTCAATATGATGATGAGCATGAGCATGATGATGATTACTTCGATTCAGACGCCAAGCTAGACAAGGTCATGAAGAGTCTCAATCTCATGGCAAACCTGAGAGACTACATGTCCGGCGGAAAAGAGTGGATTCTTGATAGTGGATGCACCGATCACATGACCGGAGACAAAGACATGTTTCGAGAGCTTGCAAAGAACGATGGTCCACGCAAGTATGTGACTTTTGGAGACAACTCCAAGGGTAAGGTACTTGGCCTCGGTAAGGTGGCCATATCTCATGATAGCTCTATTCAAAATGTCATGCTTGTAGAATCTCTTGGATACAATTTACTTTCCGTGTCTAGATTAGCTGACTTTGGATTCAATGTGCTATTCACCAAAGTAGATTGCCAAGTCTTTCGTCGTGACCATCAAAACATGGCATTTACTGGTATCCGCAGAGGTGATCTATACATTGTTGATTTCACTAAGAAAGCCCAACCTAGAGCTTGTTTCATTGCTAAATCCTCTAAAGGTTGGTTATGGCATAGAAGGCTAGGACATGTTGGTATGCGTAATCTAGACAAGCTAATCAAAGGTGATCATATTCTTGGTGTTAAAGATGTTCTCTTTGACAAAGATAGACTTTGTAGTGCTTGTCAAGCAGGAAAACAAGTAGGTGGAAGTCATCCCGTAAAGAACATCATGACCACAAGGAGACCGCTTGAGCTTCTTCATATGGATCTCTTCGGTCCCAATGCTTACAAAAGCCTTGGTGGTAACTCCTTTGGTCTAGTTATAGTTGATGATTATTCCAGATTTACGTGGGTATTTTTCCTTGATGATAAATCACAGGTTCAGAGAATCTTCAAGACCTTTGCCAAAAAGGCCCAAAATCAATTTGAGGTGAAGATCAAGAAAGTTCAGAGTGACAATGGAACGGAGTTCAAGAACGCCAATGTAGACTCTTTTCTCGATGAGGAAGGGATTCTACATGAGTTCTCGGCCACGTACACTCCTCAACAAAATGGAGTTGTTGAGAGGAAGAACCGAACGCTCATAGAGATGGCAAGAACGATGCTTGATGAATACAAGACATCGAAGCATTTTTGGGGAGAAGCGGTCGAGACAGCTTGTCATGCTATCAACAGGCTTTATCTTCATAAGCTCCTCGGCAAGACATCATACGAGCTCCTCACCGGTAACAAACCCCAAGTGGGATACTTTCGTGTTTTTGGTTCAAAATGCTATATCCTTGATAAGCATCGTCGGTCTAAATTTGCTCCTAAATCTCATGAAGGCTTTCTCCTTGGTTATGGATCAAACTCCCACACCTACCGTGTCTACAATAATTTCACCCGAAAGGTTGAAGAGACGGTAGATGTGAAGTTTGATGAATCTAATGGCTCGCAAGTAGAGCAAATGCCTATTGATGTAGGAGACAAGGACCCATTGGAAGCTATCCAAGACTTATCTATTGGAAAGATCCGTCCCATGGAAGTGAAGGAGAGTACCTCATCTACATATGTGGAGCCACCTACCTCACGGCAAGATGAACCTCAAGGCAATATGGAGGCCTCCACAAGTGGAACTCACCAAGATGAGGAAGTGCAACAAGAAGATCCACCACAACCTCCTTCTCCACCGCCTCAAGACAACACCAGCAACAATGAAGAAGAAGAAGAGGAAGATGAAGATGATGAGGAAGCTCAGCCACAACATCAACAAAAGCTATCCCGAGTTCGAGCAAGAGTCAAGAAGAATCATCCCGTGGAACAAATGATGAACGACATCAACTCCGGGAGAATTACTCGCTCTAAAACTCGCTTAGCTAACTTTTGTGAGCATTACTCATTTATCTCTAGTATTGAACCTATGAAGGTAGAAGAAGCACTTGAAGACCCGGATTGGGTGAACGCTATGCACGAAGAACTACATAACTTCGAGAGGAATAAGGTATGGACTTTGGTAGAGAAGCCCAAGGATGATCAAAACATCATTGGAACCAAATGGGTGTTTCGGAACAAGCAAGATGAAGATGGACAAGTCATCCGCAACAAGACTCGTCTCGTAGCTCAAGGTTACACACAAGTCGAAGGTATGGACTATGGTGAGACCTATGCCCCCCTTGCTAGACTTGAATCCATTCGCATTCTTCTTGCTTATGCCAATCACCATGATATTACTCTCTATCAAATGGATATCAAAAGTGCTTTCCTAAATGGTGAAATTGAGGAGGAAGTTTTTGTAAAACAACCTCCCGGATTTGTGAATCCCAAAAAGCCTAATCATGTTTACAAGCTGCACAAAGCTCTTTATGGTCTTAAACAAGCTCCTAGAGCTTGGTACAAATGCTTAACTAGCTTCCTTCTTGAAAAAGGTTTTGAGATTGGAAAGATAGACTCAACGCTGTTCACGAAAAGGGTTAATGGTGAACTATTTGTGTGCCAAATATATGTTGATGATATTATCTTTGGTTCAACTAACCCCCATTTTAGCAAGAAGTTTGGACAGCTCATGTCGGAGAAGTATGAGATGTCCATGATGAGTGAACTCAAATTCTTCCTTGGGTTGCAAATCAAGCAATCTAAGGAGGGTACCTTTGTCTCACAAACAAAGTACACCAAGGATCTCTTCAAGAAGTTCAACATGCAAGAAAGCAAAGGTATGTGTACCCCCATGCCCACAAGTGGACATAATGACTTGACAAAAGATGGAGAACCCGTTGATCAAAGGGTTTACCGATCTATGATTGGTTCTCTACTATATCTTTGTGCTTCTCGTCCTGACATCATGTTAAGTGTATGCATGTGTGCGCGATATCAAGCAGCCCCTAAAGAATGCCATCTTAAAGCTGTTAAAAGGATAGTGAGATATTTGATACACACACCAAACTTTGGCATTTGGTATCCTAAGAGAGCCTCTTTCGACCTTGTTGGCTATTCCGACTCGGACTATGCCGGTGACAAGGTTGATAGAAAGTCAACTTCGGGTACATGTCAATTCCTTGGTCGATCCCTTGTATCTTGGTCCTCCAAGAAACAAAATTCGGTATCATTATCCACTGCTGAAGCAGAATATATTGCTGCTGGTTCGTGTTGTGCTCAATTGCTATGGATGACACAAACGCTTAAGGATTATGGGATACATGTGAGACATGTTCCTTTGCTTTGTGACAATGAGAGTGCAATTAAAATTGGACACAATCCAGTGCAACACTCTCGAACAAAGCATATTGAAGTTCGTCACCATTTTATTCGTGATCATATTGCCAAGGGTGACATTAATCTTAAGCATGTTCGTACTGACAAACAACTTGCTGATATCTTTACAAAACCTCTTAATGAGAAAGTGTTTTGTCGCTTAAGGAGTGAGTTGAACATCATTGATGCTTCAAACTTGGAGTGATAACTCCATTGATGCATGCAAGGCATGAGCCCATTTGACTAATCCTTGATATATGATGATGATCATATGTCTTGGACACATTTGCCTCCTTGTATTGCATCTAACTCCTTGCAGGTACTTGGATGATCTACATTCCACAAGATTACCACACACTCAAATCATGAGTAATCTTGTCATTGACCAAGTATCTAGCCCTTTGGGATGTTGAGTTCAAGGAACAAAATTCCACATATCCTTTTTGACATCTTATACATCTAGTATCTCACTCTTGTCATCTTGGATATCCTCGAGTATTTCCTTGCTTGCCTAACCAATGTAGGAAGATGAACTACACAAGTAGAAATGGCGCTCCAACTTCACATTCAATGAGCACCTACATCGAGCTTACCTACATGAGTAAAGCAACAACAAGCCCAAGGCATGTTCTTCACATCTTTAAGAAGCTTTGCTCAAAGTCATGAGTACAAGCAGCTTCATAAGATGTGATCACATCAAATGCTTAATCGAAAAATGGCAACCCCATTTTGAGCTTAAATGATGAGTATGACCTATGATCAAATGTCCTCATTTGATTCCTAAGTCAATATACTCAAACATAGGTGATCTTGTCGCCGACCTTTATCTAGATGAAGTACATATGCTTTTGGAGTCTTTCTGTTTTCTCTTATGTTCTCTCATTGAGTTTTCCTTTAAAAAAAACTTCATCTAGGAATCTTTTTATTTCTATTTCTTATGTCTTTTTGAATATCCTTCTGGCTCTGATTAATTCCCCGAAAATCTTTCACAAATTCATTGCAAATTCTTTGAAACATTCCTCGCAAAGTGAGCTGAATTATTTCTGTATTTCCTTGGAATTAATCTCGGCGTCACCGATTTATTATTTCGGTCTAACCGAAAAGGGTCTACCCTAACTCAATTCGGTGTCACTGATTTATTTCCTCCAGGATATCATCTTCTGCAGCTCCACTCATTGTTTTTCTATGCATGTTCTTATTTGCCCTGTTGTGATTCTTAAGGATCCCACTTCTTTCTTTCCATCTTTCCTAACCTTCCTAGTTTGCTGTCCTTTTCGGCACTTGATGTCAAAGGGGGAGAAGACTTAGGGGGAGTAGGGGGAGAAGAGAAGATTTAGGGAGAGAAGAAAAGCAATCTTATCTTAAGGGGGAGAGAATCACATCAAAGCTTTGCCGTGTCCTACATTGGACATCATTCCCATTTGGCATCATTCTTTTGATTTTGCTATTTCCATCAAACCCCTTGTTCTGAGAGAACTCAAAGGGAGAGGAATTTTCACAATTGATATCTTATGGAAAGCAAAATCTCTCAGAGTTCATTGAAAATCTTTTAAGTTTCGGAGACATGTTTGCTGATTCAAGCTTGTGCTCAATATGAGACATTCTTTATACATGTCCTCCCTGGCTTGGTACTCTTAATGTTCTTGCAGTTGGTTGAAGGAATACTCTTGTGTTATCTAACCTTGTTTTCCCAAGTTTTATCCCTTCAGGTACAATGCCAAGGAACCTCAAGGTAAGTATATGCACCTTGCAGAATGTGCATGATGGTGACTTGCTTGTGAATACTTGTTTGCAAGAAATCACCATGCACATATGCATTATCACTCACTTCTTTTCATCTGCTCTGATGCATATAGCCAAGCTGCATGTAGCACATTTTGCTTATCTCTCTTGTGTGCTTATGGTAGTCCAAAACCAAAATATGAAAATCTTGCACACTTGTAGGGGGAGCCTGTGTACTACATGCTTGTCAAAGCTTTCGTGATAATTCTGTCTTTCTTTCAATAAGCTTTGATGTCTTGTTTAGTGTGATTTTAGTGTGTTGCCATCAATTACCAAAAAGGGGGAGATTGAAAGCACATTTGCTCCCTGGGTGGTTTTGGTAATTAATGACAACATACTCTGTGGTTGGACTAATGCTTTTATCAAGTATGTTTCAGGAAATCCAATCACATTGGTATGGCAAAATGACTGAAGAAGTGGACCCCTCAAAACGCTAAGGCAAGCATTGGCAAAAGCTCAAGACTCCATTTTTGGTTTAGTGATCCAAGATCACATTGAGTCCATAGGAAAAGCCAATACTATTAAAAGGGGATGAGGTTGTGTTGATGATCTGGTTGCTCAAGTGCTTAGTGATATATCTCCTTCAACTATCAGCAACTTTCACTACAATACACACTCATAAGTAATCTCGGACAAACCGATTTTCCAAACTCAGTCCCACCGAGATGAACCACCTCAGCCATAAGCCAAACCCTAGAAAAATCGGTCAATCCGAGTTTGAGATCGGTCTCACCGAAATACGGGCTGCCAAGCTTCTGTAACCATTTGACATCATTTCGGAATAACCGAGTTGATGATTTCGGTCTCACCGAAACTGGCAAGTTCCTGTCTTGACTCAAATCGGACAAACCGAGATGGTATTTTCGGTCCCACCGAAAACCCCAACGTTCACTATATTTGAACTTTCGGTCTGACCGAGTTTCCACTTCGGTCTCACCGAGATTGCTTAATTATGTGTGTAACGGTTGGATTTTGTGTGGAGGCTATATATACCCCTCCACCCCCTCTTCATTCGTGGAGAGAGCCATCAGAAAGTACTACCACTCCTACCTTACACTTTCTGAGAAGAGAACTACCTACCCTTGTGTTGAGATCAAGTTGCTCCATTCCTACCATATGAAACTTGATTTCTAACCTTCCCAAGTTGCTTTCCACTCAATCCTCTCTTCCACCACAGCCATATCAGTGAGGAGAGTTGAGTGTTGGGGAGATTATCATTTGAAGCACCAGAGCAAGGAGTTCATCATCATCTACAACATCTATTACCTTTTGGAGGGTGGTGCCTCCTAGATTGGTTAGGTGTCGCTTGGGAGCCTCCGTCATCGAGATGTGAAGTTGAACCAAGAAGTTTGTAAGGGCAAGGAGATCGCCTACTTCGTGAAGATCTACCCCGAGTAAGGCTAGCCCTCCGTGGGCGTAGGCCATGATGGAATAGACAAGGTTGCTTCTTCGTGGACCCTTCGTGGGTGGAGCCCTCCGTGGACTCGCGCAGCCGTTACCCTCCGTGGGTTGAAGTCTCCATCAACGTGGATGTACGATAGCACTACCTATCGGAAGCACGGGAAAAATCATTGCGTCTCCAAATTGCGTTTGATCTTCTCCACTTCTCTTTACTACTTGTGCAATTTACTTTCCGCTGCCCATACTCTAGAATTGCATGTGTAGTGTGCTACTTGACTTGTGTGTTATGCAAAATCTGCCAAAATCTGTCCTTGATAAAAGACAAAAAATTTATCTTGTCGAGTAGTCTAATCACCCCCCCCC